>OU538843.1:2500000-3750000 GCA_912999785.1 Hydriomena furcata
ACCAATGTTTGGAGCTAGCCTAGTTTAAACACAATGGTAAAGGTCAGCTTCTATTGGTCGATACCACCTAAATAATTGGTTTACGAAGTACGACTTTAAAAATAAAGTTGGTTCAGTTTAATAACTTAAGACTATTATAGGAATTAGGAGGATATTCTATTATTTATAATGCATTATATCTGATAATAATATAGTATGAATAAAAAAAGATTTATTCTACGGTATAATTACTAATAATTAATGTATTTTTTTAAAGAGAATTAAATTACTTTTTTATGTATCACAAAGTTTTATTTGGTTTATATGTATCTTATTGGAAAAGTACTATAAAGAGATTTTATAAAAAAAGATTAAAATTCCAATTATAAATACCCAGCTAGCCTACACAAAAGTTTCTACTTAGCTTAGTTATATTCTTTTAAAGTAAATTTTAAAAGCTTATAATATCATTTAAAAATCTCCATTGTGTTGGTGAAAAGTGGTTGTATCATCGATAAAAGCAACGGAACCCGCTGCCGCTTATAAATATCACGCGATTATTGTCAAAATGTACAAATATGCGCATAATTTTAAAACATCACGTCATAATTGCACGTTCTTCGAATGCAAGTAATCGGAGTCAAATACCGCGAAAATTCTTAATAAGCACGCGATTGGTGCGTCTCAGAGACTAACTAACACTAAGCACACAAGCACAAACTCAATTACACATTTACATTTTACTAATAGCCGACACGTGTTTCACTGAACTTCGCGGTCAACTTTTTAAACCGAAACTTTTTAATTTTCGAACGACGTTCGTTTTTTCACGCGCGGTCTAATCACTTTTTGTATTTGGAATGCGCTTTTTTGACGAAACGGGCGAAGATTCTTTCCAGCTGACGCGCTCGATTGATTTCTAATGCGTTTTTATCGAATTTCCGGTTATTGTTTTGGGGTTTTTCAACGTTTTTTAGAGAATCTAAAATATTTGTGAACGAGCAGTCTTTACCGCGAGGTATTCGCTATGGAACTCTTCCCGTGAGGTTGCTGCAAGGAAAAGCATTTTTCCAACACATATAAAGTTTTCTTCGGCGTTCTCGCTGTGTGAGTGTTCACGTACAGAGCTCTACACGTCGTCACGTCCAGACACTAGGCGACGTGTGCATGTATGGGTAGAACCGAGTTTGTGTGGGTATTTTATGACTCTGAGTGCATCCCTTTCGAGCTGCACGCGATTTATATGTGTGCACTTTATTTTTTTTCTAAACGGTCTCGCGTAAGTGTGCGTGTGGAGGATATGCACATGTGTGTTCTGTTTTTTCTAGAGAACGCAAGCGATTTTTTCCCTGTCCGTCTTAGCGATAGAGGTCAAATTCGTGTGTGGTAGCGAAATGTATTTTTCAGTTTTATATCGGCGATATGAGAATCGCGGATAGCAAAGAAAATGTAGGAAGAATAAAAAAACTATGCATCGCGCATTTTCAGGTAGACACATTTTTCTTTAACCCATTTATAGCGTGTTTTGTGTGTGTGGGTTGCATTCGGGAGGGGGGTGGGGTAGGGTGGGGAGGGGGTGAACATATAAAAATGATAACGCATCGCAAGACGGCTGCTTTTATGGGTTTTTCTTTATTTTTTAATATTTTTTGTTGAAGTTATGGGTTTCAGACGATGGAAAATACGGAGAGCTATTTTATGAACATTTAGTTTTCTAAAAGCAGTATCGCGTTTAGTGTTATGAAGGAACATAAACATTCTTTCATTACAAGAAATATAAATCGTGCCGTGCCGAGCGCATTCGTTCGTCCCTGACTACCCCTAAGATGGAGTTTTAGAGAGAAATTATTTAGATTATAATTCAAAACAAAAGTGAGACAGCTAAATAGCGTTTTATCTAAGGAGGTAATAAAGTCTAGAATAGTTGCAACATCTTTATGAGATTTTATTATAATACCTTTATAAATTTAAAATAAGAACACGCTCCGATGTAGACTTTAACGGCGCGCAAGTTTAAAAAAAAAAAAAGTATCACGGCGCTCAGAACCTTCAAGATGTCTAAAAGGAGTGGTCAGAGACACGTCCAAACCATTACTTTTGGCATATACCTACATTTTGTATTCTTTACGACACAGATTGCAAGTTCGCCGCTTATAAGAATACTTTTAACAATCATTTTCCATAATCGAAATCGAATAGAAAAACATAAGGTGGAGACTAGTTATTATTCTTATAAGCGGTGATGGGCTTGTATCTGGGCTAATTCATATAATTTTTACTTCTAGATCTTTCTGGTGTGAGTAGTTCTTCATAGAAAAATAAAATATTTAACAAAAATGTTTTATTATCGATAATAAGCATGTACTGTACATTCATAAAAATTATCATTTCTCAAAGCAAAATGAATCCCTAAAAAAATCAAGATGCAAAAATATGCCCCGGGTGAGGATCGAACTCACGACCTTAAGATTATGAGACTTACGCGCTGCCTACTGCGCCACCGAGGCCCGTGACTAAAATTGTGAAATAATCCACTAGGTTAATAATTAGTTTGTTTATGGAAACCAGGCGGTCATCTTAATCACTACATAGTATAAAGCAAAGTCGCTTCCCGCGTCTGTATGTATGTCTGTATGTATGCTTATATCTTTAAAACTACACAACGGATTTTGATGCGTTTTTTTTAATAGATAGAGTGATTCAGGAGGAAGGTTTATATGTATAATAACATGCTTAATATATTAGAGACCCACTGATAATTTTAAGATTTCTAATATGAAATCGTAAATAAAAAAAAAATTTTGCTTTTTTTTTTTAATTTTAAATGCTGTTAACGAGTATACAAAGACATTCTGTAATATATTTTGGTATCAGCTTTGCACCCGTGCGAAGCCGGGGCGGGTCGCTAGTAAACTTTTATAGTTTACTAGCGACCCGCCCCGGCGGTTTCTGTATGTATGCAGTCCACATAGTTAGTGATAATTATAAAAAATTGTATTTGCAGCTATAGACTGATAAACTTATAGTTAGTAACCAAGCTATGACTATATAGTTATTTATATTGAACTAGATTACTGAAATGAAAATGTAGGTAATAGGATCACGACTGTATTCTCAAGTATGATAGACATTATTTTGGTTACTACTAGTTACTACAGAGTTAGTAACTGGCCTCACAGCTCAGTTGGTAGTAACTATGCCTTTTGCGCTGTAGGTTGTGGGTTCGATCCCCACCCGGGATAAACATTTGTGTGATGAACATAGATTTTTGTTCTGTGTCTGAGTGTTATGTATAATAAGTATGTATTTACAAAAAAAGAACATACAGTTTTGTTTTTAATGTCAAAGATAATTTAAGGATTTATCACTATCACTACATAGTATAAAGCAAAGTCGCTTTCCGCTTCCCGCGTCTGTATGTCTGTATGTATGTTTGCTTATATCTTTAAAACTACACAACGGATTTTGATGCGGTTTTTTTTAATAAATAGAGTGATTCAAGAGGAAGGTTTATATGTATAATACATGCATAATATAGTAGAGAAACACTGATAATTTTAGAGGTTTCTAATGTGATGTCGTAAATAAACACATTTTTTTTGCGCTTACATTGCAAATGCTGGCTGAACCCCACGAGATATATCAAAATAATGTACTACAGTATTGTACACCTTAAAAAAGTCTACAAAAAAGTCAACGATGGTATTAGAAATGTCTTACGCACAGCGAAGCGGGCACGGGTCAGCTAGTTCTAGATAAATTATAGACAGAAACACGATTGGTGAAATTTTTCTCGATAGATTTTTTTTTTCAAAGTTGTCTCTTCTAAATCACTAATTTTGTTTTTACTCAAAACTATGAATATCTAAACAGTTTATTTTCATATAATTTGTTAAATATTCATTTAACTACTTAAATAAAATACAGTATCTTTTTAAGTTTTGAAGATAATGTTTTATCACTTTTATCCTCCAGATACTTAGATCCTTTGAAGATGTCTAGTGGGTGTAGTCAGAGGCACGTCCATACATTATATTTGGCACATGACCAAATTTTGCAGTAGTTAGCATTCCATACGTGACAGGCTGCAAGCCCATCGCCGCTTACAAGAAAAAACTAACTGGTTTCCTCACGATGTTTTCCTTCACCGTTGTAAGCACGTGTTTTTGATGCGCATATAAATTTTTCGAACAGAAAAATCCATTCATGCACGCCGGGATACGAACCCACGACCTTCAGATTGAATGTCGAGGTACCTCTTAATCGGCCAACAAGTTCTTAAGTTCTTAAACACGCTTATCTACATAAACTAACATTTCTGAGTGTACCATAGAAAGCTAAGTATGAACTTAAGTTAGGCATTCTAATAATATTATAAATGCGAAAGTTTGTGAAAAGAAATGTATGTTTGTTCCACAATCAGGCCTAAACGACAAAACGGATTAAGATGAAACTTGCTGTAGTATGTAGATAAAAAAACAGAATAAATAATAGGGTATCTTAAAATCCGAAAAACAATCCCTAAAAGATAAAAAAACGCAAAAGGGATGATTTTGGCATAGATGGCGCTGGTGTGCAACAAATATGACATCATAGACTAAAAACAATCAGTCAATAATCGAATACTGTATTCGATTATTGAAATTTGACAGGACAAAGTCTGTCACGGGTCGGCGTAGGTAGGTAGTAGGGCATAAAGCTATTAGAAAAATGCATTAGCTTTATAATACCTGAAATCTTTCAACATGAACCTGTCTCGCAGTTTCTCGACAAGAAATAAACAAAAAACATAAAACCCGCAGAGAAGCAAAGTTATATACCTATATATCAAGACGTTATATATGCTTATATAGGAAAAATATAAAATACTAGAGTAAAAAATATATAAAAGCAACAAAAATATGTTATTCTCAAGTCTTGCACACAGGTGTGCTTGCGTGTGTGGGTGGCGAGTGTGTGTGGGAAGTTTAAAGAAAACTATGGAGTAGACCATTTTAAAAACTAACTAAAAATATTTGAAACTACTGTTTTTAGGGTTCCGTACTCAAAGGGTAAAAACGGGACCCTATTACTAAGACTTCGCTGTCCATCTGTCCGTCTGTCTGTCACAGGGCTGTATCTCATGAACCATGATAGCTAGACAGTTGAAATTTTCACAGATTATGTATTTCTGTTGTTGCTCTAACAACAAATACTAAAAACAGAATAAAATACATTTTTAAGGAGGGCTTCCATACAACAAACGAGATTTTTTTGCCGTTTTTTGTCGATAAGTACGGAACCCTTCGTGCGCGAGTCCGACTCGCACTTGGCGGTTTTTTTATCTAACTGACATTACTTCTCAGTTGGTGCTCTGCTTTCCACGTTGTATGTTGTGGGTTCAATTCCCAGGCAGGACAAACATTTGTGTGATAAACACAGTGAGAGTATGTATTTACAACCGAAAGTATTCTATAATGTAGATTCATTGAAATAAATACTTTTTGACTTTGATGTTATTTATATCATAATTTCAAAAAATAAATCTGTAACACAACTCCATAGATTTCCGCATCGAATATTTGTAGACTGAATAGGGAATAGACGATTCTTTGTATGTGTGCGTTCGTGCACCTTTACGTATGAAACTCTAACGTGGATATTAGAAATGAACACTAAACTGGAAATGATAGTTCTAACTATTACTGCCCATTTTCTTTATTTTTTTCAACCGACGAAATAAAGATGTGATGAGGTTTTCGTAGGTATATACTTTTTCTGTTGCTTTTTAGGGTTCCGGACCCAAAGGGTAAAAACAGAACCCTATTACTAAGACTTCGCTGTCCGTCTGTCCGTCTGTCTGTCTGTCTGTCTGTCTGTCTGTCTGTCTGTCTGTCTGTCTGTCTGTCCGTCTGTCTGTCACAGGGCTGTATCTCATGAACCGTGATAGTATATAGAGATTAGTCCAAAGTTGATTCCATTTAAAATGGATTTACGTAGTTATCATCATAACAATTACCCGATTAAACAAAAACATAATATACAAGCCTTTTGACTTTCCAATTGGTCGAAATATTAACATTGTTTTTTTAATAAGTTTATCGCTTTTGACGGTAGAACAAGGTTATGTCCATAACAAAACACTAATTCGTAAATCACAAAATACAAATCGAGTCCTATCATGCACTGTCTGCCACAACTTGAGGCATACAAAGATGTATAATATATAGCTTTAGCTAATAACTTAATAATATAATAAATGTGAAAGTAAGTGAGTTTGTATGTATGTTTGTTCCTCAATCAGGCCTAAACGACAAAACAAATTAGGTTGAAATTTGCTGTAGATGTAAATATACTGCCCGAATAAATAATAGACTACTTTAAAATATGAAAAACCTCCCCAAAACGATAATAAAACGCAAAAGGGATGATTTCTGTATAGATGGCGCTGGTGAGCAAAATATCTGACATCCGTGTTGACATCAGTTTTCATAGCAACATCGACATCAAAATTTGGACAGGATAACGTCTGTCACGGGTCGGCTAGTATAGTATAAATGTCTGTAGTTTCACCGGCAACTTTACCTACTTTTCAATCCGGAACACAGCACTGCTGCTTGTACGTACATTGTACATATTAATAAGGTAATAAACCTTAATTATATGAAATATGGGTGACATTATGATACAGTAGACATCCTCTCAAATCTCCAGGCAGTCAGACCCTTGGATGTCTAAAGTGGAGTCAGAGGCACGTCCAAAAATAACATTTAATTTTGGCACATACATATTTAATTTTGAATAAAAAAAAACTGAGTAAAAGAATTCCATTTTCAGTATAAATGTGTGAATACGCCGGCACAGATCATTGAAGATGTCTTAAGAGGTCAGTCAGAGGCACGACCAAAAATAAATTTAATTTTGGCACATAATTATATTTTGAGGAAAAAACTTAGTAAAAGAATGCCCTTTCCAGTATAAATCTGTGAATACGCCGTCAAAGGCAACACATACACACGCATGTATGTACGAACCGAACTCATATCGTACTTACGCCCTTTATACAGCGAATACTTGAGAATACACTTAGTGGCAAATTAATGTGACATATTTATTTTTTACCCAAAAATATTAAAAAAAAACAGATTCTCTGACTGACCTTACCGGCATTTTATTGAACATGTTAAATGAAGGTAGTCAGAAGCATATCCGAAAAAAGATAATAGTATATTATATTGTATTATTCTGTTATTAAATAAACCAGTCTAATTTATTGTAACCACCAAATAAAATCCTACTAATATTAGAAATGCGAAAGTTTTTGAGGGTGTGTGTGTGTGTATGTTACTCTTTCACGCAAAAACTACTAAACATATTAAAATAAAACTTTACAGTTATATAGCTTATACATCACAATAACACATAGGCCACTTTTTATCCAGGTACCACCCGTGCGAAGCCGGGGCGAGCAGCTAGTGTATTATAAGACAGTTATCATTGTACAGATGTGCGTGTCTTGCAAAACTGAATCATCTAGGTCCTTAACCTTTGACATTTCATACACTATAATTTCTCTTGCAATGCTACTGATATGTACGATAGATACTT
Source organism: Hydriomena furcata (assembly GCA_912999785.1). Classification (NCBI taxonomy): domain Eukaryota; kingdom Metazoa; phylum Arthropoda; class Insecta; order Lepidoptera; family Geometridae; genus Hydriomena; species Hydriomena furcata. The sequence goes on from OU538843.1 coordinate 2,507,567, forward strand.
TCGCTTCAGTGGATGCACGCACCAATCTGCACTCGACCGTTAAGGCATTATCACAACCATTATCATTTCAAATCTTCTGATAAGATTATCATTTAGAAAGCAATACGAAAAAATAAGAAGAAAGTCTGTGAAAACTAGAACGTAATACAATCGTCACTAATAATAGAAACAATAAAAAAGTACATCGGAATAATCTAAATAATGTATATAAAACTGACTGACTGATCTATCAAGGCCTATACCACTGGTCATAAGAATTGTTAATTTGTAGGGTGTATTGTAAGTGGATGCAGTGGGGGTTGAAGTTTGTTTAAAAATATCTATACGTGAACGAAGTCGCGAAGGTTTTCATCTATCTATACTAATATTATAAAGAGGAAAGATTTGATTGTTTGCATTGAATAGGCTCCGAAACTACTAGATCGATTTCAAAAATTCTTTTACCTTTAGAATCCTACATTATCTATCATGAACATAGGCTTTAGAATATTTTCAAAAACGTTAGGGATCCGTAGGAAAACTTTGATAATGTAACCAAAGGTGTAAAAAAAAGTACCCATAAAATCATTATACCCATGCGACGCTGGGGCGGACTGCTAGTAAATAATAGAAACAATAAACAGATATTATGCATTAGAAGAAAAATGAGACAACGCGATGGGTTTTATTAAACTTACTGTCCTCATATTTAAAGTTTTTCACGTTTGTTTACCAGAAATACACTGAGTATATTTCTAATGTTTTATCCGTGAAGTAAGAATGTACCTACTGATAAATGAATTCTTGATAATGAATAAACAAGTAATTAAAAAAAATTATTCAGAACAAGAAATACATGAGTATACTTTACAAAAAGTACGATGAAACTACAAAAATCCATCTTCAATGCTCGCCTTTTTATCTCGAATATAGTTTGATTATTAATATAACAACTGTGTTAATAAATAATTTAATTCATATAATTTGCGAATCATTTGATAGTTTATCATAAATTTGCAAATTATTCCACGCACAAATCACTATTTTTATTTTTTATAAATTTCGTGTTGCTGTCAATTATTGTATTATAAAAACCAATCAGCTTTTCCAATAACGTTTAAAATTTGATGAAATACAACAGCTAGAAAATTAGCTCGCATGCTACAAACGTTTAGCGTAATTACAAATAATTTATAAACTGTGCACTATGCTATGCTATTAGTCGTAGACTGACAGACCGTGAATTGACCTGAAATTATTAGTATATCTATTACTTCATAAACTTCAACCGTTGCGCCTTCTATGGGTTAAGTTTCGTTAATTTCTTTCTTATTGCACCATCTACATGCCAAAAGGAATATGCCAGCCAAATTTTAAGTTTTTAGAAACAGTGGTTTATGCTGTGCGTTGATAGACAAGTAAGTTAGTAACACGAGAGTTTTATATAATAGATTTCCAGACAACATCATCCATCATCCATCACCTTTCAATAATCCTAATAATATTATAAATGCGAAAGTTTGTGATAAGGCTTCTTTTTAGGGTTCCGTACCCAAAGGGTAAAAACGGGACCCTATTACTAAGACTTCGCTGTCCGTCTGTCCGTCTGTCCGTCTGTCTGTCACAGGGCTGTATCTCATGAACCGTGATAGCTAGACAGTTGTAATTTTCACAGATTATGTATTTCTGTTGCTGCTATAACAACAAATACTAAAAACAGAATAAAATAAATATTTAAGGGGGCTCCCATACAACAAACGTGTTTTTGTGCCGTTTTTTTATAGATAATGGTACGGAACCCTTCGTGCGCGAGTCAGACTCGCACTTGACCGGTTTTTACCTTTTGTCATACCACCTCCACTGGAGCTCTATCTCTTTGACGCGGAGGAGGGCGTTGCTATCTGCGAGACAGTTTTTAACTCATCATCGTTTCCATTTTTTTGTTTCCTAATCAAAAATAAGCAACAAAACGGATTAAGATGAAATTTGCTTATGTAGATAAAAAATCAGAATAAATATAGGGAACTTATTATCCGAAAAACAACCCCTAAATGATAAAAAAACGCAAAAAGGATGATTTTGGTATAGATGGTGTTGGTGTGTAACAAATCTGACATCACAGACTAAACACATTTAGTCGTCATAGCAACGCAGTTTTGAATAATGAATGATATGCATTCTACCAAAATTCGTCGTCGGCTAGTTATAAATAATATTGTTGGACTATACAAACAGCGCCATCTAGCCCAAAATAAAGCAAAGCTTGTACTATGAAAACGAGACCACTGATATAAAACATATGTACTTTTTTGTAAATACATAGTTAGTGTACATATTAATTGATTCAAAAATCAAAAAATATGAATGAGAACACGATCTTTAATATTATTTTGTCCCGCAGTATACAAGAAAAGCCTCGTACGGTCAGAAAACACATAAAATATTCTATGAATTTATTTCAAAGCGTTTTTCAGCGAAATTGCAAAACCGAATGCATCTTATATTTTTTATTTGTGTTTTCATATTTCAGAGTTTCCTTCACGAAAAATATAATTCGGTTTCAGGATGATTATTATTTTCACAGTAATCTGAAATAATTCTACGTACTTTTTTTACTTTTTACGTTAAAATTAATTTAGGCATTTATATCTTTAATCGGAGGATAACGCAATAACTCTAAAATCATTAAAAAACCGACCAAGTGCTCGTCGCACACGAAGGGTTCCGTACCATTATCTATAAAAATCGGTAAAAAAAACGTTTGTTGTATGGGAGCCCCACTTAAATATTTATTTTATTATGTTTTTAGTATTTGTTACTATGACTGATGTCAGATTTTTGCACAACATCTATACCAAAATCATCCCTTCTGCGTTTTATCACTTTGGGGATGTTTTTCGTATTTTAAAGTAGCATTATAGTCATCTACAGCAAATTTCATCTTAATCCGTTTTTGTTTAGTTCTGATTGAGTCACAAACATACAAACAAACTCACAAACTTTCGCCTATATAATTTTATCAGGATTGTATTACTGACTGACTGATCTATCAAGGCACAGCCTAAATCTTGAAATTTGAAATTTGGAGGGTATATTCCTTTTGATAAGTAGGGGTGCACTAAAAAAGGAATTCCCAAAATTCAGCCACTAAAAGGGTGCAGCGGGGGGTTGAAGTCTGTTGAAAAATAACCTCATGTGAACGAAGTCGAATTAGTAGTTAGTTTAGTAAGAATAAGTCAGTAAACTTACAATGATGGCTTTTATCCATTCTAACAAGAACTGTTATTAAAACTGTCGTAAAATGACACCTTTAATATTACGCTTTAACTTCTTATAAGTTAGCTATTGCCGCGATTTTTAGAAGTTGGTTATTTTAAAGTTATTGGTCTTAAGAGAGATGGATACGGTTGGTAAAATAGTTTATGCATAATTATGAATATTGGTCCTTGATAGCGAAGTAGGAAGAAGTGTATTCAGGAACGACACTGTGAGAACACGCACCCTCATTGGACGAAATCTTTTTTCATAAACATCGCTTTATGTGTTGTGCGCGCTTAGATCCTTTGAATATGTCCAGTGGGGGTAGTCAGAGGTACGTCCAAACATAATGTTTGGCACATGACCACATTTTGCAGTAGTTCGCATTCAATACAATCCTATTTATTTATTTTTTTATGTTAATTTCTGGGCCAATTTTCTATGACTGCGACAAAAGAGAATTGGCAAATTGGTACCTCCCTCTAATAGCAATGATAATGTTATTAAAAATGCCTTTTCAATCGGAACAATTACTTATTATAACAGATTATTTAAAACTTTTGAAATATTAGTCCGTTCTGAGTTATTTAATGTTAAACATGAATAAATTTTTAGTGTTTAGGGAGAAACTAAATAAATATTGGTGGAAAATACACGCAGCGCCATCTAGCCACTTACACTATTATTAAAACTATGAGTACTCGATAATCGTTTTTTTTTTATTTTTTATTTAAGTTTTACTGTTAACACTTCTAACACCACTCTCACCAATCTAGACCTAGCTGGTGTCTCTGACAAGCCCATTTGGACATATTAAAATATCTGAGCGTCTGAAGATCTATAAAAATATCTACCCTACTTTGGAATTACAGTTTTGATCATATAATAAGTCTTGATTTTTCTAAGCCTGTTTTGTTATCCGTACTGCACTATCTCTCGCTATAACTTATAGTTTCGGATAATGCATTAGAGAACTTCTTTATAGCGCAGAATATTTTTATACGCTATGATATATATTTTTCTATATACGTAATCTAATGCTATGTTATATTAAAAACTAGCAGTCCGCCCGATGAACATAGATGTTTGTTCTGTGTCTAGAAAAAAATATAATATGTATAACTAGCCGACCCGTGACAGACGTTGTCCTGTCAAATTTCAATAATCGAATAGAAAAGACGGAATGTTTTTAGTCTGTGATGTCAGATTTGTTGCACACCAGCGCCATCTATACCAAAATCATTCCTTTTGCGTTTTTTATCATTCGGGCTTTATATTAACATTTCAAGCAAATTTCATCTCGAATTTTTAAAATCGGTTTAGTCGTTTTTGAGTTTATTCGTTAAAAATATACAAAAGAAACTAAAAATCTTTCCTCTATATTATTAGTATAGAAATATTTATATTATAAATAATGTTTAGATACGTCTAACGCCTACCTCGGTACGCCTCTGACTGCGTCTATGCGTCTATGCGTCTGGAGATCTGAGAGGATGTCTACAGTACTTGGATTACAGTCTTACAATCATTATCCTATTTTTAGGGTTCCGTACCCGAAGGGTAAAAACGGGACCCTATTACTAAGACTTCGCTGTCCGTCTGTCTGTCACAGGGCTGTATCTCATGAACCGCGATAGCTAGATAGTTGAAATTTTCACAGATGATGTATTTCTGTGGCCGCTATAACAACAAATACTAAAAACAGAATAAAATAAATAATTAAGTGGGGCTCTCATACAAAAAACGTGTCATTTTTAGGGTTCCGTACCCAAAGGGTAAAATCGGAACCCTATTACTAAGACTTCGCTGTCCGTCTGTCCGTCTGTCTGTCACAGGGCTGTATCTCATGAACCATGATAGCTAGACAGTTGAAATTTTCACAGATTATGTATTTCTATTGCTGCTCGAACAACAAATACTAAAAACAGAATAAAATAAATATTTAAGGGGGGCTCTCATACAAAAAACGTGTAATTTTTTATAAATAATGATACGGATCCCTTCTTGCGCGAGTCCGACTCGCACTTGGCCGGTTTTTTTTTTGTATCTTCCAAGTTGTAATTTCAAATTCTAAGTGTCAACAGAATAATAGAATAGAATATAATTATTAAAAAATCCAAGAAATGATTATTAAAACAGTAGGTATAATATAATCGTGACAGTAAAATTGGTCGTCATTCAGCATTTAACTGTCAACCACCATCACACTAGTATCTATTAATATTAATGCGAAAGATGTTTGTATATTCGTTACTCAATCAGGTCATTACTAAATAAATAATATAAAAATAAATATTGGTGGACACAGCGCCATCTAGCCCCAAACTGAGCAAAACGTGTATAATGGGAACTAGATAACTGATAGAATATTTTTACTTTTACTTGTAAAAACATTGATCTTTAATATTAGCTTTGATATTAAAGTGATCAAGTTTGAGTCAGGCTCGCGCAATCACAGGGTTCAGTAGTATAACTTACCACAGATAAACTTATTTTATTGACTGGCCTCACAGCTCAGTTGGTAATAGCTCTGCCTTCTGCGCTGTAGGTTGTGGGTTCGATCCCCACCCTGGATAAACATTTGTGTGATGCACATAGATGTTTGTTCTATGTCTGGGTGTTGATATGTATAATAAGTACTTAGTATTCTATCAGTTATCTGGTTCCCATAGTACAAGCTTTGCTTAGTGTGGGGCTAGATAGCGCTGTGTGAAACGTCCACTTATATTTATTTAGTAAGCAACGGCCGGAAATGAGTCCAAAGATATAAATTTAATAACATAAAACCGCTTTTTATATTATACTCCTTACTTAGTACCTAATTGGTGTTTACGGAATAAAATCGATTTAAAATCGATCAAAGTGAATGCGGTATGATCGTGTAAGTGAATATGAGATATTTAGGATCGATTTAGCGATCAAAATTGACGGTTATTTGAGAAAATCATTTAAGATCTCGGCGAGCTTAATTTAAAAACCGGCCAAGTGCGAGTCAACTCGCGCACGAAGGGTTCCGTACCATTATCTATAAAAAACGGCAAATGAACACGTTTGTTGTATGAGAGCCTCTCTTAAATATTTATTTTATTCCGTTTTTAGTATTTGTTGTTATAGTGACAACAAAAATACATCATCTGTGAAAATTTCAACTGTCTAGCTATCACGGTTCATGAGAACAGCCTTGTGACAGACAGATGGACAGCAGGTCTTAGTAATAGGGTCCCGTTTTTACCCTTTGGGTACGGAACCCTAAAAAGCATATATTTGGGTTCTCTTTCAAGCTTTCAAGGTTTGCTGTTAGAAAAATCTTTTAGGGTTAACCAATTAGTGAAAACCTGTAACTTGCTTTTTAAAACTTCTTACTAGGTTGTTAAATTAATTATTTTGGGTTTTTCTTATAAATAAAAAAAATAATTAATTAAGCCTGCATTTGTACTTATATCTATTTTTGACTTATTTGGTTCTCAAAGCCTCAACGGAAAAATTAGCGTTGGTTAATAAAACCTGTATAATTGTATATGTATACTAAAAAACTTGAACGTAATATTTCAATCCTTACTACTAATCCCCTTATTCAATAGTTCTAACCTCAAAATATCCTCACCTCAACTCGACCTCGAAACTGTCTTTTGGAAGTTTTAGTTAATAAATTCTACTACTGTTTAATTTTTTCTAATCTAATCTAATTCTGTTATTCTTACTTCGATTTTGCCTCTAGTCGAGGATTCTTCAGTCAAAAGAACTGTCAACTCAAGGTACTTCGAGATATACCTTAATAAAATATTATATATAATATACTGTACCTAACTGACCTGTAACTTGGTGTTATGAATAAATTATTTGTATTTGTATTTGTATTTGTATTCCTTGACAGCTTCTGAACGACGCATGCGTGTAACGTTCTTTGACATTCGTGAAATTTAGAAATCACCACAGACTGCAAATTTATTAAGGCTTGACGGTTTGTTAAGTAAAAATCTCCTCGAACCAATGACGTAATTGAAGAACCTCCAAAAACTCGATTTAAGATACCAAACATGAGGTATTTTCCGAGGGAAATTCGAGAGGTCTCAGAAGAGTTGGAGTCGAGGTAGTTTCGAGGTTACAAAGGGGGATAACGGTTAAGCCTTCCTTCGCACCACTACACTCATCACATCAAGGCGCCCAATACAAATTATTATCAGTAATGACCGACCAACCACTAACAATGTTGGTTTTCTGTTCGAGATTTACTGCACTTATTCTTATATTGTAACCACAAGAGAGAGTTAGGACCGATTCGAAGAAAAACTCAACAACTTTAGTTTTTACCAACAAAACAAAAATCATCAAAATCAAAACTTATAACCGCTTATAAGTTTTGATTTTGATGATTTTTGTTTTTTATTTAGATAACTTAACTGGTTCTTATGAATTAATTATTATCTATTACTAGCTTCCGTTAACGGATTTGCCTGCGTGGTACCTAGATAAATAGTAGCCTATGTGTATTGATGTTAAGCTATATTACTGTAAAGTTTCATCTAAATCCGTTTAGTAGTTTTTGCGTAAAAGAGTAACAAACATTCGCATTTATAATATTAGTAGGATTATGATTATCTCTCTAAATAAAGTTTATATTATAAATTCACAAAATCATCAATAATATACTGGGGTGTGGGTTTAATTCCCACTCAGGATATACATTTGTGTGATGAACATAGATGTTTGTTCTGAGCCTGGGTGTAAATATGTATATTATGTATTTATTTACAAAAAAAAGTATATTCTATCAGTTATTTGGTTCCCATAGTACAAGCTTTGCTTAGTTTGCGGCTAGATGCCATTGTGTGTAAAGTCCTCCAATATTATTTATATTTCGATCAAATGTTGCATCACGATCAAGAGCGCCGCAAAGCTCTCAAGACATCCTTCATGCCATTTTGAACCTTATTCCTTCAGCATCATTACCATTAGCCCTTTCAAATTACTTTATACAAAATTAATTTGGCAATTCATTATCCGCCACCGGACTACGCCATCTACACAGAAGTTCCGAAAACAATAATATATGTTGATAAAAAACACAACAAAATCTTAAACCATTAGCAGGGAAAAGAAGATGAAAAAAGCTGAGTCGATATGGAGGAAAAAATCGGGCAAGCGTGTCCGCGGTTTGTGTTTTTGGTTCTGTACATTTTAAAGTTTGCGTACGTGAGTATATTAAGTAAAATAGGCAACGATACATTTTTTAAATGTTATTTGGCTCTCTATTAGTAAAAGTATTGTATAATTATTATAATCTATTAAATTTCAACTTGCATTTAGTAAGTTATGTCGACTCAGTAAGATTTAAATTAAATTGTATTTAATAATTACGACAAATAAAGTACCTACCTATGAATTAGTGCATTTTAATATGAAATACCGTATAGTTATTTCGTACATTTAACAATGATTCATATCTCTAAGCATGTTATGCGCAATCGAATTCTAGAACACCTCTTGTGCTAAAAACATTACATTTTTTATCGGACAACCGTTTAACCTACACCCATGGAACCCTAAAAAAAGAAAAAAGCCTAAATTTGAATTTGTGAACGGAAGCTACCGCCGTGGAACGAATCACAGCATCATTAAGTTTTTGTTTTTTTATTTGCGGTGATCTTTATTAGTTTATTATTTGTTATTATTATTTATATTGTATCATTAGTGCGATTATGTTGTTCTTCTAATGGGATACAGGATTGGTACTTAGCTTTTATTTTAAAAGCTAGATTAGCATCACAATAATATAATTTGACATTTATTTATTTTTAAGACGAGTAATAAATGTTTTTGATGAATGCAGAATCGTTTTTTCTCAATAACCGCAAAACATACAGTTTTTTTTTATGACAAAGATAACTTATGGATATAATCTAGATAAATTATAGACGGAAACACGATTGGTGAAACTTTTCTCGATAGATTTATATTCCAAAGTTGGCTCTTCTAAAACACTAGTTTCGTTTTTACTCAAAACTATGAATAGCTAAACAGTTCATTTATAATAATTCGTTAGATAATCATACTAGCTAAATAATAGACTCAGCCCATACAAATCCAATCACCTTTGAAGGTACGACTCGATTAGCATCACATTAATAGAATTTGACACATTTTTTTAACTGGCTGTCCCCGTTATTCTGTCAAATTTGCATTTTCCGTTTTTCAAGAATTTCTCATTTACCGAAAACTTTTCCTTCTTTTCTTTCATTATGAACCTATTCCTGACAAAAACAATAACAAAAAATAATAAGCAAAATCGGTCCAGCCGTTCATGCGTGATGCCGTAACCAAGGGAAACAGAGATTCATATTTATAGATAGAAGATAAATATATAGATAGGTATAGATGCTGTTTATTGTTTTTTTTTAACCCTCGGTTAGTCGCGTGGGGTCTTTAAAAGCCTAGGTTCTCAAAATAAGTAAAATTCAAACTATTAAATTTTTATAAATGTTTAAGATCAGCATCAAAAACACATGCTCAAAACGGTGAAGGAAAACATCGTGAAGAAACCAGGTAGCCATAAGCTGAGATGGGCTTGCAACCTGTCACGTATGGAATGCTAATTACTGCAAAATGTTGGCCTGTGCCAAATATAATGTTTGGACGTGCCTCTACCCCCATTACACATCTTCGAAGGATCTAAGCTTATGGAGATCTGAGAAGATGTCTACTGTACTAGGGGATTACAGTCGTTATCCTATTAAAAAAAAAAGACATGTTGAAAAAAAAAAGACATACAATTCGAAGGCCGTGAGTTCTAATCTAGCAATGTTTCAAGTATAGAATTCTAACTACTGAAAAATGTGTGCCAAATTTAGTGTTTGTATTTATTTATATTTAAATTTTTCTTTATAAATAGTTTGCATTTATTATCCATTTACCCGGAAACCATTTTAATAACTTTGATTATGTTTTTGTTATCTTGTGACCTTGAAACATAATGTACAAGTATCTCACGTCTGCGAATATTTGTGCTCCGCGAAGTTTTCTACTTATTTCTCGTAAAATGTAGCCGCAATACAATATTTGTTTATGACACGCTAAAATAACGCGATCCGCCTCCCGAGGGTTCGTATGATAGGTACAGGCGATGACAAACGGGCAAAGGCTAGAGATTATTATAAAGATCTGTGGAGATTTTGTAGGTCACACACACAAATTCAAATTTGAAAATCATTTATTTCAATAAAATCACAAGGATCACTTTGAAACTTCTTAGGAACTAGGTGAAGCTACGCCTGTTCCTCGCGACCAAGCCTAGAGGAATCAGGCAACAAACACGGCTTAGGGTCTATAATTTTTTTCAATAGTCCTTTCCTTAATGCTATGTAGAGCTCCAGTGTGGTGCCGATCGAACAAGGTGAAAGCTCAAACAAGAATAATAATTAAAAGTACTAACAAAGTGCGTACAATAATAAAAAAATTAACTAAAGAGCTTCAGCATAAATTCAAAAAGCAGCACACGCTACATTTGATTTAGAAATAAAAAACCTAAACATTAAATAACTAGAGATTCTGAGACCGCACCGTGCCCGGGGCGTGCAGTATACAAGAGCCCGGACTGGGCACGGATTTAAAACGTTACATTCATTTTGTATGAAGCAATAACCGCAAAACATACATACATTTCCAAAATTGGCTCTTCCAAAACTATGAATAGCTAAACAGATCATTATAAATTATCACTACATAGTATAAAGCAAAGTCGCTTTCCGCTTCCCGCGTATGTATGTATGTATGTATGTTTGCTTATATCTTTAAAACTGCACAACGGATTTTGATGCGGTTTTTTTAATAGATAGAGTGATTCAGGAGGAAGGTTTATATGTATTAAACCCGTGCGAAGCCGGGGTGGGTCGCTAGTATTATATAATTCAATAAATAATCATTCTAGCTACATAAATGAAAGACAGCTTTTTTTAATATTGATGGTTTTTAAGATAATGCAGTTTTATCACTTGTTCCTTGCCGATTTTTTTTTACTTACTGAAAGAATCATCTTTATCCTCACTTCGTCACTCGTATTTCGAGTCTCATTAGACGATCACACTGGTAAAGTGTATTTTTAAATTCACTTATCACCAAAACACTTTTTCAGTGAACTGTACCTACTGGATACATTTACGACTTATGGCGAGACGGCCGCCAGACCACGCCATTGAGTAGACATGTTGATTTTATAGTATTTTTTTATTGAAAGGTGTAAATAAATACTATGAAAGGTGTCAGTAGCGATTTTTAAGCAGTTTTTGCATGTTACCTGCAGTAAGTTTTTATTGGATTTCTTCTCTATGGACGGCATGCGTTTCTTACTCTATGTATCTAACTAGTGGATCTCTGTGACTACGTTCGTGTGTTTTGCATGCAATCTTTGACGTTCCTTCAATCTCTAAGGGGTGGATTTTCACTTATATGTTAAAAAAATGTAATGTGACCTTTTTATCTGACTATCCGATCCCGTTTTTTTACAAGCTTTTATTTAACTTGCAATTGTAACTATGTTTGTTTAGGTGTAATCTTGCAACTCCATTTTGAAGCAGTTATCCCCAACCGATTGAGCTGAAATTTCGCATACTTATGTAATTTCGGTAACAATGCAATAATATGGTGACAGCGAGCTGATCTAATGATGGAGTCTGGAGCTGTTCAACAGACACAACGTAATTCCTTAGTAAATACTTCGATTGAGTAAAAACTTTGCATACTTGTCAGTTCCGATGACAATGTTATAATGTGACAGGTGATAGCGCACTAATGCTCGATGGTTTGAATAATTTTACAAAAGCTTGTCATTGATAAATATTTTTCAACTTATTAGTCCTAAGTCGGTTCTATTTCAAATCGATTCATCTTTATTACGGCCGTTATAAAACGGTTTCAGCTGCACAAGAAACTTACACCTATGAGAGGTCGGTAGCAACTTTTTTGAATCATTTCATATGTAGTTGCTTTTTATGAACAAAAGCTTTCTTCGTGTTTCTTCTCTATGAACCTAAGTAGTGAATACATTTTCTTAGCTCTGTGATAGAGATGTAATAGTTTTTGTCATTCTATGGTAGACATGTCAGTTTGATGTTTAAAAGGGATTCTTTAGGAGTAGTTATTAGCTTCTGCACGCGGCTTGGGTCGTGTAGTACCCGGTTTAAGTCAAATTTAAAAGGAGTTTTTTCAATAAAATCACAAGGATCACTTTGAAACGTCTTAGGAGCTAAAGTTAGGTGAAGCCAAGCCTAGAAAAATAAGGATAAGAAGTATCCAAGTAATCTATACAAAAACTGGTTTTTATAATGATTTTATTATAAAATTAAAAAAAGTCTTGACTGTAATCCCCAATAGACAATGTTAAATATTAACTAAATAAATGATAGCTACTACAAAATGTGCCTCTGATTAGCTCCTGTAGTCATCTACAAGAAGCCTATATATATATATATAGCCTTTGAAGGTGTCTAGAGAGGGTAGTCAGAGGTAGTCCAAACATAATATTTGGCACATGCCTCTGACTACCCCCACTAGACATCTTCATAGGATCTAAGCGTCTGGAGATCTGAGAGGACGTCTACTGTACTTGGGGATTACAGTCGTGATCCTATATATATGTATGTATGTGTGATACACATCAGATTCAAATATTTGCAGTTGGGGTCACGATTTGCATGAACCGGTCATATTTGGCACGAAGGCGTTAACCCATAAACCCGGTCAGGGAACGTGGAATATAAAAATGTCCATTTATGACCCGTAAAATACCAGCTCATTTATTAGCAATAAATATTGTTAACAACTGAAAACGTGGGATGGTTTTGTGTATTATGTAACAATGTATAATTTGATTTTGTGTTTTTAATAAGTATAATAAAATAAGATCACGACTGGTAGGTAATCCCCAAGTAAGTAGTAGAAGATGTTTTAATGAGGGTTGTCAGAGGGACGTCCAAACATGACATTTGGCACAATACCCAAATTGTGTAGTAGTTAGCATTCTATAGTGACAGATTGCAAGCCCATTTGAAGATGTCTAATGGGGGTAGTCAGAGACATGTCCAAACATTATATTTGACACATGCCCACATTTTGCAGTAGTTAGCATTCCATACGTGACAGGTTGCAAGCCCATCGCCGCTTTTAAATAAATAATTACTTTCTATTTATACAAAAAAGCATTTTGCTTACTCTCCAAATTGGTAGGAACTCTACTTAGTATAGACTAACTAAATGTTTACCCAAGTAAACTCTGTGTGTATAACTAAAATAAAGAATTGCATAATCCCCATTGATGGGGATAGTCAATGGGGATATCTGGACTAACCCAATAGTATCACGAATATCATCCCCCAAGAACGGTAGACATACTCTCAGATTTTAGATATCTAAATGGGTAGTCAGATGCACATCATAACAATAAATTGGGCTCCCTCGTGTTTTAAACGACTAATAATGAAAATAATTATCAAAAAGGTCGGAAATCTTGAAATTGAAAATAGCGCCATCTTTTGGGAGGTGCAATGCACTAATTTCAGACTACCTAGACTAGACTTTCAGCTTTTTAGTGATAAGTAAACTAAAGGTTCTTGCTTTTTCAGTAATATTTTAGGATGTAGTTCAGCTTTTCAGTGACAAGTAAACTGAGGGTTCTTTCTTAGCGGGTAAAATTTTAGGTTTTTGAGCATTTAGTACAAAGTTTAATCACTGAAAGCTTTACCGAACTTAAACTAAAAAAATAAGTAAGTTCATAGTGTTTACACTAAAACTTAAAACTTACACTAACTAAAGAAATTCTATGTTTGTTTGTAATGGATAATCTAAAAGAACTACTAAACCTATTTAAAAAATTCCATATTTAATTTAAAAAAAATTAGAGATCTCCACCAAAATTGCAATAATGTAACCTAAGGTATCAAAAACTTGCCTATTATCTTCATTAGTACCCGTGCGATGCTAATGTTTTATAAAGTTGTTAATAAAACTTGATAACATTCATTTCATTGATAAATATATGTAATTACGAGTTATATATTATTAAAAAAATATATATCTATTGTGATTTATTATGTAACTATTTACTTGTATCCGCGACTTCGTTCGCGTAGGACTCGATACTACCCTCCAGTCCATTTTTTGTAGAAATCCCGGTCCCGTGAGAATTTTGGAATAAAAACTACCTATATGTTGCAGTGAAAGTCCCATTTAAATCAGTTCAGCTTCAGTTCAGCAGGGCTATTTTGTAAAAACATGATTATCATGTTATGATGTTGAATGTAATAACCTAATGTTAGGGAATACCTAATCTGTACACTTTTCATAGTAACTATGCACAGTTTATGCACCTATACCTTACGCTTCTGCGTAGGTATTGTGTTGGAAGCGTAGGTATAGGTGCCTAAACAGCATAAAAAGCGTAGGTATTATGGCATTCAGTACCATAACATGATAATCATGTTTTTACAAAATAGTCCCACAGTTCTGTTCCAGAGATTAGCCAAAATAAACAAAGAGCAAAACATTTTTTTTTAAGTTTGTGTTTTAATATCGTGTAAATAACCCTTGAGAAAACACAGTTATTTTGAAATAACAGACAGACACTTTTTTATTTATATGTATAGACATAGATCAATCATTCATACAAACAAAACAGACTCATGCAAAGTTATGAAATTACCAACAGGTGGTTTTACACGTCACATTCAATACTGATAGAAGAAATGCGTAATAAATGATTGACATAATAATTCAAAGTATTTTTTGCTAAACGCCACAACTGTAGGTATTTAAAAACATAGTTTTGCAGAATAAACTAACTAAGTAACTAATTTATTTAAAGATTATTGAATAAAATTGATAATGAGTTTAAGTTCACTCACCCAGCTCACATTTTCGTAATTCGTATACTCCAATTTAAACAGTTGAATTCACACTTATAAATTCAAACGCACGCCAAACCATGGTTTTTTTCCCACCAAAACTGACCACTACATCACTATGTCTTACAACAACAAAAGAAAATACAATTAGAACACTTTTCCAGTCATAAAACTGGTAAAAACTGTGTATACCATTCAAGCCGTGTCAAACTCTCCCTCGAATCGAGAGTCACAGGCAAATTAAGTCGATACGTAATTAAACCTGGCACCGACTCACACATACAAAGGTTCGACATAAAAATGCTTGGGTAGGAAAAAAAAAGTATAGGTTTAAATTTACCCGGTATAAAATTTGTGTTTTTTTCCTTTCCCCTACTTATGTATGGAAGCATGCGCAGTAAAGGGTTAAGCAGTGATATCCGGCTATGTGGAGAATACCCCTACTTTTAGCAAATTGTTCGTGAACGAGGGTATTTTTAGCGTGGTTGGACTGTAATCTCTAATTAGTACCGCATTTTCCCGCTATCTTCTAGCGCTGGTCGCTGTGGGGAGTATTCTCAAAGCTATTTAAATCTCAATTCAATTTAATATCTCCTATCTTACAAAATGACGACTGTGACTTCTAAGTATGGTAAAAGTCTACTCAGGTCTCCAAGCACTCAGATCCTTATTTTAGTAGTCCTTGGAGGTCTTAATTTGCAATGTGATAAAAAATACTTATTCAATTTAAAGCCGTTTATCAAATTAGATTTTCAATTTGTTTTTTTACAGATATAGAAAAAAGAATATTACAAATTTTGTTTAAAATCCTGGTTTGACGGTCGGTTAACAGTCGATTCGATGACCTACAGTTTTTTTCTCACATCTTTGTTATAAAATAAAAAAAAACAACAAACCTTTGTAGATCTAAGTTTGCATTAACCTTATCTAAAAATACTTATAATATTACTAAATAGGTAATAAATAAAATCTTGCTTGTGATATTTTATACTGGTAATAATCTCGACCGGCCTTATATTTTACAAAAACTCATATCGAACGACATCAGAATGAGACCTTAGTTTTTCCAAGCATAAGTTTCATTTGAGAACTCGCACCAGCGGAGTGTTTGGTTATTCCGCGAAAGATATATTATAATCATAAATTAATGATTGAGGGAGTGAATGGATAGTTTATGATTTATGTGGTGCTGTATTAATCGAAATAAAGGTGATTTTCAATCGCATTAAGAGGTTATTGCGTAGTGTTTCATAGATAGCTCCGCCTGTGGTGACCATTGTCTTTCTTGTGAATAAAAATGGGATAAAACCTTTATGACTTCATCTCAGTTTGACTGCATAGCAGGTATGACTAGGTAATTTTCACAAGCTTTTATTTAACTTGCAATTTATGTATGTATGTCATTATGTAACTATGTTTGTTATGGTGGAATCTTGCAACTCAATTTTGAAGCAGTTATCTCCAACCGATTGAGCTGAAAATTTGCATAATTATGTAACTTCGGTGACAATGCAATAATATGGTGACAGCGAGCTGATCTGATAATGGAGTCAGGAGCTGTTCAACAGACACTTACAACGGAACTCCTTAGTAAATACTCTGAGTAAAAACTTTGCATTCTTGTCAAGTTCCAGTGATGAACTTCCAGACAATGTTATATTATGTGACAGGTGCCTGATGGTTTGAATGATTTTACAAAAGCTTGTCATGAATATATTTTAACAGAAAACTTATTATATATGGCGATCTAGTCCGAACGCAATGTAGTCGTATCATGATTTAGGGATAAAGCGATCAAGTCATACCTGCTATTTAATGAAATTGAGATGTAGTCAAAAAGTTTATATTGTCGTTTTTTTTTTAAATAAATTCTAAAGTAAAAATTCAAATTCGAAATGAATATCAATAAAATCACAAGGATCACTTTGAAACGTCTTAGGAGCTAGGTGAAGCTACGCCTGTTTATCGCGACCAAGCCTAGAGGAATCAGGCAACAAACACGGCTTGGGGTCTATAATTTTTTTCAATGATCCTTTCCTTAATGCTATGTAGAGCTCCAATGTGGTGCCGATCGAACAAGGTGAAGGCTCAAACAAGAATTGTTACATTGTCTAGATATTCTAATAAACCACTTTGTTTCTTAAGTACCTATTTGAGAGGATAATGTATGTCAAATCATCTACAGCTCCCCATAAATAAACAAATAAATAAATATTGGTGGACATTATCACACAGCGCCATCTAGCCCCAAACTAAGCAAAGCTTGTACCACGGGTACTAGATAACTGATAGAATACATGATATACTTTTTTTTTGTAAATGCATACATAATAACACCCAGACGACTAAAGTGATTTGGATCAAACTTGGAACATACATAGCTTATTTTTTGTCCAGGTACCACGCGAACAAAACCACGGACAGCAGCTTGTATAAAAAAACCGGCCAAGTGCGAGTCGGACTCGCGCACAAAGGGTTCCGTACCATTATCTATAAAAACGGCAAAAAAATCATGTTTGCTGGGGAGCCCCCCTTAAATATTTATTTTATTCTGTTTTTAGTATTTGTTGTTAGAGCAGCAACAGAAATACATAATCTGTGAAAATTTTCAACTGTCTATCTATCACGGTTCATGAGACACCTACAGACCCTGTGACAGACAGACGGACAGACGGACAGCGAAGTCTTAGTAATATTGTCCCATTTTTACCCTTTGGGTACGGAACCCTAAAAAGGTATAATGAATTGCACGCAGCATCCCCGCTAAGCTTGGAATGCCAGTTCCAAATCATCAATGGTCTAACAAGACCAGTGGCAAGAGAAAAAACGTTATAAAAACTGGACCCTTACAGCGCCATCTAGTCGTTGTGAACTGTAACTACTTTTTAGAGTTTTTCAGATGTCGCTGGCGAGACGGGGTGAAATAGAAAAAATGGCGCGACGATTGCACGAAGGAATTTTATAGTCTGGGGGTCTACTCGGAACGATTATAGGACAAATGTCGCATCGTTTCCAACTATATTTGAAGGATGGCACGACCGACACTACTTTTGACGAGACATCATACATTCTACTACAATAGACAACGATTTAGAGTGCGGTCATCGATAATGACGAAATCGTTTTGCTGAGTAATGGTTAGCGCAGACCGGCAGACGGCGCGGAGGAGTATTATCAAATTTATCAATTTGTTTGTTAAGGTGATAAGTGAAATTTTTGACGTTTTGTATGGGCTGAGTCTACCCGGATAAGACGGAAAAAGTGATAAAACTGCATTATCTCAAAAACCATCAAATTTAAAAAGAAACTGTCTGTAATTTATTTAGCTAGTATGATTATCTTACGAATTATATAAAAATAAACTGTTTAGCTATTCATAGCTTTGATTAAAAACGAAACTAGTGTTTTTGAAGAGCCAACTTTGGAAAATAAATCTATCGAGAAAAGTTTCACCAATCGTGTTTCTGTCTGTAATTTATCTAGATTATATCCTTAAGTTAACTTTGTCATGAAAAACAAAACTGTATGTTTTGCGGTTATTGAGAAAAAACGATTCTGCATTCATCAAAAACATTTATTACTCGCCTTAAAGTCCTCCTCGGCACTGTCTGGAGGTCTGCGCAGACCGTAAGGCGCCTGTCAATTAATGTGTGGAAGGAAAATCCAAATGTATGTATGTACTTTTATGATGGATTCCAAAAATGGACATCCAAAAAATAATACCAAGCCATTTATGGCTACCCAAGGTTTCCAATTTTTTTATAGTTTACAAGTAATTATACTAATTTATCTATACTAATATTATAAAGAGTAAAGTTTTGATTTTTTGTTTTTTTGTATTTTTTTGTTTTTTCGTTTTTTTGTATGTTTGTAATGGATAAACTCAAAAACCACTGAACCGATTTCAAAAATTCTTTCACCATTACCAAGCTACATTATCCCTGAGTAACATAGGCTATATTTTATTTTGAAAAAGTAATAAATTCTTTATAAGAATGACGATAGTTTGAAGCAAGGTGTAAAAAAATGCAAAAAAATTTGCTTTCTTCGTGTGCGCTACAAAAACTATTGAACGGGAATTGTAACGGGAACGGGAATGGGAACGGGAACGGGAACGGGAACGGGAACGGGAACGGGAACGGGAACGGGAACGGGAACGGGAACGGGAACGGGAACGGGAACGGGAACGGGAACGGGAACGGGAACGGGAACGGGAACGGGAACGGGAACGGGAACGGATGACAACATTTGTTAATTCTAAAGCGATACGAAGTTCGCGGGGTCAGCTTGTTATTAATTAAAAAAAAAATATATATCATTGAAAATTTTCTTATATGATATTAGAAATCATTTTCATATCTTTTACGATAAATATTTTTAACTTGATACTTATTATTAAAAATATAAAATCTTATATGATTCATATTAGAAATCATTGTTCATAATCTCTTACGATTCATATTTTAACATGAGTTCTCAATAAATTGCTATTTTGTGATTACTTATATAAATCGTATAAGGTACCTATGATTATTATTATTATTAATGATTCATTCAATATCTAATGACGCATTAAAAAAAGAAAAAATGTAATAAAAATGATCACGACTGTAATCCCCAAGTACGGTAGACATCCTCTCAGATCTTCAGACGCTTAGATCATTTGAAGATGTCTAGTGGGGATAGTCAGAGGCACGTCCATACATTATATTTGGCACATGCCCACATTTTGCAGTAGTTTATAAGAATACTAACTGGTTTCTTCACGATGTGTTCCTTCACCGTTTTGAGCACGTGTTTTTGATGCGCATATAAATTTTTCGAACAGAAAAATCTATTGATGCACGCCGGGATTCGAACCCACAACCTTAAGATTGAAAGTCGAGGTACCTCCTCGGCGTATTAAACTATAAAAATCCACCCTCTGTTTGGGGTGACGTCTTGGATGATGAAAAATTGTTATTTTTTTCGTCTGCAAGTGACATGTAGGAAACACAGTTTTATAGATCTAAATAGATGACACGAATTATCGACAACGAGCTTCATCCGAAATTTAGAAAAATGTATAGTTATGCCCTTTCATTCTCTAAAAGGGTTGACGTTAGGCAGGCGGCCAGTTGTAAAACTTGAAGTCAATGGTTTCCTCACGCTTCACCGTTTTGAGCACGTGTTTTTGATGCGTATACAAACATTTAGAACAGAAAAATTAATTGATGCACGCCGGGATTCGAACCCACGACCTTCGAGTTGAAAGTCGAGGTACTTTCCACTCGGCCAACACGGCCAACTAGAGCCGTCAAGTTATGTACTTTTAATCAAAATCACGACCAAACAGATTTGGTTGAAACTTGGAACAAACATAGCTTTACGTGTTCATACCATGTCTTTTTTTGTCAGGTACCAGCAAAGATGGAAGCTAGTATTATATTTATTTCTCTAAACTTATATCTGAAATAAACAAAGCAATTCGTATATAAATTCTCTTTTCTCAAAATAAAGTCCCCATATCGTAAAGCCGAGCACACAACGAACAATTAATTTAAGAGACAAACGTTGTTTTCAACCGCACGCTTCTATCATTAGTGAGCGCGCAGCTTTACCGCATCTTCGAGTGATCGTACCCGTAAAATGGCGGTCGTAACCATGGGTGACGTGAAAACAGTTTGGTAAAAAAAAAGTGCCAAGTGTGAATCAACTCGCGCACGAAGGGTTCCGTACCATTTACTACAAAAAACGGCATAAAACACGTTTGTTGTATGGGAGCCCTTAAATATTAATTTTATTCTGTTTTTAGTATTTGTTGTTATAGCGGCAATAGAAATACATCATCTGTGAAAATTGCAACTGTCTAGCTATCACGGTTCATGAGATACAGCCCTGTGACAGACAGACGGACAGACGGACAGACGGACAGCGAAGTCTTAGTAATAGGGTCCCGTTTTTACCCTTTGGGTACGGAACCCTAAAAAATAAAAAATTAAGTGTGTGTATTGGAGGTGCCCCCCCGCCCCCTACCAGCTAAACGATTTGTTTTGGTGGTGTGAAAAAAATCACGGTAGTAATACTTACATATAACGAATTTAAAAGAAAAACTATCACAGGTAAGAAAACTTTACAAGTTGACGAATAATCATCAACTAAGAAAATGTATTTTCTAAGTTGCTGACGATTACTCGTTAACTAAATTTAAACTTTTTAGTACAAATATCGTTGAAAATTACATAAATAATGTTGTTAGCTTTGTAAACTACGAAACCCTACATTGCGCGTGGCTCGACACGCACTTGGCCAGTTTTTATGAAAAACCGAGAAGTCGGAATTAGTATGGTAAGTACATTATTTATTTGATGGATAAGTACTACTTCTGTGTCAATATTATAAGAATAAAAAACACACTGTCAACCGTTATCTACCCGTTAATAGTGCACTTTGTCCTATAAATTATATCAATATCTTATGAATGAGTGGATATTTACCAAGTAAATAGTTTAATAGCTCTAGCAAATTAAATTAGTAGGTAACATACGTATACATATTTGAATTAAAAAACTAGTTTTTGTGTAGAAGCACGCGCTAGTGGGTGTCTACTCCGTTATCCGATAACGATATATCGTAACATTCGATTCGTTGTCAAATTCAAATTCTCTATTGTTTTAGTGATTTGTAAGAGGGCAACCAACATCGATGGTTAAAAGTAATGACTGGTCTCACAGCTCAGTTGGTACACAGCCTTCTGCACTGTAGGTTGTGGGTTCGATTCCTACCCAGGATAAACATTATATGTGATGAACATAGATGTTTATTCTGTACCTTCATAATAAATACCTATGTATTTAAGAAAAAAAGTATATTACTTAGTATTCTTTCAGTTATCTGGTTCCTATAGTACAAGATTTGCTAAGTTTGGAGCTAGATGGCGTTATGTGTAAAAACATAAAATATTTTTGTATTTATTTTATTTATTTACTAGCTGTCCTGACAGACGTTAGTTGTCCTGTCATTATTTTTTCTATAAAGACCTTCTCCTGACACTAACGAATACAACAAAAAAGGAATCAGCAAAATCGTTCCAGCCATGGCCCAGGGAAATAGGGATTTTTATATATAAAAGATAGATTTATTAATTACGGTCGTTCCAACTATAGTCGAAACGATGTTTTTTGTTACGATTATTTTTACGATATATTGATTTATGTTTGCGAGTAGGCCACCTGGCACGAGCTACTAGCATGCTATTAAAATACCGACTGTAAAGCTGTTAGGCAAGAATTCTTTAGAGTGTTAGCAGGTGGCATAGCGGTCATGTGGTTGGATGCGACGATAGAGCGGTAGGTTCGAAGCTGATATCTGAATACGATTATGTTTCGTATTATGACTGGCTTCACAGCTTAGTTGGTAAGCTGGCATTCTGCGCTGTAGGTTGTGGATTCGATTACCACCCAGAACAAATACGTAAGAACAGGAAAATTTACACACAAACTCACAAACTTTACCTTAAATTTTTTATATTATGTAAGGAAAGTCTAAAGTACCTACATACTTAAGTAAAGTATTGTTTTTTAGATGAGAAGGATTTATTTTTCTTATAATTTCGATAAAAAGTTGTAAATAACGTTAAAGTAAAGAAAAGTTAACTATTTTAGTAAATAGACTCGACTTTCATTTCAGAAGTCGTGGATTCGAATCCCGGCGTGCATCAATTTTCAACACGGATTTTTCTGTTTGAAAAAAATATTCGTGCTCAAAACGGTGAAGGAAAACATCGTGAGGAAACCAGTTAGAATTATTTTAAGCGGCGATGTGCTTGCAACCTGTCACATATGGAATGCTAACTACTGAAAAATGTGAGCATGTGCCAAATATAATGTTTGGATGTGCCTCTGACTGCCCTCACTAGTTATCTTCAAAGGATCTGAGAGAGATCTGAGAGGATGTTTACCATACTTGGGGATTATAGTCCTGACCCTATTTTTAGGGTTCCGTATTATAAAACTCCATTCTAAAAACTGTTACAGTTAACTTGTATCTTCCCTTGGATTTCCAAACATCACCCTCGCTCCGAATCGTTTGATTAATGGCGTCACGATCCCGTTTCATCATTAATGTGGCCATATCACTGTCTATTCGGATTGTCTTGGCTAAACATTGCAACGAAAAATTGTCTTTATTTAGACACATTTTTTATGTTATTTTGGTCTAGGTATGCTACAAAAACTTGAAAAATAAAAATATAGAAATAGAATCATGACTGTAATTCATACGGTGGACAACTTCCAGGCGCTCAGATCCTTGAAGATATCTATAGGGGTTAGTCACAGGAGTTGCAGTAGTTAGCATTCCAAACGTGACAGGTTGCAAGAACGTCGCACAAAATCTTAAATGTTTTACAAATTATTTTTCCGAAAAACCTTTTAAATCAACAGGCACTCAAGATCATCGAAGATGTCCAAAGAGAGTAGCCAGAGGCACGTCCAACGCGTCCACGTTTAGCAGTATTTAGCATTCCATACATGACAGGTGGCAAGTATCGCTGCTTATAAGAATACTAACTGGTTTTCTCACGATATTAGTATTCTTATTGCAACTTGTCATGTATGGAATGTTAACTACTGTTAAATAAGGGCATGTTTAAACTGTCATGTTGGGACGGGCCTTTGACTAGCTCTTGTAGACATATTCTAAGATCAGAGCATCTCAAAAGGATGTCTATCGTATAGGCATTAGTATACAATTTGCGTTTTCGTAAATACGTGAAAATTAACCACATTTTAAAAGTAAGGTTTTTATCTTAAACTCTGATGACCTCGATGGTGGGCGAGTGCCCGGCTAAGACGAAAGATGTATATGTATAGTTCGAACCCCGCTTCAGGACAAATGTTTGCATGATCTGCAGATTTTTGATCCTAGTAGTTTCTGATACTCCCGATTCACGACTACGAGGGAATCCTAGTGAGACATCAGAACTTATGACAATATGGGAAATTACTCACGTTAAAACATATTGCCGATGAAAACATCGACAATATTTCTATTCAGTACCTATATAAGTATTTTATCAGTTATCCAGTTCACAAGCTTTGCTTAGTTTAGGGCTAGATAGCGCTGTGTGATAACATCCACTAATATTTATATTTATTATTTAGGCCAGGTCAAAAGTACTCTAAACCGACGATCATGAATGAGGAATGTTATGAGGATATGATAATGTTATGTTATGAGGATCGTAGCAAGTGGAAAGCCGTGATCTCTGCCTACCCCTCTGGGAAACAGGCGTTATTTTATGTTTGTATGTATTTATTAATCTAGACTCTAGATTCTAAAGAAACTTCTTCAGAAAGTCTTCTCTAGACCATTCAACGCGCTCACTTGCGTTGCCGTCTTGTAATACATAATATCCCGTTTTGTAATAAATGTCATTTCCATTCAGAACAGTTTTAATAATAGGTATGTGTCTGTTTATTTAAATAATTACGTTTAAAAAACTAAAAGAAAACCGACAAAAATGTATCGACCAATCGCAAAGAAGGGACATTCGTTTTT
The DNA here is from genome assembly GCA_912999785.1 of Hydriomena furcata. NCBI lineage: Eukaryota > Metazoa > Arthropoda > Insecta > Lepidoptera > Geometridae > Hydriomena > Hydriomena furcata. Next base: position 2,532,235 of record OU538843.1, read on the forward strand.
AAGTTTTTGAAGGAACTGTCAGGCAACATAAGACAGAAGGACCCTTAAAGTAGGAACTGAATAAATTAACCGACTTGGTATTACATGGATCTCACAACTTTTTACGGTAGAAGAACTGAGTTGCGTTGCGAGACTTGGCTTTTTTTATAAGTTATGTTTTTGCTGGCAATATAATTTAAATGGGAACTTAGGACTTTTCTCTACACAATAGAAAAAAAAACATCAAAATCGGATGACCAGGTAAAAATATACCCTTCGGCTTGAGAAGATCCTCCGTTTTTCGTCGGTTAAAAATAGACTCTAAACTAAAACGTTATTTATTATCACAAACCTAATGCAAGAAATCTTACATTTACAGAACGCTCTTGCGAATCCCATACATCAATGTCAAGACGACCAGCTTATCCATAGTTTTACGAATGAGTTTTCATATTATTGCTAGACCGGCTTGCAAAATAATAATTAAAAGTATTTAGCGGTTAATTTTATTTAAATTTGAGGTATTTGTAAAAAAAAAATTGGATCACGACTGTAATCCCCAAGTATGGTAGATATCCTCTCAGATCTTCAGACGCTTAGATCATTTGAAGATGTCTAGTGGGGGTAGTCAGAGGCACGTTAAACATTATATTTGGCACATGCCCACATTTTGCAGTAGTTAGCATTCCATACGTGACAGGTTGCAAGTCCATCTTATAAGAACACTAACTGGTTTCCTCACGATGTTTTCCTTCACCGTTGTAAGCACGTGTTTTTGATGCGCATATAAATTATCGAACAGAAAAATCCATTGATGCACGCCGGGATTCGAGCCTTCGACCATCAGATTGAAAGTCGAGGTATATCCCACTCGGCCAATTCATTTGACAACTTCCTAAATGTATTTAGCATGCTAAACACATTTAAAAATTGTTATGCAAGCTGTCTCAAGTCTTACAGTTCAGTTGGTAGTACCTAACTCTGCCTTCTGTATTGTCAGATGTGCGTTCAATTCCGGGACAAACATTTGTTTGATGAACATGGTTGTTTGTATGTATTTGTATAAAAAAATATAACTTTGTCTGTAAAATACTACTGTTGCCGCTTATAAAATACTAACTGGAGCACGTGTAATGCGCAAACATTTTTAGAATGGAAAAAATCATTGATACACTTCCGTGATTGAACCCATTCGAGTGGAAGGTACCTCGACTTTTAGTCCGAATACGTGGGTTCGAACCCTGGCAATAGGTACAACGTGGAAACGCCTTACAGGTCATGTAAGGCGTTTCCACGACGCTTCTGAAGTTCTTTCTAGTTTCAACTGATGACGTGTCAGCCGCAGCACGGTGGCTAATCTGATGGGTGTCCACAGGAAACAGGAAAACCGTGCTGAGTACGTTTACTCAAAGATCTTAAACCGCAACAAGAAACGATTGCTCTCGTGCCCGGGCAATTAAGCTGGAGTTTTCTAAACTGAGGTGTATTTTAAATATCGGCCGTAAAATAGCGCTGGATGTAAGTAAATTAGTTCAAATGATGAATGCCAAAGAGGAATGTCTAATAATTTGCTTTTTAAAGATAAATTAGGCAGCGGTGGGTGTGTAATCTGTCACGTATAGCCAATGATGTATAAAAACTATAGATACGTTGTCCGCCGCTCAGTCACGCACCAACCTGTCGCGCGACGCTATGTTTGTTTTTAATTTATATCGTGTGTGAAAACCTGTGCAAAACATAAAGAAAACATGCCGTCGTGTGTTTTCAGAGGATGTACAAATTATACCCCAAAAGTTAAAGACAAAAATGTGTCATTTCACGCGTATCTAGTATTTTCGCCGTTTTTAAGCGCCGAGATGTTGGTTGATAACGTGTCTATATATAATACGTCATTGCGTATAGCATGCTCACTACTGCAAAATTAAATGTTTGGACGTGAACCTGACTACTTCTTTAGACATTCCAAGAACAAAGTTCCTTGAGATCTGAGAGAATGTCTACTGTGAGGATTAGTCAGTCGTGATTTCAGCAATTAGTTTCAAATTCTATTAAAAAAAATTGTTATCGTACTTTTTAGGGGGTAGTTAGGGGATAGTTAGTTCTATTCGTGACAGTTTGGAAATCTTATATATATATAAAAATATCAATGCCACTTTTCGTTTTAATTTTATAACTCAAGAACGGGCTCACCTATCCAAACCAAATGTTTAGGCTTTGTTCGGACTATTTAGTAGATGGTTTATGTGAAGTCTGCACAAAATCGGTAGACGGGGGTAGTCAGAGGCACGTCCAAACATTATATTTGGCACATGCCCACTATTTGCAGTAGTTAGCATTCCATACGTGACAGGTTGCAAGCCCATCGATAGGATATAATATTCTACTTTTTTTTTAATAATGAAGATGGACTTCTCTACGCGTGTACGCGATATTACGGTCAAAGTTTGACAGCAAACCAAAGCTTACTCTAATCTTCCGATAGGTCCATGACTTGTGCTGAGCAGTACCAAAGCCAAGATAAAAAAGTGACCACAAAAAGTCAAGCAACCTGTTTGAGTTATTCTAAAATAGTTACGCACGATCGCGCGCAATTTTCTATGCCTTGGCGTCGGGCGAGCCCGCGGTCATTTTAGGGGTCTGTACGAAAACTAAAAAAATAAAAACCGGCCAAGTGCAAGTCGGACTCGCGCACGAAGGGTGTTCTAAAATCACGTTTGTTGTATGGGAGCCCCACTTAAATATTTATTTTATTCTGTTTTTAGTATTTGTTGTTATTATGTATTTCAGCGGCAACAGAAATACATAATCTGAAAATTTCAACTGTCTATCACGGTTCATGAAATACAGCCCTGTGACAGACAGACGGACAGCGAAGTCTTAGTAATAGGATCCCGTATTTACCCTTTGGGTACGGAACCCTAAAAATAGACTTTATACGAAAACAAAGGTGCATTTTCACGCGAAGCTGGGCAGAGTGGAGCAGAGCGAACCATGAATTGACCAATCACAGTGCTCGAAATATTTGACCCAAAAATTTCGATGTCATACGCATTCTAAGTACTGACTTTTTACCTACTGATTTACCCTGACTGATATATCAACGCATAGCCTAGACCACTAGTACTAGAAACTTGAAATTTGAAGGGGATAGTTAGTTCCATTCGTGACAGGTTACAGAGAGATGATGTCTGTCATATTTGAGTAATACAGTCGTGATTCTACTTTTTTTTTAATAATGAAGATGGACTTATCTACGCGTGAACGCATAATTACGGTCAAAGTTTGACAGCAAACCAAAGCTTACTGAATATTCCGATAGGTCCATGACTTTTGCTGAGCAGTACCAAATAAAATATAATACCAAATAAATTATTTTCTTGGTATTTAAGAAAATAATTCCTAATATAGAAATTGGTTTGAAAATAGCTTCACATCAACAAAGTCGTTAGAGTTACCACGAGTTCAATATAATTTTAATTTATTACAGAATAATTTCCTACGGAACCCTCTAACCAGTGCTCCAGCTTCCCGCTTATCAGTGAACACTTTTATTTTATTTCTCCGTTGACTTCCTATTGGTATCACGGGGTAAAAAAAGTCGTCACGTACCCGCTACGTGGGTAATCACCTAGTTAACTGTTGACTTTGCCTCAAACCATTCATGCTTGGTTGAGTGTCATTCATGGTCCTTGGGCCTCATTCATTTGGAGATGTACCTATATGAAAACTGCTCTATGCTTTATAAAATAAATCAATAATTAAATTTTGGTAAACATTTCACTCATTCTTTATAAAATAAAACAATAATTAAATTTTGGTAAACATTTCACACTTCGCCATCTAGCCCCAAACTAAGCATAGCTTGTACTATGGTAGCTAGATAAATCTAAGCCCCCAGATATTTTTTTTATTTATTTCTATTGTGATTTAAAACCATAAACAATAGGCTATTTGACAGTATGAGAAATAAAGTGTTGTTAATAGTAATCTATGTAAATTATGTCTTCATAAAGCGTTATGGAGTGAATTAACTTGAAAATAAACAATGATTTATTAAAAAACCCATCAATTTTCAAACGCCAGTCGCGTAACACAAAACGGTCTGAATTGGTCGAATCGACGATGACGTAACATGCTTGTCAATATGTCATCGCCTGCCTTGAAAAACTTGACGTTTGTGTATTTGTTGGCAAGCATGTAACGTCACAGAAACTAGTGCGACGCCATTTGCAAAGAAGCGTGTTTGCGGGTTATTTAAATTGTCAATATTTAATTTACAAAGCTACAAAGCTACTACCAACTGAGCTAATGCCAAAAAAACACGATTTGTTGTATGGGAGCCCTACTTAAATATTTATTTTATTCTGTTTTTAGTATTTGTGGTTATAGCGGCAACAGAAATACATTATCTCTGAAAACTTCAACTGTCTAGCTCTGTGACAGGGAGAAGGATAGACAGAGGGACAGTGAAGTCTTAGTAATAGGTATTTATCCTTTGGGTACAGAACCCTAAGAATCCTCACAACACAAACTTTCACATATAATATGGATTATATGACTAGACCAAGGTATTGCTCATCCTAGCCTAGTATGGATCTATTGGCCAATAAGTTTTAAGTAACGATTCAATTGATATGAAATAATAGAACGTGATTGAGCAATAAATTTATACTGAGTCGATACCAATGTGCAATGTGCTCAAAACCAGTTAGTATTCTTTGCAATGCTAACTATTGCAAAATATGAGTGCTATATGTAATATTCAGACATGCCTCTGACTAACTCCTATATCTTGAAGGATCTGGACGCCTAGAGATCTGTGAGTATGCCTACCGAGGTTGAGCCTAGTTGAGGTTACAGTATCTACTCGGTTAAATTTTTTGTTAATTTATCTTGTCTGAGTCTTAATTTTGTTCGATCGGCACCACAATGGAGCTCTACATAGCATTAAGGAAGGATCATTGAAAAAAATGATAGTCCCCAAGTCGTGTTTGTTGCTTGATTCTTCTAGGCTTGGTCGCGAGGAACAGGCGTAGCTTTACCTAGCTTTTAAGATATTTCAAAGTGATCTTTGTGATTTTATCGAAATAAATACCTGTTGACTTTGATAGTCATGATCCTATTTATTTATTTTTGTAATGTATATATTTACAAAAAAAAAGTATAAATAAATAAATAAATATAAATATTGGCGGACTATACACACAGCGCCATCTAGCCCCAAACTAAGCAAAGCTTGTACTATGGGAACCAGATAACTGATAGAATACTTATATACTTCTTTTTTTAAATACATACTTATTATATATATATAACACCCAGACACAGAACAAACATCTATGTTCATCACACAAATATTTGCCCTGGGTGGGGATCGAACCCACAACCTACAGCGCAGAAGGCAGAGTTACTACCAACTGAGCTGTGAGGCCAGTCTAATAAGTATTCTATCAGTTGTCTAGTTCCCATACAGACTTTGCTTAGTTTGGGGCTAGATAACGCTTTGTAAAATGTCCACCAATATTTATTTATATTATCTATATCTGTTCTAAGGCAATTTTAAATACTTATCTAGAATAACATAAGTAGCGTTTTCTAAGTGGAATATTATATTACATAGAAAAATAACAAGTACATGTACACCTGACAAATTGCATTCATTAACAGGCGGTGGCGTAATTGATGACAAATGTGTCAAAGACGTACTGTAACTGTTGTAAATAGGTACCTAAGTGTAAAATAAATATGTTAATTTGCTTTGATTGAACGCTTCATATAAGTTACATTTTTTTATAAGCGACGGTGGGCTTGCTACCTGTCACGTATGTATTGATTGGACTCAATTTCGATTTTGAGAGAGAGTTATTAATAAAAATTTACTTATCCAAAGATCATCTGAGGTTACACCAAGACTTGTTAATACCAGCTTAATGTAAGCAACTCCATTTCTAATCCTTGTTTATTAATATTGAATTCGACTAGTCCAAACGTAAGTGTTGGACTAAATTTAATCCTGCGCTAGTCTACGTTTATTAATAAGACGGATAGTTATCATTCAACCGGCCAGAGTCGGACTCGCGCACGAAGAGTTCCGTACCATTATCATTAAAAAACACTTAAACATTTATTTTATTCTGTTTTTAGTATTTATTACACATTATTACCCGTTGTTGTAATAATGTGTAGTACAACTCACGAAAGTTTTGAAAGTGAAATTAGTATTTATTGTTAAAGCGACAAAAGAAATACATAATCTGTGACAATTCCAATAGTCTAGCTATCACGGTTCGTAAGATACAGCCTTGTGACGAGTGACAGACAGACGGACAGACAGTCTCACCCTCGTATTCAAGAACGACACTATGAGAACACGCATCCACAGTGGACGAAATCTATTTTCATAAAAATCACTTTATGTGTTGTGCGACACTGCATAGTGTGACTAGAAGCACATTGTCGTGTGTATCTAGCCAAAGTTGAGCTCTAAAGGCACACGGTAGCGTGCACCATAGTGCCGCTCAACACATAAATTAGTGATGTTTATGAAAAAATATTTCGTCCACTGTGGGTGCGTGTTCTCATAGTGTCGTTCTTGAATACGAGGGTTAGTAATAGTGTCCTGTTTTTATACTTTAGGTACGGAACCCTCAAATACAAAGCCAGAGAATTGATACCCTTCTCCAATTGTAATGTCGATTCAAAAATATATTAGAAGATTTAAGAGTGAGTCGTACCTTTATTGGCGGCGCGTAGTCGACCGCCATCATGCAGTCACTGTTCACGCCAGCCTCAGTCTTAATCATCGGTGGGCCATGGTGGTACAGTTGCCCCATCTGGTGATGGTGCATGCCACTGTCACCGCGGTACCACGTCGCGTACATGCCGTAACCTTGCTCACAGTTACTCATAAATATGACATTTCACTGCTACCACTCAGAAATACTGTTCTCTCTGACATCACTTTGTAACACTGTTTTTTGTGGCTACAAACACTTTTTAGTACAACGTCACTATTGACACAGTTTTAGTGACTTTGTCACTGTTTGTTAGTTGGTTACGAACACATCACTCTGTGGCACTAACACGTTTGTTTGAGGGCAACGTCACTATTTTCGACACATTAGTTTTAGTAACTTTGTAACTGTTTTGTGATATCGTTACTGTATACGGCTATAAACAGATAGTTTATGCCACTATCACTTTTGTTCGACAACGTCACTATTTTAGACGCAGTCACAGTTTTAGTGACTTGGCCACTGTTTTTGTGGCTGCTCACGTTTTAGTGACCCTGTTTTTTAGCGTCACTGTTCAACCGTGTCACTAATTCACTGACGTTTTGATCTTCATCTTGAACAGTTTTTAAGTAACATGTAACTTATTGACATGAATTATAGATCTATCTTTTAATATTATATTTTGTATTAAAAGTCATAGTATCCATTATTGTAAGCTTTATAATTGTTCAAATTGTCTTCTAAAAGTCTCCAACATTTTAAAATGTTTTAGTTATATATTTGAGCTTCTTGTATGTACCTACAAGTACCTACCTAACCTTTCATCACAGAACAATTGACTTTTATAAATAAATAACGTGATAATCATAAAAATCAACTTATTAGGTATTTAGATTTTTAATGAACAATAAAAAAGTTTTGATTTTAAATCAAATAAATTAAAATGTATAAATATTGCACTCACTAATAAGTAATTATATTTTTAAGGGTTGTTTTTAATGTCGGCAGACCTGCAACAAAATAAAAGGTTTATTAATAAAAATGTAAATTAAATATGCACACAACTTTGTAAGCCCCAAGACACACAGTAAACATTCTCCCAGATTTTTAGGATCTCAGGTCCTTATCGATCTGTAAAACGGACAGTCATAGGCACGTCCTAAGATTACATTGCAGAGAAAACTGCAGACGAGAGTTAGTTAATCATATTTTGACATATCAGGTTCATCAATACTTATGACTAAATTTGAAGTAAAATAACCAATAATAGAATAATGCTAATATTCTACAGCATATTTCTGTTTGAAAAATGTATATATATATATGTCCATTAAAACACGCGCTCAAAATGGTAAAGGAAAACATCGTGAAAACAGTTAGTATTCTTATAAGCGGCGATGGGCTTGCAACCTGTCACGTATGGAATGCCACTGCAAAATGTGGGTATTGTTTCAATTTCAACATCTTCAAGAATTAAAAGGCCTTTAGATCTAAAAGTCTGTCGTACTTGGGGATTGTAGAAGCCATTGTGGCGATCTTTGGGGGTGGCCTACGTCCAGCAGTGGACGTCGATCGGCTGAAATGATAATGATGACGACTTGGGGATTACAGTCGTGTTCCTATTTCTACAGCAACAGAACCAGTGTGGCGACAACTTCTCAAGCACGCCCGGCTATCCTTTTAAAGCGAAAAATGCCACGTAGGTAATAAACACACCATACTGTAAACTAATAGAATTGCAAATAAGTTTATACACCATACAAGTACATACTATATTATGGCCGGGTCAACGACCGGTAAGCCACGCCTACTGGCACGCCTTCCCGGGCCCCGCCCACCCGGAATGACGTAATGAGTTTCGGTAGTAATAGCGATACCTAATTTGTATACCTACTTAACTATTTTATCTTTATACATATACTAGCAGTCCGCCCCACCGTCGCAAGTACTTCGATTTTATGGATATTTTTTATTACACCTTGGGTTACATTATTGTAATTTTAGTGAAGATCCTTAATTTTTTCCTAAAATTAATAAAGCTTATATTAATCAGTGATAATGTAGCATTCAAATGGTGAAAGAATTTTTGAAATAGGTTCAGTAGTTTTTTAACTAATTCGTTACAAAAATACACACACACATAATAATATAATCTTTCATCTTTATAATATTAGTATAAAAATATAGATATAGAGGTATATAGAGATTTTGTGTTGGCAAAGTCAGAGGAACTTACCTCGACTTTGAGTCCGAGGGTCTTGAGTTCAAATCCCGACCGTGCAATTGCTAATTCTATAGAAAAATGTATGCTCAGAACAGTGAAGGAAAACATCGTGAGGAAACCAAACAGAGATATTATAAGCAGCGATAAACTTGCTACCTGTCACATATGGAATGCTAACTGCAAAATGTGGGCATGTGCCGAATGTAATGTTTGGACGTGCCTGTAACTAAGCCTTTTAGACATTTTCAAAGATCTGAGCGCCTTGAGATCTGGGAGTCTACCGTACTTGGGGATTACAGTCGTGATCCTATTTATTTGAAGTTATCAATAACACATGAATAAGTATGTATTTACAACAAAAAAAGCGTATATAAGTATTCTATCAGTTATCTGGTTCCCATAGTACAAGCTTTGCTTAGTTTGAGGCTAGATGGCGCTGTGTGAAATGTTCACTAATATTTATTTATTATTATTATTGATTATTTTTACGTAATTCTAACCTCAATATTAAAAATATTTTATGTTTCAAATAAATAGGTAGATTGACTTGGCCATCGCATGAAAATACAATGTATATTATATTAAACTAGCCTACCCGTGACAGACTTTGTCCTGTCCTGTGTAGTCTAAACTAATGTCAGATTTTTTGCACACCAACGCCATCTATACCAATATCATCCCTTTTGCTTTTTTTATTATTTTGGGAATGTTTTTCGGATTATAAACTACCCTATGTTTTATTCGGACATTATATCTACATCTACAGCAAATTTCATCGTGATCCATACAGGTCTTGACGACCTGATTGAGACACAAATATAGAAACATACTCACAAACTTTATAATATTATTAGGATTAGATTGTTAAGTGGTTTAGTTTAGTCTTCCCCAAGTACCATAGACATCCTCTTAGATCTCCTGGTTCTATATTCTATTGATTTCATACATTGGCAACAGAAATGTACCTACACTTATAATAAGCACCTATCTTACCTAGATTTAAGCCTAACTTTAATATGGTACCTAGTGCCTTTTCTAAGACCATGATTAAAAGTATGAAAAAGAACTCATTCCTGTCAAATGTGTATGTCTTGTGTACTTATCAGGATAGTTCGAGAAATTAAAGTCTGTTAGTTTATAACGATCTCGAAGTTTCTCACGTAATAACTAACTTACTCATTACACTACCAAGTATCACAATTACCATACCACAGCCTAATTATTCAAGTTATTAACATTGGCAATGAATTGCCATATTTTTTACGTTATCTAACAATGCAAATTGGTTTCGTAACATGGTAAAAACGGATGCGGCAATCGCCAGATGTACCGTTTTTTGATGTTTCGATAAAGCTCTTCGTGTTTACGAACGTCGGTTAAGGGGCTCCCAGTCGACGATTGCTCTTTTTCGAAACGAAAAAAGAAATACTTCTGAACAAGCCACATCTCCTATTTTTATAAGTATATTACTTCAGCTTCCTACCTAGATTTCTATTAAGCTGAAAACATAATAGCAGAAACTTTTCACGATAAAGATATTATTTCAAAATGATACGTTTTAGAATTTATGTTCGAAATATTTTATATACCTACTATTAAAATCAGCTTGTGATTTATTGTTAAAGATAGGTAATATGTAGATCTAGATTTCTACTAGAATGGATTTTTGATAAGTAATTATACATAATTTATATCATTAATTTATTCGAAAAGCTAAGGCGGACCACGCGCCGACGTGTGTTTGTCGTCATTGCAGCGGTCGGTAGGATTATTTATCGAAGTGATTAAAGATGGGTACATCTTTATTCATATATACTATACATTATAAAATAGGAGATGTGGCTTGTTAAGAAGTATTTCTTTTTTCGTTTCGAACAAAAACAATCGTCGACTAGGAGCGCCTTAACTGACGGAAAAAGATGAGGTTTCAATTGGATGTGTACTTTTCTATACTACTAGCAGTCCGCCCCGGCGTCGCACGGGTGTAATAATGATTTTATGGGTAATTTTTTTACACCTTTAGTTACATTATCGAAGTTTTCATAAGGATCCCTAATAGTTAGACTTATAGTATAATGGACTTTTTTGTAGATATAGATGTTTTCTATAAAAATTCAATTCATCACTTTGCTCTATTGTTAATAATTTCCGCAGCAAATGCGATATACGGATTTTTTTTTAACAAGTTGGGTTGCATTATCAAAGTTTTCATACGGATCCCTAAATTTTTTGAAAATATTCTATACCCTATGTTCATCAGGGATAATGTAGAATTCTATTGGTGAAAGAATGATTCAAATCGGTCCAGTAGTTACGGAGCCTATTTGATACAAACAAACAAACAAACAATCAAATCTTTCCTCTTTATAATATTAGTATAGATATAATATTACTAGCCGACCCGTGACAGACATTGTCCTGTAAAAATTTCGATAATCGCATATAGTGACGCATGTTGCTATAACGACTGATGTCAATACGAATGTCGATTATTTTGCACACCAGCGCCATCTATACAGAAAACATCCCTTTTGCGTTTTTTATCGTTTTTGGGATGTTTTTTAAATATTAAAGTAGTCTAATATTTATTCGGGTATTATATCTACATCTACAGCAATTTTCAACTTAATCCATTTTCTCGTTTAGGCCTGATTGAGGAACAAACATACATACAAACTGACAAACTTTCGCATTTATAATATTATTAGGATTAGGATAAAGAGGAAAGATTTGATTGTTTGTTTGTTTGCATTGAATAGGCTCTGAAACAACTAGACCTATAATTTGCAAAATTATTTTACTATTAGAATCCTACATTATCCCTGACGAACATAGGCTATCATTATTTACAAAAACGTTAGGGATCCGTATGAAAACTTCGATAATGTAACCCAATATGTGAAAAATCGGATTACACCCGTGCGACACGCCGGGGCGGACTACTAGTTTTTTATATGGCGCAAACATTTATTACTGCACAATGTGGGTATGTGCTAAATATAATGTTTTGACGTGCCTCTGACTACCTCCTCTTCATCGACACTTTTAAGGGTCTAAGCGCCTGGAGTACTTTTTTAGTTCTTCCATTACAAACAAAGAAACATACAAAAATCATGAGAACAAATATTGAGTGAACGTTTTGGGGTTCCAGATAAAAATCTTAGTGAATCGTCTAATTTGTTTCAGTTACCAACAATATAAATAACTGAACCTCACTTTTATGTAAATGCTGGATGATTTACATGTTTTATGAAACGTAGCTGTGTTAATAATTACAGAATGAAAAACTCATAGCAGTCAGAAAAGCGGTTCTTTCCGTGTAAGTACCATTTTATATTGCACCAGCAGACCCGCGACAGACGTTGTCCTGTCCAAATTTCAATAATAGCATCGAGTAACACATGTTTCTATGACGCATCAGTCGTAACTGATGTCAGAATTATTCCTTTTGCGTTTTTTTATTATATTGAGGATGTTTTTCGTATTTTAAAGTAGTAAATTTTTTATTCGGGTATTATATTTACATCTACAGCAAATTTCATCTTAATCCGTTTTGTCGTTTAGGCCTGATCGAGGCACAAACATAAAAACGGACTCACAAACTTTCACATTTATAATATTATTAGGATTATGATCTTTAACCGAAGAAAAAAGGTTCTTAATTTGACGCGTTTGTATATTTTTATACTGGTAAGCATTGTGCAAAGTGCAATCTATAGATGAGGATTATATCTCAAATTAAGCAAATCTTGTACTATGAGAAACAGATTACTGAAATAATTACTGACATAGTTTTTTTTGTATATTCATACTTATAATATGTTTATGTAATACGCATATCTTTTTACCTGGTCCGATTTTTATTTTTAGGGTTCCGTACCCAAAGGGTAAAAACGGGACCCTATTACTAAGACTTCGCTGTCCGTCTGTCACAAGGCTGTATCTCATGAACCGTGATAGCTAGACAGTTGAAAATTTCACAGAATATGTATTTCTGTTGCCGCTATAACAACAAATACTAAAAACAAAATAAAATAAATATTAAGCTCCCATACAATGAACGTGTTTTTTGCCGTTTTTTATAGATAATGGTACGGAACCCTTCGTGCGCGAGTGTGACTCGCACTTGGCCGGTTTTTCACTTTTAAAACGTTCGAGTAGTTATCAAGTTTTGATACATCTGTGTTTATGCAATACGCTATCTATGATCTTTAGATAAATTTTACATTCTTGCAAACATTTACAAGCTTATCTTCGTAATGATCTTTAGATAAGTTACATTCTGCTTATATTATTTGAAACAAGTATTTTCTTGGAAATATTCATAAGTAAAAATTTGTTTAAATGTAATTATCTAGAATGATCTCTAGATAAATTTAAAATTGGAACAATATTTAAATGTAATTATTTATCTACGCATTCAGTTATCTCTAGATAAATGTAACAAACTGCCATTTTTAGGGTTCCGTAAATAAAGGGTAAAAACGGAACCCTATTACTAAGACTTCGCTGTCCGTCTGTCTGTCACAGGTCTGTATCTCATGAACCGTGATAGCTAGACAGTTGAAATTTTCACAGATTATGTATTTCTTTTGCTGCTCTAACAACAAATACTAAAAACAGAACAAAATAAATATTTAAGGGGGCTTCCATACAACAACCGTGATTTTTTTGCCGTTTTTTATAGATAATGGTATGGAACCCTTCGTGCGCGAGTCCGACTCGCACATGGCCGGTTTTTTTAGGTACAAAGGGTAGATTTATATTAGACCAGGCCGTGTCCGGGGCGTGCCGTGTACGTGGTCTGGACGGGGCAAGAACGGGGCATGGATTTGAAACGTTACACGCAAAAACTACTAGACGGATTTTGATGATTTTTTTTTTGGTTCATAGCTATTAGTCCTCGGCAACATAGGCTATAACTTATTTTGAAGATTAGAATACTAGATCCGGACACGGGTCAGTTAGTGTTAATATATGTGCAGTTGATAATTTTATGTTTGGTTGTTGTTTTACTCTAAATATAAAATATAAATATTAGTGGAAATTATCACACAGCGCCATCAAACTAAGCAAAGCTTGTACTATGGGAACTAGATAACTGTAAATACATGCATTGTATTTCTGTTGCCGCTATAACAATAAATACTAAAAACCGAATAAAATAAATATTTAAATAGGGGCTCCCATACAACAAACGTGTTTTTTCCTTGTTTTTATAGATAATGGTACGGAACCCTTCGTGCGCGAGTCCGTCTCTCACTTGGCCGGTTATTTTACAGATAATGATGGTATGGAAACTTTTTTTATTAATTAGTACCAAATCAATCAAGAATTAAGTTAATGGCTTTTTATACAATTTGTAGATTAACCTTCATTAATAGACATTATTTTGTTTAATTTCTAAATGTTACAAATTGTCTATTTGTTTAATGAAAATATATATTTATGTTTGTTTTATATCTAGGTGTTTTAATGTATAATTAAAAATGTATTTACTGATAGTCAATAATAGTCATTTATTGGTAAACACCTTTATACGTCATTACTAAAAGAATGAATGAATGAATGAAAATGCTTTATTGTACACCATAAAACAAATAAATAACAACGAAAGAAACTTATACTAGAACAAACTGTACAATGGGCGGTCTTATCGCTAAAAGGCGATCTCTTCCAGACAACCTTGGGATGGAGTGAATATAAAGATGAATGGAAGATTGGTCGGGGTGCAATAAAAACAGTATTTAATAATAATCGAAGAATAAATACTTTAAATAAATACTATAAAAAAACATACAAACATATAATATGATCAGAAATGTATAATATACATAAATATATAAAAATATATATATACATATATTTATAAATATATATAATTATAATAAATGCAACAAACTAATGAACCAGATTCTCTTCAGTTAAATAGAAATTCTTCAATCTAATTTTAAAAGTGGCTAGTGAGGGAGTAAGTACTTATACCTACCTATAACCTATAACCTATACCTTTGCTTAGTTTAGGGCTCGAAGGCACATTTTGGCACTATGTATAGTATACATTAATATTTACGTGTTTAATATCTACTTTATCACTTTTACCGTCTTATCCGGGTAAACTCAGCCAATACAAAAAAAAAATTCAAGCTTGTACAAATATTGTATAAAACGTGCATTCTTGTCAATAAAAACGCCTAATTAACTTTACAAGCTAACCAAACCAACAAAAACGTGTTAAATATTGCTAAAGCATAAACAAACCGGTTTTTTAAACACTGTTTAAAAATTAAACGGTTTATTATTAAACCAATTGGTAAGTTCATGGCTTATTATCACTGGTTAAATAGCTGGGTGTTAAACTAACGCCTACACAGCTCTATTGCGTAAGCGTACTGGCATCACAGCTCAGTTGGTAGTAGCTCTGCCTTCTGCGCTGTAGGTAGTGGATTATATTCCCACCCAAGATAATTTTTTTTGTGTTAAACATAGATGTTTGTTCTGTATCTGGGTGTTAATATCTATAATAATTAATAAGTATGTATTTACACAAACAGTATGTAAGTATTCTATCGGTTATTTGGTTCCCAGCTTTGCTTCGTTTGGGGCTAGATGGGAATTGTTATCGTAATCGGTTTAAAACTGTCGTAATCCTACTGTTTTAGGCCACGGCTAGAACCCCCGTGAAGCGTGAATCTCGCCTTTTCTTTCAATCCTTCTTTCTTTTCTATTCGTTCTCATACATTTCGTGTCAAATGTAATGTTTTGACGTGTTTTTGACTGCCCCCTTTAGAAATCTGATAATCTAAGATCCTGGAGATCTGGTAGAATGTCTACCGTACTTGGGGATTACAGTCGTGATCCTTTTTCATCTCATATTACATTTCGCGTTCTCGCGATAAGTTTCCCCGAGACTTAATAAATAAATATTGGTGGACATTTTACACATCGCCATCTAGCCCCAAACTAAGCAAAGCTTGTACTATGGGAACTAGATAACTGATAGAATACATAAATACTTTTTTTTTGTAAATACATAGATATTATACATACTAACACCCAGACACAGAGCAAACATCTATGTTCATCACACAAATATTTGCTCTGGGTGGGGATCGAACCCACAACCTACAGCGCTTAAGGTAGAGTTACTACCAACTGAGCTGTGAGGCCGTCACTTATCGCGTGAGTGTCGATAGGATTTGACAGTAACACAATGAGAAGTTGACAGTTGGAGACAATTAAAATTGCTACGAAGGCTGTTTTTTTGAATAAAATAAAATAGGATCACGACTGTAATTCAAATTCTAATTCAAATTCAAAAATCATTTATTTCAATAAAATCACAAGGATCACTTTGAAACGTCTTAGGAACTAGGTGAAGCTACGCCGATTCCACGCGACCAAGCCTAGAAGAATCAGGCAACAAACACGGCTTGGGGTCTACCTTTTTTTTAATGATCCTTTTCTTAAAGCTATGTAGAGCTCCGGTGTGATGCCAATCGAACAAGGTGAAGGCTCAAACAAGAATAATTATTAAAAGTACTACTCAAGTACGTAAACAATAAAAAATAATAATAATAATAATAACTAAAGAGCCTCAGCACAAATTCAAAAAGCAGCACACGCTACACTTGATTTAGAAATAAAACTTAAAGATAAAATAACTATTCCCAAGTACGGTAGACATACTCTCAGATCTCCAGGTGCTTAGATCCTTTGAAGATATCTAAAGGGATTAGTTAGAGACAAGTTCAAACATAACATTTAGCACATGCCCACATTTTGCAGTATGTATGCATTTTATACGTGACAGGTTGCAAGTCCGTTGACGTTTAATCTTTTACCTTTAATTCTTTTTGTATGGACTCGTTAAGGTGTTATGTGAAATGTTTTGTTTTTTGGATGGGCTGAGTCTGCCCGGATATGACGAAAAAAATTATAAAACTGCAATATCTTGAAAACCATCAAACTTAAAAAGAAACTGTCTTTAATTTACTTAGCTAGTATGATTATCTAATTAATTATATAAAAATGAACTGTTTAGCTATTCATAGTTTTCATTAAAAACGAGACCAGTGTTTTTGTTTATGAAGAGCCAACTTTGGAGAATAAATCAATCGAGAAAAGTTTCACCAATCGTGTTTCTGTCTATAATTTATCTAGACTGTATCCTTATGTTATCATTGTCATAAAAAACAAAACTGTATGTTTTGCGGTTATTGAGAAAAAACGATTCTGCATTTATCAAAACATTTATTACTTGTCTTAATGGGGTTTTAATTTAAATTATGCGTCATAAATCTACCATCAGATCTACATCTCATTAGTGTTTGTGTGGTCAACAAAGTTTCAAAACTCATATAAATGTAGATGTGCTAAACATTATGTTTGTACGTGTCTCTGACTATCCCTTTAGACATCTTCAAGTATCTTAGCGCCTGGAGATCGGAAAGATATGTCTACCGTACTTGGGGATTACAGTCGTGATCCTATTTTATTTCATATATATTACATTAACTAATAATAAGCACCTACCTAACCTAGATTTAAGTCCAACTTTAATATGTACCTAGGTAGTTCCTTGGGTATATTATAAGACCATGATTAAAATGTATGAAATAAAATCACGACTAGAAGAGGATCACGACTGTAATCCCCAAGTACGGTAGACATCCTCTCAGATCTACAGGCGCTTAGATCCTTGAATAATTGATCCTTGAATCCTAACCTAACCTAACCATAAGCCCATATTTTACAGTAATAAGCATTCCATGCATTTCTATGATGCAGTCTTACCAGCTACTTCGTTCGCGTAGATTCAGGAAAACGATTTTTGACGAATTTATCGTAAGACTATGAAAAACTTGAAAATCAAAAAAAATATGAGGAAAAAGAAGTCTATGTCCATCCCAAGACTTTAAACTATCTCTGTATGAAACTTTATCACAATCGGCCCAGCGATTTGGTCGTGATAACGTCACAGACAGATAAACAGAGTTAATTTCGCATTAATACCTAATATTAGTATAGATAGAGGTGTGTCTTCTAGTCTAGTCTTAAATTCTGTGTTTTATCAATCACAAATTACCTGAACACAACAAACACCGTCACAACACAACACAAAAACCATACACAGTCAGAAAAAACGTGCAAGCGAGAAGCAAGCACTCACTTTCACAAGCACTATCAAAAACCTATTCCAAATCCAAAAAAATCAACAGAAACCTTTTTTTACCGGTTTTTTTTCCGCACGTCCCGAGACCGTTAACCTCGGCGGAGTCTTTGCAACAACTAAAAACTTGCTTCTGAAAATGTGGAGGCGTTATGCAGGTGAGCGGGACGGAGGTATGCCGTCCTCTGTGTTAGAAAGAGATGCACGATATTGGTGTAGGCGTGTGTTGTGGGCGGAGCTTAAGTTTGCATAAGTGATAGGCCAAGTCTTGTCATACATTAAGTACGACCAGTTTTTGTATAGAGTGCATTGTCTTGACTTATTTTTTAAAGGATTATCTATGAAATATGTTTGGTTTTAATTCGCTTCACTTGTGGTAGGTTAGGGTCTAGGATGAATAGAGTTTGTTTATCTATGTGGTAAATACCTGCGAATTTTCGCTTGGAAAAGATTAAGTCAGGGTTAAATATTTAAATGGGGCTGCCATACAAGCGCCAGTCCAAATCGCACTTTGCCAGTTTTTTGTAACTGTAGATCTTTCAGACTGTAATCCTTCAGTACGGTAGACATCCTCTCAGATTTCTAGACATTTAGATCCTTCGATGATGTCCATTGGGGGTAGTAAATGTTATGTTTGAACGTGCCTCTGATTAACCCCTTTTGACTTCTTCTAGGATCTGAGCGCTTGGAGATCTGAGAGTATGTCTACCGTACTGAAGGATTACAGTCGTAATCCTATTATTATTACATCATCTTTGTTTCTAAATACTTAAATAAATAGCAAATATTGACAAAAGAATTGAATTTCCATTAAAAAAATTACTGAATCACAAGTAATAAGAAACAATAGATTAAGTTAAATAAGATAAAATAACAATTTGGGAGTCGAGACCTAAGAATTTCTCAACAGGCAGTATTTTATGCTAAATTTAAAATTCCAAATATCGAATCCCTTCGGCTTCCAATTTTCAAATTTGAACTTGGAACGTCCAGTTCGGATAACGTACAAAAAGTGACCACGCAATGCTGGTCGTCATCTGCGCAGAATAATAAAAAATGTAGAGTCGACATCAACATTAAATTAATTTGGGTTCTACGATCTAAACTCTAATAAATATTTACATTTACAAATTTTTGCAAACCACCAAATAAACTTTTTTGGAGTAGTATTTTTTTCTGTAATCACCAATTTGCTTTTGCTTTGCTTCGACCTGGGCCTATATAGAGCATTAGCGGTATCGCAATTCACATAAGAGCCCTTTTAATTAAATATAATGGAAAACCGCTGTGTTGGTACAATAAACAGGTGACAACTGAATATTATTATTAAATATAATTATTATATACCTACCTATACCTAATCCAGCAATAACCCAAAACTTTACTTCATATATTTATTATATGATGGATGGTTATAAGGTAAGAAACAACAGTTGCTAATTTTGAATTATATAAATATGTAACTACGCCGGTGTGGCTTGGTGTGCTGCAGTTTCCCTACGTTCGCCACGAGGCGTGCCTTGGGGTATTATTATTATTGTAGAATACTTGGCTTAGCCTGACAAATCTAGACTACGAGTACTGTAATTTAGAGGTAAAAATTTGCATTTTTGTTTGTGCCAGGTAAACTAAAAACTACTAGACCAATTGCAAAAGTTCTTTCACCTATCAAAAGCTACATTATCAGCGAGTAACTTAAGCTAAAATATATTATTTAAAAAAAAATAGGATCCCTACGAAAATTACAATAATGGTGAGTATTTAAAAAATATCCATAATCTTCATTAGTACACCCGTGCTAGTTGCTGACTGCTAGTTTATAATGTAATACTTTTAGACACTAACAAAACTCCACACCTTTCATTGTTCCGTGCAAATATGCCGCCTACCCCTGCAGACGATCAGCAAAAAGAGCGTCCTTACCAAACTCATTTTACCACATACGTTCCACGCTAGAGCGAGACAGCATCACTACTGTATCCTCTCTCTCTCTCCGGAAAATCTTTGACTAAACAAAAGTTATAGATTTAAACTATCGTGGTTGTTATTAGTTTTAAGAGGCTCCCAGTCGCTGATTGCTCTTTTTCGAAACGAAAAAAGAAATACTTCTGAACAAGCCACATCTCCTATTTTTATAAGTATATTACTTCAGGTTCCTACCTAGATTTCTATTAAGCTGAAAACATAATAGCAAAAAATTTTCACAATAAAGATATTATTTCAAAATTATACGTTTTAGAATTTATGATCGAAATATTTTATATACCTACTATTAAAATCAACTTGTGATTTATTGTTAAAGATAGGTTATATGTAGATCTAGATTTCTATTAGAATAGATTTTTGATAAGTAATTATACATAATTTATATCATTAATTTATTCGAAAAGCTAAGGCGGACCACGCTCCGACGTGTGTTTGTCATCATTGCAGCGGTCGGTAGGATTATTTATCGAAGTGATTAAAGATGGGTATATCTTTATTCACATATACTATACATTATAAAATAGGAGATGTGGCTTGTTCACAAGTATTTATTTTTTCGTTTCGAACAAAAACAATCGTCGACTGGGAGCGCCTTAACTATAAATACGGCTGATTACCACGTTATTTCTTATATTGCTGACAATTCAGATGCTCTTCATCATGAGAGAATTCGCCGATCTCTCATTTGGCTATATACGATGTTACAATATCCAAAAAAATTCATTCGGTTTCGGCAGACTATTCTTGATTTTTTTTCTAGAAAGATAGAAACAAATGAATGGTGATGATGAATCTAACTGGTACACGCTGGGTAAGTTCAAACCATTTTGAATCTAAACACAACGTAATAAGGTCTTTTCTCCGTATTAGTATCAGTTTGATACTGGCCTGATACAACTTCATAGCTAAAGTAAAATGCTTACTGGTACATACTAAAACACTATAAAATCAAGCGATTTTGAATCTAAACTCAACGTAGTAAGGGTGTCTTTTCTTCGTATTAGTATCAATTTTAGTTCATACTAGCCAGATACAAGCCGAGTAAAATGGTGCAAGAGATGCAGAGATGATTTTTTGTCTTTGTTTATTGTTCAATGTGCGAAAGAGAGGTTGGATTGTTAATATAGGATATATTGAAGATTTTTTAATGAGTTGGAGGCGTGAAGTTTTGTGTAGGTAGGTAATTAGGTAATTATAGGCCATATCTGCCGAGTGGGAGGTACCTCGACTTTCATTCTGGAGGTCGTGGGTTCAAATCCTATAAGTGCATCAATAATTTTTTCTATTTAAAAAATTCGACCGCTAATATTATAAATGCAAAAGTAACTTTGACTGGCCTCACAGCTCAGTTGGTAGTAACTCTGCCTTCTGCGCTGTAGGTTGTGGGTTCGATCCCCACCCAGGGCAAATATTTGTGTGATGAACATAGATGTTTGTTCTGTGTCTGGGTGTTACTATGTATAATAAGTATGTATTTACAAAAAAAAAGTATATAAGTATTCTATCAGTTATCTGGTTCCCATAGTACAAGCTTTGCTTAGTTTGGGGCTAGATGGCGCTGTGTGTAAAGTCCGCCAATATTTATTTATTTATTTATTTACTGAAAAATGTGGGATTTTTCAGATGTAACATTTGGACTTCCCTTGACTAAGCCCCTATACATTTACAAAGATTTAAGCGACTGGAGATTTGAGAGGATATATGTATATAGTATACCATACTTGGGGATTACAGTCGTGATCCTCCTTATTTTTTTTTAAAAGCCATATCTGCCGAGCATGAGGTAGGTATCTTGACTTTTATTTTGGAGGTCGTGGGTTCGAATCCCAGACGCGCATCTGTTATTTGTTAAACTTATATACATATTAACACAACCGCTTCAAACTTTTTGGCATGTGCCAAGTGTAATGATTGGGCGTGCCTCTGACTGCCCCTTTAGACATCTTCAAGGATTTAAGCGCCTGGAGACTTGAGAGGATGTCTACCGTTGGGGATTACAGTCGTGATCCTTATTTTTTATAAGGTCCCTAAAGAAATGTAACAATACAACCATAACGATATATTTTATTGCCCTTTTCAAAGAATGCTTCGTTAAGTTCGGTCATCGCATTTTATTACTTGTATAATCAGATGATACTGCTTGAGTCATGAATACAAATGTTTGCCCTGGTTAGGAGTCGAACCCATAACCTACAGCGTAGAAGGCAGAGCTACCTACCATCTGAGCAGTAAGGATAATCTATCATTGTTCCTAGCATTATTCTATTTGACTTTTTTGTATTCAATTTGTATTTGTTTTATTGAACTTACTAGCCGACCCGTGACAGACGTTGTTCTGTCAAATTTTTATAATCGCATACGAAAAAGCAACTTCAGGCAACTTCCAATTTTTTATCTACAAACCTTAAAAAAATAAATTACGATTTTGGTAGAATGCGTACCATTCATTAGTCATAACTGCGTTGCTATGACGACTAAATGTTTTTAGTCTGTGATGTCAGATTTCTTGCACACCAGCACCATCTATACCAAAATAATTATTTTTGCGTTTTTTAAAAATTTAGAGGTTGTTTTTCGGATAATAAGTTTCCCATTATTTATTCTGATTTTTTATCTACATACTAAAGCAACATTTATCTTAATCGATCGATTAGGGAACAAACATAGCAGCCTTATCACAAACTTTCGCATCATCACTACATAGTATAAAGCAAAGTCGCTTTCCGCTTCCCGCGTCTGTATGTAATATGTATGTATGTTTGTTTATATCTTTAAAACTACACAACGGATTTTGATGCGGTTTTTTTTAATAAATAGAGTGATTCAAGAGGAAGGTTTATATGTATAATACATGCATAATATAGTAGAGAAACACTGATAATTTTAGAGGTTTCTAATGTGATGTCGTAAATAAACACATTTTTTTGCGCTTACATTGCAAATGCTGGCTGAACCCCACGATATATATCAAAATAATGTACTACAGTATTGTACACCTTAAAAACGTTTACAAAAAAGTCAACGATGGTATTAGAAATGTCTTACGCACAGCGAAGCGGGCACGGGTCAGCTAGTTTATAATATTATTAGGATAACATATCATAATAAATTAATAGGTACCTACAAAAAATTAATATCTTACACGTGCTTAGATCGGTGGAGGAAAACATCGTGACGAAACCAGTAGATATTCTTTAAAGCGGCGATGGGCTTGCAACCTAATTTAAACAAATGATCACGACTGTAATCCCCAAGTACGGTAAACATAGACATTCTCTCAGATCTCCATGCGCTCAGATCCCTAAAGATGTCTTAAGGGGTTAATCAAAGCATTTCAAAACATTTCGCACATGCCCACATTATGTCCACATGTGACAGGTTGCAAGCTTGTCGCCGCTTGAGTTTTGATGTCAGCCAACAGCCTATTTTGAAGCAATTCGCAACAACTTCATAATGCATATATGGTACGAGTAATAAGCGAAGAAAAACACGGAATCGACCTGAATATTGCATACTAGATTAAATAATTGCCATCATGAGGGATATACAGAGTGTTCATAAACTTATGAACTAACTTCCGTCCGCGGCTTTGCACGCGTAGTACCTAGACAAAAAGTATTCTACGTATTACTAGCTGACCCATGCCCGCCTCGCTGGGGGACAGATAGTTTCACATCTGGTATTCCGAACTTCCAAAATGATAGCCTATAAGTTGCCGAGGACTAATAGCTATATAACAAAAAAAGTTTCATCAAAATACGCCTAGTAGTTTTTGCTTGAAAGCCAGACAACAGACAGACAGACAGACAGACAAAAATTTCAAAATGTTTTTTTTTTGGCTTGTGTTACTTGTATGAAGACCCCTGGGAGTATTATTTTTAGTTTTTATTCAATGTACAGAATTGAACTCTTCTGCTGTTTTATTATATGTATAGATTCTGATGTATAAGCTATATCACTATAAAGTTTAATATAAATCCGTTTAGTAGTTTTTGCGTGAAAGAGTAACAAAGTTACATCGATACATCTATCTATATCTATACATATAATAAAACTGTAGAAGAGTTCAATTCTGTACATTGAATAAAAACGAAATAAAATACTCCTAGGGGCCTTTATACAAGTAACACAAGCCAAAAAAAAAACATTTCGAAATTTTTGTCTGTCTGTCTGTCTGTTGTCCGGCTTTCACGCAAAAACTACTAGATGGATTTTAATGAAACTTTTTTTGTTATGTAGCTATTAGTCCTCGGCAACATATAGGCTATAATTTATTTTGAAGATTGGAATACCAGATGTGAAACTATCTGTCGCCCAGCGAAGCGGGCACGGGTCAGCTAGTCCATTATACATTTGAAAGTTAATTCGTGACGCTGTTTGTGACGCAATTACGCCCCAACGACTGTGTACCTATAGACATGATTGACCCTTAAATATTACCCGTTTTGCCTATTAAAATACGAAAAATTAATAAATAAATATCGCCTCTTTAAAAAAACTTTTGCTTAACCAAAGAGATAAATAAATACTCTATTCAATGTTGTTGAAAACGCAAAAAGGATGATTTTGGTATAGATGGCGCTGATGTGCAACAGATCTGACATCACAGACTAAAAACATTCAGTCTTTTCTATTTGTTTATTGAAATTTGACAGGACAACGTCTGTCACGGGTCGGCTAGTATTTTCATACATTTTTGTGTCACCCTATACCAATATTGTTGTATCTAGGTTGACAAGAAAACTGAGTTACACCAGCGCGTAACCCGATTGATATTATCGGGGCGAAAGTCTGCCCACGTGTGGGAAACAATGCTTTTTGTGTGTCTTTGTCTGGGCGTGGGAATACGCGATGGTTTCAACTGAGGCTGGAGAAAGAGGTAATTACTTAGAGGCACAAGTAGACCGGGTATTGGGGGGTAGGGTACCTATGATTAGGGGGTGGGGTAAGGTATGGGGAAGTGGCAGACTCTGATCACCAGATTGCCAGTAAGCCAGATGGATTTATAAAAAAAAATTAAATGCTTAGGGAAAATTGTTTTTCCAGCTACGTGTGAAATATGAAGTTCCGACGTGCCTTTTTAAACTCTTCAAAAAAAGGAGGAAGTACTCAATTCGCTGGATTCGTCTCGATTGTGGGAATGAAACAAAGGCTATTCTTAAGTATGTATATTTTTGTTAGGTAAGTGTTTTTTAGCAGTCGGGTTTTAAAAACAGGATGTTACAAAACTACCCGTATAGACGAAAGGAGGTTAAATAGGACCTTATAACAGAAAAAAACTAACATTTATGAATGAAAAATAGAAAAACTATTAAAGTAGTAGGTAGGCCTTTCTGCTAAATAATCTGGTTCCCTGACATGACAGCTTACTAGGGTTAACAAATGACAAATTAATTATATTTTTTACGGGGTATTTTGTAACACGTGGTGTGTCACAGTGTTTGTAACTAAACGATTTTTATGTTTTTTTGTGTATATTCAGTAGGTCTGCGAATAGGTCGTGGTAGGTAGGGTATTTTTTATATGTGATACAGGTGGCGTAAAGTTCGGGAAAAACTGAAAGTGCTTTTTTCTGTGTGATTATTCAAGTTTGAAAGGGACAGCTAGTTTTTGTAATAATTTGTTTTATCTTGTTCAATATCTTGTTTCCGGGTTTGGTTGTTGTACCATGGTACTTGTAGTTTCTTTCACAGGTGATCCTTTGGTCAGAACTGTTTGTCTGTTGGGTGTGTATTTATTTTATCGCAAATCTAATATTAAAACTCGTACTAAAGCCGTTACATTCACGCAACGGGTCAGCCACTCTTGACCTTTTTAAAGCACCTGTTTTTTGCGCGCAAAACGGATAATGCATAGCTTTTATAAAATGTCAACATTTCCGCTCATAGTGCTAGCTATGTACCTACTAAAAGAACAGGAAAGGTAAGGAGAGGAAGAAAAATTAGTAAATGTATTAAGACGAGTAATAAATGTTGTTTAAAAATCGTTTTTTTTTTCAAAAACTGCAACACATACAGTTTTGTTTATTTATGACAAACATTATAATCTAGATAAATTATGGACAGAAACACGATTGGTGAAACTTTTCTCAATAGATATTATATTCCAAAGTTGGCTCTTCAAAAACACTAGTTTCCGTCTTATCCGGGTAGACTCAGCACATACAAAAAAACATAAATTTCAAGCATCACTTTAAATAACATAAAAACTCTTAAAAATGCTATAAATTTATATATTTTTTGTAAAAAGGTGACTCCATACCACTCAAGAAAACGCCTACATATATTTTACGGATCATATCCACTGCCTATCACGCTACAATTATAATCGGACTACTGTTCACCAACATTACTTGACGGCTAACTTAACTATAGTTTAAATAAAAAAAATATATATACATTATCACGAACAATATATTATATACAGTACCTACGGTAGACATCCTCTCAGATCTCCAGACGCTTAGATCCTTTGAAGATAGTGGGAGTAGTCAAACATTGTTGCAAGCCCATCGCCTTTTATAAGTATACTAACTGGTTTCCTCACGATGTTTTCCTTCACCGTTGTGAGAACGTATTTTTAATGCCTCTATTATCTATAGAAAACTGCAATAAAATCACGTTTGTTGTACGGGAGCCCCACCTAAATATTTATTTTATGCTGTTTTTAGTATTTGTCATTTCAACTGTCACGGTAGCTATCACGGTTCATGAGATACAGCCCTGTGACAGACAGACGGACAGACGGACAGCGAAGTCTTAGTAAAAGGGTCCCGTTTTTACCCTTTGGGTACGGAACCCTAAAAACGAATATCGTCCCTTGACTTTGCGATTGGTCTATACACTTTCGTCGGTTTTTTTTAAGTTTTTTAAACGTGATTATTTTAGAATTAATCGACCGGTTAGTATGTTAGTGAACATTAGCCAAGTCCGTTTTAAAGGCAGTTATATAGTTATAGTCATTGACCTGCCTTCTCCAGGTGAATATTCCAGGTTCATCTCTTCATCGAGCTAAATCAACCTGAAATTGGTGTCAATAACCTAGCTATCCATCTTACTATAGAAAATATAGATAGAAGTATATCTATACTAATAATATTTTAAAAAGAGGAAACCTTCGTACGAATAAACTCAAAAACAACTAGACCGATTTGAGAAATTATTTTATCAATAAAATGCTAATTTATTTCTCAGTAACATAAAAAATAGGGATCCCTACAAAAACTTCAATAATGTAACCCAAGGTGTAAAAAAATTAGCTATAAAATCATTAGTTACCTATTAATGATTTTATGGCTATTTATTTTATTTATCGTACACGTAATAAAATAGTAACTCAAAAAATATATACCTACAACCATATTTTTTTGCTAAAACGTGTTCAGGAGACCTCGAATAAAAAGACCCAAGATCCAAAAAAAAACATTTTTCGATCAGAAGACTTTGTCTGTTTGTTTGACCGGGTTTTACTCTAAAACTACTGAACCGATTTTGATGGAAACTGGTATCTGGTAGTTTAGGGTCCCAGGAGTGTCCAGAGGTATATTTTATTTTTCTACTTTACCTAGAAATGAATTAATCAAAAGAATAGAAGAACAATGTCAATCACCGTTTGTCTATAATATTTAACCTATATTATTGAAATGAAAATAATGCTAGAACATTGACTGGCCTCACAGCTCAGTCGGTAGTTACTCTGCCTTCTGCTTCTGTTGTGGGTTTGATTCCCACCAAGGACAAAACATTAGTGTGATGAACGTTTCTCTGGGTGATATAAAAATTATATATAATAATAATAATAATAATAAATATTGGTGGACATTTTTACACATCGCCATCTAGCCCCAAACTAAGCAAAGCTTGTACTATGGGAACCAGATAACTGATAGAATACTTATATACGTTTTTTTGTTGTAAATACATACATATGATACATACTAACACCCAGACACAGAGTAAACATCTATGTTCATCACACAAATATTTGCTCTGGGTGGGAATCGAACCCACAACCTACAGCGCCGAAGGCAGAGTTACTACCAACTGAGCTGTGAGGCTGTCTATGAATGTATGTATTTACAAAAAAAAAGTATCTATCAGTAATTTGGTTCACATTCCCATTAGTACAAGATTTGCTTAGTTTGGGGCTAGATGGCGCTGTGTTAAATGTCCACCAACATTTATTTATTACTTTCATAGGTTAGGTTAGACCTACTACTACCTAAAACATGCTTGCTAAAAGCATGCTTTTGATATAGCGCTAGAAATACACAACGGTATAAATAAGTCTATTACGATACGAGTACTACCGTCGGAGTGACGCCGACCGTATCTTATGGGCAACGATCTGGGTAATTGAACTCATTAAAAAATAGCTGTGCGTTTCTTATTTTTCCAGTAATTTAAAGTTGCGGCAACCGTCACAGACCGGCCGTCATTTTGAGAGCGCTACTCACGGTACAAAACTCGGCCGTTGCTTTCTAGAAAACCATAATTTAAAAAACTGGCCAAGTGCGAGTCGGACTCGCGCACGAAGGGTTCCGTACCATTATCTATAAAAACGGCAAAAAAATCACGTTTGTTGTATAGGAGCCCTCTTTAAATATTGATTTTATTCTGTTTTTAGTATTTGTTGTTAGAGCAGCAATAGAAATACATAATCTGTGA
This sequence comes from Hydriomena furcata, assembly GCA_912999785.1. Taxonomy (NCBI): domain Eukaryota; kingdom Metazoa; phylum Arthropoda; class Insecta; order Lepidoptera; family Geometridae; genus Hydriomena; species Hydriomena furcata. The sequence continues at coordinate 2,560,996 of OU538843.1, forward strand.
AAATTTCAACTGTCTAGCTATCATGGTTCATGAGATACAGCCCTGTGACAGACAGACGGAAGGACGGACTGACAGACAGACAGACGGACAGCGAAGCTTAGTAATAGGGTTCCGTTTTTACCCTTTGGGTACGGAACCCTAAAAATAGGCCCTAGTAGATCCTCTAAGATCTCAGATCCTTGAAGATGTCTAGAGGGTTAGTCAGAGGCACACGAAACAATTCACCTTTGACACCCACCCACAATTTACAGGTACCATTTCTTGCGTGACAGGTTGTAAGCAGATCGCGATCTATCTGTCTCAAGTTTCACCTAAATTGGCTTAGCCGTGGCGTTATTGTAACACAAATATCTTCACGAATTTTAGCATTAATATTACCTAGTATCATTCGATAATTAATATTTACTTAAGGCGCTCCCAGTCGACGATTGTTTTTGTTCGAAACGGAAAAATAAATACTTGTGAACAAGCCACATCTCCTATTTTATAATGTATAGTATATGTGAATAAAGATGTACCCATCTTTAATCACTTCGATAAATAATTTGGGGGCACGGCAGTGCCCCCGCCAAGTCGAGCGCGAAGCAAACACTGCCGTACCATCCTTTACTGGAACCATTTCGCCGCATTTTCAGGCCCCTATTTGAGAACCTCTGGATAAGACCAGAACGCTGAAATTTTCGCCATCCAGTAAGCCATAATCACGTACTTAAAATCCAAAATTTCAAGTCTGTAGGTCATTTAGTTACGAAGTTAAGCGAAAGCAAAGTTTCGCATTTTAGACAGACACTCACTCACTCACTCACTCACTCACTCACTCACTCACTCACTCACTCACTCATGATCATCAGAATAGAACTAGTACTTCCCATAAACTCAGAGAGCTGAAATTTGGTACAGAGTTAGGGTTTAATGGCCACATAAAGGGAAAACCTTAAAAACTAGGATAATCGAAGATCTGGAGTACCTGGTGACCCTGATAAGAAAACACAAGAGCCTAACCAAACTATTAGAGATCGACATACCGCCTTTACAAAAAATATTCAACTACTGGACCGATTTAAAAAATTCTTTCACCATTAGAATCCTACATTATCCCTGATGAACATAGGCTATAGTATATTTTCAAAAATATTAGGGATCCGTATGAAAACATCGATAATGTAATCCAAAGTGTGAAAAAATTAAAAAAAAATCCTTATATTGCGTTTGCTGCTGTAATTGTTGACAATAGAGCAAAGTGATGTACTACAGTTTTAAAGAGAACATCAATATCTACAAAAAAGTATGTAATATCATACATCTCACAATTAGGGATCCTTATGAAAAATTCGATAATGTTACCCAAGGTGTAAAAAAATTACCTTTATCATTATTACATCCGTGCGACGCCGGGGCGGACTGCTAGTACGCAATAAAATTAAAGGAAAACTCTGGATAAGACTAGACTGGCTTTTATACTTACAAGTTTACAAGAAGAAATATTTGAACGATTAACTTTATTCTAATCGAACATTACACAAATTGAATAAACAAATTAACAAATTAAATAAAATAAAATATTAATTTCGCTCAAAATTTGATAAAAATATAATGCATTGGACTAAGAGTGGCGGTGATACCAGCGCACACGTCGCTAGATGGCGCTGACTGTATTTTAAACGCGCTTACGATTTGTTTTTATAACTCATAAAAATAAAAATAAAAACTGTGTCAAATAAGAAAATCTAATAAAATAAATCAATAAGCCCACGTTTCTACAAAAAGAAGTGAAATCCCACCAAAAACATTCTGTAAAAAACTAGCCAAGTCTCGATGGAGCTGCTTGTTTATCTCTAAAAAGTAATGAAATCTAGACAAAGTCGTGTCAAGTCTGAGGTTCTTTACTGCGATTTCTTTATTATTATAGAATGTTATGTGACTTGGTATATAAAACATTTCGATCATAAATTCTAAAACGTATCATTTTGAAATAATATCTTTATAGTGAAAAGTTTCTGCTATTATGTTTTCAGCTTAATAGAAATCTAGGTAGGAACCTGAAGTAATATACTTATAAAAATAGGAGATGTGTCTTGTTCAGAAGTATTTCTTTTTTCGTTTCGAAAAAGAGCAATCAGCGACTGGGAGCCCCTTAATCAAAGCATACAATAAAAATATCGCGTAAACTTTCATTTTATCTCTAATCTTCATACGAACGTTTTAATTTCAATTCGTGCTATCTTATGTTAATATGTGTATTATTAAAAAGCTCTGGGACCATACCACAAAGTCCTAAAGTAATATCAAAACAATATTAACGCAACACGAACTCTCATACGTTGACTGGCCTCACAGCTCAGTTGGTAGTAACTCTGCCTTCTGCGCTGTAGTGGGTTCGATTCTCACCCGGGACAAAGATTTGCGTGTTAAACATAGTTGTTTGTTCTGTATCTGGGTGTTAAAAATAAATATGTATGTACAAAAAAACATTATATAAGTATTCTATCAGTTATTTGTGTGTGAGAACTCACGTGTGTGTGATAATGTACGCCAATATATTTTTTTAAATTTATATATTACTTTCGCACCGTGAGTAATATTGTTTTGATATTACTTTTAAGCTTGTGGTACGGCTCCTGTAGTTTATAATTTAATAGCTGTTGCTATCAAAGTGTGAATCACACTTTAATAGCAACAGACAGACAGGTTGTAGAACGTCTAATCATTATTGAGAACACAATCTAAACATATAAAACTACTAGCCGACCTGTAACAGACTTTGTCCTCCCAAATTTCAATAGTCGCAATAGAAATAAACACTTTCAGGAAACTACAAATGTTTTCCCAATAAACCTTGTCCTGATAAAATAAATTACGAATTTTGGTATAATGCGTATTTAGTAGTCAAAACTAATGTCAGATTTTTTTTCAAAATAAATTTTATTACGAATTTTGGTAGAATGCGGTAATCATTCGGTAGTCAAATAGATTTTTTGACAAAATGAATTTCCAATACCGACCTTGGTAGGATTCAACCTTTTTGGTAGAATGCGCTGCTATGACAACTCAATGTTATCGGTCTAAGTTGTCAAATTTTTTGCACATCAGCGCCATCTATACTTACCAAAAACTTTTTTTTGCGTTTTTTTATCTTAAAGAGGTTGTTTTTCAGATTATAGGTTCCCCCTTTATTTATTTTGATTTTGTATCTACATACTACAGCAAATTTCACCTTAATCCGTTTTGTCGTTTATTTTTGATTAGAGAACAAACATAGCAGCCTAATCACAAACTTTCGCATTTATAATATTATTAGGATTACATTGCAACAAACTAAAAACATTTTCAAAATCGTCCATTTTGATTTTTCTATCACTTAGAGGTTGTTTTTCGGATTATAAAAAATAAAAAAAATAGGATCACGACTGTAATCCCCAAATACGGTAGACATCCTCTCGGATCTCCAGACGCTCCAGTCAGAGGCACGTCCAAACATTATATTTGGCACATGCCCACATTTTGCAGTAGTTAGCATTCCATACGTGACAGGTTGTAAGCCCATCGCCGCTTATAACAATACTAACTGGTTTCCTCACGATGTTTTCCTTCACCGTTTTGAGCACGTGTTTTGATGCGCACATAAATTTTTTGAACAGAAAAATCCATTGATGCACGCCGGGATTCGAACCCACGATCTTCAGATTAAAAGTCGAGGTGCCTCCCACTCGGCCATCACTGCTATTATAAGTTTTTGTTTATCTATTTTTTTATCTACATGCTACAGCAAATTTCATCTTAATCCGTTTTGTCGTTTAGGATTGCTTTGGGCACAAACTTATAATATAAACTCACAAATGTTCGCATTTATAATATTATTAGGATAGGAAAATAGTATTGTAGATACATTAATTAATTTAGCTCGCTTTATGCAGAACCTTGGGACTCAAATACCGATTAAGCTTAATACGCAATGCAATTAAGTTTTCTTAGAAAGTCGTTCTCATTGAGTTTCTAGTAATTGCATTAGCCATTGTTTTATAAAGCCTAGACCACACAGTATCAGCGATATTCTGAGAACAGTGTGTTCCATGGCTTACGGACAAATCTAAGGGTGAGTTTCGATTTACACCGAGCTGGATGCAGCTGTACAGAGCGGACCAATGATAGCGCTCAATGGGCTATTTGACAAGATTTTAAAAACCATTTTAAGTTATTCAGTAGTGACTACAACCCATATAAAATATTATTTTCAATTCTGTTAAGTATTGGCCCTAAAAATTTAATTCTTTCTTTTAATTTATATATTTTATATATATTTTCTTTTAATTAATTTCTTCTTATGATAAATCAGAAATGTCTTTTCTATCTATAATCAAGTAAAAACTTTGTAGACAAATAAAACGCTTCAACGTATATCTATACGTTTTTTTAACGTAGTATAAGTTAGAACAGCCTTTTATATTTAGTATCCTTCAAGACTAATTGCAGTTAAGTCTCATTTATTAGTGAAAATAATAAGGTTCTGGTTATTTTAGGAAGATAATTCAAGTACCAATAGATGCGTCTTTTTTTTCTGATTCCGAATATGTATTTAAGGGGGGCTCCCAGTCGCTGATTGCTCTTTTTCGAAACGAAAAAAGAAATACTTCTGAACAAGCCACATCTCCTATTTTTATAAGTATATTACTTCAGGTTCCTACCTAGATTTATATTAAGCTGAAAACATAATAGCAGAAACTTTTTACGATAAAGATATTATTTCAAAATGATACGTTTTAGAATTTATGATCGAAATATTTTATATACCTACTATTAAAATCAACTTGTGACTTATTGTTAAAGATAGGTTATATGTAGATCTAGATTTCTATTAGAATAGATTTTTGATAAGTAATTATACATAATTTATATCATTAATTTATTCGAAAAGCTAAGGCGGACCACGCGCCTACGTGTGTTTGTCGTCATTGCAGCGGTCGGTAGGATTATTTATCGAAGTGATTAAAGGAGATGTGGCATGTTCACAAGTATTTATTTTTTCGTTTCGAACAAAAACAATCGTCGACTGGGAGCGCCTTAACTCTTTTTCGCAAAAAGTGTTAGATGCGTCCTTCTTTCTTATGGCGGCAGTATTGACAAGCATGCTACTTCGATCACCGTTTACCATCATCCTAACCGTTTTGTGACACGTGACTGACGTTTAAAAATTGATCATTTTAATTATGGGTTTTTAATAAATTATTGTTTATTTTGAAGTTATTTTACTCTATTACGCTTTTTGAAGGCATAATATTACAGATTACTATCAACAACACTTTCTTTTTTATAATATCAAATAGCCTATTATTCCAGTTTTATAAAGTCGAGCGCTGCGCAGTCATTGGTCCGCTCCGTACAGATTCACACAGCTTCGCGTAGATAGAAACTTACCTTTATACCCTTACGGTGCTATTAATAAAAATTTACTTATCCAAAGATCATCTGAGGTTACACCAAGACTTGTTAATACCAGCTTAATGTAAGCAACTCCATTTCTAATCCTTGTTTATTAATATTGAATTCGACTAGTCCAAACGTAAGCGTTGGACTAAATTTAATCCTGCGCTAGTCTACGTTTATTAATGAGACGGTAAAAGTTCTTACATGAACCATTAAAATTGCTCAAAATGACTTACAAAAAAATCCCTAAGTATAGTAGATAATTTTTAGATCCTTATAGATGTATAAGAATGCCATAACTATTTTATTATTATTATAAACTAGCTTCCAATCGCGGGTTCGTTTGCTTAATACTTACCTTAAAAGTATTTTTGTTATTCAAATTAAGTTTCATCTTTAATCACTCAGATAGTTGCTAAATGTAGATATAATGGCCGAATAAAACATAGGACGGTTTATAATCCGAAAAACATTTCCAAAATGATAAAAATATGCAAAAGGGATGATTTTAGTATAGATGGCGCTGGTGTACAAAAATTCTGACATCAGTTTTGACTACACAAGACAGAACAAAGTCTGTCACAGGTCGGCTAGTGAAACTATAAAATAAAGGTTTAAGGCGAGTAATTAATGTGTTTGATGAATGCAGAATCGTTTTTTCTCAATAACCGTAAAACATACAGTTTTGTTTTTATGACAAAGATAACTTCAGGATATAATCTAGATAAATTACAGACAGAATCACGATTGGTGAAACTTTTATCGGTAGATTTATTTTCCAAAGTTGGCTCTTCAAAAACACTAGTTTCGTTTTTAATCAAAACTATGAATAGCTAAACAGTTAATTTTTATTTAATTCGTTAGATAATCATACTAGCTAAATAAATTACAGACAGTTTCTTTTTAAATTTGATGGTTTTCGAGATAATGCAGTTTTATCACTTTTTCCGTCTTATAAGGGTAGACTCAGCCCATACAAAATGTCAAAAATTTTACTTATCACCTTAAGATTAGAAAAATATAATTGATAGCAATTCTGAAAAATTAAACCTATTAATTTGACATAAATTAATGTAACTAAAGGACTTTTGATGAATGTTTGACTGGACTTGCTTGGTAGTAGCTCTGCCTTCTGCGCTGTAGGTTGTGGGTTCGAAACACAGGTCTGTGATGATGTGTCTGGGTGTTATAATGTATCTTATGTATGTATTTACAATAAAAGTATATAAGAATTCTATCAGTTAATATCTTGCTCTCATAGTATAGCTTTGTTTAGTTTAGGACTAGATAGTGCTTTGTGAATATACCTTTTTCTAGAATCGATTTAGCTAATAATTAGAAAAATATTTACAAAACACATAAAAATATAGATCTATCCAAAGATCGTTGCAAACAATCTGTAGATAGATCAACTGATCCAGATCACTCTGGCGTTCCCAAACCCTGGCTTGCTGGTCACGCTGGATAGCATAACTGATCAGTTGATAGCTAATTTCGATTATCTAATTATGAGAATTTAAAATCACAGTTAAGACTAATGATATAACATTAATAACTTCGGATAAATTTAAAAAAAAATAGCTTAAAGTAGAAAGAGTAGGTAGGTTGGTACCTACATTGACTACGAAGCGAATAAAACAGCTTTGTTTAAACGTCAGAATTTAGTGGATAAGTCTAAGTAATTCATAACAAAAAACCGAGTTTTATGGTAGTATTAGAGTTCCGTACCCAAAGGGTAAGAACTACGAAGACTTCGCTGTAAATGACTTCGTTGAATTTTTTATTTCTGTTGCCGCTAGAACAACTAATACTAAAAACAAAATAAATTATATATTTAAGTGGGGCTTCCTTAAAACAATCGTGATTTTTAATGGTATGGAACCCTTCGTGCGCGACTCCGACTCGCACTAGGTCGGTTTTTTTTTTTTCTTCTTTTTTTGTGTAAAACCGTGTGGAAACAGTGACCGATATGACGTCACCTTTATTTCAAATTAAATTTTGTAATAAAATGGTGGAAATTCTGTAGTTTCTACAACCTGACTAAAATTTTGTTATATACGAACTTTTTTTTGATCCCGTTAATATCTGAATAGCGTTAACTTTACAGTCTTCAAATTTGGAGAAAATAAAAATAAATAAATAAATATTGGTAGACACAGAGCCATTTAGGTTTAAACTAAACAAAGCTTATGGAAACTAGAATTATAGTTTTGTTTATTTTATTTTTTGCAATGTTTACACATTCTTAATAATAACATTACACATAAAATATAAATTGTTTCCTAAAATTTTCCTTCACGGTTTTGAGCTCACCTATGTTACTTTACCATGGATGAACCATGGTCTTAGAACCATGTTTTTAGTTATTATTTCATTCCAGCAATAAATACCATAGATCAAAATAATGTGACGGTATATCCACATTACTCCTGACGTTTCGCAACGATCGCGTGATTCATTTATCACAAAGAATACATTAAGTGCATTTTTTAAAACTCTTTTAATTTTCGTTCTGACTTACCGCATAGTGCGTGTCACTATAAAACAGGTTGCAATGCAAAATGTACCCTAATATACTAGAATAAGATTCAATGATCTGTACTGATAAGATTATAAAAAAAATCAAGATAAGTTTTAATTGAGAAAAAAAAACCAGCCAAGTGCGAGTCGGACTCGCGCACGAAGGGTTCCGTACCATTATCTATAAAAACGGCAAAAAAATCATGTTTGCTGGGGAGCCCCCCTTAAATATTTATTTTATTCTGTTTTTAGTATTTGTTGTTAGAGCAGCCACAGAAATACATAATCTGTGAAAATTTCTACTGTCTAGCTATCACGATTCATGAGATACAGCCCTGTGACAGACAGACGGACAGACAGACAGACAGACAGACAGACGGACAGCGAAGTCTTAGTAATAAGGTTCCGTTTACCCAAAGGGTAAAAACGGAACCCTAAAAATGACTGTACTCATCCTAGATCTCCAGCCACTTAGACCCTTGAATATGCCTAAAGGGTGTTGTCAGACGCATGCCTAAACACTACATTTGGCACATGCCCACATTTTGCAGTCAGCATTCCATACGTGACAGGTTGTAGTCCATCGCCGCTTAATATACTAACTGGTTTCCTCACGATGTTTTCCTTCACCGTCTTAAGCCGGAAACACACTTACGTGTCGTGTCGTGGCGCGACACGCCACTAGCTAATCGCTTTCATACATTTAGTATGGTTGAGACATATTTGGGTGTCGTGTCGTGTCGCAAACGCTATCTTGCGATTGGCTAGTGGCACGACACGCCACGCCACGACACGTAAGTGTGTTTCCGGCATTAAGCACGTGTTTTGATGCGCATAATAATTGATGCACGCCTAGATTCGAACCCACGACCTTCAGATTGAAAGTCGGGGTACCTCCCACTCGGCCAACACGGCTTTTTAACGTGATTATATTGAAACAAATACCTCTCGACTTTGACTTTACGGAGTGATACACATACGTTTGAATTATTATTTCCTCACGCTCCTTTCTTTCAAGTCAGGGGCGCCTCACTTCACTTTTTGTAAGTTTTTTTTTGACTGCGTGTTTTGTCGTTTAGACTTAATCTTTCGCTTTTTTCGTGATTTATTATTATTATTATGTTATTGTTTACATTTTTTATTTGCGCATTTGAGTTTTGTGTAACTGAGCGTAATTATTAAGACACTGATACACTAGGGACATGTTGCGACCTGTTCCGCAACATGTCGCTACGTGAATGTCTCTGGGACAATGTGTGGAACTTTTTACAGGTGACATTGCTGTGTTTATAGAAATGTCGCCCGAGATGTCCTGTGTCACGAAAAATGTTGCAGCGTCGCGTATATTTAAGCCTAAGACAAATGTCGCCGAGGACATATCGCCTAACATGTCAGGCGACGTCCCCCGACACGTAATTTGTGTCGGGCTCCTATACCTGAGGTCGAGGGACACGTAAGAAGCGTCTGTGCCGCGTCCCTTATATGTCGTCTGCGATGACGGGCAAAGTGCCGCGTGACAAGTTGCAGGACAAATGTCCCCTGGATCAGTTGTGGCTTGAGGGTTGCGCATCATGGTGCGGGACAAAATGTCCCCTGTGTATTCGAGACTTCATGTCGCATGTCGATTGTCAATTATTTTGTTTTCTCAGTTAAAACAGGAAGTGCAAATGTCATTCTTCTACGATGATTGATTGTTTCTTGGTTTGTGTTTTGATTGAGCTTCTCGTATGTATAGGTTTAATTGAAAATTGTAGTTAATGACTGTGCGACCTTAGACCATACATAATTATTCGGTTTTTGTATGTTACCTAGATAGAAATATGATAAAGTGCATTATTTTAAAAACTATCAAATGTCATAAGTAGCTGTCTTAATTTGGTACTTATGTAAAAAAAATATAGTTTTGGATTTGGAGTCAAAACGAAAAAAGTGGGTTTTAGGACACATTTCCGAATGATAAATCAATCTATAACTTTTGTAACAATCATGTTTTTATAGAATTAAAACTATCGTGGTTGTTAAACATATTAAATAGAATGTATTCGCCGATCTGCCGTTGATCGTGGTCGCGTTGCTCATGATGAAGAGCATCTGAATTGTCTCGAAACGTCAGCAATACAAGAAATAACGTGGTAATTAGCCGTATTTCTATTTAAGTCGTGTTTTTGTCTTTTAGTTAGATAAATAAAACACATAAGTTATCTATCTACGCCATTATAAAATAAAACTGTGTTTTTTGCATAAAATTTAAAAACTTCACACGTTTACAGATCTTCTCACTAAAATTCAAATGCATCTAAAAATTAGTAATTTTTGAAGTTACCCGCCGGATTTACTACCTTAGTATGTACCTAAATTATTAGGTTTGTTTTATGTACCTAAATAAAAAATAAAAAACCAGCCAAGTGCGAGTCGGACTCGCGCACGAAGGGTTCCGTACCATTATCTATAAAAACGGCAAAAAAATCACGTTTGTTGTATGGGAGCCCCCCTTAAATATTTATTTTATTCAGTTTTTAGTATTTGTTGTTAGAGCGACAACAGAAATACATCATCTGTGAAAAATTTAACTGTCTAGCTATCACGGTTCATGAGATACAGCCCTGTGACAGACAGACGGACAGACGGACAGACGGACAGCGAAGTCTTAGTAATAGGGTCCCGTTTTTACCCTATGGGTACGGAACCCTAAAAACTTAAATCCTATTTCAATTCGGGTCAATATTCTTACTAATTATAGTAAGATTAGTAATATAAGTGTGTAGTATAAATGCCTTAGTAAAACTTTTGTGTAGGTTTGCAACCCCTGACTACTCCCACGTCCAGATATTACGGTCCGTAGTTTTCTTACAAATAAGCGAATTGGCATCGTGTATAAAATCTTTAATTAGCGCCGGCAAAAAAACGTTGCAACAACAATGTTTAGAACTTTATGTTACAAATCAGTTTTTAGGGTTCCGTACCCAAAGGGTAAAATCGGAACCCTATTACTAAGACTTCGCTGTCCGTCTGTCTGTCTGTCTGTCCGTCTGTCTGTCACAGGGCTGTATCTCATGAACCGTGATAGCTAGACAGTTGAAATTTTCACAGATTATGTATTTCTGTTGCTGCTCTAACAACAAATACTAAAAACAGAATAAAATCAATATTTAAGGGGGGCTCCCATACAACAAACATGATTTTTTTGCCGTTTTTATAGATAATGGTACGGAACCCTTCGTGCGCGAGTCCGACTCGCACTTGGCCGGTTTTTTTATTATAAAATGCATTTTTCAAAACAAGCTTTTATTAATCCCAAGACTTATGGTAATGGAAGTATAAATAATAGGATTAAGACGAGGAATATTTTTTCATGAATGCAGAATAGTTTTTCTCAATTACCGCAAAACATGCAGGTTTGTTTTTTATGACTAAGACTAGCTGACCCGTGCCCGCTTCGCTGTGCGTAAGACATTTCTAATACCATCGTTGACTTTTTTGTAGACGTTTTTAAGGTGTACAATACTGTAGTACATTATTTTGATATATCTCGTGGGGTTCAGCCAGCATTTGTAATGTAAAAATGTGTTTATTTACGACATCACATTAGAAACCTCTAAAATTATCAGTGTTTCTCTACTATATTATGCATGTATTATACATATAAACCTTCCTCTTGAATCACTCTATTTATTAAAAAAACCGCATCAAAATCCGTTGTGTAGTTTTAAAGATATAAGCAAACATACATACATACATATTACATACAGACGCGGGAAGCGGAAAGCTTTATACTATGTAGTGATAACTTTGCTTTATACTATGTAGTGATAACTTAAAAATGTCGTTAATTTAGGTAGCTATGATTATCTAACGAATTATATAAAAATGAACTATTTAGCTATTCATAGTTTTGATTAATAACGAAACTAGTGTTTTTGAAGAGCCAACTTTGGAAAATAATTCTATCGAGAAAAGTTTCACCAATCGTGTTTCTGTCTTTAATTTATCTAGATTAAATCCTTAAGTTATCTTTGTCATAAAAAACAAAACTGTATGTTTTGCAGTTATTGAGAAAAAACGATTCTGCATTCATCAAAAACATGTATTACTCGTCTTAAGAAACTTTTATAGACAAATCCATTGATTTGATCCCACATCCTACGGATTTTAAGTCGAGGTAGCTCGGTCTATCGCCACTTTGTTAAATAAAAGCTTGTAAAAAAATGTGAAATAGTTTAATTTTTGTTGTGAGGCGTTCCGGAGAGATCATAAAAGGTTAATGTCTACAATTTCAAAGCTAAGAAGCGTGAAATGAATATAATTCTAGATTGCATCTAGACTTCATTCGTTGGTTGTGTCGTCTGTTTCTTTTTTATTTCCTTGCGTTGTCGAAATATACCCAATGCGTTTATGGTTGAATATCCTAATAATATCAAATGTGAAAGTTTGTGAGTTTGTTTGTATGTTTGTGCCTTAATCAAGAAGATGCCTTAAGAAATAGGATATTATGTGATACTTTTTACCCAGGTAACACGTGAGCGAAATATTTGTAATTAATAAATAGTAATTAGGTACAAATTCAAATTCAAATTCAAAAATCATTTATTTCAATAAAATCACAAGGATCACTTTGAAACGTCTTAGGAACTAGGTGAAGCTACGCCGATTCCACGCGACCAAGCCTAGAAGAATCAGGCAACAAACACGGCTTGGGGTCTACCTTTTTTTTAATGATCCTTTCCTTAATGCTATGTAGAGCTCCAGTGTGGTGCCAATCGAACAAGGTGAAGGCTCAAACATGAATAATAATTAAAAGTACCTACTACTCAAGTACGTACAACAATAAAAAAAAATAACTAAAGAGCTTCAGCACAAATTCAAAAAACAACACACGCTACACTTGATTTAGAATTAAAACTTATAGATAAAATAACTATTTGCTTAACAATAATTCGAATTGAGAACCTTGTTTTTCCGTCGGTTATAACAGATACAAACTTTAAACTGCCAAAAAACTTAACAGTATTGCTTACAAACCTTACTATAAAAACCCAAACACAACAAGTTTTTCATTAAAAAGTTACGCATTATTATCATTAAATTTCATCGTTGCAATTAAAAATAAACGTATTTTTTATCAAGCATTTTTATATCAAATCATAAAATAGATGCATAGAAGCGAAATTCCCAGAATAATAAAAACAAAAGGATGCTTTTAAAATGGGCATTGGCTCAAGCCAACATAAATATAGAAAAAAAAAAGTTTATATAAGTAGCCAATATTACAGATTTATAAATACTCGTATGTCGACATTCGAGTTTTAAAATGTTGGTATCATGTTTAGGTACCAAGAGTCAAATAATTTATCTTAAAGTACTAAATTTAATTCTTTATGTACCCAACTAGTTTTAAGTGAAATTGATATGGCCTAACAGGACCCAAGTACATACCTACTTGCCCCATTTTTAAAACTCTTATGAAAATTACATCATACAAATAAATAAATAAACTTGGACGAAATGACAAATCTTTGTAAACAACATAGGAATCTAACAGTAAATATTTTTTTTTATTCAAAACAGTTTATTGAACGTGTTTTACTGGTAATAAATGAATAAAGCAGGTATTTTAAAAGAGTTATGATTCTATAAGCTGTTTTAGATGTCTTTTCAAAAATGCGAATTTGCGTGCGCCTATCAGATAATAAACAGGAGCTACGGAACGCGTTTCGGTATATTTTAGCAATATTATTATTTATTATTATTTACCATCACGCTATGTTATTTATTTATGTTTTTAAAGGCCGTTTTCGTCCACAGATACGGGATTTCGCTTCTAATATCAAAAATACTAAGTCTAAGTTTTATGTAGGTACCTAAGATCCAATAGTTGAGATCTTTGGATTTTTGAGGTGTGTGATAATAGCGCTATATTATAGCGGCTATGGGCTTGCAACCCGTCACTAGCAGGCGCGGATCTATACCTCAAAATAGGTTGTGGTCACAGTCACGAAAGAACGGCAAAAAAATCATGTTTGTTGTATGGAAGCCCCATTCAAATATTAATTTTATTCTGTTTTTACAAATATTTATTTTATTTTAGTATTTGTTGTTATAGCAGCAACATAAATACATCACCTGTAAATGGCGGTTCATGCAATACACCCTTGTGACAGACAGACAGACGGACATTGGAGTCTTGGTAATAGGGTCCGTTCTTACACTTTGGGTAAGGAACTCTAAAAATTACATATTAAAAAATAAAATTGTGACGTCAAAACGGTGGATCCGCGCTTGGTCACTAGGTAGGTATGTAACCAAATGTAAAATGTGGGCATCAACCAAATATTGATTGCACGTTCTTGAGAGGATGTCTACGGCAGACAAATACCTATACCTATCTACAAGAGTTAGACAAGTAGTTAGGTAGGTATTAAAAAAGACAAAGAAATAAAATAGTAAATTGGTTGATTTTAATCTTTGTTAATCAATCACTGAAAATCTTTCTGAATCCATCTTAAAATTTTAGCTTAGTTAGGCAAAAGTGAAAAATTTTAAAAATTAGGATCATTTTAATAAATATAGGTACCTATGCCATTGGATCTAATGAATACGTGTCTGAGTAATAATTATTAGGTTGCGCCATCTATAGGCACACGTAAACTTATTTTTGAGCCATCTGTTGACAATATTGCACAAAAATAACCCCTAACTTAAAGCATTTTCTTGACGTAACATGCATCAAGTTTCAATTAAAATACAACAGAGGGATGCACTGAAAAGTTTGCGAAACTAAAGTTGAGATGGCAGTGTAGAATAGGTGCGTGTACATTTAGTTGTTTAGTTTCAAGAAGCTTTAATAGATGGCGCTATTTCTAACTTCGTCTTTAGCAGTGGTAGGTATAGAAAAGGTGCTTGGGCATTTAGTAGTTTAGTAACAAGGATTATTAATAGGTGGCGCTATTTCCAACTACGACATTGTTCGACCTAGTTCATTAAAACGGTGGTAGGTGGCTCTGTGAATTATTTTTAAACTAAAACAAATTAACTTTTTTTAACAAGGTTATTTTACGAACCTCAAGAAAATAGAGTTACAAATAAGAATATACTGAAAGGTTCTAATAAATACAAACATTTCATTAAGTAAGTGGGAATTTAGTAGGTAGTTAGAATATTCAGGGACGGGAAAAACTAAATTATTAATAAGTTAGCTAACCTAATCCATAAATGTTATGGATTGTTTATGTAATTATTTACTTTGTTTAAATAAAATAAAGGTGACCATGACTGTAATCCCCAAGTAAGGCAGACAATTTTTTAAATCTCTAAGCACTCAGATATAAAAGGAGTAGGCAGAGGCAAATGCAAATACTACATTTAGCACATGCCTACATTTTGCAGTAGTCATTTAGGGTAGGGTAGGTAGGCATTCCATAATAAAATTCATTTTATCCTACTAACCTATCAGTCCATACCAGATGATATTAAAAGTTCAGCTATCTGACGCTAGATGGCATTAGCGTATCCTAATATTTCCAACAAGAGGTTAAAGTTACAATTGTTTACTTTTCAGTTTATATATTATATTAAGTTTTATGTCTTGTTAGAATCTAATTGGGCTTAGTTTTTTTTTACAATGTAATCTTTTAATATCTTTCAACATTTCTCAACTTCTCAACTTTTCAACATTTCTTCCAACATTTCTCTTCTTTGTCTGATTTTGATGGGCCTACTAAAGCCCAAACATTAAATTATCTTTCTTTAATTCCAACTCCTGACTTTTCTCCCTTTTTGTTTCGTCAATTTACTGATTGTGATGTTAAGAAGAGCATATTATCTATTTCATCTAACGCCGTCGGTAGTGACTGTATTAGTAAAAACATGATTATTCCTATCCTCGATAATATTATTCATGTCATTACCTACTTACTTAACTTCTCCATTGACTCTGGAACTTTTCCTAGTTTGTGGAAGGAAGCTCAAGTAATTCCTCTACCTAAAAAACCAAATCCTTGCTCCTTTTCCGAATATCGCCCCATCTCCATTCTCTCGTTCCTATCCAAAGTGCTTGAGCGTCTTGTACATCAACAACTTAGCGTCTTCCTCAACACCAATAATCTCCTAAATCCTTTACAGTACGGATTTCGGCCAGGTCATAGCACCGTCTCTGCTCTCACTAAAATAACTGATGATATCAGGCATGGCATGGAAGACGGACTAGTAACAGTCCTATCACTTTTAGATTTTAGTAACGCCTTCAATAACGTTGATTATGATATTTTATTAGCTCTTCTCCGCTCTCTTAACATATCTCCAACAGTAATTGACTGGTTTCGTAGTTACCTGTATGGGCGCCGGCAACGTATTCGTATTGATGATACATATTCATCCTGGTGCAATTTGAGTGCCGGTGTACCTCAGGGCGGCGTTTTATCTCCTCTTCTTTTTGCAATCTTCATAAACACTATCTCCAATCAACTCTCTTCTTCCTACCACCTGTATGCAGATGATTTACAAATTTACACCCAAGCTCCAGTCGGGTGGTTAGGTGAGGCAATTACGGACACAAATACTGATCTTGACAACATCCTTAAGTGGAGTAAACGTTTTGGCCTTAAGGTTAATCCGTGCAAAACCCAGGTTATAGTTGTGGGGAGCTCAAGGATGTTGTCCTTGGTTGAGTGGCCTGACCTCCCTCTAGTAAAATTTGATGGTACGGTAATCGAGATTTCGAAGGTAGTAAAGAACCTAGGCATTGTTTTTGATAGGCATCTATCGTGGGGAGCCCAACTAGCAGCGGTAAGTCGTAAGATTTTTGCCGCAGCTGCCTCTCTAAGACGGTTACGTAATTTTCTTCCTACATCCACCAAGGTTGCGCTTGTACAATCATTGTTGCTCCCTATCCTTGATTACGCCGACGCCAGCTATCTCGATTTGACTGAAGACCAACTCAATAAGCTTGAGCGTCTCCAAAACTTTTCAATTAGATTTATTTTTGGCTTGCGGAAGTTTGATCACGTCTCTGAATACCGCAACATTCTTAAGTGGTTGCCTATTCGGCTTCGCCGGAATGCTCATATCCTTTCTCTCCTTTACAATATCCTTTTCCTTTCTTCTTCTCCAAAGTACCTTAAAGATCGTTTTGAGTTCCTACACCTTTCTAATCCTCGATCCTTACGTTCTTCTGAAACCCTTCAATTAAAAACTCCTGCTCATTCCTCTACTTTCTACGGTAGTTCTTTCACAGTGCAAGCCGCTAAACTTTGGAATGCCCTTCCAGTGTCTATCCGGCATGCCAAATCACTACCTATTTTCAAAAACCTTGTACACCAGCATTACCTTTCTTCACTCTAGACTTGTTGTATGACATTATATTTACCTATTGATATGTGAGTAGTTATGTATATTCTATGTTATTTATGTTATTTATATTATTTATGTTATATATGTTATCTATGTATTTTATTTGTTTGTATATATATATATATATACATATTATATATTATATTTAAGTAGATATCTTCCTTTTGTATTCATCTTAGTTTTTGCTTTTTAACCACCGTCTTTTTTATGTTAAGTTCTATCCTGTCCATCCAAAGGTTGCCTGGAAGAGATCGCTGTTAGCGATAAGGCCGCCCATTGTTTACACTGTTTTTATATCACTTTTTGTTGTGTATTTTTGTTATGGTGAACAATAAAGTTATAATCTATCTATCTATCTATCTTTTGTTTATTTTAAGTAAGATTTTTGTTCTAAAGTTTTATTAGTTCTGGGTGTTAGTATTTATAATATGTATGTATTTACAAAAAAAAAGTATATAAGTATTCTATTATAATAAATGTATAAGTATTGGGGCTAGATGGCGCTGTGTAAAAATGTCCACTTATATTTATTATTAAAAAAAATGTTACTAAAACGTATGATTTCATTGTTTTAACTATTACTTCATTATAATAATAAGAGAACAAGGAAATACATAATAAATAGGTGCATTATAAGGAAAGAAAAACAACGCTATGAATCATCCTTTTTATTTTTTAAAATAATTATAGCTAACCGTTTCGGCAATAATAATTACTATCTCATTAATGACACAATAAGCATTTTCCGTTGTTAAAATAAAAAATAATGTTTTCACAATAAAAATCAAGGGTTAATTTGTTCGTAAATTGTAAAAATTAATAATTAATTAAACATAAACTCAACTATAACTATAAATTACATAGCAGTTCATTACTTAAAGATTACAAAAAATAACTTTTATAAAAAATATAATTCAATAAACACATTGCAAATCTAAATACCTAAAACATGGCATCGATATTTTTTATTAAGTATAACATAACTAAATCTTACAAAAAATTATACAGTGTAACTCTAATATAAATAAAAATAGAATAATAATATAAAAACAAATGTGTTTGTCGTGAACACTCGTGATTCTTATATTATGAAGTCAACTACATTTTAGAAATATTTCCAACATGTATTTGATGCTAACACCGAAGGTACAATAATATCGTCACATCACATTCCTAAATATTTACATTCATTTTTTACTTTCGTATAATTTTAATACACAAACTTGCCAAAGACGAATTTTGACTTTCTATATATATAGATTAATCTAGTGCCTAAATTGAATTTTACATTTTTTACGCCGAAATACGATAATTTTGATATTACATCATTATTTTACATTTTTATATCCAAACATTGTATTTTCCAATTACAATTTATATTTAAGTTTCCGAAAGTGACAATATTTGATTGTATATAAAACATTCATTTGATCGAATGCCTAAGTGTTTTTTTTAGTATTGGTGTATAACCACGAAACAACAAGAATATTATACAGTAAATTAGGACTAGAAGTACAATTAGATAGTTGTTTTTTTTAATTGAACATGGACAAACATGAACCAAGGTGAATAAAGTTGAACGTGAAAAAGCAACAACGTTAAATGCCAATGTGACATAGGAGGCTAGACATACAATAAAATAGAGAATGCGCTGTCAGTATTAAACATATTCCAAAATAGAATTCAGAATTTTGTAGGACAATCCAGTTTTTGTCTTTTTCCGTGAAGTGAAACTCAGGCTCATTTTTAACCAAATGTTTTTATCCAAAACGTTTTACCAAAATATTTTTTTTCTTGCAGTTTTTCTTCGATTTTTGTATGTGTTCGATTCGAAATGGATATGACGATTGACGGGAATTAACCCTTATAGGTAACACCGAATATAAATATCAACTATTACATTTAAGTACATTTTTTTTTGGTATTTATGTTTTTATTTCGTTGTCTACTACACTAACAAAAACTAAGCATCGTCTTAACAAACACTTAGTCTATGTTATGTTATGGTCATTTTTAAAAATTATCTAGTAATTGGAAATTACGGAATTTTTACGAATGACTTAGTATTACATTACATTGATTATGCTAACTTATTAATATAAGAATATTGTAATTACTATTATGTGATTATGAATAATTGAAAACCGGGCTATCTTGTCTATTTCTTAATATTAAGAGTAATAAATGTATATTTAGCTAAATTGTAGTTTAAAATAAGCTAAAAGACATTCAACAAAACGACGAAGCTAAATAAAAACTTGAACAAGTTAATAAGGATGGTTAATGGGAAATCAACAGCAAGTTAATTAATAAAAACTTAACAATTGAAATATCGTAAAATGTGTTTATTTCTAGAATGCTACGTCTAAAATTATTATCGAGGTCCATCGATTGGTGACCGGCAGTGACATTAATAGCTGACCGTTTTCGTGTCTCGAAGTGGACTCTCAAATGTTGGTTACGGCTTAAAAATAAGTCGTTAAGTCATGATGCAGGTCTTTGGGCGGATTGAAAACTAGCCACTAGCTCATTTATGGACTTATTTCAGTCCGAATAGAGTAAAAAAGATTTTTGTGAATAAATACTTGTCTTTGAAAAGTTTCAGAGCTTTTTCGACTTTTTGAATTTCGAACAAACATTTTTTTTATTTGATTTCGTACTTTAAAGTAACCACATTTACGGATATTTTTAATAACTTGTAAAAATTGTAAAAATAAAAAATGTAATGTAACCGCAAGATGGTAGTAGCGATTATTTGAAACATTGATTAGATTTTCCGTTTATTGCACTTAAAATACAATAAACAGAAAAACGAGATAGTTCAACGAATTCATAAAATAACATTTTGTAACAAAAGTAACTTCAATCATCAAATGCCGATAAATCTAGGTCGCCATATCCATTTCTGTCAAAAACACAATCTGACAGCGCATTTTTGAGTTGCAACGTGGGATCTACCACATTACAATGACATTAACTTAAACCAGTACTATTGATACTAATTCCAAAATGTAATAAGAAGAATAAAAGTTTATTCTTTTTAATTGCAAGTTGGTTGAAAAGGATCGCCTTAAAGTAGGCTTAAATTACACAGCTTAACTACAGAATTTTTCATCATAAAATAAATGTAGAAAACATCATTCATTTTTCATACGTTTTTGTTAACATTAAAAAATTTATTTGTCAAAAACTTAAAAATAATCGGAAAACTTTCAGACACGATATAACTATTCCATTTTCGATGATCACAGAGAATACAAATGTCTACGTTTTTGCGCCGCATTTTGTACCTAATTTTAAGCCTATCGATTGTTTTTGTCGTAAATCCACAAAAATCTTATCTAAATTTTCAATCCCGAAAATACAATGTCAATATTTTCAATACAAACATTTTTTGTATATTACAATTTAAAAGGATGCTGCGCAAAAACGGAGACTATAGTGCGTCATGAACACTTTCTTGGAAACGTAACTTTTCTCGATCTAAAGTCTAATGTTAGGATTCACGATCCGTGCTTTTCATTTGTACAACTCGAGTCCGAGTCAGTTCCTAACGATGTTCTTTATTTATAACTTTAAAAATACCAAACTTCCATAAATTTTTCCTTCTACTAAGACCTAAATTTAAAACAATACAATTTATACAATATTCATAGGAACTTCTTTTGTTGTTATATTAATTTATTTATATATTAAATTTATGAGGACATATTTTTACATAAATAGCGATCCATTCACTTTGAATTTTTATTGCGATTATAATATTTTTGTTTTGTATTTCAGTCAAATCGAATTTTTGTTGCCTAAACTGTAATTTTTTATTCACGTTTCCTCGAAAACTTAATCTTTACCGGGTAACCACCGCGTTGCTGGTACTTTCCTTTCATTCCAAATAATAATAAAAATCTGCCGAAAAGTTTTGTATTTAATAAAGAAAAATAATTAAAATAATCCAAGAATAATATCTCGATAAAAAAACACACGATAAAAAACTGTTAATTATCTTGGGCTATTGCATTGTATTTTTTTCTTTTTTTACATTGACGCTGCAAACAACAGTAGTTTTTTTTACTCAAAAACAAACTACTGTTTTGCGCTCTCATCAATAATTCAAGAATGAAATTATTACGTACATTAATATCAGCTTACTAGTACCTTACCTATTTATGATTATACGTATATTACAAAATATCTGAACAAACTGACCGGTAGATGTGTCTGAATGTTCACATATCTTGTCCCTTATAATACACGATGTAATATTAAAAGAATTAATATTCGGCAACACTTGACATTCTGTGACTTCCGTTTTGCAAAAGAGTTCCTACTACAGAATTGGGTAGGCTTAGAACTATTTTGCAAAACGCAATGAACTATAAAACTATTGTTGTGGCAACTTCAGCATATTTGCTGACGTGGTTTTATGAAATATCATTAAAACCATTATTAAATTACTTGGGCTATTGCAGTTTGAAAGTCGATTATGATTATTAAATAATAAATAAATACTTGTATATATTATTTGGGCTATTGTGTGAACATCCATGTTGAAGAAGAATGTCTTGTGTTTGTTTGTATCTGTCTATTCATGGTCTGTCAAGAGCTCTCGGTTATTCATTCGGCCTTTGACAGTTCCTATTCATTGATGTTATTGTCTCATCTCGGTTATAGTGAAAAATCGCTATTTTACTCTATAAATCAATCGTTTATATACAAAACATAATAAACGGCAGTCTTCTGAACAAAATAAATCAGTAATTTTATATACATCTATAGATAATTTGTGTAAATAATTTATATTTTTTGTAAAATTAAAATTCGTCGTATAGTAAAATAAATGTAATTTTCAAATAAAATAAACAAAAGTGCTAAGATTACGTAACAGGCCTTAGTTATATACAATTTTAGTATCTAATATGGCATTAACATTAATAAAAATAATAAAAAGAAATCAAAGAAAATCTGAATAAAAATAAAAATATATTTGCGGATTTTTGATTTTAAAATAGAATTATTTTGTGCGTTTATAACGTGACTAGCATAAGACGTGTTATTGCATGAAAAGATAAAACAATAAAATAAAAATATTTTCACGATATATAATTTGTATCCTAAGTAAACAATAATGCAAAGAATAAAATTCGCTAAATGCGATAGTGCTTAGGTATACCTGTTTGGCACTTCCAAATTCTACTAAGCTATTAATAATAAATACGTCATAGCTTTGTGTAAAGCTAATGAAATAAAAAATAATAATTCCAATAATAGAACCAACACAATCAATAATAATCGAAAATATAATAAACGCATTGCACTGAATATTATTTGTCATAATTTCTATGTCTAATTTGTTCGGCGAGTTTTTGTTCCATATTTGTTCAATCATTCTACATTATTTTAGGTACCATGTCGAAATTTATACCTATACAATTTTGTTTCCGCTAAAACGTTTCCCTATTTACAACAGATTCTATCTACGATAATTGTATACATTTTCACCAGCTAATAAATAAACATAAAGTCCTCGAAATGAATCACTAGTCGGAGGCGATTTCATTCACGCCAAAAAACTTAAATTTGTCACAAAATACGGAATTAGATAAATTTTGCTATCACGAACCTATTTTTTATACATTTGAATTGAAATCGCGTCGGATTAGTAATAGGTAAATTTTCATGGTTGAGGGTTTTGTTGGAGGTGGACAGCTTGTTGAGCTGCTTGTTGGGCAGCTTGTGCAGCCTGTTGCATGTGCTGCTGTTGTGCCTGTTGGGCAGCCTGATGTGCCGCTTGTTGGGCAGCCTGGGCAGCTTGTGCAGCTTGCTGTGCTACTTGCTGAGCCGCCTGTTGAGCGGCTTGCTGAGCAGCTTGTTGGGCAGCAGCTTGCTGGACAGCAGCTTGTTGAGCAGCCACTGCTTGCTGCGCCGCCTGCTGCGCTGCCTGCTGTGCTGGCGATGGAATATTAAACCCTAACATCCTTGGATCGTGCAACCTCAACGCTTGCTCCAGCCTCTGTTCTTGCGCGATTCTGAACGCTTCCACTAATTCCGGAGACAGTTGTCCGCTGGCGTCGTTCGGCTGAGGTGGAAAGCCTCCGTTGTGACGCAGCGGACTTGGTGCTTCGTTCTGTGCTGCGGCCGCTTGAGAGACCGCTAGTCTTAAGGCTTCCGCTTGACTTCGCAACAAGGCTTCTGCTTGTTGGATTCTGAGAGCAGCTTCGGATGGAACTGGTGGCGTTTCCGGTGGCTGTTGAATTGGTGGCGGTTCTCGGCCAGCTAGCTGCTGTCTCATTGCTGATACTAGATTAGCTGCAGCCACTTGGACTGCGTTCGCGCCTTCTCCTGGCTGTGCCATCATGTTTGCTGCTGCTGCGGCAATAGCCGCTACTCTTTCATCACCATACGCTTGATGCCCATTATTCCTGAGCAAATCGCTTAGCTTATTCACTGCTGCGCCTGCTTCCGACCCTGCTGAAGATGAGAGTCTGCCATTTGAAGAGGAGTCAGAATGGGCTGGGGACGGAGGAGCCAGGTTGAGTAAACCAGAGCCTCCTGCGGATACGGCTGCAAGGAGATCTCTCTCTCGCCGTTCTGCTGCAGCCCGCGAAAGAACGTATTGTGCAGCAAATTGATGCTTCGGCTCCATTCTCATGTGTTCCATGTGGGATAGAAGTCCTGAAAGTAGAATATAGAATGTAGGGTTTATGAGTTTTATAAAATTCCGAAGTAATAGTAAGCTTCCAAAATATTTAACAAGAAATAAGATAGAAAATGACAATGTATTCGTATACCAATCATGGCAATCATTTTAGTTAGGTCAAGAAAACGTTAGGATAGTACTTTGGTAGACCTTTTCCAATAGCCTTCTGTTGTAATCAGCGAACTCTGGCCTTGTCCAGAAACCTTGCCGATCTATGAAGATAGCCTTTGTTCTTGAAATTTGTAAAACTTTTAAAAAGGCTTACTCTTGAAGATACCCATGACGAAGATGTTCATGGTCAGGTAACGCAAATGATATGTTGTTAAAGCTACCCAACTGCGCGGATGGCTAAGTATATTCGGGTATAAACAACAGAACAGCTTGGATACGCTTCTTCTGCTGAGGTGGAGCTTTGCACCTACAACGTGAGAAGGTCCTGGCATCTCAACTTACCACTTTCATGTGTAAACACAGCCTGACATACTGAACACGGCCACATTCTCAGACTGCTCGTTAACTGGGTCTCAGGATGACAAGCCAGGTGCTTCCTCAACGACCCTTCGTTCACGTAATGCTTTCCGCATACAGGACACGGATGGTTCGCCGTTCTCCGCTTCGCTATATAAGGATCAGTTGGTTTAGCTTGCGCTGGGTACGGTGACGTAGCAGGGGGGCCTGACGTCACCAGGAATGGGCAGGTTAGTGGGTTAGGGAGGAGGGAAGAAAAAAATAACAGGTTAGTTGAGGGTTATACCATCTTGAAGGCGTATACGACGTTTGTTGGTTTCATTTCCGCATAAAACTTTGAGGAAGTTTTGGAAACTAATATGGCAGACGCCAGTGACAAATAAGGAGATGGATTTGAAGTTAAACAATATTTCGTTGAAGAATTCAAGGAATTATAGTCATCAAAAGTCGTATACTTCGTTATAGCTATTTATTTAAGTATTAATAAAACAGAAACAAATAATAATAATTAAATAAACGATTGAACCAAATTAAAGAGGAAAACATAACTCAATTAACAGAACACGGTGTCCATAGAAAACGGAAAATGTCGCTATTAAATACATAAACAAAACATGTTTTCATAACAGTTAGAACGCCATCCGAAGAATTTGCCATACCACGGACAAGAAATGTTTGCAAAACACTATACCCTTCCAATGATTTTAAAACAATAACATTTGTCTATGGCATCCACTCCCTCGAAATGCGTTACCAACCGACCTTATTTATTAAGTAAGTGCTTAGATTTATGGAGACGATACGTTTTTGTTATACCGTTGATTTTGCAACCAACACCCCTCATGGCTTTGTGCCAGCTCGAAGGTTTTACAAGCAAAATTGTTTTTAACTGTGGCTATTACTATGACGCAAAAATGTTATCTACAACCTTCCAGCGGCAGACCTTAACAATAAATCTCTTCTGCTTCAGCATTGCCATAATAGTTACATAATAAACGTTGAATTAAAAAAGCAATTGCTGGCAAAAGAGACAAACTTACGTCTAAATCGAAAAAACAACGCCGTGGAATTGTTTTTTCGAACAACCAGATATCCGTACGTCAACGGAAACTTACTCGCAACGCCGGAAGCATTAGGATCTTTGTGCGTGTTCTTCATGTGTTCTACTAGTGCTTCGCCACCGAACACGACTTTGTGGCATATCGGACATGGTGTGGCTGTGGCGCCACCGATCATGAGTGCGGCGTGTTGCTGCAAAACACCAAGGTGCAGCTGAAGCTCCTGCCCCGGCGGCGATGCGGGCATAGCATTACAAAGATTAGGTACATGGCAAAAAAAACACATAAATAACAGTCGAAAAGGAATTTTGAAATTATAAATGGCCAAAAGAGCAATTTTGAGCGTCAATTTGACGTAAAACAAAATTAAAAGGTAATAAAAACAAAAAGATGTACAAACTTTTGTAATCAATTTTAGAAGATTCATAAAATAATGAAACAAAAAAAAATACACACAAAACACAATTTGTGTATCGTAAGTAGAATAAAACACATTTTGATAGACGAATATGACAATGTTTAGAAATTAGCTCTACACAATAACGAGCATCTACATTTTCTAGGAAAACAAAGAAATCTTCTGATTCATGATATTAGTATATTCTATTCGATTGTATATTCAAATAACAAATTAACAAAAACTATACACCAACGTCATTATAAAATGCAGTCATTCGTCATCATTCAGCCATTTAATACTATACAGATCTATATTTATGTAAAAGTATTTTTTTATTAGTTTGTACGTGTTCACCAAAAATGTATTATAAAAATACACGGCTATCTAAAGACAGTTACTGTCTGCTGATAACTCCTGAAAAAGCAGAGTTTGTTCTAGGCTTTGTTGAAATACAAGCGTAGCTTCACCTAGCTCCTAAGACGTGCAACCAGCTTAAAGCCTTACGAGTTATATTTGATACTTTTTTTTGAGTCTTCATCAGAATACCATATTCTTATAGTTACCTACGTAACTACTCTCCATCCTAATGTTTACAGTTCTATCATAACACGGACAGCAAAAGTCACAGTAGCCAAAAACAAGAATTGAATTGAGTATTTTTTCTTTTAACTGTCAGTTGGAATTAAATAATTTTATTTTTGCTTTCTTCTCTCAGTTAAAATCTAGTCAAATTTTCTTTCACAATTCACACAGATACTAACCTTGGCGGTGTGCGTTCTGAGACTACTCTCAGTTGCGAAGCCCTTTCCACAAATGTTACAGTGGAATGGTCTGTTCTTGGCCCGCTCCACCTGGGCGTCGTGATTTCTAAGGTGTTGTTGTAGGTTTGAGAGTTGTATGAACGCGCGTCCGCAGTCCGGGAGGTGGCATTTGTAAGGTCGCTCACCTGGAAAGAAAAATTGAGTCAAATATTTTGCTGTTCTATTTTTAAATTAGAACTTCCGCTTCTATAGATCGCTGCAACAGGGAACTTTTAGCAAAATATTTTGCTGTCTATTTTAAAATTTTACTAATACTTTCGCAACTTTATGCTGCAAAATCCAACTTTTAAAAAAATATTCTGCTGTTCTATTTTTAAATGTTACCTACTTCCGCTTTTATAGAACGTTCGAAAACAAGCATTTTTTTTATAAAAATATAGTGACGACAATTGAAATTGAAAAAAGTATTTATAGCACGTAACAATATTTTTTTACAAATTGTTCCTCATTGACTCTAAAGCCGCTCTGAATGTTTTGTGTAGACTCGAGTGTAGAATTATTTTTTTAACTGGCATAATAAATTAAAAGTCAGAATTTAAAAAAAAACGAAGCTCAATTGACTAATTTAGTGTCGCTTAATATCAAACGAATCGGGTTGATAAGGATTTGAAAAAAAAATGATAATAATAATTAAGATCAGGCACGAAGTTTCTCATAAATGTCTGGATGGTAGTACTTTATGACTCATAAAAACTATACGAGTATACATACATTGTACAATAATAGTGAAAGTTCAATAAATAAATAAATTAAAGTGCCTTTATAAGGGAAAATTGATAATAACATTTTCTTAGAATCATTTCCAATATAATAATCAACTCAAAGCAAGTTAATCAATGTTTTAATAAATAAATACTTGCAGTGTTTTATTGTGTTTAAACACATTTCAAATAGAATAGAATTGCGTTTTTTTTTTGACGACAAAATACTGACAATAACATGAATAAAATAAGATTCAATAATAGATCGAAGAATAAGAAGTTTCGTAACTTGAAAGCAAACGGTTACCCAAAAGGATTACACAATACGAAACGGTCAGACCCGGTTTTCGAACTCACCGAATAACCTGATTCGGTACGAAATCGCGCCAAAATCCCGACCTAACCCAATGCGAAAAGCGCACCATTTTAAAAATAAAAACATAATAAAATGAACGCATACTTTTAGCCTGTACTGCAAGCAAATGCATAGGTCAACGAACGCACGCATACATAGCAACCCACACATACGCACACGTCTTGTGGTCCTTCCATAACGTTGTGTTGGTGATTTTGCATGTAAGAGAAGAATGCGTTCGTATTATATCCATGCGTTTGTAGAAAGATATTGTAGAATTATTTCCTAGATGCTACAAGATATATGGTATGAAGCGTGGTGCATAGAAATATTTCTATCTGGTCTGTTCGGTATAGCTAATCGAGCAGTAACGGTCGATTGCTTTATTTATTGGTACTAAATTTTATAACTGTGTTAGGTTTATTAGGTTGCTTTTGTAGATAAAAGTGTGGGTAAAATATTGCGTTATTTAATGTATTTTATGTATTTAGAACGGATAGTTTATTAGTGATTGTTTAATGCAAAACCTCGTTAAGGGGAATAAGGAAGAGAACTATTTGGAAAAGCATTAAGAGGCAGATTAAGAAAGACTTGTTATGAAAAACTGTTATTACTTGTGTAAATATAAGTTTCTTATTTTATTTTAGTCGTAAACCAGGTTTATTTCTCACCGTAACATTAGACAGCTAAGGTACAAAATAAAAATACACAAAGGTTTTTATATAAAACTAGCTGTTTTGACCGACGTCCTGTCAAGATTAAATAATCCCATAGAAAAAACACTTTCAGTTTTTTCCGAATTTTATTATACACCAAAAATTTAATAAAAACCGGAGAAGTTTGGTTACGAAGTTTGGTTACAAACACTGAAATATCAAATATGATAAAGACCAGGGATTTTTTGGAGCTCTTTTATAATGTAGCCTTAAGAAGTTTCGAAACTAGTAATAAATTATGATTACAAGTATTAAATTAATCTAAGTACTTAACATTATTTTCGAATCGGGTTCTAAGAAATGATTTTAATGTTGTTGTTTATTGCAAGTGTGATTTTTATGTTTGTGTGTGTACGGGAAAATAATAGAAAAGGTTTTTGAAAATCCAAAATAAATAACCAGTTTTTAATGACAATTAATTTTTGTTCCTAGCAACTTTAGGGTTAAATTAATTTGAAAGAGTAACAAGTGAATAAAATAAAATAAAAATAACTGTTTTTAATGACATGTTATTGTAAACTTTATAAATAAAGGTCATGTTTAAATGGAGATTACAATGTATCAATGAAACTTGTAAAACGCAACATATTTTTTTTCCATCTCTATCACCGACCATAGATTAATCTTGTCTATTGCAAATATTTCCGGGTTCGGCGTTCCTTATACTATTGTGGCCGAGGCAGCCATTTTTCAACGTATACAACCTACGCATTCACCGACCATCCTATCTTGACCTCTGCTAGTTTCGCATAACGGCGCGGAACAGTCCTCGTGGGAGGTCAATTCCGACTGGCTGGTGTGTCTATGGATATTTTTGTTATTTCTCTATGAATAAATGTAGGCAAGGGAAAGGCGTTCGCCTTAGCACAGTTTGGACGCGATGGTTAAAGGATGGCTCTTAGATTGTGAGTGTGTTTATTGGGAGGAATTTATTAATGTTTATTTTGCGCGTATCTTTATTTTACAATGTAAAGTGCTGGCAATAATTTTATTCTGGATGCAGTATCTACATCTTGTAATTTAAAAAAAAAAGTTATCAGAATTGGTCGTTAGCTCATTGTAGAAATATATATTTTTAATTCACTATTAGAAGAAGACAGTTATGTATTTCTATTTGTACATATTCATTCGTTATCTACACTAGATACTATTAAAGAGGTAGATAAATTAAAAAACGGCTGAACCAAATTCATAAATTCTTTCATCTATCTTAAGCTACATTATCAGCGAGTAACATAGGCTATATTTTATTTTCAATAAATTAGAGATTCCCACGAAAATTGCAATAATGTAACCTAACGTATCAAAAAATTGCCTATACCTAATCTTCACTAAACTCCCGTGTGAAACCAAAACGAATAGTTAGTATAATATAACTTAAATAACTATAATAACGGTTTAATATGCATTCATAAAAATGACTAAGAAAATACAATTAAACCAGATATTCCTAATTAATTATATATAGAAAAAAATGGGGGTTAAAGTATGTAAAAGAAAAAAAATATGTTCTTAAGAATGATAAATGTTTCCTTCTGGAACAGTAGCTTGTCCATATATACCAATGCAGTGCAAAAACTGTTTTCCATCTTTGCGATCTTTGATTTAAATAATAAATTTACTCAGAGATTGAGCAATGAGCATCGCAATAACTAACATTAAACAAAAACATCTAGAATCTAGGTACAGCCTCAACAAAGCTAAGAGCTAGCAACACGAAGCCTACGCATTTGATTTACATACAAAAGTACTTCCCCAAGTACTACAAGCACCTTTTGAATGGCATCGCGTAGGCATAAAACATTCCTGACTGCATTTAAAAGTTTGAAACAGTTTTGTTGTAACCCTTTCACTTAAAATAAAACATTAGTTTTACTTTAAAAAAATAGACTAGTGTCGGAAGCATGCAAAATATATATTTTTTTTTAGTAAAACTAATGTTTTATTTTAAATTACGGGTTACAATAAAAACTGTATTCAACTGTATTTTTTATTATAACCCTTTATTATGGGTTACAATATAAACTGTTAACATAACAGAACCTGTTAACAGAATACCAGGTAAAAAGTCTTATAGGTCGTACGTTGTATTGAGAATCTCCTTTTTTCATCGGTTTAAACAATTTATTCTCGTGGTTTCTATATTCTATATTAAAGAAATCACGTGAATAAACTGTTTAAATCGACGAAAAAAGAAGTTTCTCGATTCAACGCGTAATTTTTTATATAATGACCTGCTGTACAGCTGTACTGTACCTGGTGATCAGATTTGAATGTTTTTTTTATAAGTAGTGTAGAGAATAGTCTAATTTAAAATATTTATGTAGGACTAATAGTCTGTTCCATCAGAGGTACAGTCAACGAGCCCAAACACGACAGGGCTATGTTGTGTAGTTGAGAAGTTCCTATGGCCACATTCGAGTTCAATCTTTAGACCAGGTAGCTGTCTCCATTCCATACTATTATCGCCATAATATTATCCGACTATTTAAGTACTGAAGATTTTAAATTGACTCCATCATCTTCAAAAATTTACATTGTGTGAAGTTTTAACTCAATCTGACTTTACTGATTACCGTTAAGAGGCTCCCAGTCGCTGATTGCTCTTTTTCGAAACGAAAAAAGAAATACTTCTGAACAAGCCACATCTCCTATTTTTATAAGTATATTACTTCAGGTTCCTACCTAGATTTCTATTAAGCTGAAAACATAATAGCAGAAACTTTTCACGATAAAGATATTATTTCAAAATGATACGTTTTAGAATTTATGATCGAAATATTTTATATACCTACTATTAAAATCAACTTGTGATTTATTGTTAAAGATAGGTAATATGTAGATCTAGATTTCTATTAGAATAGATTTTTGATAAGTAATTATACATAATTTATATCATTAATTTATTCGAAAAGCTAAGGCGGACCACGCTCCGACGTTTGTTTGTCGTCATTGCAGCGGTCGGTAGGATTATTTATCGAAGTGATTAAAGATGGGTACATCTTTATTCACATATACTATACATTATAAAATAGGAGATGTGGCTTGTTCACAAGTATTTATTTTTTCGTTTCGAACAAAAACAAATGTCGACTGGGAGCGCCTTAAACTGAATCCATCATCTCGTTCGTGTTATTACATTTTTTTAAGTTACTTATTGAAGGGAAGGAACTGGTTAAAAATTCAGGTTCAAAATTTGACCCAAACATACCAACAGGTGCAGATAAATAAAAGCTTGTAAAAAGAATGGGAACCGGAAGAAATAAAATCAAGTTAGGTGTTTTTTAAAATATTATTATCCTTTCATGGTTTGCGTCTTAATTAATATTCCAAACTAGATGTAACGACAGGCGTTGTCCTGTCAAATTTCAATAATCCTACAGAAAAAAGCACTTTCTATATTATTTATATCTTACCTACCAAATATTCACAAAACTTTGACACAACAATTTTATATATCCATAGTCATCATAAAATTTTGTTTCGTTTTTTATTAGTAAATTAAAGGAAAAAAATAAAAAAAACTTTTTTTCCGTATATTTTTTTGTAAAAAGAACATTAATTTCAAATGTGACGTTTCATGTCGATTATAAAACATGATGGCCGACAGCGCGTGCGTGTTGCGAATTTATTTTTGAATATGGAACGCAGTCTCGCGCCATTCTGGTAGCATCCGAATAATCTCGAGTTTTTGCCAGTAATAATTATTTATACAGCGCTGCGTAGTTTTTATTCAATTACTTTTGTTTTAACAAAAAAAAAATACATTATGTTAATTTTGCACAAATCTTATTTCAATTAAACACACAACATTTTGCTTTTTTTATTTTTTGTTCTTTATTTGAATTTATACTATCTGTAATTATATTATAAAATGCGAAAGTAACTCTATCTGTCTGTTTGTCTGGGCCGATTGTGATGAAATTTCATTTAGAAATAGTTTGAAGTATAACGGACAAAGGCTGCCTTTTCCTTTATTTTTCTTTTGTTTTTCAGACATTTCAATATTTTACAAAAAAGTAATCAAAAATCAGTTTCCTGAATTTATACGTACAAAGTCGCAGGCAAAAGCTAGTTAAACCTATTATAAAGCTGATTAAAGTATAATTGTCATCAAAACTGATACGTCACTTTTCAAACTGACTAATGTACACTCACCATCAAAAATAATTTACCAATTTTTTACGAATAATAATAAAGCCGACTGAAGTATAGTCGCTATCAAAACTGATATGTCATTTTTCAAACTGACGTACACTCACCATCAAAACAAATTTCCCTATTTTTACGCAACGCATCAGAGAATAATCTAGAGTGGTCACTCAGATCGATAAGGGGAGGCTATAACTAGTTATACCTAGCTATAAGTTCCTCACTGCACATACCTACAATATAAGCTGTAGTGAATTGGTATGCACCTACAACTATATGTATCTAAGTATTATTAGGCTCGTTGTAGCTCTGCCTTCTGCTCTGTAGGTTCGATCCCCACCCAGAACAAATATTTGTGTGATGAACTTTAGATGTTTGTTCTGTCTAGGTGTTGTAATGTATCTTAAGTATGTATTTACAAAAAAAGTCTATAAGTTATCTAGTTTATATAGGTTGGGGATAGATGGCGCTATGTGAAATGTTCACCAATATTTAATTATTTATTTATTTATTATCGTTGTTGAGTAGTCCAATGAGATTCAAAATAATCTTAAGTTTGTATATAAATAGAGAAGTAGAAGACGTAAAAATGTTTAAGAAAATCACTAAAACATGGGTCAATGAACCCGTACCCTGCGATATAACGTCCGTTTTCCGAGTTTCATGTATCAATTTGTTCATTGAACTTCAGAATGACAAAAATGAACCAAAATATTTCTTATTTAAATAAAATAAGAAGATTTATTGGATACGGATTTTTTTAGCTAACTTGAGAATTCGACTTATTTCGGTAAATCGATTATTGACAACTTTATAGTCAAATATTTAAATTCTGAAATTAAAAA
The DNA here is from genome assembly GCA_912999785.1 of Hydriomena furcata. Lineage (NCBI taxonomy): Eukaryota > Metazoa > Arthropoda > Insecta > Lepidoptera > Geometridae > Hydriomena > Hydriomena furcata. Next base: position 2,594,495 of record OU538843.1, read on the forward strand.
ATAAAATTAGTCTATGTCCGTCCCAAATCTTTAAATGAAATTTCATCATAAAGGTTTAGCCGTGATAACGTCACAGACATACAGAGTTACTTTCGCATTTATAATATAATTAGGTATAGATAAGAAGATTTGGATATATTTGGATATTAATTGCATTATGACAAAACGAGAATCTACTCACGTAAAAATATAATGTCGTTAATAAATGACTACTAATTAATAAGACTAGATATAGACTAGATCTAAATAATAGTTCCTAATAATGAATTTGGTAGTAGATAGTTTTATTACTGTCGAAATGTGGAAATTGTAAACAACACAGTTATTAGTTCATTTTGATAGATGACATTGACATAAAGTACACAATGACAGTTAAATAAATTTTTGATTACTTTCGTGTAAGTAGGTGAGACCAATCAATAAGTGTGCTTGTGTTATTAGAGAAAACATTATTGAAATAATACTTTCTGTTTATAAATAAATGGTTTTACGCCTATGAGTCTATCGTCTATCAATTTAACAAGAAAATCTAACTAATACCTACATTAAAATTAATCATTTACATATTATATTGGTAAAATTGATTGCTGTCCCCGACAGACATTATCCTGTCAAATTTCAATAATCCCACAAAAAAGCACTCTCAGTTTTTCGCGAATTTTACGCCACTCTTACCATTTAGGGGTTTGAAAATATCCTACAACCTATTCTCATACCTACCTAAAAAATTATATAAAAATCGATCGAGCCGTTGTGGATGAGTTTGGTTATAAATAGTGTGACACGAAAATTTTATATGTGACTAGCGGACCCGTGCCCGCTTCGCCGGGGGACAGATAGTTTCACATCTGGTATTTCAATCTTCAAAATAAATTATAACCTTTATGTTGTCAAGGACTAATAGCTACATAACAAAAAAAGTTTCATCAAAATCCGTTCAGTAGTTTTTGCGTGAAAGCGGGACAACAGACAGACATACAAAAATTTCAATTTTTTTTGGCTTGTGTAAGTGTTAGTTGTATATTGTAAAGGCCCCTAGGAGTATTTTTTTTAGTTTTTATTCAATGTACAGAATTGAACTCTTCTACAGTTTTAGTATATGTATTATCAAATTTTGACTTCCTAAGTTATTTGTTATTCTGTTTTGCGAGTTGAAAACAGAAAAATAATCCTCTTTCGTTTCTAAAAATATTCACTCAAGACCCGACTCAATCTCAAGATAATTTATGAGTACTGTTAACTCTCTACAAACTTAGAATAGACGACCTCTATCTTATTGGTCAATTATGAAATGACGTAATCAAAGTTAGTCTCAATTGCGTATTGCGGCAATTTTTCCTCACAGTTTATAAATAAAAAATAAAATAAATAGGATCACGACTGTAATCCCCAAGTACGGTAGATATCCTCTCAGTCTTAGATCTTTAGGCGCTCAGATCTTTGAAGATGTCTGAAGGGGTCAGTCAGAGGCACGTCCAAAGGCTACATTTGGCACACGCCACATTTTGCAGTAGTTAGCATTTCACACGTGACAGGTTGCAAGCCCGTCGCCGCTTACTATAGGGACCTATACGTATACCAGAAGAATACGTAAAATATTCCGCCAAAGCCAACGTTTTAAGCGGAATAATATAAAATTAATGCAGCATTAATCATAGCTATTCGAAATTTAAATTATTGGGCATGAAGTTGCGTGCACACATGGTAAATGCACCCGAGGGGGGACGCCCCCACCGAGAGGCCGGGGGGCAAGGGGGCGGTGGGGTCGGGTCACGCACACCCACCCAACTATTTCCCACCCCAACCCCCAACTATTTGGGGTGGGCAGTGGGCACGAAAAAAATATAATTCCACCTGCGCGCGACGGGTGGAATTTGTATTGACGCCGTTTAAATTATGGATATTGGTCCGCCATTTTGTTTTCATACGTTAAATTCACAAAACTGTAAATGTAAAGGGAAAATGTGGTAAAGAAAAACAAGCGAGTTTGCACAAATTATAAAAGAAAAGCAATAAAAAAGTATCTCCCAAGAGGTCTTAACCCTCTTTTGCCGTGTTGGAACTTTTATCCCGAGTGGATTCTTTTTACATTTTTTTTTAATTTTCATCGCGCTGGCGCTATCTCACGAATGCTTCAGTGGTCAAATAAAAACTTAAGAGTTTTCAAGGAACAAAAAGTAGCTTGGAGACTTCCATTCTTTTATTTTTATTTTTAAACGAAGACGAAAATAAAATAATCATTTGCACTTTACGGTGTTCAGTGGATCCTGAAATTCTTACCCACATTAGGTACCTGAAAGAACCCTCCGAAAAACAAAAGACTTACTATTTTTAGTTCAAAAGAAAGATTAGAAGTCACACTTATAGTGTCTACCCTTAGAATCTTTATGGAAAGGAAATTTTTAGTCGATTAAGCAGGACCCCATAAATTTTGTAACTAAATTGGTGGTCCTACGTGATCGATATGACGTTAGTAGAGATTCCAGAGCGTTCAATAGTTGCGTTCACTGACCGCTGACTACGTAAACACCACAACGCAATACCTTTAAACGAGTGAATATTGATTTAATTTTAACATTGTATACTTTTTTTACTATTTTGTGTCTGTTCGACGAAAACAAACGACAAGAAACAATATGTTTTTATAAAATTTACATAAAAAATCAGCGCGATATGTTGAAAAACTGAGTCTAGCTAGATTATCAAAAATCTAAAAAGCGGTGATGGGGTTGCAACCTGTCATAATATGTAATGCTAAGTACAGCAACATGTCTCTGGCTACCACCCGCCTCAGACATCAAGAATTTGAGCACCTAGTGATCTGAGAGGATCTCTATCTTACGATGTATCTGGTTGAGGGTTTATAGTTGTGATCCTATATAAATATTTATTATCCTAATGATAAATGTGAAAATTTGTGAGTGTGTATGTATGTTTGTCCCTCAATCAGGCCTCAACGGCAAAACGGATTAAGTTGAAATTTGCTGTAGATGTAGATAATGCCAGAATAAAACATAGACTACTTTAATATATGAAAAACATCTCCAAAATGATAAAAAAACGCAAAAGAGATGGCGCTGGTGTGCAACAAATCTGACATCACAGACTAAAAACTCAGCATTACAAAATTCAGTCTTTTCTATTCGATTATTGAAAATTGATAGGACAACGTCTGTCACGGTTCTTCTAGTTTATAATAAATTTGTCATAAAACCTAGATAAAACAAAGCTTACGAAATATTCCTAAGTAACTAAGTTTCTAAGCGTGGGTCTATAAAATCTTGTCTTTGGATTTTTGTCTCTAAAACATGTCGAGTTTCTTCACGATGTTTCCCTTCACTTACAATGATAAATGCTCGCTTGTCTTAGATTTAATGGCGCGAATAGATTTCGAATAACATTACCGGGAATTTCTTGTTTTGCCGTTTTCAGTGTTGATTTGATGTTATTTTAATTTACAAGTAGCTAAAGTGTAATAATAGTAAGTGAAAGATACGTCGTATGAACCTCTCGTTATAGATACGATGACCTCACAGCTCAGTTGGTAGTAGCTCTGCCTTTAACATAGTAATCATAAATAAATAAATAATAATAAATATTGATGGCCATTTCTCACAGCGCCATCTAGCCCCGAACTGAGCAAAGCTTGTATTATGAGAACCAGATAACTAATAGAATACTTAAAGTTTCTTTTTAGTTGTAAATACATATTTATACATATTAACACCCAGCACAGAACTAACATCTATGTTCATCACACAAATGTTTATCACGGGTGGGGATCGAACCCACAACCTACAGCGCAGAAGGCAGAGCTACTACCAACTGAGCTGTAAGGCCAGTCAGTAGGTTATGAGTTCGATTTCTACCTAAAACAAACATTTGTGTGATTGACATAGATGTTTGTTCTGTAATATAAGTAGGTATGTATTTACACAAAAAAGTATGTAGGTAAGTAATCTATTAGATAACTGGTACTGATACTGGTATAGTACAAGCTTTGCTTAGTTTAGATATGGCGTTGTGTGTAATGTCCACTAATACTTTTTAATGTAAACCAAGAAAAAAACGTGGTATTTAGCCGTATTTTTATTTAATATTATTAACAACCACGGTAGTTTTAATTTAATTAATACCTTATTTATAGACTTCTGATCGCCTTATAAAACAGAAGGTACAAAATTATTAGATTAGTCAGAGGTATGTCCAACCATTACATTTGGCACATGCTCACTTTTTGCAGAAGCTAGCGTGTGTATGTATTTACAAAAAGACGTTTTGCGAGAAATAGATCAGTTATCCGGTTCCCATAGTACAAGATTTACTTAGTTTGGACCAATATGGCGTAGTGTGCAATGTCTACCAATACTTATTTATTTGTAGACTGTTCTGATAGTCCGATAAAAATAATAGACATACTGTTTTTTTATCTTACATACGTTTTTTTGTACTTGTACCTACAAACAAAATTTAAATATAGAAAGAACGAAAGAAGAAGAAAAAAATGTAAAGGAAAATAGCAACTCCACAGTTTTCCAAGACAAAGCAGTCAAGTTAAGAAAGATAGCCGGCCAACTCCTGAAAGGGGTACATGTTCCGAGGAGATTCAACCAACCGCTCGCGAATAAAAACTAACAGAGAGAGAGAAACAAAAAAAAATAAAATGTTCCGAGGAAAAATGCAAAAAGAGCAAAACTCATGGTTGCCAAGTTTTCCCGAACTTGCTGGGAAGCGTCTGGGTTTACGGTAGGGTTGGCGCTAACGACTTTTGCTGTTTGTTTTATCTTAATGTTTGTGTAGTTTTAAAGTTATTTAAGTTGCGTTTTTTTTTAACATTCGAGATACGAATTTTGTACAATGTAGAGCACCGCAGAGATACAACGCTGGTTTTAATAATTTAAAAAAAAAGTCACCAAATCTGAATTATTTTCATTTTCAATAAGTTCTTATTAAATGAGAGATCAATTTGATTTAACAACTTTTATTTTCAGAAATAAATAACATTTAATACTAATTGAGCTAGCTGAGCTATCCTAAGATCGTTGCAAACAGTATAGGTAGCTCAACTGATACATTCCACTACCAATCAGAAGCGATCCCAAGACCGGCAGTATCGCCACGTTTGACGGCAATGCTGATCCGTTGTGCCATAGAACCCAGCTCTCAGATCACGCGTCTTATTACTTAGTAATATAATTTAACTTACTACTTTAAGCAGTCCGTAATATTTTACTTTAAATAGTGATGTCAATCGTAAATCAAATCCTACTAATATTATCAATGCGAAAGTTGGTGGGTGTGTGTGTGTGTGTGTGTGTGTGTGTTTGTTACTCTTTCACGCAAAAACTACTGAACGGATTAAGTAAAACTTTTTAACCGACTACAATAAAAAGAGGGTATTTTTTTTATAAGTCGGAAAAACTGCCCTCTAAGTGTTATTTTAGCGTGCGCTGCCTAAACTGTTGAATAGAAAAAGATAATGTACCGTAGATAAATGTTTACAATGCACATTTTTGGAATATTTCTTAAATTCTTATCAAAATCAATACATTTATTTGCTTTTAGTATTTAATGTAGATAAACTTAGTAATATTATAAATGCAAAAGTTTGTGAGTTTGTTTGTATGTTTGTGCCTTAATCACGTGCAAACGACATTACGGATTAAGTTAAAACTTAGAAAATGTATAGCTTATGCCCTGGAACAGCATATTATAAGATACTTTTAATCCAGGTTACACGCGAGCAAAGCCGTGGGCGGAAGCTTGTTATCTCAATAATTCCAATCCTGTGACAAGTGACAGCCCTACTAGTTTAACCGTGTGAATAGTAAGAGGTTGCCAAAGACATCAGTCCCGCCGGACGATTATTCTTATTCATCGAGTCTGGATTCCAGAAAAAGATTCAAACTGGAACGATTAAAAAATGCATAGCATTTGGTGGATTATTTTTGCATTCAGCTCACGGTTTGCAAATATAGACTTAAATTTAGTTTTATGAAAATATTATGGAACTCTCATTTATGATCTTTGCTTTGGCATTCATCTATTTTCACGTGATAAAGTCCCGTGTCGAAATCATAACTGGCATCATAGTTCAGTTGGTAGTAACTATACCTTCTGCGCTGTACGTCGTGGGTTCGATGCCCACCCAGGATAAACATTTGTGTGACTGTGACATTTGGGTGTTAATTATATATGTATTTACAAAAAAAGTATTTAAGTATTCTATCAGTTCCCATAGATTTACTTAGTTTGAGGCTAGTTAGTGTTGTGTGTAAAGTCCATCAATATTTTTATTTATTTAATGCCGCCATCTGGATCAAATAGCTGGTTTTGTAAATATTCTATAATATATTAATATTGGATGTTTTTTATTTCTGTGAATAAAAATCTATTCAAACATTTCCACTGTATTTTAAAAACATATTTTTAATATAAAAGATTGACCGTTAATCTTTTAAAAATAGAACTCATTCAAACTTCCGTTCTAAATTCAACCCTTGATTCTTTTTTTTGTCTTTGAATCCGAACTGTTATTATTTGAAGTTAACCCTTCTGATACCTGTTATTATTTTTTGTCTTAGTCCAAGTGGAGGGTCCGGTGACAATCACTACATTTTTTGTTGCATGTCGCTTTAATTATTATTTTGGCATTTGTGTTTTATTAATTTAAAACTGGGCTTAGCTGGGATAAAAAGTAAATTCGCGCGTTAGCGGAATTAAAATGAATGTTGCACGAATTTATTTTCTAATATTGTATTATGCATTCATATACCTACTATTATGTATCATGTATTTACAAAAATAAAGTTTATAAGTATTCTATTAGTTATGTAGTTCAACTAGTGCAAACTTTGCTTAGTTTGGAGCCAGATGACACTGTGTTAATTAGAACGAGAGGTTAAAATTACGTAGATTACATAAACCTATGAAAATATAAATATTAATAAAGATATTGTATGAGGTTTTCCTTAGTGATATGGAATCTGACGACTAAGACTAAATTATATAGTAGTAGTATAGTAGTATATCAAATATAATAATAATCTATACGGAAGTATAAACTTAATTTGTAATGGCAATGCAGTAAAAAACGCGGAAAAGGAAAGGGTTGACCTTTGATCACCGTATTGTTATCAAAAACGCATCCAGATCGAATGGACAATGACCTGGTCCGCAGCTGTCTTTAGAAAATAATACCGATTTTGTTGGCCAATGCCCCAAAATAATAGTACAGACGCATTATTATGTAAATTTTTGCAGACAAAGCTATTATTTTCACAGGTAACGAGGAATATCTTCCGGACGGTCCCATTGTCCGTTCGACCCTATGTTTGTCGTAATTTTTCATATCGCAGATGTAGGGTTAACTTTTTTGTCTTTTCGACCACGCCGTTACTAATTTGATAAATCGCGCTGCATATGCTACTTTTAAATTTATTACAAATTTTTATGAAACTGTTTTGAAAGAATTAACTGTGAAATGAAAATTGACCTTACAAAATTCAAAAGCATTTATTTCAATAAAATCATTAGGATCATTTTGAAACGTCTTAGGAGCTAGATGAAGCTTTCCAATCACTATTCCAAATCGTTAAAAAAACAAACATTTTAGAAACCGAACGCCATTAATTCCGTCAATTATTCATCCAATTAAAATGCACCGCGTCATCTCAACCCCGAACACATCCGATTGTTCCGAAAATTGAATTTTAATCACCGATTCTTCTTACAATGGCCTTCGAGAACCCCGCCTCCTATAAGAATGCCAAAAAATAGGGAAAATGAATGAAAATTGTTCGCGTACAAAACGCGATTCAAACCCATTGAAAGGCACCGAAGAGCAATTATCTCGAGTATCTTTTGAGTTCAAATTAAGTGAATAAAAACGATCGGAATTATTTTAAACGTAGAATGTGGCAATCGGGGCATAGACAAGACTAACCCTACCGCAAAGGTCGCGAATGCCCGCACGCAACAAAATCCCAACGTGTTATATATCTACATAATATTTTTGCTAAACAAAACCAGTTTTGGACTGTAACACCGTATTGCACAGTCGAGTACCGTTACTCAGCATCTGGTACTGATGCAACTTTTGATGCCTATAATAACATAATAGCGCGTTTATCCAACGGAATATCGCCTTTAATAGTCACCGATTAAGTTTAAAAACAAAATATATTTGCATGTCATAATTTGCAAATTGTTTCAACGCATTATTTCCTTTTGTCTTTTGCGGCAGTAATTAAATTAAAAAGTAAGGCGACACGCAATGGTATTCTTTGTAGCTAATTAAAGAAACGACTCGGGGAGAATGAAAGAAACGTCTAAGTACCAAGTTAGTTTTAAAAAGAAACAAAAGGACGGGGATTTAAAAACGGAATGAGAGCGAGTTTGCATGTTCGCGTCAGTTTGCGGGATTCGCGGGACGCGGGAATTAATTCACACAATATTTTGCCTTTGTAGCGTTTTTCTTAGCAATTTTTGTGTATTGTTCCTTGTAGTATTCTTTCTTTATTGTTTCGAGACGTTTTGTTTAGTCGAAGTACGTGTACCAACAATTTTAAGTGATGACAAATAAAATTAACTTTAGGTGTCTGTCGATTGTTGTATTTAGTAACTAATTCCCATATTCTTGACTAGCAGACCCTACCCTTGTCCTGTCCAAACTTCAATAATCGCATAGAGTAACGCACGTTGCTATGACGGCTGATGTGAATACGGATGTCTGATTTTTTGCACACCAGTGCCATCTATACCAAAATCATCCCTTGCGTTTTTTATCATTTGATGATGTTTTTCGTATTTTAAAGTAGTCTATGTTTTATTCTGGCATTATAATCTACATCTACAGCAAATTTCATCTTAATCTGTTTTGTCGTTTAGGCCTGATTGAGGCACAAACATACATAAAACATTAGATATCTTGTTTTGAAACATCTTCCTTTGTTAAAAGTCAGTTAAATAAAAGAGGATACCATAAAAAATTTCCCCAAATAATTACGGGAAAAAATAGGGCTTTTGTAGAAAAGTGATAGTAATATTAAACATATAATGTTAAAACCAATTGAATCGATACCATAAATCGATATAATACAAAAAACGGGAACAGCTGTTCGTTGATACGGTCATAAAGTCTCCTTTTTTCCCAAAAAACCGGAAATCTCTCATCAATATAACGTACGTAGTGATTTTTTCGTGTTTTTTTCCCGGGATTTTTGGGTAACAGTTGCAGAACAGATGTTCAATGGACGTTGAGATCAAGTGAATTTAAGAAAGTACGCGATAAGATCGTTTTATAAATTACTTTTTGAAAAGATCATGGAAACAGCATTAAGTCACTATATTTTGAAGCTAAATTTCTAAAATTTACACATCAAACACGGGATGTTTAACGAAACTCAAAAAATCATCAAAAACTAGTGAATCATCAGGTAATGAAAAGGGTTATACATACGTCTAATAGAGAACCTTTTCGTCGATTGAAAATGCACTTTGAGTTAAACTTTTTTATTATACATCTCGATACCACCTCGTTAGTTTCACTATATGAATAACCCTTTTAACTGAATTTTTTTTTTCATAAACATCACTTTATGTGTTGAGCGACACTATGGCGCACGCTACCGTGTGCCTTTAGAGCTCAACTTTGGCTAGAGGCACACGACAATGTGCCTTTAGTCACACTATTCAGTGTCGCACAACACATAAAGTGATTTTTATGAAAAAAGATTTCGTCCACTGTGGGTGCGTGTTCTCATAGTGTCGTTCTTGAATACGAGGGTCAGTCAAGTTTGAGTAACGTTCAGCGAACTCCACATAAAGACGAGTGGGGGGGGGGGTCATGGGGATCATGACCCCCCCTGGGCTGGATCCAGGTCCATGTTAAACTCTTGTAAGATGACTTTGAAGTTTTGCCATAGTTAACAAAATCATGAAAATCTTTGGAGTCTTTGGACACACAGATTAAATTTTTGACTCATAAGCACACACAAATATAAGCTACCTAACCTATTAGTTAGTTTTTGGCTACTTCCAATATTACAATAATATTTAAATAACGTTACCGCAGCAGAATGTGTATTTAATTATGTATCTTTTTTGTCTTTGGACACTCGAATTTTAAAATTCGGTCACAATCACACGAAACCAATATTTGGCCCTAGTAATGTTACGTGACCCTGGCGCCAAAGCTGGATCCGCCCTTGCCTCTAGCAGTAATATAATAACCTGGCAGCGTAAGTCGTTGGTTTTAAAGCACACCTAACTACGTAATGTATTTAAATACCTAGCATAGACAATGAAAATTATAGTTTTTGCAGTAGCCGAGTTCTTTGAGAGTTATTTCCGGGCAAGTACTTACTACCACTATACCTACTACTATTGCTTCTGCCGCAGCATTGCTGTTTTACAGTTTTAAGGATATGGTTGCCGGTGAAATCGCTTCAAGTTGAAGCGGCGCTGTTAATAGCATTAAGGAAAGGATCATTGAAAAAATATAGGCCCCAAGCCGTGTTTGTTGCCTGATTCTTCTAGGCTTGGTTGCGAGGAACAGGCGTAACTTTACCTAGCTTCTAAGACGTTTCAAAGTGACCCTTTTGAGTTTGAGCTGGCGGACGCAGTGCATCGTATAGCGCGATTTGTGTATTCGTGATCTACGAGTTAGTACATACTACATTCAGCAAGACCTCTGATTTCACCATCGAGTAGAATTAAAATGTTTTACAAAAAGTTTAAAACAAAACACCCAACGAGCTGTGCAATAATAGAATAATTAAATGCGCCAAAAAAACAAAGCGTCCACGACGTGTCAAAAATTAACGAACAAATTCTTTTTATTTTTACTGCGCTCTTACAAAGAGCACAATTAATTGATGATATTAATTATAACCTTTTTTGTTATCCAACCTTTTTTGTTTTAGCACCCTTCGTAGTTATGCCATATGCCTTGAGGGGTATTTTATAAGATTATGATGTTTTTATGTCAAGTTCTTTGTTTTACCTACTTACCTTTACTTAGTAAGTGATTTTAGGCAATGCGATTTATCTAGGGTTTCTGCTCGAGAATTCTCGAACTCGAGGAAACTTGAGAAATCCGCCTTGGTTCGAGACGAGAAAAAGAAATCCGTTACTAATACAAAGTTTTCGAGGTAGGTTTTCTGCGTAAAATTGTCTAATAACTATGTATTTTTTTAAAGATTTGATTATTTTAATTGTTATTTTAGATAAAGCAACGAAATACCCAATACTACTATTACCTACTAAACTCTTAAGGTTTTTGTGGTACCATACTATATTATAGTTATCTGTTTCCATTAGTAATTTAAGATTTTATTATTGTGATGTTTCTTTATGAAGATTTTTATATTTTATCTCAATGATCTCAAAGTTAAAGCTAATAAACCAATGTGATATCATTAATTATTATTATAGATTATTAGTAGATCAATAACAAGTAATATAAAAAAAATATTCTTAATTATTGTAAGTAGGTATTAAGGTTTGATTATTAGAAGATTTTATGTTTAGTTTCTTTTAAGTAAGTGCAGTTGGGGGCATTTAAAATTAAGTTCGTTTCGTATTTTGAGTTTTTCTTAAAATTTTAGTTCCTATTATAAATCTTCTTCATCTAATGTATATAAATAATTTGTTGTCTTCTCTTCTAATACAGACAAAACGTTTTCTCAAGTTTCATGCTACAGCTGCTGGTTAGAAGTGATTTTCAAAGAATTTGCACCATTTTAAATATCGCAGCACCTTGTCCTATTTTATTTTAGCGCCTTTTCAATACACACACTAGGTAAAATTTTCCCCGCATTTGCAAATCGAGGACGCAATTTGTAAAACAAAGATGGCAGATTTTACCATCACAATTAACATCGCATAATGAATAGACACGAACGAAACAATATCGCGGAGAAAAACAGGTTTTCTGCTTTTGAAATATTATTCAGACAAAAGATTACTCTGTAATGTAAGTACCTTACTTGTACCTACTCTAGACGTTGGCAGCGTTCATTTTATTTTAACTCTAATACTTTGACTGACCCCTCACAGCTCAGTGATAGGTACACACCACAGGTAGTAATTCAAATTCAAAAATCATTTATTTCAATAAAATCACAAGGATCACTTTGAAACGTCTTAGGAGCTAGGTGAAGCTATGCCTGTTCCTCGCGACCAAGCCTAGAAGAATCAGGCAACAAACACGGCTTGGGGTCTACCTTTTTTTTAATGATCCTTTCCTTAATGCTATGTAGAGCTCCAGTGTGGTACCGTAAGAACAAGGTGAAGGCTCAAAGCTTAGTGTGGGGCTAAATGGCGCTGGCGTAAAGAATTCTCAAGATTCCAGTTTTTTTTAATAAATTGTAACTTGGAAACACGTTGGTAAAGTTATTCAAAAGATATTTTACGTTTTTTTTGCTGAGATTTTATTAAAAAAGTTCGCGACACCTACAGACAATTAAAACAAAAACTCCGTAAGTCCCATTTAATAACCAATCGTCCGACACCCGAGGAGGAAAAAAACCTGAGAATTTTCCCTTTAAAATTTCCTAATCACCGGACCGAAGTTCCGTTTCCGGGGAAAAAATAGAGATACGAAACGAAGAATATCGTCTTGTCAAAAATGAAATTAATATGGATACGCCAAAACGTTGATGTCCATAGAAAATATTTTTTTTCTGACAGGAATTCATTTGACAGCCAGTAATAAATAAGATATTTAATTCTAAGTTAGTATTCTTATAAGCGCGATGGGCTTGCAACCTATCACGTATGGAATGCTAACTACTGCAAAATGTGAGCATGTGCCAAATATAACGTTTGGATGTGCCTCTGACTACCACCACTAGATATCTTAATTCAACGGTATTTCCTATCACCAAAAGTAGAAGACGAGTAATAAATGTTTTTGATGAATGCAGAATCGTTTTTTCTCAATAACCGCAAAACATATAATTTTGTTTTTTATGACAAAAATAATTTAAGGATTTAATTTAGATAAATTAAAGACAGAAACACGATTGGTGAAACTTTTCTCGATAGATTTATTTTCCAAAGTTGGCTCTTCAAAAACACTTAGTTTTTAATCAAAACTATGAATGGCTAAACAGTTCATTTTTATCTAATTCGTTAGATAATCATACTAGCTACCTAAATTAAAGTAATTTTTTTTTTAATTTGATGGTTTTCAAGATAATGCAGTTTTATCACTTTTTCAGTCTTATCCGGGTAGACACAGCCCATACAAAACGTCATTAATTTCACTTATCACCTTAATAGTATAAGCTAAGGAAAGTTTAGACATGTCCACTATTTTTTAGCGTCCCCGAGCCAATATTTACTCGGTTAAAAGAAGGCGGCAAAAAATAAATTAGGCAAAACCTCATTTTGGGCCAAAACCGTCGAAGCAACATCTGGGGCTCCGTCTTGGCCCTTAGGGGAGTGAGGGTGAGATGTGATTTCTTTCCCATTAGTATTGGCACTGCTTTACGATTCCAACTGGAGTGTGGGGAGGTGCTCAAATTCAAAATGGTTGTGCATTTTGAAAGCTTAGACATGTTAGATATTGCCAACTGTGTTGACCGAGTTGAAGGAACTTCGAAACTTGGTCTTGATGACCAAATTGGGTTTTATTTAAAAAATATTAAAATAAGTGTTCTATTTTTAGGGTTCCGTACCCAAAGGGTAAAAACGGGACCCTATTACTAAGACTTCGCTGTCCGTCTGTCCGTCTGTCTGTCACAAGGCTGTATCTCATGAACCGTGATAGCTAGACAATTGAAATTTTCACAGATGATGTATTTCTGTTGCCGCTATAACAACAAATACTAAAAACAGAATAAAATAAATATTTAAGGGGGGCTCCCATACAACAAACGTGATTTTTTTGCCGTTTTTATAGTTAATGGTACGGAACCCTTCGTGCGCGCGTCCGACTCACACTTGGCCGGTTTTTTTAAATACTTTTATTTCCATATTATTAATTATTGTTGATAAAAATGTATTGTTTAGATACCTATAATTATGTATTAACCATTTACAATCAAAAACTTTTGTGTAAGATTAAGTAGAATGCAAGGGTATATTCGATTCTTTTTTTCATAAAAAAAACAAGTTGATTTCATTACAAATCCCACACTGGATCCTTCAAATTAATTGAAAGATAACTTGGATTCTTTTAAAAGAAGGGTTAACCTCGGGTTTACTTTAAATTACGAACTTTAACAACTTCTGACCTTTTTCAATTTCGTCTACTTTTTCAGGTGTTTATGTTAGATATTATTTTTCGCTGTAAGTTTTTATTTTTTAAATCACTGGTATTGAATAATTATTTTTGAGCGACGAAAATAAAGATCCTCAATTTAACACTTACCTACCTTATTTTTGTTGTTTTTTTTTTAATGTTTTGGTGAAGCTAGAGAAACAACTAGAAATTTCATTCTGGCTAGTATTTCATTATTATTTTTCTTACATTTTACTTAGTCCTTAAACTAAGCAAATCTTTAACTATGTGATCCAGATTTCACTGATACAATTACTATAATTGATACTTTTTTGTTTTTCTTACATTATAACTATGTCCATCACACAAATGTTTATCGTTGGTAGGAATCGAAGCCACAACCTACAGCGCAGAAGGCTGAGTACCAACTGAGCTGTAAGGCCAGTCAAAAACAATTCGATATTTAAACACACTCTTTGAGCAATAACACAAGCCAAACTCTTTACAAACTGAAAAAAAGCTTATTTCAAAAAGAGAATAAAGGAAACAAGAAGAATAAACAAAAAGCTGGAGGTACCAACGCTTACTAATTTTGACGCAAACATTGGTGAAATCAAATAAAAACCGATCGCGCGAAACAACCTTTTTTCCATCTCGGCATCTGCTAATAGGCTTCTATGTATTTTGAAAAACCTGTCTTGGTACTTGGAAATATTTTAATCATTCAAATAACTAAATACTCATAAAACGATGCTGTGAGTACAAAAAGTCGTATGTCAAAATTTTGCTGTTTTTTTTATTGGCTGTAGATACCTATGTGTAGTAAATCGATTTGCAGGAGTATAATATACGTATGTAAGCTATTAAAGCTATTTACATTTAAATAATGTAAAAAACTTCATAGATAAAATAATAATCAGTTTTTTTGTCTCCTGAAAACCTAACGTTTTTACATACGACTTTTTGTACTGACAGCAACGAAAATAAACAAGACAAAAAAGTTAACAAAGTAGTAGTTTTTTGATTGGATAATTTAAATACTATTTTGTTACCAAAAAGTAGGTATGGTATATGAAGTTAGGCATATTTTTGATATAACATTATTTTTTTGCTATGGAATACTAACTGCGAAAATGTGGGCATATTCCAAATGTAATGTTTGACTACTCCTTTATATTCAAGGATATAAGCGCTTGAAGATCTGAAATGATACCGTACTTGGAAATAGGAATTTCATTATATTTTGTAATATTAGTTTTGTCTGATAACTAGTCACGTCATTGGTTCATTTAGTCTGTATATAAATGTAAACTTTAAATAATAGATGCCCACTTGTTTACTTAGCTGCATGTGAGACGTTCTTCCAGAGCTAGGACCGTATCGTACCGTGAACACAAATGGGCAGGTTTTCACATCATAAGGTTTTTTTTGTACCCTCAATGAAAATATCAAGTATCAAAACATCTCGCACAGACTACAATCTGCCCTCTTTCTGGAGGGTGGCACAAAGACGCGGAGGAAAATGAAAAAAGCGACAGAAAAGATAACCGAATCCCTCTCAGTTGGACCAATCATGGAAATTACGCATTTTTATTGGCACCAGCTTCTGTTTCTTATTTTGAATAAATATTTTGACATTTAGAAATTAAAAAGAGAACAAGTTTAATTGGCGACCTGACGGTAGGCGAGATCGTGGTCGCTGCAGAGAAGATCTTCATGCCTTCGAGAGAGCATGGTGAGAGTACTCGAAGGACAGAGATGGTTGGAAGAATTTGGGGGAGACCTTTGCTTTTCAGTGGGACAAAAAAGGTTAAGGAAAAAAAATATATATTTTTAGTTTAAAAAAAAATGGTTCGGCTGTAGATTGTTATAAAGAGATAGTTGTAGCATGTCAATCGGGAATCGAACCCATAACCTACAGCGCAGAAGTCAGAGCTACTATGAGGCTATTCATGTATAACATGTATGTAGCATAATATCATCTCTTATAAAAACACTCGTAGATCGTGAATACATAAATCGCATCATACTGCACTTATTTACTTATTAAAAAGAAATTCGTAATATTTCACTTATGAAATATTTACCACCAAAATAATAACCCTAAAATCCCAATCCCAGTGGGACGAATATTCTTTCACTTGGACAAAAAGTTCCATTAAAAATTTTCGTGATAAGATGGATTACGACTATTCCCTTGAGGTATGGAACCCCCTATTCTCGAGGTTTTTATATAGATTATTTGATGTGGTTAGGTACTGAGATTAAAGATGGCGGAGGTTTTTAAAGATTAAAAATATTGCAAGACGTTAGATTTTAAAAAGTTTACAAATTTTATAAAATATTTTATTATATTTTTATTATGTTTCTAATAATAATAAAAAGGTTTTATAACTATTTAATTATATTAATAGGTTTATACTATTTGGGAATTCTAATTTTTTCTTTATAAACTTAGTATAAAATGGTTTCCGCGTGTATTTGCTTTGTTAGCCAAAACTATATAGTTTTACGGTAAATAGTTAAATTCAAAACACGCCTAACTAGTGCCATTTCTCCCAAAATTTACGACAATGAAACCATTAACCAAAATTTAGAATCGATATTAGAATTTGACAATCAAATAGAGCATTTGTTAAATTTAACAGAAATTAATTCGGGCAATGGCAAAGCCGCAACGTTGTGGTAACAAACATAGATAATTTCGCTAAAATGCATTCATTTCCTTTCATTATAATATTTAGTAAAATGTTGCTCTATTTCCGCGGTTACGAAAACTGTGTACATTTTTGGCCCATTAAATGCCGAGAACGGACCACTGGGGCTTTGATTGTGATCTTAAGATATTTATTTTAAACTAGCTTTTACCCTCATCTTCATTTTCAACTTCAACTTTAAATCGCAAAACATCGAAATTCTTGAAAATCAGAAGAAATCTTTCTAATAAAGAATAGCCTATGTCCGTTCCAAGACTTTAAACTATCTCTGTATTGAATTTCTTGAGAATCGGTTCAGCGGTTTCGCCGTGATAACGTCACAGACAGACAGAGTTACTTTCGCATTTATATTATAAGTATAGAAGTATAATAGATGCGCTGAGGAAACTGAAACTACTTAGATCCACTTGGAATATCTACATATAGGTAGTATAGGTAGGTACTTGAAGGACGCGATAAGTGCTGTGTATTTTATGTGACATGACATGTGTATTGGAAATCAATATCGAAACTGACCGCTAAATGACATTTGACAAAATTAATAAAGGGGTTTTTGGGTCAATTAACCATTTTTTGTTTATATTTCAAACCGAATCTAAGTAATATCTGTATATACCTCTGACAACCCTCTTTAGTCATAGTTATACGAAACGTGTTCCATTTAATGTGACTAGTTAATAATTAGTCTAAAGGAGTTAGTCAGAAGCACGTCCAAACATAACATGTCCACATTTGATTCAAGGATCTAATCGCCTGGAGATCTGAGAGTGTCTACACACAACACCATCTAGCCCCAAACTAAGCAATGCTTGTACTATGGGAACCAGATAACTGATAGAATACTTATATACTGTTTTTTTTTGTAAATACATACTTATTATACATATTAACACCCAGACACAGAACAAACATCTATGTTCATCACACAAATGTTTGCCCTGGGTGGGGATCGAACCCACAACCTACAGCGTAGAAGGCAGAGTTACTACCAACTAAGCTGTTGGTTTGTTACAATCGTGATCTTATTTCTATCTATATAAATGCGAAAGTAACACTGCCTGTCTGTCTGTCTGTTACGTTATCACGGTCGAACCGCCAGGCTAATTGTGATGAAAATACATATGGAGATAATTAAAAGTCTTAAGACGGAAATAAGCAAACTATTTTCAAATTACAATGTTTTACAATAATGTCGCCAACAATATACTTCCTGAATCTATGCGTACAAAATCGTGGGTGAAGCTAGTATCATAATAACTAGTGTCCAAGATAAACCAGTGTGTGGAAAGGATGCATAGTATTTTCCATGATGCCGTTTTCATTCTACAGCTATCAACCCAAGTCTGTATGTAGTGTCCTTTCGCGAGCCACTATGAAATCATTGGGGTAGATGCAATGATTCTATCGATTTTCCCCCCACCCCCACCCTCGCGAGATGGGGAGTGCGGCGACCATTGGCAACCCTAAAAGGTGGTAAATTGTATGTTGTAGGTAATGTGTAATTACGCATGTGTGTTAACATTATAGGGTTTAATGATTTTACTGAGTGGAAAATATTCAGGTGTTGACTATAGGGCATTGTTAAAGTGTGGTCTGTCTATACTAATATTATAAAGAGAAAAAACATGTAGTTATGTTTTTTGTACGTTTGTTTGTGAAGCATAAACTAAAAACTACTGGACCAGTTTTAAAAATTATTTAAAATGTCGAAATTTACATTGTAGTAACATTGTTATTTTATCTTCAAAAAGTTCTGTGTCTGGCTGGTAAGTATTTACAAAAAAAAGTATATAAGTATTTTATCAATTAACTAGTTCCCACAGCTTTGCTTAGTTTGGGGCTAATTGGCGCTGTGTGATAATGTCCACCAATATTTATTTATTTATGTTACCTAAATTATCAAAAAAATCATTCAACCCTCATCATTAGTACACTCATGGAAAGCCTAAGTGTCACTCAATTCAAATTCAAAAATCATTTATTTCAATAAAATCACAAGGATCACTTTGAAACGTAGGAACTAGGTGAAGCTACGCCGATTCCACGCGACCAAGCCTAGAAGAATCAGGCGACAAACACGGCTTGGGGTCTACCTTTTTAATGATCCTTTCCTTAATGCTACTCGCTAATAAAGTAGTTTTTGATACGTGAAAGAATTTACAAAATTGGTGCAATAGTTTTTTAGTTGTTTCATTACAAACTAAAATACTTCTACCTTATTATAATTAGTGTACATTAAGGAAGGAAAATTAGAAAGAAGAAAAATAGAATCATGGCTGTAGTACAAACAAACATACATTCATAAAATCACGCATGTTTCCTTGAGGGTAGGCAGAGACCACGGCTTTCTACTTGCTACGATTTCGAACTTCTTTCACTTCACTCTCATCACATTCCTCATGCATACTCGTCGGTTTAGAGTACTCTGTTGAATATAACCAATGTCAATGTCAGATAGAACACAGAACTGTGAAAATTTGAACTCTGCTCTATCTGTCTTAAGGCGCTCCCAGTCGACGATTGTTTTTGTTCGAAACGAAAAAAGAAATACTTGTGAACAAGCCACATCTCCTATTTTATAATGTATAGTATATGTGAATAAAGATGTACCCATCTTTAATCACTTCGATAAATAATCCTACCGACCGCTGCAATGATGACAAACACACGTCCGCGCGTGGTCCGCCTTAGCTTTTCGAATAAATTAATGATATAAATTATGTATAATTACTTATCAAAAATCTATCCTAATAGAAATCTAGATCTACATATTACCTATCTTTAACAATAAATCACAAGTTGATTTTAATAGTAGGTATATAAAATATTTCGATCATAAATTCTAAAACGTATCATTTTGAAATAATATCTTTATCGTGAAAAGTTTCTGCTATTATGTTTTCAGCTTAATAGAAATCTAGGTAGGAACCTGAAGTAATATACTTATAAAAATAGGAGATGTGGCTTGTTCAGAAGTATTTCTTTTTTCGTTTCGAAAAAGAGCAATCAGCGACTGGCAGCCTCTTAACTTTCAACTGTTTCTCTCTCTTGAAATGTCTGCTGTACGGATAACATGTATAACAATAAAATCTCTGTTCATCTAGACTGGAGTTCTTCTTTCTCGCCAATAACTCTTCATACTCTTGACCTGATCTTTTTCAAAACGTAGTAGATAGTCTATATGTCTATCTATCTAATACCTTTAAACGAGCAATTCTTATATATATATATATATATATAATCTGAATCTCGGAAACGGCTCCAACAATTTTCATGAAATTTAGTATGCATAGGGTTTGGGAGGCGATCAATCGATCTAGCTAGGTTTCATTTTTAGAAAACGACTTTTTATCAGTGTTTTCAGGCAATGAAATACCGAGGTCATCTAGGTCATCTAGGTAATTAAGAGGCACAAATTGATCTCCATCATCATATGTTTACGGATGTAATCCATTAGAAAACATCAAAATTCAATTTAGGCTTCGTCATTAAGTGTTTCAATGGACCGTCGCCATAGGTCCTAGTACCTACATGTATTGTACATACCACGAGTATGTATGTGTTTGTAAGTACTGTAAGTGCGATTGTGGTGCCGACTGTCGAGTGACGGATTGTGTCTATATAACGATGCAGTAATGGTTGAGGGTGGATATGGCTATTCGGTAGAGCTATTGAAATACAGAAGTTAGCCATGTTGGTTGAGTAGGAGTTACCCCGACTTTCAATCCGAAAGTAGTGGGATCTCAAAAATGGTATAAAAAAAAATATGTAGGCTGCAAAATATGCCAAATGTAGCCAATGTTTAGACGTGCCTTTAACTCCTCTTAATGTGTATTCAAGGATCTAAGTTGAGCGAATGGAGATCTAACGTAGAAGGGTCTAACAAAATTTTCCGTACGATATTTCAATTTTATTCAACAATTTGATGACAACAAAATGATTTTGACTTTGTGTATGTGCTGAACTGCTGAGTCTACCCGTATAAGACGGAAAAAGTGATAAAACTGCATTATCTTGAAAACCATCAAACTTAAAAAGAAACTGTCTGTAATTTACTTAGCTAGTATGATAATCTAACGAATTATATAATAATTAACTGTTTAAGTATTCATAGTTTTGATTAAAAACGAAACTAGTGTTTTTGATGAGCCAACTTTGGAAAATAAATCTATCGAGAAAAGTTTCACAAAACGTGTTTTAAAAAAATTATCTATATTATATTTTTAAGTTATCTTTGTCATAAAAAACTGTATGTTTTGCGGTTATTGAGAAAATAACGATTCTACATTCATCAAAAACATTTATTACTTCCTAGTCCTAAAAGCAAAGTTTTAAAAATTCACTAGTTAAGTACAGTCACGTACAGAAGCAACACCGCGACAATTACGGCAATTAAAAAACTCGTTACACGTTGACGTGACAATCATCGCCTTGTGATACTGGTAATAAATGTTTTAATTATTGAATCACGCAATTGTACGATGGTCGTTCAAATGCGTGTAATTATTGTATGATGTGAAAATATTATATTTTTTTATTGATTTATGATTGAATATTTACTTTTAATTACTAATTAACTGACATCACAGCTCGGTAGTAGCTCTGCCTTCTGCACTGTAGGTTGTGGGTTCGATATAGATGTTTGTTCTGTGTCTGGATGATATATGTATTTACAACAAAAAAAACGTATATAAGTATTTTATCAGTTATCTGGTTCCCATAGTACAAGCTTTGCTTCGTTTGGGGCTAGATGGTGCTGTGTGAAATGTCCACTAATATTTTTATTTTTTATTTTAATTAGACTTAATTTCACAGCATCGCATATTGCCTATAAACATCATGATCATAATAAAACACAAACGATATTAATTTAATATGAAAACTAATCGATAAATCATTACTATTTTATGCGAAAGTATAAGTATTATTTATTAGAAAAAAGATTCCTTCATTATTAGTGTTGTATCTAAAAATTATTGTCACGAATTAGGAGTTTATTTGTATTTTGTATCTTTTTATGCGAAAAACAATTCGAAAATATAATTTAATAACCATTACTAATATTTATTATTCCTGTTTCATTAAAATGCGTCGTAAAGAAATACCTTGTATTATAAAAAAAACGTTTTAAGAAAAGTATTTCTCAAGTAACATCAACTCAAAAAGAACAATAAAGAAAATAATTATCAGTCTTTTGAACGAACAACGAATAAAATATAAATAATTATAAAACAAGTTCGACACATCACAAAGAAACAGCGAAGAACAATGTGAAACTTTTGTGTTTTTGCGCCGAAGTGAGGCCCACTTTTTTGTTTGAATGTACCTAACGTGTTTTGTTCTAATAATGCTCTTGTTTTTCGCTAATAATTGTAATGGTTTTT
Source organism: Hydriomena furcata (assembly GCA_912999785.1). Taxonomy (NCBI): domain Eukaryota; kingdom Metazoa; phylum Arthropoda; class Insecta; order Lepidoptera; family Geometridae; genus Hydriomena; species Hydriomena furcata. The sequence continues at coordinate 2,616,826 of OU538843.1, forward strand.
CGTGTATTTTGTTTCTACATCTACATCAACACTTCTATACTAATATTATAAATAGGAAAGATTTGATTGTTTGTTTGCATTGAATAGGCTCTGAAACTATTGAACCGATTTTATATTTATTACTAGAAAAAATCAGGGATCCCTATTAAAACTATAATAATGTAACCCAAATTATAAACACAATTACTTAAGTATCCTATCTTATGTATAATAATAATTTTTGACCTATAATTATGATTATCAATAAATAACTATTAAGACTATTCAAAAAAAAATTGCCATAAAATCACCCGCGGACATAAAAAGAAACACAAATTATTATTTTGGTTTGTTAAATGTTTATTTGTAATGGGTAAATTTCAAAACAACTGGACTAATTTCAAAATTCGATTAACATCCTCTCAGATCTCCATGCTTTCTGATTATTGAACATGTGTAAAAGGCGATATAGAGGATATATATATAGAGGCGAGGAGAAGTACCATGCGAGCAAAATCGTGTTCGAAAGTTTGCTACGTAGTTTAGGTAGAATGTCATAATTAGAATATAGGTCACAATACTTTTATGACACTTGAAAGAGAATCAGTCAAAATAAGGAATACCTATCTAATATTGCCTCCCTTTGATGACATTGCTCATTTGTTCATCATTAGGTACCTCAAAATATTAATGCTTCTGTAATAATTTATAATGTTACCTACCTATTATAATACTAAACAAATTTTACTAACTATTAAATAAAATATTTTACTGACTGTTGATTGGTGGTTTATATATTTAACGAAACTAAATTTAAATTATTATCGAATATAAATTATTAGATACCTATTAAGCAGCTAAACTCAAATGGGATTGGGCAGGACATGTCGCTCGCATGCCGGACGATCTTCGGGCCAAAATAACAACCGATTGGTAACAAACAAGGCGCCCTCGTGGCAGACCCCGGAGGAGATAGCGAGACGATCTCCTGGCGCAACTTAGAGATCGAAAGGTGTGGAAAGAAGGGAGGCCTTTGCGTTGCAGTGGGATGAAATAGACTAAAAAAAATATGTTGAATTGATAAGCACTCATGCTTGTCTATTAAAATCCTAATCACTACATAGTATAAAGCAAAGTCGCTTTCCGCTTCCCGCGTCTGTATGTCTGTATGTATGTTTGCTTATATCTTTAAAACTACACAACGGATTTTGATGCGGTTTTTTTTAATAGATATAATAGAGTGATTTAGGAGGAAGGTTTATATGTATAATAACATGCTACCCGTGCGAAGCCGGGGCGGGTCGCTAGTAATATTATAAATGCGAAAGTTTGTGATAAGGCTGCTATGTTTGATCCCTAATCAAAAATAAACGACATAACGGATTAAGTTGAAATTTACTGTAGATGTAGATATAATGCCCGAATAAATAATAGACTACTTTAAAATATGAAAAACATCCCCAAAATGATAATAAAATGATATAGATCGCTGGTGTGAAAAAAATCTGACATACGTGTTGACATCAATCGTCATAGCAACGTATGTTACTCTGTTATCTAAATTTAGACAGGACTACGTCTCTCGCGGTATTGCTAGTAATCAATAACATTAATTAATTAAACATCAATCGACTATACAAAAACTCATCTCAAAAACTCATCCCCAACTTTCGTTACGTACAGGTGTCCATTGAAAGTTTAAGGTCTTTTTCCGGCAAACTCAATATTAAACTAAGTGAAGTTGAGAAGTGAAAAATATTCTGAAATACAAAAGACCAACTTTTCAACGGAACATTTTAAATAATTCTAAGAATCTCGCCTTTTAAAGGTTGCCCAGTATTTTTACTGAATGCCACTTTCCACTGAAGCGTTGGCGACACGATATTTTCAACAGATTAAAAAGGTGGTTCTCTATTCGACGCGTATGTTTTATATGTCCCAAATGTGTAGAGAATAGTCCCAAGTTGGTCGTGACAGATGTTGTTCTGTCAAATTTCAATAATCGAATAGAAAAGACTTGAATGTTTTTAGTCCGTGATGTCAGATTTGTTGCACACCAGCGCCATCTATACAGAAATCATCCCTTTTGCGTTTTTTTATCGTTTTGGGGAGGTTTTTCATTTTTTAAAGTAGTCTATTATTTATTCGGGCATTATATCTACATCTACAGCAAATTTCAACTTTATCCGTTTTGTCGTTTAGGCCTGATTGAGGAACAAACATACATACAAACTCACAAACTTTCACATTTATTATTAGGATTAGTAACATTTTTAACTTTAGTTTGCATGAAAGAAACACTGGAAAAGTTACCCTAGAAGTTGTAAAATTTGGGAAAAACTAGCTTTAATATATTCAAATTAGACAGGACGTCTGTCTGGCTAGCTAGTTTATTTTAATTGTAAAAGTGTGTAGGATGATTTTATTACAATCGTAAGGTTAATTAAGCAGTTAAATGCATTATAACGACTACCACTTTAACTTAAACTTGTAGCAGTTATAGTTCGAAAGGTTACAGATTTTATTCGAGTACTAAGCGAGTGAATACGCGGCCGGATGCTCGTATTTCAATAAAGCGTTTACTGTATCAAAATTATTGCCTCAATGAAAGCAGTAAGCAGAATCCAGTGATCAATATTTCCATAATTAGCAAACATTCCTTCTGGGTGTTTGGAAATATTCCTTCCGGGTCTAGGTGTTGTGGTACCATGGTACCATCTCACGAAGTTGGCTTGGTCTTAATTGTGTTTAGATTACATGCACATTGTTTTTGTGTGCGTAAGCGAGGAGCGCTCAGTTTTAGTCACGTTCACAGCTCGTATCTATGTACATCACAACTACACAAGTACGGAACCCGTCTTCGTGACAAAGAACAACTTACAGTACAATACCCACAACAGAATATATTTAAGACAGTCGGCTTTTATTTGTATATATTTAAGGTATTTTATCTGGTATTCATATGTATAAGCAGTGATGGGCTTGCAACCTTACCTAATCTTTAAAACTACACAACGGATTTTGATGCGGTTTTTTTAATAGATAGAGTGATTCAGGAGGAAGGTTTCTATGTATAATAATAACATGCTACCCGTGCGAAGCCGGGGCGGGTCGCTAGTAATATTATAAATGCGAAAGTTTGTTGTTTGTATGTTTGTGCCTCAATCACGCCTAAACGACAAAACGGATTAAGATGAAATTTGCCGTGGATGTAGATATAAAGCCCGAACAAAACATAGACTACTTATAAAAACGAAAAACATCCCCAAATAGTTTAATAAACGCATAATGTATGATTTTGTCATAGCAACGTGCGTTACTCTATGCGATTATCGGAATTTGGACAGGATAACGTCTGTCGCGGGTCTGCTAGTGACGAATAAAATGCTAATTATTGCAAAATGTCAGTGCCAAATATAAAGTTTCGGTGTATCTTCAGGCATATTCAAGGATCTAATAACCTGAAATTCTGACAGGATGTCTACCGTACTTGGGGATTACAGTCGTGATGATGTCGTGATGCAATTTTTGGCTTTTTTAGGGTTCCGTACCCAAAGGGTAAAAACGGGACCCTATTACGAAGACTTCGCTGTCCGTCTGTCCGTCTGTCTGTCCGTCTGTCTGTCACAGGCTCTAAACCATGATAGCTAGACAGTTGAAATTTTCACAGATTATGTATTTCTATTGCTGCTCTAACAGCAAATATTAAAAACGGAATAAAATAAATATTTAAGGGGGGCTCCCATACAACAAGCATGTTTTTTTTGCCGTTTTTATAGATAATAGTAAGGAACCCTTCGTGCGCGAGTCCGACTCGCACTTAGCCGGTTTTTTGTTTTACACACGGAGGCTTTGGTGGACACGAGCTTTAAAGTTTTTCCAGAAGTTTTCTTATTAGTTCCATAATGGCTGAAGTTCGCGTTTGATCACAAAGAGAAGCTGAGACACCTGATAGGTAGCTGTTTTTCTTTTATTCATACTTGTACATTTTTAGGGTTCCGTACCCAAAGGGTAAAAACGGGACCCTCTTACTAAGACTTCGCTGTCCGTCAGTCCGTCAGTCCGTCATTCCGTCAGTCCGTCAGTCCGTCAGTCCGTCAGTCCGTCAGTCCGTCAGTCCGTCAGTCCGTCAGTCCGTCAGTCCGTCAGTCCGTCAGTCCGTCAGTCCGTCAGTCCGTCAGTCCGTCAGTCCGTCAGTCCGTCAGTCCGTCAGTCCGTCAGTCCGTCAGTCCGTCAGTCCGTCAGTCCGTCAGTCCGTCAGTCCGTCAGTCCGTCAGTCCGTCAGTCCGTCAATCCGTCAGTCCGTCAGTCCGTCAGTCCGTCAGTCCGTCAGTCCGTCAGTCCGTCAGTCCGTCAGTCCGTCAGTCCGTCAGTCCGTCAGTCCGTCAAGTCCGTCAGTCCGTCAGTCCGTCAGTCCGTCAGTCCGTCAAGTCCGTCAGTCCGTCAGTCCGTCTATCTGTCACAAGGCTGTATCTCATGAACCGTGATAGCTAGACGGTTGAAATTTTCACAGATGATGTATTTCTGTTGCCACTATAACAACAAATACTAAAAACAGAATAAAATTAATATCTAAGTAGGGGCTCCCATACAACAAAAATGTTTTTTTGCCGTTTTTTATAGAAACCTACGTGCGCGAGTCCGACTCGCATTTGACCGATTTTTCTTTTTAATCAACTTACAAAAATGAAAGATTTTATTCTACCTACAAACGTACGTACGGCAAAAAACACGTTTGTTGTATGGGAGCCCCATTTAAATATTTATTTTAATCTGTTTTTAGTATTTGTTGTTATAGCGACAACAGAAATACATAATCTGTGAAAATTTCAATTATCTAGCTATCACAGTTCATGAGATACAGCCCTGTGACAGACAGACGGACAGACGGACAGTCTTAGTAATAGGGTCCCGTTTTTACCCTTTGGGTTTGTAACCCTAAAAAACTGATAGAAAATAACACATAGCAATAATTATTATGTACAGTTTAGTAGATTTATACAAATAGTCTTGAATATTGCATTTAAATCAATCCATCAGATACATTCCCAAGAAATCATTTAAATTTCTAGATACAGCGCAAAAACAAACCTAATCAGCAAGCATTCTAACGTTAAAAAACAAATTGAATTATAATGCGCATACGAATCGACGTCTCCGCCCATTGGCTAGTTGAAACGTGGAAAAACACGTGAATTTTTTTTTCTAAGCCACGTAGGTTCACGTTGCGTTCGCCACTGCGCCATGATTGGCCGACGGCTAGCGGCCGCTGCGTCATTGGACAGTTTTTTTCCGCGCTTTTCACGTATACGGCAATCTATTTTTTTCCGTGAAAACTCCAGCCAATAGTCACGCGGTGCTTTAATTACAGAAGTTGTTCAAATTTTTTTGCGGTTCGCTCGCAACGAGCTGCATTCCGTTTTTGTGTGTTCCACATTCTGTTGTAAATGAATTATAGTTTTTTGCTTGTATCGTTTTCATTGGTTGTTCATTGATAGCTATGCTTTATATAAAGGTTTAAAGAGATTTTGTTCTGTGTCTGGGTGTTAATATGTATAATACTAGCGACCCGCCCCGGCTTCGCACGGGTAGCATGTTATTATACATATAAACCTTCCTCCTGAATCACTCTATCTATTCAAAAAAACCGCATCAAAATCCGTTGTGTAGTTTTAAAGATATAAGCAAACATACATACATACAGACGCGGGAAGCGGAAAGCGACTTTGCTTTATACTATGTAGTGAAGTATGTATTTACAAAAAAAAGTATATAAGTATTCTATCAGTTGTCTGGTTCCCATAGTACAAGCTTTGCTTAGTTTGGGGCTAGATGGCGTTGTGTGTAAAGTCCGCCAATATTTATTTATTTATTTATATTTAAAGACATTTATTCTCAAAAAAGACAACAGTTACTTACTTGAGAATACTTATTTAACTAAAGTGATAAAATGCTTAGGTGGTACAAATTGAGTTGATCGCTCGATTAACTTGTTAAGTTAAAGTAAATAGTAGGTATTTGCTTATCTACACTAGATTGGTACTATTTGTAAGTAAAATTTGTATGTTTTTATGTTTGTTTGTAGTGATTATACTTAAAAACTTCTGGACCAATTTTATGTACACTCCAACTCGTCACATTTATAATTAGGTGAAAATTGTATTTTTATTGTAATGGATAAACTTAAAAATACTGCCAATTTTGAAAATTCTTTCACATATCAAATGCTTTATTATCAAAGAGTAATGTAGGCTTTGTTTTATTTTCAAAACAATTAGAGATCCTTACGAAATTTGTAAAAATGTAACCTAAGGTATAAAAAATTGCCTTTAATCATCATAAGTACACCCGACGGGCAGTTAGTATGTCACAGTTGAATATGTGTTTTAGAAATAAGTTATGAAACCTCCAAATATCTTGAAACCCGAAAAAAATTTCGATACCCAAAAACACACTGTATTGTGTTAAAAGCAGCGATTTTTCTATTTTTTGAGCATGGTAATCGCAAGAATGAACGAAAAAAGTTATTCCTAAACTTGCCTCGACCAAAATTTCACGTCTACGACATCACTACATAGTATAAAGCAAAGTCGCTTTCCGCTTCCCGCGTCTGTATGTAATATGTAATATGTATGTATGTATGTTTGCTTATATCTTTAAAACTACACAACGGATTTTGATGCGGTTTTTTTGTTATAAATAGAGTGTAGAGAAACACTGATAATTTTAGAGGTTTCTAATGTGATGTCGTAAATAAAAACATTTTTTTGCGCTTACATTGCAAATGCTGGCTGAACCCCACGAGATATATCAAAATAATGTACTACAGTATTGTATACCTTAAAAACGCCTACAAAAACGTCCACGATGGTATTAGAAATGTCTTACGCATAGCGAACCGGGCACGGGTCAACTAGTATTGAATAAGAATAAAATATATAGGATCACGACTATAATCCCCAAATACGGTAGACATGCTCTCAGATCTCCAGTCACTTAGATCCTTTTAAAGATGTCTAGTGTGGGTAATCAGAGACACGTCCAAACATTATATTTGGCACATGCCCACATTTTGCAGTAGTTAGCATTCTATACGTGACAGGTTGCAAGCCCATCGCCGCTATTCCTCAACCAAATTTGATTCTTCTCTATTCTTTCGAAGACTTAACTTCCAACTGTTAATACGTAATAGAAGTCATAATGCTATTAAAAGGCGGAATATTTATTATTTCTCTAAATTTTCTATTCAGGCCTAGCAATTAGTGCTTGAAGCATAAGTCATAGGGCTAACTGGTGCGCCACTGGGTCTGAACCTGTGACCTTTGGATCGAGTAGCGGAGCCCGTTCCCATGCCAGTTCTTTCAACATAGTTTATGGCTATATTGACTTTAAATGGGTGCTTGGAGGCTATCCGCATTTAATCTTAAGAAAGTTATTTATGGGTAAAGAAAAAACCGGTCAAGTGCGAGTCAGACTAGCGCACGAAGGAAATAACCGCAAAAAAATCACGTTTGTTGTATTGGAGCCCCTCTTAAATATTGATTTTATTCTGTTTTTATTGTTATAGTAGTATTTGTTGTTATAGCGACAACAGAAATACATAATCTGTGAAAATTTCAACTATCTAGCTATCACGGTTCATGAGATACAGCCCTGTGACAGACAGACAGACAGACGGACAGTGAAGTCTTAGTAATAAGGTCCCGGGTACAGAACCCTAAAAACAATATTAATAATGAAAAAATAATCTGCCGTTGATCGCGGTCGCGGGCGATGTTCATGAAGAGCATCTGAATTGTCTCGAAACGTCAGCAATACAAGAAAAAACTTGGTAATTAGCTGTATTTCTATTTAAAATATTAATACTAGCTTCGATCCGTGGCTTTGAACGTGGTAAAAAGAATGAAATAGGATTTTTAATCCCCAAGTTCAGATCTCCAGTCGCTCGGATATGAATGCCTAAACACGTCCAAACATTACATTTGGCACATGCCCACATGTTGCATTTAGAATAGTCTATTTAATTTTGACAGTATTAAAAATAAAGTGTTGTTGATAGTAATCTATGTAAATTATGCCTTCATAATTAAATTTATCTATTTTTTAACGCCAGTCACGCGACACAAAACGGTCAGGATTGGTCGAATCGACGATGACGTAACATGCTTGTCAATATATCATCCCTTGCCTTGAAAAACTTGACGTTTGTTTATTTGTTGACAAGCATGTAACGTCACAGAAACTAGTGCGACGCCATTTGCATAAAGAAGCGTTTTTGCAGGTTATTTAAATTGTCAATATTTAATTAACATTTTAAGGGCCAATACTTAACAGAATTGAAAATAATATTTTTTTATGGGTTCCACAGTCACTATTGACTAATCTAGAATGGTTTTCAAAATCTTGTCAAATAGCCCATTCCATACGTGACACGCTTAAATTTAACCCGTTGCACGTGGCACTCTGTTAAAATGTATTCCTAACATGTATCTTACGTCACTCTCCGACCTATGAACTTTTAATGCAAAATGTCACGACAATCCGTTGCTAGAAAGAAGGACAAAGCAAAAATCTCATTTTTGCATTTACAATAGTAAGGTTAAATCTATGGAGGATAAATCCCAACTGTAAATTAAATGAATGACCAAATGTACACCTACAGAGGGCAAAGGTTAACTTTACGTACCTACATAGCTATGTAGGTACTTCCTACTACTAATTGTTGACATGACACATCTGACATTTCTAGTGAAGTTTAATTCGTTGCATTGGTATAAAGGTGTGACCAGACATCGCGCGGCATTCGCAGGATACAAGTTTGTCGTGCGAACGAACAATAACACCGTTTGCGCGCGGCAAGTAGCTGGCGGCTGTCGTCCAAACATAGTGCAGCTTGCCGCGCAATGTCTGATCATTTATCACTACATAGTATAAAGCAAAGTCGCTTTCCGCTTCCCGCGTATGTATGTATGTTTGCTTATATCTTTAAAACTACACAACGGATTTTGATGCGGTTTTTTTTAATAGATAGAGTGATTCAGGAGGAAGGTTTATATGTATAATAACATGCTACCCGTGCGAAGCCGGGGCGGGTCGCTAGTCTACAATATAATGTTCCTCAGCATGGGGCACTCTGGGACACTGTAATTTCCTAATCAATTTGTATATTGATTTCTAGACACGCGACAGCACGTCCAGCCAAGTTCAAAGAAAAGGAACTGGCGACGCAGCGCGTGATAATTACACGAACCATTTCGAGTTACTTTTGTCCCCATCACAACCTTTATTATTACATAACCTGATAAAAAGACACTGGACTGACCTGTATGAAGCCTCGTATGCTGCTGAACATGGCTGAGTTGCTTGAATCTCCGATCGCAGTAGGAACACTTGTAAGGCTTCTCTCCTGTATGTACTCGGATATGCTGGACGAGCTGGTGGTTGGAGCTGAAGGATTTGAGGCATTGCTGGCACTGGTGCGGCTTCACTTCCCCGCCCAGCCCCCTCTGGAGCTCCCGGGCGTGCATTTGCATTGCGTTTTTGTGCATGAAAATCTGGAAGAGGGAATGCTTTGACAAATTTGCTGGTATTACAATTGGCTTCACAGCACAGTTGGTAGTTGCTTAGACTTCTACGCTGGAGGTTGTGAGTTCGATCCTCAAACAGGATATTACATTTTTGTGATGTTTTTTTTGTTTAATAAAGTTTTCACAAAAATAAAGTGTTATAAGTATTCTATCAGTTTTTTGTAGAGTAAAAGAAAGATAAGGTAGAAAGTGGCGTAGTATTTAAAAGATGAGGTTGATAAAACTTATTGAAAAAACTCAATTTTTGAAACTAACAGTAGGTGTGTATACTACACATACACTACACAATAATATGATCAATAATTTTAAATAATCCCTTCCTGAACATTTTATAACGTGTATGTTTTTTTTTTTTTTTTTTTACAAAACCGAACTAAATGACTCCTAAAAATAAAATATAGTATAGGTACATTTAAAAATTAGGTTGTACACTTCACGCCATAGAATTAGGTACCATAAAAACGTGTATAGTTTACGAAAAGCTGGCGTTGATATCGCAACGTACGGTGTTAGGTTTCGCGCGGCCCGTCTTATAATTTCCACCATGCAGCAAAGAAATTGCATTCAGTCTTAAGTGTCAGATAAGCTCAAATTATAGGGACTTAATATTATTTATTGTTGTACTTTAAACGCGATTTTGTACGTTTTCGATATTTATATTAAAATAGGAAGTGTTCGCAACCTAAATAAAGTGAATAAAGAATTTTTAATAAAATGTTAAAATATTTATAGGGTCATTTTAGCAGGCAATTTTGTACTTCCGACTTCGGGAAATATGGATCGCTAGAATAAAATAGAAAAACATCCTTAATTGTTACAACCTTATTTTTACGTTGCAACAAAACCACATTAAAATCATAGATTAAAAACATTTTGAAATACATGTTAAAGAAAAACTATAAACTTTTTTTAACACGTTGTACAAGCATTGTACATAAAACAAAACTCCAAAGTTTTATCAATAGCCGTTGTCAAGTAAAACCGCTGTAATCTCGACCTAATCTTCCGTATAATATAGCTATGTATACCGTATACATCCAGTATATTTATTGAAAACCCTTTGCTGTGCGATTGCAAAGAAACGACTTTGCACACGCAACTGTACACTGGAGGCCACGGAAACGGAACATTTTCGTTTAACAAAAACAAGCGTACATTTTGGTATTAAACGAACAAAACCAACATTGTTGTATTTAAATGATTAAGTAATTTATTTGTACTATTTTTTACTAGAGTCACATTAGGTAAGATTTGAGGAACTTGAATTAATTTTGAGCTACACAAATAATACTGATTATAGCACGCCAAATGTACTACAATCAGCCAATGTAAAACTACACAACGTAGCTACTTATAACATTATCTGATGCATATATCACTACATAGTATAAAGCAAAATCGCTTCCCGCTTCCCGAGTCTGTATGTATGCTTATATCTTTAAATCTACACTTTACGGATTTTGATGCGGTTTTTTTTAATAGATAGAGTGATTCAGGAGAAAGGTTTATATGTATAATAACATGCTTAATATATTAGAGAACCACTGATAATTTTAAGATTTCTAATATGAAGTCGTAAAACTATCTGTCCCCCAGCGAAGCGGGCACGGGTCAGCCAGTTTTTATAATAAAATAATAAAGATGGTTACCTCAAGCAAAACGTCCGAATTTCGATCGTACCACATCTTGTCAACGTCACCGTAATTATTTAATGGAAGCAACATGACCACACGTCTGGGATGACTTTGTCACTAAATAACACTAGACCACAAAATGTTTCTTTCGTTTCAACACATACGGAAAACATTTTAATAAATAAACACTATCTCATAATTAAAAATACAGAAATAAATTACACAACTGTTTATTTAATTTTGATGTATAATTATTCCCTTCCTTGTTTATTTTGTCTCCACGAGGAAAAATAGGTCACTTTGCTGTGATAAAGGTTAGTTTTATTGTACTAGCCCATGCTTATTTGTGTCGCAGGTTACGACTCGTAACCATAGAGATATTCCGTTAGCCATTTCCGAGGCCCTTTAAGGTGCCTTGTATCAAAGACAGTCTATAAAAGCGTTATTAACAAGTAGAAAAACACAGATCATATGTATAGTTTAGTAATGACTGGCCTCACAGCTCAGTTGGTAGTAACTTTGCTCTCTGCGCTGTAGGTTGCGATTCCCAACCGGAACAAACACTTATGTATTTACTAAAAAAAAAGTATAAAATCGTCGGTTTAGAGGTAAAATTCATTAAATGCGAAAAACTAGTATGGAGTTATAAGCGATAATAATTATTTTTTGCAAAAGATTGCATTTTGCTCATAGTTTTAAATGCAATCCTATTGAGTTTGATTTTGTTTTTAGATTATTAGGTTGCTTTTGTAACTGCTTTGTTTTGTAGATATTGCCCTGGTGAGACCGTTTCACGAATTTAATGAATTTGATCAATTATGTCACTTAATGAATTTTACCTTTAAACCGACGAAATATAAGTATTCTATCAGTAATCTGGATCCCACAGTACTTTGTTTAGTTAGATCGCGATGTGTAATATGTCCACCAATATTTATTTATTTATTTACAGCCTGCTCCGAAACTAATTTCAAAAAGTACTATTTTTTTGTACTCCAGTGTAGCCCTTTCACGCGTGGTAGAAAGTGGAACTAGACGTTGGATCACGCAACTAAGAAATCGCAAAGAATTTATGATTTTGAAGCGATACGCGGTCTTGGTTCAGGAAGGCCTGAAAACGAGTTATTGGCTCTAAGCAAAAAGGTATTAAGATAAACTTTAAGATAACTTTGCACGGTGAGTTATGGTATAATCAAAATTAAATGTTAAACCTTTGTTGATGCCTGATTTTTAGGGTTCCGTACCCAAAAGGTAAAAACGGGACCCTATTACTAATTCTAATCTGATTGCCGTGTTGGCCGAGTTGAAGGCAGTGGATGGTTCGAATCCCGTAATAAATAAATAATAAATAAATCTTTTAAAATACTATAAACAGAATAAAATAAATATTTAAGTCTCATACAACAAACGTGATTTATAGATAAAGGGACGGAACTCTTCGTGCACGAGTCCGACTCGCACTTGTCCGGTTTTTTTAGGATTTATTGTCAAACACTAATTGTATTCCAAATGTGAAGCTTCAATGTCTGCTAGAAGTGCCTTAAAATTTTGATGATCAGTCAGTCAGTCAGTGAGTGAGTGAGTGACAAAATAAGAAACTTTGACTAGTTATAATTCTTAAAATACTAGTTCAAATTAAATAAAGTTTTAAATATACCGTGTTTATTATGTATTGCCTGTTTGGTAACTGAAAATTCAGGCTTCTAGTTTTATCCACAACGAAGTTATAGGGGGTCGAAAATGGCCTGAACTGCTTCGAGAAAAGGATGGTACAGCCATGCCGTTTTATTGCTTGACTTGGCGGGGGCACTGCCGTGCCCCCAGATAATAAATATTTGTGTTAGTATTAAACATTTATAATAATGTGATTTAATAGCAACTGACTGATAATACTGATGAACTGATAAAGCTTAGAAGGTCTTTAGAAAAGATAATATTCCCTACTTTGTGGTAGTATTTGAGATAAGTATCGGCTCAGGAAAACATTATAGCTATAAGCTGTTGTTTAAAAGGAATTTTATGTGATTAGGCTCAGTAGCAGTAAAGCTAGGTAGTGTACACATTGCGGTACAGAAACGTTAGAAGTTTTCAGGGCTTAGGGATTTCAATGACGCGCTTAGACTATAAAAGAATTTGTGCTTAAGGCGCTCCCAGTCGACGATTGTTTTTGTTCGAAACGAAAAAAAAAATACTTGTGAACAAGCCACATCTCCTATTTTATAATGTATAGTATATGTGAATAAAGATGTACCCATCTTTAATCACTTCGATAAATAATCCTACCGACCGCTGCAATGACGACAAACACAGGTCGGAGCGTGGTCCGCCTTAGCTTTTCGAATAAATTAATGATATAAATTATGTATAATTACTTATCAAAAATCTATTCTAATAGAAATCTAGATCTACATATTACCTATCTTTAACAATAAATCACAAGTTGATTTTAATAGTAGGTATATAAAATATTTCGATCATAAATTCTAAAACGTATCATTTTGAAATAATATCTTTATCGTGAAAAGTTTCTGCTATTATGTTTTCAGCTTAATAGAAATCTAGTTAGGAACCTGAAGTAATATACTTATAAAAATAGGAGATGTGGCTTGTTCAGAAGTATTTCTTTTTTCGTTTCGAAAAAGAGCAATCAGCGACTGGGAGCCTCTTAAGCTCTTGAAATCTCGCCTGAGATACAGGTTCATCCTAGTTCAGGCATAGTGTAAATTGTTACTTATAATTAGATACTATTCCGTTATGTTAATAAGCACTAAATTAATGAATAAATATTTAATTTATTTATTATTTATCTTTAGTTATTTTTTAGGGTTACGTATCAAAAGGGCAAAAACGGGACCCTATTACTAAGATTTCGCTGTACGTCTGTCTGTCTATCATTGGACTGTATCTCATGAACCGTGATAGCTAGACAGTTGAAATTTTCACAGTTGATGTATTTCTGTTGCCGCTATAACAACAAATATTAAAAATAGAATGAGATTAGAAAACGTGTTTTATTTTTGCCGTTTATTATAGATAATGAATGGTTCCCCTTCTTGCAAAAGTCCGACTCGCACTTGGCCAGTTTTTTTTAATAAACAGTGTAAAAATAACTATAAACTTATGCAATATAAACAAAACAACGTAAATACAATCACTTAAAATTACAATTTTACAAATTAATGTCGTTTACACCCTAGCACGAGCCGACTGGCCGTAATAAGTGACATAAAAAATTGAGTGGTTTTTGCGCATAAAAAATTAAAAGTCTCTTTCCACATCATTTATTACGCATTATAAAAGACTTGTCTTTAAAAAACGACGAAGAGCTTGCAACCTGTCACGTGAGGAATGCTAACTACTGCACAATGTGGGCATGTGCCAAATGCAATAAATTTGACGTTCCTCTGATTAACCCCTTTAGACATCTTCAAGGATATGAGCGCATGAAGATCTGAGAGGATGCCTACCGTACTTGGGGATTACAGTCGTGATCCTATTTATTTATTTTTTACTATCTGCTCGTTCCGACTTTGCACGGGTACCTGGATAAAAAGTAGCCTATAGATGAATTATTCCGATGTATAAGCTATATTACTGTAAAGTTTCATTTTAATCCGTTCAGTAGTTTTTTCGTGAAAGAGTAACAAACACACACACACCTACTCACTCACAAACTTTCGCATTTATGATTTAAGTAGGATTTACAATAAAAAAAAGTATGTAAGTTTTCTATCAGTTATCTAGTTCCTATATATATTAGTACAAGCTTTGCTTAGTTTGGGGCTAGATGGCGATGTGTAAAATGTCCACCAAAGATAAAGACAAAGATAAAGATCATTTATTTGCTTGAACACAATGTAAGGTTACACAGATGTTAATAAATAATATATTACCAATATTAATTAATTTATTTGTTTATATATTGTATTTTCTTCCGGTCCTGCCGCCTGACGCCGAGCATGCTTCTCAGGACCGGAAGAAAAACACAGAAATAAGGGACGAAACTAGGCTGACAGACGTAATCAACAAAACAAAAACATTGAAGTGGAGATGGACTGGACACATGCTAAGAGGTATCGACAAGTGGAGTAAAAGAATAACAGTGTGGCACCCAAGAAATGGTAAAAGAAGTAGAGGACGGCAATACAAACGATGGAAAGACGATATTGAGGAAACAGGAGGAAAACTGTGGACAAGGATCACAAGCGAAAGAGGAAAGTGGAAGGAATTGGAGGAGGCCTATGCCAAAGGGCACACAGACTAAAAAAAAAAAAAAAAAAAAAAAAAAAAAAACATTTTATGTTAACATTATAATTAGGTAATAAATAATTTAAGTAATTAGTTTTATAAAATGTAGTAATAGAATAGTTTACCATTAGCACCTAATTTTTTTGTTTTTTTGTACTTGCGTTTCACTTTTATGTCTGAATAAATGGCTTTATTATTATTATTATTATTATTATTATATTGTATTTTAATTTTAGTTAGTTGTGAGTACAATATAATATTCTCTATGAATTATTATATAAATTGCTTTTAACTATTAGATTGAAAAATATGCTACAAGGAAAAAACGTAAATTGCTTATAAAAGTTCAGATAAATATGTTTTTGTTATTAAGCCTGTAGTTATAAAATATAAATATATTTCATTATATCTTTTTACCGCATCACGACTATTTTATAAGTTTAACTATAGATTTTGACACGGGTCTTTATCACGTACTAGCAGTCCGCCCCAGTGGCCAATTTTTTTACACCTTGGGTTACATTATCGAAGTTTTCATACGGATCCCTAATAGTTAGACATAATATGGTATTATGGACTTTTTTTGTAGATATTGATGTTAACTATAAAACTGTAGTACATTACTTTGCTCTATTGTCAATAATTTCCGCAGCGTAAGCGATATAAGGAATTTTTTGGTTTTTTTTTCACACGTTGGGTTACATTATCGAAGTTTTCATACGGATCCCTAATATTGCCTAAATATTCTATAGCATATGCTAGTGAAGTAGTATTCATCAGGGATAATGTAGAATTCAGATGGTGAAAGAATTTTTCAAATCGGTCTAGAAGTTTCGGAGCCTATTCGATGCAAACAAACAAACAAACAATCAAATCTTTCCTCTTTATAATATTAGTATAGATATAGATAGAACCAATAAGAAGACCAAGTGAGGGTAGTTTCTTCAACTGCCTGCGCTTCTCGACGGTAGCTCCGAGTACTCCAGTCTGTCCGCGACCATGGATATTGTAACATAGTCGAAACGTCGGGAAAGTAAATTAAAAGTAATTACGTGATAAAGACCCGTGTCAAAATCTATAGTTATGTCTACTATAAATAGTTTGAAAAATAATTTATTTATAAGTTTTTTTCATGATCATGAAAAACAAAGTCAGAATAAGTCCAAACAACATTAATATATAAAATAGGATCACGACTGTCACCAAGTAGACATCCTCTCCGATCTCAAGGCGCTTAGATCCTTGAAGACGTATAAAAGAGGTAGTCAGAGGCACGTCCAAGCAAGACCACCACCAGCATGACCCACATTTTGCCCTAGTTGCCATTCCATACGTGACAGGTTGCAAGCCCGTCGCCGCTTGCAATAATACTAACTGTTTTCCTTCACCGTTGTATGCACGTGTTTAATGCGCATATTATATTTATTTTTATTTTATATTATGTCATAAAATAATGAACTTTAATAAAAGCAGTTAAGAATAAATTTTCCTTAGATGGATTATTTGGCGCGTGTATTCAATCGTTACGGGAAAAAGAGTTCATGTTAAAATAAAACTGGCCAAGTGCGAGTCGGACTCGCGCACGATGGGTTCCGTACCATTATCTATAAAGACGGCAAAAGAATCACGTTTGTTGTATGGGAGCCCCACTTAAATATTTATTTTATTCTGTTTTTATATTATGTATTAGTTATAGCGGTAACAGAAATACGTCATCTGCGAAAATTGCAACTGTCTAGATATCACGGTTCATGAGATACAGCCCTGTGACAGACCGACAGGCAGACGGACATGCAGACAGAGTGGAGTCCTAGTAATAGGGTCCCGTTTTTCCCTTTGAGTGCGGAATCCTAAAAAAGATGTTTTATTTTTAAACGACCCAAAAAAAATTGAGTCAAGTTTGCAGAAGCTCACCCAGTAACCTTTTATGATATAAATCGGATATGTTTATATGATGTGGCTCAATCACGAAACGGCTAAGCCAATTTGGATGAAGATTACGTGAATTAGACGTTGAAGAGAAGAGAAGAACACGTCCGACGTTGTCCTGTGCAAGTTTTAGGTCTCATAGAAAAATGCATTTTCAGTTTTACCCAAATTTAAAAAAAAGCGTGTTTTAATATCTGGACGTGCCTCTGACTACTCCAAAGACATCTTCAAGGATCTAAGTACCAAGAGATCTAAATGTATGTCTACCCTACTTGGAAATTACAGTCGTTATCCTATTTATTTATTTTATTTTGTTAATTTTTCGTTGATTTTCCAATACAAATCTTTCATACATACATGGTGCTGATAGTTCACACATCTTTCATACAAAAAAAAAACAGCCAAATCAGTCGAGCTGTTGTCAAGTGGCGAGTTTTCATAAAAGCGGTAATTGATATTTTCATGTAGAATAATATTTGTAACTAGGTAAGTAGATATAATAAGTAATATTTATAATTTTTGCATTTAATTTTATTTGTATAAATAAATACTTACCTATTTATAAATAAACCAATGACGCACTTCTTCAGATATGTTATATTTAATAACACAAAATTAATAAATGATATTATGAAATAGAAATAAATTATTATTCCAAATTTTATGAATATTAAATACTTTTTTTTTTTACTTTATTTAAGAAAAAAAATGTTCAGCTACAAAGAGTCGCATAAATAAAAGACCAGCTATTAAAAAGTTAGTCACAAAATGTACTTTTCTCACGGAAACGTGTTAAAACATGTGTCAAATCAGAACGGGTATAAGAACAGGTGTAAACATGCCAATTATCGAGTTATCACTTCCCTTTGTGAATGCAGCTTTATGTATGGTTGGCAGCGCAGGCTAACAATTTAATAAAAAAACAAAACACAAGGGCCGTGCCATAAGCTCTTAAAGTAATATTAAAACAGTTTTACTTGCGGTGCGAAACTGGGAACGCTATACGAACTCGTATGGAGTTGTCAATTTGTTTTAATATTACTTTAGGACCTTGTGGTATGGCTCCTGGTTCAACAAGTTGAGTTGTTTTAAATTAAAACTGTGTAAGTTGATGTTTAGAAACAAATTTGAAAGAATAGGTTTTTTTATTGTATTTTAAACATTATTATTGTTAACTAACTGTCTCGACAGATGTTGTCAATAATCTTATAGAAAAAATACTATTAGTTTTTTCCGAAATATACAACTTTATGGCAACTTATCCCATTATTATGAACAAAACAAAAAAAAAATCAATATCGGTCAAGCCGTTTTTGAGTTTTAGCGAGACTAACGAACAGCAATTTAATTTTATAGATAAGATGAAGACAAATTTAGTCAAAAAAGTATATAGTCTTATTGAAAAACTGTTTTTATTTTATTTTTTTAGATTGCAATAAAAACTTGTTTTTGCTATCGCTTCATACAAAGAGGTAAAAAAGGGGTAAAAAATACACAAGCTGTAATTAAAAACGCAATGGAATTAAACCTGTTATTAAGGCACAGTCGTTTGTTTTAAAAATAACACCTCTTATGACAAATTAAGGCGTTTACACCATATTGAGTGTAGATTTGTATCACGTGTTGTAACGCGTCATACTAATTGATGTGATAATTAAATAGACTATAATTGTCACTTTTATTTCCAACTAGCAGTCCACCCCGGCGTTGCACGGCGCTAATGATTTTAGTGCTATTTTTAGGGTTCCGTACCCAAAGGGTAAAACGGGACCCTATTACTAAGACTTCGCTGTCCGTCTGTCTGTCGCAGGGCTGTATATCATGAGCCGTGATAGCTAGACAGTTGAAATTTTCGCAGATTACGTATTTCTGTTGCTGCTCTTACAACAAATACTAAAAACAGAATAAGATACATATTTAAGGGGGTCCCATACAACAAACATGATTTTTTTGCCGTTTTTATAGATAATGGTACGGAACCCTGTCGCGGGACGCTAGGCCGATGTGAAAGATCGAAATTATTTTAGTACAAAAGAGCGTGACATATCGCGAACCGGATCGGACTTTTCGGCACTTTTTCGGCGGCAACTCATCTAGTTTGTGTAGCCGCGTGTAGTTAGTTAGTGGCGGCGCATTGCCAAGCTGGAGATGTTTTACATCAATAAAGATACAATTGTAGTTGCATTTGATTTTTTTTTAATTATTTGTTTTGAAGCCGGTTTAAATAGCCCACAAAGAAAAGTATTATAAAAACGATTCAAGGTAGCCATTACTCATCGGTATCTCATTCTTTAAATAAACTCAACCTTGTATTGAAATAAACAATTATAAAAATAATTAAAGATAATAAAATTAATAAAAAAAATTGAAAGCTATTTCACAGCTGTTATATTTGTAGCTCAGTTTGTAGTAGCCTTCTGGGCTGTGGGTTCGATTCACATCCAGAACAAACATTTTGTGTAATGAACATAGATATTTTATAATTATTGGCAATTCTGTTATGTCCGCCTAAAGCTAAAACTTCGTATAAATGCGATCGCTCTTATTCCTTTTACATTAAAGTCTATATTAGAGTAACCTCAAAATGAAAATTCTTAAATTTAGAATTGTATACACTTTGTTTTTCATATATTTTAGAAGTGCAAAAAAAAAATTGAAATTTTACATGCTGACTAAATTTCGCAGAATCGCTACCATTGTTGAGCGCCGCAGCCGCGCTATGATTGGACGACGGCTCCGCGTACATTGTTACCTTTATGATTAAACAAGTCACGCGGTAAACTTGTGTTCTGCGAATGCCGCGCTATGTCTAGTCACATCTTTACAGTTTCTTTTCATGAAGGTTTTCTATGCTTAGAAATCCTCTTATCACGAACCAACCTTGTACTTAGGTATGTACTCCATCGTTTATCACAAGTTATTTGATGTAATGATTAGTTATTACACACATGTCAGCATGTAAAATATTATGACATTATAAAAATTGCTAGGTTTATCTGGCTAATAAGCAATAATATACAAGGCTTCATATTTTTCTCGTTCCGGCTCTATTATCTCTTCTATCAATTAACTATGTAGTTTCTATAGTACAAGCTTTGCTTAGTTTAGGGCTAGATGACGCTGTGTGATAATGTCCACCAATATTTATTATTTCTTTTTGTATGTTTTTGTATAAGCACATACATACTTATATACATTATATAAATATAATAATAAATATAATAAATATTGGCGGACTTTACACACAGCGCCATCTAGCCCCAAACTAAGCAAAGCTTGTACTATGGGAACTAGATAACTGATAGAATACTTACATACTTTTTTTTTTTGTAAATACATACTTATTATACATATTAACACCCAGACACAGAACAAACATCTATGTGCATCACACAAATATTTGCCCTGGGTGGGGATCGAACCCACAACCTACAGCGCAGAAGGCAGAGTTACTACCAACTGAGCTGTGAGGCCAGTCTTGTATATCTTTGCACGTTATATCTCTATCAATTATTACCCGTTTTTGATTATTACTTTTTGATTAAATAGTCTGACGAAACATTTACCATATAATTAGGTATCGGCTTATTTTATACTAGCGACCCGCCCCGGCTTCGCACGGGTAGCATGTTATTATACGTATAAACCTTCCTCCTGAATCACTCTATCTATTTAAAAAAACCGCATCAAAATCCGTTGTGTAGTTTTAAAGATATAAGCAAACATACATACATACGCGGGAAGCGGAAAGCGACTTTGCTTTATACTATGTAGTGAAGAAAAAATATAGTTTATTAGTTTTATCAGGTTGAATATAACTGCAGGGTAGTAAAATAAACTTTAGTATAGATCTTTTTTAAATATTACAGAGAATAACACAATTCTTTCAAACTTCCAAACAGGATCTAATAATCTAACTACTCAACAGTACTTTTTTTTAATGATGCACGTGACATCACAATCAAAAGACGTTAGTGTCTATAACTGTTACTAGCTGACCCGTGCCCGCTTCGCTGTGCGTAAGACATTTCTAATACCATCGTGGACTTTTTTGTAGACGTTTTTAAGGTATACAATACTGTAGTACATTATTTTGATATATCTCGTGGGGTTCAGCCAGCATTTGCAATGTAAGCGCAAAAAAATGTGTTTATCTACGACATCACATTAGAAACCTCTAAAATTATTAGTGTTTCTCTACTATATTATGCATGTATTATACATATAAACCTTCCTCTTGAATCACTCTATTTATTAAAAAAAACCGCATCAAAATCCGTTGTGTAGTTTTAAAGATATAAGCAAACATACATACATACATACATACATATTACATACAGACGCGGGAAGCGGAAAGCGACTTTGCTTTATACTATGTAGTGATTACCTGAATGACTGAGATTTGCTCGGTATTTCATTGCTTGAAAACATGGATAAAAAGACGTTATCTAAAAATTAAATCTAGCTAGATCGATCTATCGCCCCCGAAACCGTATACAAAATTTTATGAAAATCGTTGGAGCCGTTTCCAAGATTCAGATTTTATATACATATAATATATATAAATATAAAAATTGCTCGTATAAAGGTATTAGATAGATGTCCGGTAATTAATATATACCTTGTAGCATAAAGTAGGATCACGAATAGAATAGACGAAGTAATCCCCAGATACAATTAACATACTTTCAGATTACCAGGCGCTCAGATACTCGAAGAGATGCTCTTTAGAAAGAGATTATTCTCTTAATAGGACATCAAAAATAAAAGTTGCACGTTGTGTAACAATTCTTTATGCATTACAGTCCGGTGCCAATAAAAAAGCGTCGGTCACGAGACAAGCGACACTGACCTGTCATAGGCATGTGTGCGCGTGCGCAGAGAAGGCTGGCTCAGAGATTATCTATATTAATATTATAATGAGGATTATTATTTTTTTTGTATGTTTTTAACGATTAAACTCAAAAACTGGACTGATTTCTAAAATTATTTCACCATTAGAATGCTACATTATCTCTGAGTAATATAGAGAAAAATTAGGGATCCCTACTAAAACTTCAATAGTGTAACCCAAGGTAAAAATGATAGCCATAAAATCATTATTACACCCGTGCGACGACGGAGCGGACTGCTAGTCATAAATTAATTCGTTTTAAAAAATACAAACTAATCAAATTCAAGTTAGATATACTCCGACGATATGTTAGAACTACAGGTACTAAGTACTAGGTCCTAGGTACAGGTGCCAAGTACTAGGTCCTAGGTACAGGTGCCAAGTACTGCTGGAAATAAGATCCAGACATCAAAAAGGAAACCTAAAAAATAGTAGTAGGTTACGAATCTATGATACATATTTTTAGAATATTTAGGAAGCTTTGAGCGTCCTAAAAAATCTATCATCAATTGTTACAACTCATGTGAACTTATGAGTACACCATATACCTATCACTTTATTACAAATTACCTTCTTTGTATATTTTTTTGTAAATTTTGTTGATTTTAACTGCCAATGTGAATTAAAGCGAATTAAGTCCATTTAAACCATTAATTCACAATATCTTTTTTTGAGTCTACATTGCAAAATAAAGCTACGAGAGTCTGTGGTTCCGACACTGACCTATGTCAACAAACGGAGTCGTGTCCATGTGTGTGTACGTAGAGTAGCAATGAACAGAGAGTACAATCATTATTAAGATAAAAAACAAACAGACAGCGACATCCTAATAATATTGTTAATGTGAAAGTTTGTGAGTTTGTATGTATGTTTGTTCCTCAATCAGGCCTAAACCACAAAACGGATTAAGTTAAAATTTGCTGTAGATGTAGGTAGATGCCGAATAAATAATAGGCTACTCTAAAATATGAAAAACATCCCAAAAACTATAAAAAAACGATAAAGAGATGATTTTTGTATAGATGGCGCTGGTGTGCAACAAATCTGACATCACAGAATAAAAACATTCAGTCTTTTCTTATTTAAATTTGACAGGACTATGTCTGTCACGGGTCGGCTAGTGTTATCTAGTTTTTGAAATGCTCCACTATGACTACTCAATGATGTTAACTTTGAAAAATTAATAGATTGTGTCAACTCGAAATTGACTTTATCCCGTGGACACAAGGATCATTTTGAAATAACAGTAAGTAGAATTGTAACATTATTGTCTGATCGTCGCTATATAAGCCTATTTCGCAATACTTTGCAGGAAACAAACTGACATATTTCATGCGTTTGTTGGAGTAGAGAAAGATGTTTTATAAGTAACCATGTTTTTAGGGTTCCGTACCTAAAGGGTAAACACGGAACCCTATTACTAAGACTTCGCTGTCCGTCTGTCTGTCACAGGGCTGTATCCCATGAACCGTGAAAGCTAGACAGTTGAAATTTTCACAGATGATGTATTTCTGTTGCTGCTATAACAACTAAAAACAGAATAAAATAAATATTTATGGGGGGCTCCCATACAACAAACGTGTTTTTTTGCTGTTTTTTATAGATAATGGTACGGAACCCTTTGTGCGCGAAACCGACTCGGACTTGGCCGTTTTTTTTTGCATTTTTACGAGCCTTACAAAGTAACCACAGTGATGTCGGTATATCATTGTCTATGGTGTGTGTATGGTTATAAAATACACATTCATTTTATTGTTTAAACTTGGTTTATTAATTCCGGAAATCTAAATACATAAAACTGACCGATATATCAACGCATAGCCTAAACCACTGGTCATAGAAACTTGAAAGTTGGAGGATATTTATATTCCTTTTGATATGTAGGGATGCAATAATAAAGGATTTCCCAAAATTCAACCCCTAAAGGGGTACAGTGGGAGTTTAAAGTCTGACTTCAAGTGTATTAATTCACGAGGGTTTACACTAGTCTCTTTATAAACTAGGAAGAATAATATGCCTCGTAAAGATTGTAAGTTTTATTTAGTATATTTTTATGGAACATTTATTTACAGGTCACACTAGCAAGCAGACAATGACAGGCGTATACAGATAACCTCATTTCTTTGATATCACACACACATACAACCACAATCATGATACGAATCATACACTAGGAACTCGTTGCTCAGGCACGTCCTGGCAGAAGAAGTTTACAAATTGGAATCACAAAACTATGGTTATAATAACGTAAACAAAATAATTTAAAAAAATAAGTACTTTTTCTTACTTTTTTTTATTAAGAATTTCTACAGATGATGTAAGATTTATGTTGCCGCTATAACAATATTATAGTCAAAACAGAATAAAATAGCTATTTAAATGTGGCTACAACGAACGTGTTTTTTTTACTGTTTTTTTATAGATCTACGGAACTCTTCGTGCGCGAGTCCGACTCGCACTTGGCCTGTTTTTTGCAAAAGTTTGTGAAGATGTTTGTTACTCAATCGGCTTGACCGATGATGAAATTTAGAGTAGATATAGTTCTAGAATATCTTGGATCGCTTTATAAAAAGGTAGTCATATATAAACGGTCTAGTTTTTGTAAAAAACTGAGATCTTAGACTGAAGTTTCTCAAAAAATACTCAACAATAGCTCAGCCTATATATAGCCTACATAAAGAATAATCTTATAAACAAAGCGTATTATACTGTAGATGATTATATAAATGATAAATCCTCGTGGCCTGATGTCGCTCTGCCACTCGACAGCTAAATATTAATTTAGGTACTTAATTTTATTTTGTGTAACATTTGTCTACTTTAATTATTTTTAAGCAAATAGTTATTTTATCTGTTAGTTTTAATTCTAAATCAAGTGTAGCGTGTGTTGCTTTTTGAATTTGTGCTGAAGCTCTTTAGTTATTTTTTTATTGTTGTACGTACTTGAGTAGTAGGTACTTTTAATTATTATTCTTGTTTGAGCCTTCATCTTGTTCGATTGGCACCACACTGGAGCTCTACATAGCATTAAGGAAAGGATCATAAAAAAAAAGGTAGACCCCAAGCCGTGTTTGTTGCCTGATTCTTCTAGGCTTGGTCGCGTGGAATCGGCGTAGCTTCACCTAGTTCCTAAGACGTTTCAAAGTGATCCTTGTGATTTTATTGAAATAAATGATTTTTGAATTTGAATTTGAATTATAAGTAAAGATGTAGGTATTCATTCTCCTCCAAGGATTCTATACAGAAAAATACAACAGCTCATTAAACCTTATATTAATAAAACGTTTAGCACACATTTTAAGTGCAAATTTAAAGAGCCGTGCTTTGAAGGTCGTGAGTTCAAATCCCATTTGTGCTTCAATGGATTTTCTATTCAAAAACTTTATGGACATATTATTAAGAGTTCTAATAAGCGGCGATGGGCTTGCAACTTTATTTATTTATTTTGTAATAATCACATAGGAATAAGCAATTTCAGGCAACTTCCAATTTTTTCCCTACAAACCTTGTACTGATACAATAAATTACGAATTTTGGTAGAATGCGTATCATTCATTAAGGAAGAGAATTAGATTAATATGGAAGAATTTAGAAAAAATATATATGTATAAAAGAATTACTGGCAATTTTGTAACTGCGAAAGTTGAGCAAGTATGTGCCAAATATAATATACGGACGTGCCTCTCACCACCACTTTATTAAGCAGAAGCGCCACGACAGCGCGATCTGTGTGGGATGTATTACAGGTCTCATGTGCGGACGTGCCTCTCAACACCTAAACAGGAGCGCCAGACAATGCCAATAGATCTGTGTGGATGTCTACCATACTATTAATAATAATAATAATAATAATAATAGCCTTTATTAACAATCTAACATAAATATTGTATACAGATTTTTAAATTATGATACCGGTAATGATTGTTTTGCCTTAGCATAGGCCTCCCCCAAGTCTTTCCATAAGTCCCGATCGTAGGTTTTCCTCCTCCACATTGTACCTGCGGCCGCTCTTACGTCTTCATCCCATCTTTTTGTCTTCCTCTCTTTCTCTTTCCCTCTCTTGGGTACCATTCGGCCACTTGCACCTGCCGTACTATTAGAGGAAACTATATATTTTTTTTATATATAATATCGCGTATGGAATGCTATCTACTGCGAAATAATTATGCCAAATCTAAATGTTCAGACGTGCCTCTCACCACTATAGACAGAGGCGCCACGACAGCGCGATCTGTGTGGATGTCTCCCGTACTATTACAAGAACCTATATTTTTTTAATGTGTGCTAACAGCATTGTGCATGTGTGCTGTGCATGTGTATATAATGTACGATGATGCAATACCTAATCATGTTTATCGGAGAAATGACGATGCGCTACGAATTCTTTATTCTGTTACGTAATGTGGGTGTGTGACCTTTTTATAAATTAACCTTCTTCGCGTGAATGAAGCCTTTAAAGAATATTTGATTGCGTTCATTTTAGATGTAGGGTGAGAGCGCTGGTAATGGGCATTTTAACATCATTTTAATTTTTAAATAAACGGTTTATATTGATTATAACGACAATTTTAAAACAACATAAAAATCAAATATTTGTATATTTCTTAGGTTAAACAAAGGTTTTGTAACAGGTAATATTTATTTATTAATTATTCATATTTAAATACAAAAACGGGAAATCACTAGTTAATTCAACTTAACTTGAAGTAAATTGAATTTGAATTATTGATTGCCAAAGTTGAAAATGCCCAAAGCCGGGGTAGGCACCACAACCGGGTCTATGACCCTATTATACATTATAATAATATCTCGATTGTTGCCATGCCACTGTTTTACACGCGTATTTATTTAATGACTAGCTTTTTTCCGTGACTTCGCCCGATCGATTTTTGACGAATCTGACTACCGAATGATACGCATTTTACCAAAATTCGTAATTTATTTTATGTTTTTTTCTATGCGTTTACTGAAACAAGGCAGGACAAAGTCTGTCACGGGTCTGCTAGTTTAATTTATAGACTTTTGTAAGAACGACATAGCTTATAAATAACAACGTTGTTCTCGTGTAAGTGACGTAAATCTTATTGAGAATAAATTTATTAAACCTTAGATAATAAAAATAAAACAATAACTCAAAAGAAAGTTATTTCTTAGTCCTTAAAAAAGGCAATGTCCTTTCAGGGCTACTTGATAAGACGCATAAAGGACAATATCAGTAGGTATGTTACCTACTCTTGGGTGGGCGATGAACTACTAATAGGACCTTGGTTTTTTAGGGTTCCGTACCCAAAGGGTAAACGGGACCCTATTACTAAGACTTCGTTTCAGTTTGTCTGTCACTGAGCTGTATCTTATGAATAACTAGACAGTTGAAATTTTTTCAGATGATGTGTTTCTGTTGCCGCTATAACAACAAATACCAAAAACAGAATAAAATAAATATTTAAGTGGGGCTCCCATACAACAAACGTGATTTTTTTGCCGTATTTTATAGATGGCACGGAACCCTTCGTGCGTGAGTTCGACTCGCACTTGGCTTTTCTTTATTTATTATCATCAAAATGTACTCTAGTCTCTTGATTACACTTCAACCGAAGAAAATAGGAGTATCTCAATTAGACGCGTACATATTTTTTGATGTATGACACATGTCTTTTTACCGAGTAGAAAATAGTCCAAAGTTGGTCCCATTTAAATTGTTTCACGGTTTCACGGAATATACCAAATTTTACTAATATTATAAATCCGAAAGTTAGTGAGAATGTTTGTATGTTTGTGGCTCGATCACGCCAAATTTACTTAACGGATTTGGATAAAACTTAGAATATACATATTGCTTAAGCCCGGAAATAGCAAAGGATACTCTTTATCAAGGTTTTACAAGTGAAGCCGCGGGCGTAAGCAAGTCAACAGACGCAAAAATGAGACGCTTTTGGAACATAAAAATAAATAAATAAATAGGATGACGCCTGTAATCCCCAAGTACGGTAGACATCCTCTCAAATCTCCAGACGCTTAGATCCTTTGAAGATGTCTAGTGGGGGTAGTCAGAGGCACGTCCAAACATTATATTTGGCACATGCCCACATTTTGCAGTAGTTAGCATTCCATACGTGACAGGTTGCAAGCCCATCGCCGCTTATAAGAACACTAACTGGTCCACGATGTTTTCCTTCACCGTTGTAAACACGTGTTTTTGATGCGCATATAAATTTTCGAACAGAAAAATCTATTGATGCACGCCGGGATTCGAACCCACGACCTTCAGATTAAAAGTCGAGGTACATCCCACTCGACCAACACGGCCAACACATTTCTTTTGTCAATGTCAAAAGAAGAAATGTTCCAAAAGCGTCTCATTCTTGTTACAATTGAAAAAGGCGTTAAGTGACGTTCATACAGTATTCATGCGCTCGCGCAGGTCATGATCAGGGACGTCGAACTTGCATTTTTAAAACGATTACAACAATGGTGGCTGAATCGATTCCGTTTTTAAACTTATTTCCTTTTCGATTGTATTCCAATTATTACGTGATTGTGTGTAAATACTTTCATTGGGTTTTATGTTGATATTATTGACTTTTACTTTTAGTTCGAGGTTTTTCATTGATTGTATGAATGAGTGGAAATTCGTAAATGCGACGGTATGTTACTAATACAATGATATTAAAAAACTTTGTCAATAACAAACGCATAAGTGATATTATGGACAATAATATCCTGGTTCTTATGTATTTTGTTAATAGATTAATACTAGATGTTATATTTAGTTTTAGAAAAAAATCTAACAATAAAAATATTCATGACCCGATATTTCCTGTCAATAATGTTAGTTTTGGTTTACTTGTCAATTGAAAGCGCGATGGGCTTGCAACCAGTCACGTATGGAATGCTACTTGTAGGCAACAACAAAATGTAAGCATTAATCATAATTTTACAATTTTTCAGGCAACTTTTTCCCTTGTCCTGGTAAAATTTACGAATGTCGACCTTATTAGTAGGTTCAACATTTTTGATTGAATGATACATTAGCTGTTTTTTATGGGTTAGTCCAGGAATCCCCATTGACTATCCCCATCAATGGGGATTTCCGGACTTTTTTTTATTTCTGTTGTAGAATAAAGATTATTTTCTCCATAAACTCAACGCGAGTTCATTTTACGGCCTCAAAGAGAGGTAACGCAATAAAACCGCGTCTGCACCACGTGCGCCGTTTGAACCATTATAAAAATAAAATATCTGCGCATAAGGAGAGTTCAATCACCTACCTAACCTAAGACAAGAGTTTGCGCACACATACACATTTGTAGGTCGCAGTATACGCGCATTGCGTGCGCGCACACAAGCGCGCAACGCCCACAGGCAAGAGCAGCGCGTGCGCGGAGCAAGTTTAGACAAACGGAAGAAATATTATTCTCTTTTTAGATACGTTTGGTACTATTCCTGATGTATGTGGATGTTTTGCGAGCTGGGTTCGTGCTTTTTTAATGTCCTTTCTTTTTTTATGTCGCTTTCTTATACGAGTTTTGATAACTTTATTTGGAGCGCGAATATTGAAGCTAGTTGAGTGATTTCTTCCGGGTTCCACACAGGAAGAGAAATAATTTTGTTGGAGAAAAATATAAGTTCCTACTTTTTAAGGATATTTTTTCTTGTTACATTACTTATACGAATAAATCCGAAAGTTTGTGTATATGTTTGTGGCCCAATCACGCCCAAATGACCAAACGAATTTGAATAAATTTGGAATATACATAGACCACGCCCTGGAATATCATTGAAGCTACTTTTATTCTATACACATAATATGAAGCTTATTTTGGTAAAAAAGAATACATATCAATAATTTGGCCATCGATCTTGACGCCTTCGAGAGAGCATAGTGGGAGACTTTTGCCCAGCAGTGGGACGAAAACTAACAAATTATGTTTCTTTATAAATTGTGTAACAGACGGAGTCATACCATCATTTTTATCAAGCTGATTACACAGCATTATCGCATTACGAACAACACTGATATAACATTACAAAAATAAACCTTACACTCTGTAAAAAGTAGGTATATTCGCAAAAAGTGACAACAGAGCATTGCTCTCTGCTTTTTTTACTGTGCATGTGTGCGCGTGTCTTGACCTACGACAACAGCTGTGGTAGTGTGCGTTACATTTTTCCATTGGACGAACAGTAATTACCAATCATAAATAAATGAAAATGACCTGAATAACTTCTTCATTGTTAAGCTTTTTGGTTGGTACCTACTTGGATTATGACGTTTTATGAAGTGATAAAATTTATATTACTATTTGTTTATCTTCTTAATATAAATAATTATTCTGTACGTGTGTTTATCACTTAACTTCAAAACGGCTTGATAGAAATTTCGTAAATTCGTACGTATATTTCAATGGGTTTCTGGATATTTTGACAATTCAATTGGACCTAGGTTAAGCTGTTGTCATCAGTATGACACTAAATTTGATTTGCTGTACTCTTAATGCGGTACGAAGTTCGCCGAGTCGGATAGTTTTAGTATATTTTTATTTTATGTATAACTAAAACTTAAAACTACTGAACCAATTTTATTAATTCTTTCATCTATCAAAAGCTACATTATCTGCGAGTAACATAGGTTATATTGTATATTCAAAAATAATAAAAATCTCCCTAAAAATTGTAATAATACAACCTAAGATATCAAAAATGTACCAATATATTTTTAATGCCCGAAGCCGGCGCGGATAGAGTTATCAATAAATAAAAACCGGCCAAGTGCGAGTCGGACTCGCGCACGAAGGGTTCCGTACTATTATCAAAACGGCAAAAAAAACACGTTTGTTGTACGGGAGTCTCACTTAAATATTTATTTTATGCTGATTTTAGAGAAATACATCATCTGTGAAAATTTCAACTGTCTAGCTAACACGGTTCACGAGATACAGCCTGGTAACAGACAGACGGACAGCGGTGTCTTAGTAGTCCCGTTTTTTACCCTTTAGATACGGAACCCTAGAAACATAAAAAATAATTCATAATATCTCGTAACCTACCTATTTACCTAACTACGTAGTTAGCATTCCACACGTGACAGGTTGCAATCCCGTCGCCGCTTTCAAGAATACTAACAGGTTTCCTCACGATGTTTTTCTTCACCGTTATAAACACGTGTAACGCGCATATAGGTACATTTTTCGAACAGAAATATCCATTGATGCACGGCCAGGATTCGAACTCGAAATTAATTGGAAATTAATAATATCTACCTAACTACATGAATTCAATAATTCAATTTCAAACTTTTTATTCGATCATGTGAAGTACCACCTATTTACCGACTTACTTTACCGATAGTGGTAAAATAGCGCCACCTGCCAGCGGAATCGCAAACCTCTTTCATCTTACCTCTCAAACCCCGAGCGGTCGCATGAAAACCGCGAAAAGTACCTATAATACGTAGTAACATCAAATGAAACTAGATGGCGCTGGAATGCAAAAATCAAGTTTGTTGTATGGGAGCCCCCCTTAAATATTTATTTTATTCTGTTTTTAGTATTTGTTGTTCGAGCAGGAATAGAAATACATAATCTGTGAAAATTTCAACTGTCTAGCTATCATGGTTCATGAGATACAGCCCTGTGACAGACAGACAGACGGACAGACGGACAGACGGACAGACGGACAGACGGACAGACGGACAGACGGACAGACGGACAGACGGACAGACGGACAGACGGACAGACAGACGGACAGCGAAGTCTTAGTAATAGGGTTCCGATTTTACCCTTTGGGTACGGAACCCTAAAAATGACTTATTCATTGTTAGGCTTTTTGGTAGATACCTGAGTACCTACTTGATCTGTGACGTCACGGTAGGTGAGAACTGGCTTCCTTTCTTTGTGCAATTGTAAATTATTGTATCTTTTTACATTCGCGCTGACCTAAATTGTATTTTGTAAACATGTTTTCATTGTTGCATTTTAACCGAACAATTTCACAAGAACAAAACGTTATTGACCGCGTGGGATTCGAACCCACATCAGTTTGTAATATTCCTAGGTAATGTAACTGCTTCTAAATAAGGGCATGTACGAAATTTAATGTTTGGATGTGCCTCTGACTACTCCTATTAGGCATGGAGCGCATGGCGATTTCCTATGTCTATCGTAGTTGGGGATTACAGTCACGATCCTATTTCTTTTTTTTTGAATCTGTTACCATTTCATCAAATTCAAAAAATAATCATTTTCTGAACAGGCTTAAGTGTATATCTTTATACAAAGTGAAGAACATAAAAGTACGAGTTTAAGATTAAAAGATATTTCATAAAAACATATTTTGCTAAAAAAACATTTCCACTGCCATCAGATCAGATGCGCGTGACTCAAAAAGTCAACCCAAAAACGGCAAGATGAAGATAAAACCTCTTTTGAGCGAACATATAATTATCTAAAGTCGACTTTGTACAAAGCTTTTTATTTTTATGTACTAACAAAGAGCTGTGCGGGACGTGAAATAATTAAGTTTTTACAAAGAATAATCAGTTTCTACAGAGAATAAATAAGTTTTACAGAGTATGGAGAATAATGCTTTGATGGTTTTGATGTTTCTTTTGAAGTAATCATGAAATAATTTTTGTGTTATAAAACTACTTGTATAAAGTTTTTTTATAAATCGCAAGCTACAGCAAAATGTAACACTGTGCCTCTGACTACTCCATTTAGACGCCTTCAAGTTACCGGTACCAGAAAGTGACCGGGAGGATGTCTACCGTATTTTTTTGTAATTATATTTTTACTACACTCTAAATTAGAATAGAGACAAATCTAAAACAATATTGTAATTCTCACTTAATATATCCTGACTCCACTAAGATTTCTAAGCGATAAAAGAGGATTTTAAGAGCTGTATTAAAATGATAATGATAGAAAACTTTATTATAAGTGAGTTTCTGTCCATAAATTCTTTCAGCAAAAATTAAGATAAAAATAACAAAAAATAAACCCTTACGAAGTTGTAGAAGGAGATGTTTTAAGCCCTTAAGACTTGAACGGTGGCCATATTGTAAATAATGAAGTTGAGAGCGGATAGTAATAATTTATGAAAAACTGTGTTTATAGTTTTGTCATAGTAATAAAGTGTAATAACAGTGCTTGCAAAGGGTTTTTATTATTATTACATCAATAATA
Organism: Hydriomena furcata; assembly: GCA_912999785.1. Taxonomy (NCBI): domain Eukaryota; kingdom Metazoa; phylum Arthropoda; class Insecta; order Lepidoptera; family Geometridae; genus Hydriomena; species Hydriomena furcata. The sequence goes on from OU538843.1 coordinate 2,650,280, forward strand.
ACGTAGCCAGTCTTTCAAAATGTCGAACGATAGGTTTAAAAAAACTGGACAAGTGCTTGTCTGTCTCGCGCACCGAGGATTTCGTACACACTTGTATGTTGATAGTTCGTGCATCACATAAATTAGATGTCGAAGATTTTTTAAGTCTAAAAAAATTACATGAGGACACTACATTTATTACAATTTTCGAAATGTTTCCTTTAATTGTGTTTTAAAACTTCGTTTTTTGTCAAATTTCATAATTCTATATCAACAGGAAGTATCCTGTAGGTTTTGATTTACGAACGAGCAAAATTGAACAAATTCGTGACATAAATGCCCATATTTTTTGATTGCGTTGTCTAAAAAGGTTGATTTTTTTACAGCTTCAAGTAACTATAGACCTACGTATTTGATATTAATTTCAACTTGATACGCATTCCTGCAAACAAGGGCCTTGACAAACAGACAGCCGGACGGATAAAATAGTTTTTTTTTGCTTTTGAGATAGGTAACCCTAAAAATCACATGTAAAATACTTATTAAAGTAATCTCATGAAACCATTTAACCACTTTGATAGTCGTAACAAACCGTATTGTGGTTAAAAGTCTCTAATTAAAGTTAAATAAAACACCCTTTAGCCGGCAAATAATCTTTTAAACTTTTATAGTGAACCTATTAAAATACTACTCTCTTTTTGATACGATCTTTAGATAACTCAACTATTTTTTTGTGCTTTTTAAATATCAGTGTCTCGAGTCAAAAAGAGAATAAGACATGTTAACTCCTTTAGAAAAAAATAAAGTTTATATTGCGCCATTGTAATCTACCTACATGTTCTGTTACAATAATTGGTTCCTGATTCCCATCATCAGATCAGCTCGCTGTCACCATACTATATTGTCACCTGAACTAAGGTGTATGCAAAATTCGATCGGAAACCAACAAATGGTCGAAGATGGTTTGATAATTGACAGACAACTTACAAACAGCAAGCAAAATATAAGCTTGTTATAACTAAACGTCAAACACGAGAAGCACATCGTTAAGAATAAAAAAGTTAAATGTCACATTGACTTTTACCGTGCTTAGGTCAGGTTACTTTCACCGTGCAAACACTAAGTTAGACTAAGCAAACAGATGACTTGGTTCGTTTAAAAGTTTGCCTTCTTATTTATTTACCATTTTAAAAAGATAACATTTTAAAACATGCTTCCTACTAACATAATAAATCTGAAAGTTTGTGATCATTTTGTATGATTAGATGTTTGTGCCCTAATCAAAACCAAACGACGGAATTTAATGAAACTTGGAATATACATCTCGAATAAATGAGAATAGTTATACAAAAAATTGTGTTTCGTTTCTTCGGGTTAAATAAGAAATTATGAATATTTAAGTCGAGTAATAAATGTTTTTGATGAACGCAGAAAAGTTTTTTCTCAATTACCGCATAAAATCTAGATAAATTACAGACAGAAACATGATTTGTAAAACTTTTCTCGATAGATTTATTTTATAAAGTTGGCTCTTCAAAAACACTAGTCTCGTTTTTAATCAAAACTATGAATAGCTAAACAGTTCATTTTTAAATAATTCGTTAAATAATCATACTAACTAAATACATTGCTGACTGTTTCTTTTTAAGTTCGATTGTTTTCAAGATAATGCAGTTTTATCACTTTTTCCGTCTTACCTGGATAGACTCAGCCCATACAATAAACCAAAAATTTCACATATCACCTTAATGAAGGTTTTCCAGATATGCGTGACCAATAGAAAATAATCAAAACATGAAATATTGACATTGATTGATTTGATATTACCGAAGTTAATATTGCAAGCCGTGTCTATTGCCTGAGTCTTTGGCTTGGTCGGAATAAACAGGCATAGTTTCACCTAGATTCAAAGACATAAAAAAGCGCATATCATAAAAAAACTAGAAAGTACTACCTTTTTAGATTTTAACTCACTTACAAAAACCGGCCAAGTGCGAGACGGACTCGCACACGAAAGGTTCCGTACCATTATCTATAAAATACGGCAAAAAACACGTTTATTGTATGGGAACCCCACTTAAATATTTATTTTATTCTGTTTTTAGTATTTGTTGTTATAGCGGCAACAGAAATACATAATCTGTGAAAATTTCAACTGTCTAGCTATCACGGTTTATGAGATACAGACGGACAGACAGCCTGTGACAGACAGACGGGCATCCCGTTTTAATCCTTTGGGTACGGAACCCTAAAAAGCAGTCTGAAGAGCAAAACTATTGAATAAGATTGAAATTGTAGTTTATGAGTGTTGTTTACATTTTATATTTAGGTACTAGATAAATAATCTCATAGCAAAAAAAGTGCTACCTGTTTTTACCGAATTTACCAATTTTATGGCCAATTTTTCCGATTTTTCTTTTTCTAAAACTTTTCCTGACAATTACGAACATAACAAAAAGTAAAATCAGTCAAGCAGTTCTCAAGTTTTTAGTTTTTTATACATACATTTTATGTGTTTATTACAATCATCGAGTCAGTCACGAAGTTGTGCGATTTACTTATTCGGTAGGTACTCCTTGTTCAGAATATCGATCACATCATCCCAATAGACGCATAATGGCTTCATTTCTTCAAACAAACAATTCTGTCAAAACGTTGAGGTGTGCAGGTCAGGGAAAGAAATAAAAAATGCATTCTGATTGGCCGGTTCAATGTCACAGCACGCCGCAGGGCGCGTCGTGAACCGCGCTCGGTATCTTATATCAGCAGAATAAGCCTAAAATCTTGCCAGAAATTGTTTGCCTTCCATGAGGAGTCTATAGGCTGTGTGGTCGATGGTCAGTACATCACTAAATAGTATAAAGCAAAGTCGCTTTCCGCTTCCCGCGTATGTATGTATGTATGTTTGCTTATATCTTTAAAACTACACAACGGATTTTGATGCGGTTTTTTTAATAGGTAGAGTGATTCAGGAGGAAGGTTTATATGTATAATAACATGCTACCCGTGCGAAGCCGGGGCGGGTCGCTAGTACAGGTATAAACGAATGCTATCGCAATAAGACTGCTGTGGCAGTAGATAAAATTAAAAACCATCTTTTTAATATGATTTTAAAAGACTACAAGTATTATTTTAATGTGTCACTTAACTACCTTATGTTTAAATATTATGGACCTCTCTTTTATTACCTTATACATACGAGTTTTTATAATATTTGCTCTTGATGATGTAGAGAAATCAAAGAATAAAAAAAACCGGTTAAGTGCGAAACGGAATCGCGCACGAAGTGTTCCGTACCATTATCTATAAAAACGCCAAAAAAAAACGTTTGTTGTATGGGAGCCCCACTTAAATATTTATTTTGTTCTGTTTTTAGTATTTGTTGTTGTAGCGGCAACAGAAATACATTATTTGTGAAAATTTCTACTGTCTAGCTATCACGGTTTATGAGATACAGCTATGTGACAGACAGACGGACAGCGAAGTCTTAGTAATAGGGTCCCGTTTTACCCTTTGGGTACGAAACCCTAAATAGTAAGAAGTGATTTCGATTTCCCGCGCAAATTTAGCTTAGACTTCTGGACTATAGTATCATTCAAATAATGATAGTATCATTACTACTAGTAGCTATAAACTTTATCTCCTTATAGGATATAATATATACAGTCAATGACAAAACATTTAAATATGTATAAGCTTTTATATACCGCGTATTGCCAAATGCGAGGTAGAGTTCTTTTTGAACATTCCTAATCATTCGAGTTTGAAGCTTAATCCATTCGAAATAGATTATAAATTCTGTCAGCAGGCTTTTATCGCTAACTCTATGTACTTATACGTCTGTAAGTAGTGTCTTATGTAGAGCAAAAATACCTGCATTGAATCCCCGCGCAACAGATCCTTCACATTTCGAAAGTGCATCACACATTCACTCACATTTAATTCACTTCAAAATCACATAACAAAACAGCTAAACAGCAGTAACTCAAAATATAACTTGAAAATTTAAAAAGGGCGGTAAGTTTTTTTTAATTGTAGCAAAAAATGTGTCTGTTTACGTCAAAATGTATTTTTCAAATGCGGTAAAAAATCGCTGCGCTCGAGCGTTGGCGGTGGTTGTATAGTTATAGAGTAGTATGTCCACAGAAGAAATATAACCGTCGTGCAGAAGTTTCACTGCGAATAAACATATGCCAGTTTATTTAATCTGTGACTTGACTTGATTTGAATCACATTTAAAGCTAAACAGCTACATGCCGAAATTCTAAATTTGAAAAATTTTCGAACCCCAATTTTTTGTATAAAAAGATTGTTTTCGTACGAGACGATAGTGAGTCTTACAGTGAATGAAATAAAGTAGTTTTTGAGTTGAGCCGTTTTAAAGTGACACAAGCTTGGTATGCCATCGTAATGCACTTATGTGTACTTGCTAAGTTTTTTATTATAGTCGGTTATATCCATAGGTTCCGCACAAGTCGAAACTTCTTGGTGCTTTGTTACGTAAAATTTCTTTGCAATGAGCTTTTTTATGGCTTAGAATAAGAATGTATAGTTTTGAAATGAGGTAAATTCTTGATCCTTTAAAACAAATATAGAAATTATTATATTTTTGTGAAATATTGTTGCAGCTTGCAATAATCTAATTTAGATCAAAACTTAGGTCAAGCTTAGATTTAAACATAATTCTTTTAGCTATTGTCAAAGCAATGATTTCAATATTAAAATTTCTTTGATTTCATGCTAATTTTTACGTACATAAAATTTGTTAATTATTTTTACTATTTTATACCTATCGGTATTGTTGATTGCAGTATAATAGTGAAATAATTCCTTTCTCGTTTTATTTTCACACGATTTAAAAACAATACGAACAGCTTGATTAAATGCAATTCCCAAGTATCAAAACCACTTCCTTTCGATAGCGCGAGCGAGTGAAAGAGACAGCAATACATGTATTTTCTTCACTGCTCCAAGTACTGGCGCGTTTTTTCAAGATAAAACTTTATATCCTTACCATGTATGAAAGTTTTATAATGTTGGATTTTTTAGCGCTCGTAGGTGGTCGAGTATCTAGATTTTTTATTTATGAGCATTGGAAAGAATAAAATATCGGCTAAGTGCAAGTCGGACTCGCGCACGAAGGGTTCCTTTATTATCTATAAAAACGGTAAAAAAATACGTTTGTTGTATGGGAGCCCCACTTGATTATTTTATTCTGTTTTTAGTAGTTGTTGGTATAGCGACATCAGAAATACATCATCTGTGAAATTTTCAACTGTCTAGCTACCACGTTCTTGAGATACAGCACTGTGATAGACAGACGGACAGACGGAGAGCGAAGTATTAGTAATAAGGTCCCGATTTTACCCATTGGGTACGGAACCCTTAAAATGAGTATTTTTATTGCGATGACGAAATTATTACTAATCTGTATTTCTATACTGACTTATTTGGAAATATGTTTTTATATCACGAGTTTTTTTTAAGGTATTATTAAAAGCATGAAGTTCGCTTCTACGTACATACATGTTTTTGTATTGTGCAATAAATATTATTATTTTCTATCTATACTAAATATGTTTTTCTTTACATTTTGTTAAATGATTTTATTGTAATTTATAAACAAAATTATTAGTTTTCATTAAGTAATGCAACTAGCTTACACTAACGGCTTTTCTTGTTTAAAAATTTGCTCGTAAATACCAATCCATTGTTGTTATGTAGTAACAAACATACCTTATTCATTTATTTAAAATACTCAAAGCTTACTTTGGTTTAGTAAAAACCAAAACGTAGAAAATATAAATAAATAATACTTACAAACTTACGAATTTATAATTAGTAGCAATAGTCACTACATAGTATAAAGCAAAGTCGCTTTCCGCTTCCCGCGTCTGTATGTCTGTATGTATGTTTGCTTATATCTTTAAAACTACACAACGGATTTTGATGCGGTTTTTTAATAGATAGAGTGATTCAGGAGGAAGGTTTATATGTATAATAACATGCTACCCGTGCGAAGCCGGGGCGGGTCGCTAGTGCATAATATAGCAGAGAAACACTGATAATTTTAGAGGTTTCTAATGTGATGTCGTAAATAAACACATTTTCTTGCGCTTACATTGCAAATGCTGGCTGAACCCCACGAGATATATCAAAATAATGTACTACAGTATTGTACACCTTAAAAACGTCTACAAAAAAGTCCACGATGGTATTAGAAATGTCTTACACACAGCGAAGCGGGCACGGGTCAGCTAGTATAATATAAGAATAGGTATAAAGTTTTATAAAGCCCGATTTAGTTTTAGTCGTTATAGAAACCGGCCAAGTCCGTACCATTATCTATAAAAAACGGCAAAAAAATCTCATTTGTTGTATGGGAGCCCCACTTAAATATTTGTTTTATTTTGTTCTTTGCATTTGTTATAGCGGCAACAAAAATACATCTGTAAAAATTTCAACTATCTAGCTATCACGGTTTATGTGATACAGCCTAGTGATAGACAGACAGACGGACAGCGAAGTCAGTAATAGGGTCCCGTTTTTATCGGGTACGAACCCTAAAAATTGTATAATGACATCGTAAATCAACCATTCGCTTCATCGCTCAAACGCAACGTGCAACTTTGCGATGCAGTTGACAATAATGCGTAAACCACAATCGACAAGTATTACACAAACTTATCATTAGTCTATACAATCCATGCTCGGTCTGTTGGGCCCTAAATATAGGACCTAAACGATCATAATAGCTAAAAATGGAAATAGGTTATTATTTTGTTAAACGGCGGGTTTTTCTTTGTGGGTAATTGTATTTTTTTTATGCAAATTTTTATTAGTGTCTTAAGGTAATGCTTGAAATTTTTAGTTTCTTGTATGGTAGCCCACAGTCCCTCTTGTCCCTCAGTCCGGACAAGACGGAAAAAGTGATAAAACTGCATATCTTGAAAACCATCAAACTTAAAAAGAAACTGTCTATAATTTAGGTGGCTGGTATGATTATCTATATTATAAAATTTAACTGTTTAGCTATTCATAGTTTTGAATAAAAATGAAAATAGTGTTTTTGGAAAATAAATCTATCGAGCAAAGTTTCACCAATCGTGTTTCTATCTATAAATTTTTCTAGATTAAATCCTTCAGTTATCTTTGTCATAGAAAACAAATCTGTATGTTTTTCGGTTATTGAGAAAAAACAATTTTGCATTCATCAAAAAATGTACTACTCTTCTTAACTTGATTCGTTATTTTTTGTGCATAAACCGGTTAAAATCATTAAGTTGGAATATTAAATTTCTTCTGTTCTTTTTTTCTACCTTCGTGCCTCTGCCTACCTCCTTCAAATGTCTTCTTACCTAAGTCTTCCGTACTTGGGGATTGCAGTCGTAATCATATTTCTTTTTTACCTCGCCCTACTCGTAATTTATTTAAAACCGCGTAAAATTGTCGCAAAATAAACATAAAATGTTTTCCTGTTTTCCCGCTACAAATAGCAACTGAGATATTAGATGCAAGACGGCTAGAATGGCGTTCGTTAGCCTCTTTTAATTTCAGCTAATTTTTATCTTGCCGGCGTCCGTCGCCTTTTTACAGAGCACGAACCATTAGCTGCGATTGTGGAGGGATGAGGTGTTTTGATACTTGAACCTGTACAAATATAAGATACGAATGCAGGTTTATATCCAAATCAGTTCTGACAGATTATTTAGTAATTGTATGTGAACGTGAAAGATGAAAGGAATGAGAGAAAAATAAGATGGCGGTTTATGATAGACAAGACTTGCTACATTGTCATTAATTTTTATTTATAACATTAGAGAAGTGTTTAATATTGCTCATCCTTACACTATATTACGAGTAATACCAGGTTGATTATTACCATCGACAAGGATAGTAAATCAAACAGACAAGAAAGTTAGTTAATGGGAACGTGACAACACGGGATTTTGTCACCTTTAATTTATTTACCGACGTTTCGACTATTTAAAAAAAACAATAAAAATTTGTGTAAAAATTCATAGTTATGTCTACATAACATGATGGTTTGAAAAATGAGAACGTGTTAAAATAGGTGAAAACGGAGTACTAGAAAACTGAGAGGGTTTGTTTATGTATTTGTTAGGGTGTAATAAAAAAAGGTATACAAAAATAAACTCACAAGGAGTAAAGCAGAGATCGATCATTGTTCAACAACGATTCCACTAATTGAAAATAGTTTATACTTGTTCCAAATGAAACGATAAAAAGTTATATCTCCAATAAAAATCTAGAGAGCTAGAGCCATGTATCTATTTTATCTATGAATCTATTGACTGGCCTCATGGCTCAAATGGTATTAACTCTGCCTTTTCTGTAGATTCCCACCCGGGAAGCACATTTGTGACACAAAAGAAACGTAATGTTATAATCCTAATAATATTATAAATGCGAAAGTTTGTGATAAGGCTGCTATGTTTATCCCTAATCAAAAATAAACGACAAAACGGATTAAGATGAAATTTGTTGTAGTCTACAGATAAAAAATCAGAATAAATAAAAGGGGAACTTGTAATTCGAAAAACAACCCCTAAATGATAAAAACTAAAAAATAATGATTTTAGTATAGATGGCGCTGGTTTGCAAGAAATCTGACATCACAGACTAAAAGCATAGTCTTTTTTATTTGATTATTGAAATTTGACAGGACAACGTATGTCACGAGTAGGCTAGTGTATCATGTACTTACAAAAAAATAAATATGTATAAGTATTCTATCAATAATCTGGTTCCCATAATACAAGATTTACTTAGTTTCATAATAGCACTTTGTGATAATATCCACTAATAATTATTTATTTATTACTATTTTAAACAATGTTGGAATAATGATAATAAAAAATTTCAAGTAAGTATCAAGATTGTTATAATACCGTACGGTACTGAAGAAATCTAATTTTTGTTAAGTTTTTCTCTTATTCCGTCGTGTCCCCAGAGGGCGCTGTTTTAAAGCCAATTTGTATGTGTTTGTGAAAATTCGACCTTACAACTGGTTGTCGTGTCTTTTGCTACTGCTAATAAAACGTTTTAACTTTTATTTTTTTTCTTTTTGTTACAATCGCTTCCGTTTTAAGAGAGAAGCATGTTTTCGAACATAAACCTTCTTTTAATCTACGTTGTTATGTTATACTCCGTGATAACTGTTTTTTAAATACTATGAAATGGACAATTTTACTAAGACAAAATTGTTTTTATTTATAACTTAAAACCATCGACTTCGATCGTGTAGTTATACATACAAATTTTGACATCTCATTTCAATCCCTTTAAGGGTAGTTTTTTGGAATACACAGTAGGTTCATGTTTATTTCATTGAAACTAGGTCATTCATATTAATCTAGACATATACCAAATTCCATCGAAATTAGTTATGAATCATCAATCGTTATGCTGTGAATAAGTAACAAACAAGTAAAAAAAAATGTTTTACAAAATGTTTCCAAAAGGGGTAGGCAGAGACCACGGCTTTCCACATGCTACGATCTTGACATACTTCTTTTGCTTCATTTACCCTCATGACTTTCCTCATGCATATATCTTTATACTCATATTTTTTTTGATGGAGTAATATTATGCTCTATCTTACTTAACTCATCTTTGTTTTCAGTTTTTCCAAAGTTTCCCTATAAAACAACATTGTAGGTACTTGCATAAAATTGTATCACAAAACACAGGTGGGTTAAGTCGAAAAAATTCATTTTTTACGAGCTATATGAAACTTTCCTAATAATGTCTCGAGTTTAAGAGCCCACCGCTAATTGCTATATAAATTATCAAGTTTAGTTAAAAAAGTCACCGGGTTTGAGTTATGACGTCGGAAAAAACGTCGCGGGGAAAGAAAAATGGCAAGACTTCGTATCAGTAGGTAGCTAAATATATACATTTTCATTTAGCTTAACTGGGTTTTAATGCTTTTTATACTTTTTACGTATTTATCGCGTAATTCGGTTATTTTACCAAAATTATAAAAGCGAAAGTTTGTGAGGATTATATAGCGGCGATAGGCTTGCAACCTTTTACGTATGAAATGCTAACTACTGCAAAATGTGGGCATATGCCAAATATAATGTTTGGACCTCTGACTACCCCTACTAGACATCTAGGACCTAAACTCTACCGTATCTACCGTACTTGGGGTTCACAGTTGTGATCCAATTTTTATTAAGCGTTCAAAAAACAACAGTTTATTAAAAACAACAGAAAATTCACAAAAACTTTCCGTAAGACTATCGACGCAATTTCTCCGAACCTATTAACTTTAAAAGCCGTTCGGTCATTAAACCAATTTTTTAAACGTCCTCACTTACAATTTTTCCCTCCCTTCTTGGACACTTTTCATAATTACCGCAGCCTCCCCCTACCCTCTATCGTCTGATTCTTGTTAAAAGATGTTACAGTTAGCGAAAAAGTGTTTGCAAAGTTTAGGAGATTCTTTTGTGTTTGATATCAATTGGATTTTAACCTTTCGGGAATATTCCCTGTCCAGATCTTCGTGCTGATTATGAAGTGTCAGTTTTTTTTGTTTTTATCTGGGTTTCGTACCCGAAGGGTAAAAACGGGACCCTATACGGTCTGACTATCTGTCAACAGGCTGTATCTCATGAACCGTGATAGCTAGACATTTGAAATTTTCACAGGTGATGTATTTTTGTTGCCGCTATAACAACAAGAAATAAAAATAGAATAAAATTAATATTTAATTGGGGCTCCCATACAACAAACGTGCTATAGAATATCGTATGGAACTTTTCGTGCGCGAGTCCAACTTGCACTTGGCCGATTTTTTGTTTTTATTAGTAATATCTTCAGATTTATACCGGTGCTTTATTGCAAAAACGTGGCCTTAAAAACTCCATTTCAATTAATGATGAAGAGCTTGTAAGCCGTGAGCAATATACAGCAAAAAATAAAAATCTAGAACCAAGAGGCCATAAAAAACAGCGCAACACTTTCGGAACTCCGTACATCATTAAAACATTTTTTTAAGCGATATTTATTAGGAGAAAGACGCCGACGCAAAAACACGACAACCGCGAATTGATTTACTATCTTCCGAATTAAAAAATAAAAAGTACACCCAAACATAAAAAGGCTAAAACGACACGTCGACGACGGACGGCGAACGTCAAAATCGTCTCAATTTCGAACAGAAAAACAATTGCGATTTGAATTTCAAATGTGGAACGCGGTCATTTTCGGTGGATTTTTTCGGTAAGCGGCGGGATAATAAATCTCACGGCAATAACAATAAATTCATTGCGGATCGACATGCAAATGTAGGGATTTTTTTCGACAACTTGCAACGAGTACTTTTGTTCTGGACGGGATGAGCTGTGGAGTCGACATTATTTTATTTAAAAAAAATATATTTAATTTAAGTTTTAGTAAGTTGGAAGTAAGCTAGGCATTCTTATTTGCTAAAAAGTGATTTTAAATTAAAGGTAATTATATACTTAAATGTAATCATAAAACAATGCATTAATTTTAAAAAGACGTTATTGTTCATTCAGTTACTTCTATCTGGCACACAGCCCCACCCAGGACAAATATGTGTGTGATGAACATAGATGTTTAATCTGTGTATGGGTGTAAGGTATGTATTTATTTACGAAAAATAAGTATAAGTATTCTATCAGTTTATCTAGTTCCAATAGTACAAAATTAGCTTAGAGTGATGGCTAGATGGCGCTGTGTAATAATGTCCACCAATATTTATTTATTATTATTAAGATATTATAAAGCACAACAATATTTGTTATTAAGAAATTACTCGCACTATTTCAAAAAACGTAAATTTAAAATAAACAAGGAAATAGTCTATTAAAAAAACTAACGCTGAAAATGTCCGTCCCATTCATTGTTCCGTTCGCCGCCTCAAAAGATCAACTACAACAGTTTTTATTTTGAGTGTACTTTTTCGTTCGTACAGGTTTATTTTTTCGTGCACCTGTACTTTGCATGTTGCATTGTGTTGCGTTTCGTGATAGAGTTTTTTAAATTAAAAATAGTTTTTGTATTAACATAGTGAGGTTTAGGTCTTTATGATCAATAAGTAAGATAATAAATAAATAAATAAATAAATATTTGTGGACATTTTACACATCGCCATCTAGCCCCAAACTAAGCAAAGCTTCTACTATGGGAACTAGATAACTGATATAATACTTAAAATATACTTTTTTTTTGTAAATACATACATATGATACATACTAACACCCAGACACAGAGCAAACATCTATGTTAATCACACAAATATTTGCTCTAGGTGGGGATCGAACCCACAACCTACAGCGCTGAAGGCAGAGTTACTACCAACTGAGCTGTGAGGCTGATAATAAGCTTAGGTACTGCCAAATGTGGGCGTGTGCTAAATCTAACGTTTGGACGTGCCTCTGACTAACCCTTTAGATCTGGATCTGAGCAACTGTAGATCTGAGAGGATGTCTACCGTACTTGGGGATTTCTCACAGTCATCCTATTTCATTTCATTTCAAAAAAGATATCTAGCTGTCAAACGCTTTTATCTTGAATACAAGTTGCTTAGTCGCAAAGAAGCTATCTGCATCACTACTAAACTGTACCCTCTAACGATAGCATCAATATACTGCCCACCGCGATATGCGATTAAAAAGGACACGTACAAGAGACTTTTAAATCTTCTTGGCGAAAAGTTCATACTAGGAGGAGATTTCAATGCAAAAAATACGTATTGGGGCTCCAGACTAACAAACACAAAAGGAAAAGAGTTACTGAATGCCGTAAACGAACTCAAATGTGACGTTACATCCACAAGGTCACCTACTTACTGGCCATCTGATCAACATAAAGTCCCAGACTTGATAGACTTTTTCATATATAAAAATCTTTCCTCAAACTACTTACAAACTAAACAGAGTTATGATATGAACTCGGATCACTCTGCAATATACTTAGAAATAAGCGAAAATGTTCTATACAAAAAAAATACTCTGACCCTAGTTAATAAACACACAGACTGGGAGAGTTTTAAAATAGAATTAAATAGTAATATAGACCTAAGAGTTCCACTTAAAACTCCAGAGCAGCTTAACATAGATCTGGATAAGTTTATAAAATTAATACAGCAGACAGCGTGGAAAAATACACCAGTGGTTAAAAAAAGAGCCTCTCGGAATACCTACCCCCGAGAAATCACCAAGCTGATACACGAAAAGCGACAACAGCGAAACCAATGGCATCAGACTAGGTCTCCGCAAGACAAAACAAAATTAAATAAACTTACTAAACAACTAAAAAGGCTAATTCAAAACCACAATGATACCTTAACGAACTCATTCCTCCAAAAGCTAACCAGTGATCGCAGTACAGATTACTCACTCTGGAAGGCTACTAAAAACCTAAAACAGCCAACTACCCAAATCCCACCAATAAAACTGGGACCTGGTAAATGGGCTGTTAGTAATGAACAAAAAGCCAAAAAGTTTGCGGAGCACTTAGAAAATATATTTATACCAAATGAAGGTCAAACGATTAATGAAGTCTCAACTCAAGAGGCTTGCGTCGAAAAATCAACTTTAAAGCTTGTGTCACCCAGAGAAGTGGCATGGCATATAAAGCAACACATAAACCCGAAAAAATCCCCGGGTTTCGATCTTATCTCGGGTGATATCCTTCACAACCTCCCAAGAAAAGCCTTGGTTAAATTAACAAATATTATCAACGCTGCTTTGAGACTCAAATATGTACCAGATTTATGGAAAGTGGCTGAAGTAATAATGATAAGAAAACCAGGGAAATCGCCGCAAGATGCTTCTTCATACAGACCGATATCACTATTACCTATAATGTCAAAGTTATTCGAAAAACTGTTGCTTAAACGGCTTAAACCGATACTAGACAGCAAGAACCTTATCCCAGATCATCAGTTTGGATTCCGCGAACAGCACTCAACAATAGACCAAGTACATAGAATCACCAACACAATCGAAAAAACTCTCGAAGAGAAAAAAGTCTGCTCTACAGTTTTCCTAGATGTAGCACAGGTATTTGATAAAGTTTGGCATGAAGGCCTTATGTTAAAATTGCGGAAAATGCTACCTGGAGAATTTGCTGACATACTAGAGTCATACTTATCGAATAGAGCTTTTAGAATAAGGCAAGATGATGCCTATTCCGAACTAAAGGAGATCAAAGCTGGTGTACCACAGGGAAGCGTATTGGGACCGGTCCTGTATCTGCTATATACTTGTGATATTCCTGAACTTAAAAATAACACCATCGCGACCTTTGCTGACGATACTGCTATAATGGCTGTAGGAAACACCTACGCAGAAGCAGCAGAAAAGGTTCAAGAAGCTGTTAATAAAATTCATGGTTGGACACAGCAGTGGAGAATTAAACTAAATGAGACGAAATCCGTTCACATTAACTTCACTAACAAAAAGGAGGAATACCACCCAATATTTATTAACAACAAGCTCATACCATATGAAAATACGGCTAAATACTTGGGCATGACGCTTGACGCAAAGCTACGCTGGAAAGCTCACGTCAAAAAGAAAAAAGATGAGTTAGATCTACGCTACAAAAGAATGTACTGGCTTCTTGGAAGACATTCCGCCCTGACAGTACACAACAAGATGTTACTATACAAACAAGTCCTTATGCCAGTATGGACCTATGGTATACAGCTTTGGGGCTGTACCAAAAAGAGCAATATACAAATAATCCAAAGATTCCAAAACAAGGTACTCAGGGGAATAGTGAATGCACCCTGGTACATAAGAAATGACGATCTCCACCGGGACCTTAATATAGATTTCGTCGCTAAAGTCATTCAATATTATGCAGAAGCTCACGAACAAAGACTTCATCGCCATGTAAACGTCGAGGCAATCCAGCTTCTCGACAACACAGACCAAGTAAGAAGGCTCAAAAGAACGAAACCTTTTGAGCTAGTGTAATGTAGTGTATCATACAATCAGTGTTGTGTAGTGTAAGAGTAAGTTAGTACTACGTTTATAGAACACAAAAACAAAGTGTCTTCCCCTTAATTAGAGACAGTAAGAAAAGTGTTAGTGGACACATTCTTAGTTTAATAACAATATCATAGCAATTTAGGTCAAAGTGAAACTACTCATTAGCCTGCCTTATGGCTAGATTGTAGTATTATTAGAGTACACTATTTATATTAATGTACACTAACAATAAAAAAAAAAAAAAGTCGCAAAGAACCGGTTCAAAATGATTCTTTTGATTTCTCAAAAATTTTAAGTATCAACTAAAAGAGTGCTAACTCTTGCAAATAGTGGGCATGTGCCAAAATGTAATGTTTGGACGTGCCTCTACCCCTTTTAGACATCTTCAAGGATCTGAGTGCCTGGAGATCTGAGAGGATGTCAACACCTAACTTAGGGATTATAGTCGTGATCCTATCATTGTGTATCTAACTGCCTGATGTGTTTACAACTTATCTTTATTTATTGCTACTTTTAGAGAAGCCTATTTAAACTTAACTTCGAACTAACCAAAAACATGTAATATTTTTAACAACAAACGACATCTATCTATTATTTTTATGTTTCCTTAGTATGTGAGCGAAGCATAGCGCGGAAACCTGTGAAAAATAAAAAACCGGCCAAGTGCGAGTCGGACTCGCGCATGAAGGGTTCCGTACCATTATCTATAAAAACGGCAAAAAAAATCATGTTTGTTGTATGAGAGCCCCCCATATTGATTTTATTCTGTTTTTAGTATTTGTTGTTAGAGCAGCAACAGAAATACATAATCTGTGAAAATTTCAACTGTCTAGCTATCACGGTTCATGAGATACAGCCCTGTGACAGACAGACAGACGGACAGACAGACAGACAGACGGACAGCGAAGTCTTAGTAATAGGGTTCCGATTTTACCCTTTGGGTAGGGAACCCTAAAAAGCACCCAGACACCTACAGATGTTCTGTAACTTTCCGTATCCGTAAGTACTTCCTGGTCATACGCCACCTTGTACGCAGATGGTCACTCACAATTGGCCATAGGGATGCCCTCCATCCTCTCTAAGAGTTGTATACAAAAGAGTGTCCTACCAAAGACAATCATATATGTATGATGAACATAGATTTTTGTTATGTGTTTGGGTCTAGGTTTAATGTACATATTATAAGTATAATAATATAATTAAAAAACTGTTTACCATAGTACAAGCTTTGCTTAGTTTGGGGCTAGATAGCTCTGTGTTAAATGTCGATTTTGCCTAGCCTAGGGCCGTGTTTGTTGCCTGATTCTTTTAGGCTTGGTCGCGAGGAACAGGCGTAGCGTGCCTAGTTCCTAAGACGTTTCAAAGTGATCCTTGTGATTTTATTAGAAATCAATACCTTTTGACATACCTCCGACTACCTTTCTTTAGACATATTTAAAGATTAGCACCGGAGATATAGGGAAATGCCTTCCGTGTGATAATATAAACACTTATGAGTTACTGACTCACTGATTGATTAAAAACAACACAAAGCTAGAACATTGAGTTTAAATTCAAATTAAAAAATCATTTAATTCAATAAAATCACAAGGATCACTTTGAAACATGTTAGGAACTAGGTGAAACTACGCCGATTCCTCGCGACTATGCCTAGAAGAATCAGGCAACAAACACGGCTTGGGGTCTACCTTTTTTTTAATGAGTTCTAGAAGCAAGTAGTATATTTTTATGATGATGTAGAGGTGCGATAAGAAAGGAAATTAAGATATGTTGCCCATAAAAGGGGAGAAAGGGGTAAACACGTTTGTATGAAAATCGCGCGAAGATGTGAAAGAAAGCTGAAGAAGAAGGTTTCTTAATAAACACAGGTTGTAATAATTTAACTTATATCTTCAAGTTAATGAATAATATCGAATAATCTTAAATGCGTGTAAACTAGTATTATAAATACTAAATAGCTTGTTAAAAAATATGACTTAATTTTTTTACTGTGCATCCAGTTTCACCGCACATCCCTAGTTGCCGTAAAAAAGGAGTGAAAAAAATCTTGCGAATCTCGATAAACTGTTACGCCCTCAGGCCCAACAACGTTTTATCAGATATAATTATAACAAAGTGTTTCAATGAATATTCAACTGTTTAGATCGACACTAGATATTTGTAGTAAAAACCCTATGTGGCTGTGTAGGCACATCCTTTGCCACCCACTGCTAGATTGAAGATAAAAAAAATAGGCTTAAAAAGTGTAAAAAGCTCACCTTGGAAATAGAAAGTAAATTACCCCTTAAGGAGATGCGCTTTGGCGGTTGTGGGACTGTTCTTTATTTGAATATTAAACACTTTTAAACAAAAAAAAACATTCTATTTTTAAAAACATTCTAATACCAGTTTTTCTGAATATTAAACACTTTTAAACAAAAAAAACTATTGTTCTATTTTTAAAAACATCAGACATTATATACAGGGTTACTGGTTATTCAACCTATTCCTAAGAGGTTGTGGGGGAGGTTATTTCCGTTGAATAAGACCATAATGTTTCAATGCGAAAGTTAACTTTAAAATGTAATTCTTTTACACCTCATTAAAAAACGTATTGAATTCATCGTTCGTCTAATATTTTCTTGTAGTTTTGTATTGTTGAATAATGCTTATAAAATCCTCATAATAAAATAGAAATGAGAATTTGATAATAAGAAATAGTTTTTTTTAAACCGATCGATTTACTTAAAAAACACTTAAATATTTTTATCTCAGATATGGTTAAGTTTCGAACTAGAACATTATGACTACTCTTAGTAGGAATAGTTTGAAAAACCAGTAAACCTGTATAAAGAAACAATATCATAGTTTATGAAAGAAACAGTTTTAAAAATCGAACGTGCCAAAAAGAAAAAGAGTGTTCTAAAATCAAAAGTTCAAATTCAAGAATCGAACGTGTCACCAAAGCCACCGCCGCGTGTCCCCTACCCTTGGAAGATAACAATACGCATTGAAACAGATGCCAACTCACTCGCTGAAGTGTTGACCAGCACTCCTCCAATGTCCTCTCGCTGATGCTCTGCCCAGATCGAGCTTGTTGCTGTTGGGAAAAGAAAATGTGAGTTCGGAACGAGTTTTAAACATTTGGTAATAAACGGTAATTTAGTTTACCATTGGTGCCGATTCTGTTGTGTGGGTCCGTATCTTTTAGTCTACATATCAATATGTCTAGGTAGATCTAGATTGCGAAATGACTTTTTCGCTATCGGACCACTTATCCGGACGTTTACAAACCTAGGATTTCCTAAAATAAATTTGTTCTTATTCCTTTACGTTAAAGTCAAAATTTGCGTAACCTCAAAGTGGAAGTTCCTAAATTATTTCGTATATTTCGGACTTTAACATAAAGGAATAAGAGCGATCGTGTTTTAGGAAAGAAGAATTTTAGCATGGACATAACAGAATCGCCTCCATTGTGACCTAAAACACTAAAGTCGTTCGAAACACAAGAAATAGTCGGCTTATTTCAAAAATAGCGTAGACCAATTTAGTAAAACAGTGAGTTTTAAATTGCAATCGATTTAAAAATGTATTAGTAGTTTTAGTCGATAAGCAAAAACCGTCCTAAAGGTTTAAATAATAAAGCTCACTGTTCCTTGTCGCTTAGAAGGGAACCACGGAAACTCACCGGAATTGCTTTCACACCCTATAATTCCGAGAAATTGACTAAATGGAACGATTTTATTGAACGAATCTACATTGAGGTATCGTATCAAGTTTTATAAGGAAAAGTTTCGAAAATAATCGAATAAGCTAGTTATGATACATACATACTATAGGTATATTATAGCCACCAAGCATGTATGTATAGGCGTGGTCGTGAAAAATAGGCGTAAACTCGACTAAATTGAAGACGACTCAAAAATATTTTAGGTATTTTAACATTAAAGTTCTTATTCAATTTTACGTAAATATTATTATTTTGTAAATCTCTAGCTGGAAAGTCATTCAGTTCAGTATGACTTTCCAGCTAGAGATTTACAAAAAAATAATATTTACGTAAAATTGAATAAGAACTTTAATGTTAAAATACCTAAAAGTTACCAACATCAGTAAGGTTTGTTTTAATATTTGGATAAACTGTCATTTATTAACCGATTTGGAAACATCTTTTTTTAGTTGGGAGTTTTGGTCCCATTTAAAACCAAAAAGGTGAAAAAATAGGACATTAAACTTATTATTAGACTTTTACCAACATGTCAGTTTTTTTAGATTTTTAGACATACCTAATTATCAATAATGAGTTCCCGTGATCCGTTTAAGTGAGGGGATAGATAGAAATTAAAATAATTACATCGATATTCAGGCTATTCAGGACATTTACCAATGCGAATGGCAACATTGAGTTCCGATCGCCGACCGCCGCGTCCCCAGTAGGCGACTGCTGTTGCGGCTGCTTGAAACAAAAATTTGTTCGATTTTCAAATAAAATATTATCACGACTGTTTTCCCCATGCACGGTAGACATACTCTCAGATCTCGAGGCGTTTAGATCCTTGAATATACCTAAAGGGGGTAGAAGCACGTCCAAAAATTACATCAATGACAGGTTAAAGCGTATTGCCATCGTTTTTCAAACTATCGTAATTAAAAAACTTCACTATCTATTTTTACACACGTCTTTATTTATCTACCCGCTATCATAGCTATTGTAACATAGAGGTACTTAATATGTGATAAAAACCCGTGTAAATATGTAATAGTTAATAACTTAATAGTTTATTAAAAACTACATTATATACTACTATTTATTAAGAGGTGAAATTTGTATTTATACAACTACAAATACGAGTCAAGAGTACTCTAAACCGCAAGTATGTATGAAGAATGTGATGAGAGTGAATGAAGCAAAACAGGTATGTCAATCGTAGCTAGCTACGGCTATCCCGTGGTGTCTGCCTACTCCTGAGAAGGCGTGATTTTATGCATTTAATTTTGTATTTTTGTTTGTAATACAAATAAAAAAACTACCGAACCAATTTGGGAAATTATTTCACCTATCATAAGCTACATTATCAGCGAGTAACGTGGACAATATTAAAATTTTCAAAAAAATTTGAGCTGCCTAGATAATTCAGATAATGTTACCTAAGGTAGTATAAATTTGCCTTTAGTCTTTATTGGTACACTAGCTGACCCGTGCCCGCTTCGCTGTGCGTAAGACATTTCTAATACCATCGCGGACTTTATTGTAGAAAAAAAAATGTGTTTATTTACGACATCACATTAGAAACCTCTAAAATTATCAGTGTTTCTCTACTATATTATGCATGTATTATACATATAAACCTTTCTCTTGAATCACTCTATCTATTAAAAAAACCGCATCAAAGTCCGTTGTGTAGTTTTAAAGATATAAGCAAACATACATACATACATATTACATACAGACGCGGGAAGCGGAAAGCGACTTTGCTTTATACTATGTAGTGATTCTTGCGAAACCACAGGATAGCTTATTAAGCTTTATGCATATCTATACTTAATATAATAAAGAGGATAGATTTGATTGTTTGTTTGTTTGCAATGAATAGACTCCGAAACAATTGGACTGATTTGAAAAATTATTTTACCATTAGAATCCTACTTTATCCTTGAACATAGGCTATATTTATTACTAGAAAAAAATCAGGGATCCCTATTAAAACTTTAATAATGTAACCCAAAGTGGAAAAAAATAGCCATAAAATCATTATAGAGGTACACCCGTGCATCGCCTGGGCGGACTGCTAATACCTACCTATATAAAAAATGCTTCTAATATGCAATTTATGAAAGGATCCTTTCATCCCTTGACGAATCATTTAGAATGAATGAATTAATATCATCTTTCGTTTCTGATTTTTATAATGCATTTGATTTATAATACTTTGAATTCAGAAATTTCAAAAGTAAAACAGATAAAACAAAGTTTAGGTTTAAGCTTGGTATTAAACCAGTGACTAAAATAAACTATTGCAAAAAAAGTTTAGCACTAAACCATGGATCGTTTATGGTCCAAAGAAACTTTCAAGATCCCTAGTTTGTCTTTTGTTACCAATAAGAAAATTCTCATTAAAGAAGTTATAGGTAATATTGTACTAACTTATACCTTGTTACCTTATAACATAACCATTTTTTTCTGATTTTAATCAATAAATAAATGTTTTTAATGAATGATCTTTAAATACATCATACATCATGTCAGAAAGATGACAAATCTTCACCACCTTTGTAGGTCTCACGGATGAAATACTTAAAATATTATGACATATATTGAGTTTGAAAAATGCTTTCAAATTTGCATTTTAATGCGCAAGCCAATAAATTGATGCGAAATACTAAATGCAAAGAGTATTTGTTTGTTTGTCATCAATGGATTGACATGAATTTTCATTTTAATGTTCATGATCCGGAAAGTTAGGCTACATTTTATCCGGGTTAATCACGTGGGAAGCTACAGGCAGAAACATAAGTCTGATATTATTACAAGTAAATCCAATTAATATAAAAAAAACTAAGAAAAACTATTAGGAAGGCAATTGATAAGTTAATACAGAAATATAAATAAATCAAAACCGCAAACCATGCAGTTAGTAAAAAAAAAAAAAAAAAACCAATTTTAAATTATTTAAGGATGCATTACATGAAATGAGATAAAAGTACTAGGCACAAAACAATGTTTCACACAAAATTAACTATTGATTTTTACATGGGTCTTTTTACCTTCAATTTATATTACCGACACGTTTCGACTATGTTAAAAAAGACATGGTCACAGGCAAAATCTTACAAAATTAAACGTAAAACGTAAAAAGACCCGTTTAAAAAACAATAGTTATGTTTAATAATCACGATAGTTTGAAAAAGACAAAATTATAAGTAAAAAAAATAATGTTATGTAAAAAGAATCACACCAAGTTAAAATGAATTAAAACTAAAGTTATGTTTCTAAATACCACACTTAATGAATTAAAAAATAATTACATGATTGTTATTAATTGATGATAGTAAATTTACCAATGCAAACGGCACGAGTGATCTCTCACTCATCGTAGAATCCGCTGATGGTGATTGCTGTTGTTGCTGTCCCGTTTCAACGTTAGCAGAAGAGTAGCGTGAAAAAGAGAGAAAATATATTGATATCTAAGTTGACTCAAATCCCTGCTTTTTTATTTATAATGAAGATTCTTCTTGTCCTTATCCCACGACATGTAGAAAAAATGTTGCAAAAAGGATTGACTTAGTGTTTTAAAACCGGCTACCCTCTTTGGGAATATATTTATAAGATGCGACATAAAATAAAATCTACAATTGATGCTCTCGACTCGAGTGTTACAAAAATATTAATAAATCAAATTTTAATTAACCGTTCATTAAAAAAAGTAACCACAAAAGACCAAACACTCGCAGCGAACCGTTAAATTTTCATTTAAGAAAAAAAAACGCATGAATACGAACAGGATGCCAGAACCGGTTAAATTCAACTTCCGAAAAACAAAAAAACACGACAGATTCTCTGTAACAAATAACTGTCAACACCCCTCCGTGAAACAAAGAGCAAAAAAATTAAAAATGAAATCGGAACGTACCCTAATCCGAGCCGTGGGAATAGACAAATGCAAGGTGAGCGTATTCGAAACTAATTTAAAAAGTAATATTCATTCCTTTTGTTTTTAATTCCGAGATTGCACAACGTTCTCTATTTGAATTTTTATTGCATTGTTCTGTGTAACTTTTTTAATTTCATCATAATGCAACGGTAGTACTAAAATTACTAGTTATCAAACCGGAAAGGATATTAAAATAAACACGGTAACCGAGACGTCACCAATAAAGTAAGCCATATGCTAAATACAAACATTTGTGTAGGCGAACAAAAAGGTAAAAATGCCGCGGACAAGTTGATCACACTAATACAGAAATAATAGAATTATCACAGATTATTGTAATTTACATATCCTTTTGTAACACCGGATGCGGCATAAGGACAAAAACGATTTAATAATAAGTTTGACGCTAAGACCTTAACCCTTTCTTGTGTTAACAAAAGCTTTACAATATGTTGCCTTGGCGTCTTTTATTTTTTATAAGGAAGGGATCATTCAAATTTGGAACGGGTTTTGTGAGACCTCACCGTGTGTAATTTCCTGAGGTCAGTTCATCTTGGGTCTTTGAAGACGATACACGCTGTCTTTTAGTGTGTTTCACATTCACAAATTAAATATGTTTTAATTTATTTTCTATTAAAAAACAGCAAAGATATTTTTTGGAAAATATTCAGTGATGTGAAAATGTAAGTTTTCTTTTCAATGTTCAATGCAATGAAACTAATAATATTTAATACACTTTTTATTGTTTTTTTATCGCGTAAGAAATACTAAAAGTACTCGAACTATATTTTTTTTAAAGAAAACACTAAGAATCTTATTCAGAGAAGTGATGTTTTTCAGCGCTCTGTGCCGTCGGTCGGACGAAGTTACAATTTTTTTTTAAATATTTTTCTTGTTCCTTTTTCTTTAACTTTATTTTTCACTTCACCTTTTTTGTATGTTTTGATGTATTGTTTTCCATTGTCAGTAATATTTAAAAAAAGTTTTTCTCATTTGCGTAATTTTTCTCAAGATCTCAAATTAACTTGGCACTTTCTTACAATTCCTTCAAAAAATCTTTGCTGTTTTGTCATTTTCTAACACATTTTTTTAAGTAATAAAAACTCACCTGTATCTCATTCACCAGCTTCTCTGTCATAGTCTTGTGGTCGGGAGTCGCTGGCGGCTGCGGGGTCGGCGGCGGCCCCGGCTGGTCATGGGCCTCTGGCGACCCCGGCCTACTCCGGTTCCAGAAGTCCATTTTGAACTGCCTCTGCGCTTCAGCTTGCTGAAGAGCTGGGATATGGAGGGAGAGCGGTGCCGCTCGCAGATCCAAAGCGCTGCTTCCAGGTGTCTCCGTGTGGTTCTGTGGGTGATTCCCCTCCGCTGCAGTCATTTTGAAGGAGTTGTGAAGCCAGGAGGCCACGAAGCTGTCCTCCTCCTTGGGCTGCTCCAGGAGACGGGCAAACGGCGGCGCGGCGTTTTCAAAAGCGCCACCGCCGCCGACGTTATCCCCTTCCTCCGCTATTTTTGGAATTTTAGCCTCTCTAGGTGAGCCCTCCTCTACCGCTTCCGTCTTCCGATACTCATGGAGGTCCCTGTACCTCTCCTGCAGCGCTAGGGATATGTTCTCATTGAAGTATTTCAACATTAATTCCAGCTTGGGACGTATCGTCACGAGAGCATGCGACTCGCCTTCTGCCTGCGAGAAGAAAAGTTTGTTTGAATTTTCGCGGTTCCCGGAAAAGCGGAAAGACCTGCTCGAGACGCGGGTGGGCGACGACTAACTTCTTAGAGGAAAACTTGAGCGTCGCGACGGTTTCTTGCGGGGTGGGGCGGACGCGCGCGCGAGGCGAAGACGCCGCTCCAACTAGCAAGACGCGGCCCGCCCCCGCCGCCTTAGACGTTGGCAAGAACATCCCCACCGGCTGGGCGCGTGCGCCCCGCGTTTTTTCCGCGGAAAAATGCGGCCGGCCAAGGAAAAGACGGCGCGCCGCGCGTCTGTCCGGGCGCCGCGCGATGTCCATTCTCACACGCTTGCCCGATCCGCAGGACATGACGGACCGCTCGGACGCCGGCCGAAATAAGAACTATAAAAGGGCGCTAAGCAGGGTGGCCGCGCTCTCGCTCGTCCGACCCTATTCGCATCCCACCCCTGCGCGGCAGAGAGAGATGGGTAGCGCTCCCCATTTTTTTCTAAGCCACTATTAGTAAGGGAGGAAGTGAAAAAGAATGGGTTTCTTTGTGATTTTTTCTTATAACACCCTATCTCGCTCGCACTTACTCTAAGTACGTTCGCCTGTCTCGCGTGGAATTTTTGACGATTTCTTTTTGACGCCTCCTTTCCTATTGTATTTTTATATTTTTTATGGTTCAGGCGGAGCTTATGGGGTTAGCCGGCGGTCGTTGATTCGTGTTTTCCGGGTTTACCTAAAGCTGAGGAAATGCTTGTTTTTAAACTTTTTTCCTGTACGACTTGACCAATCACAGGTCTCAGCTTTCCTACATCTATTTTTATTGCCTCCTACAAAAGCTTCTTTTTCATTACTCTTTCTCAACTGCCTTTCTTGACCAGATAAATTTCAGTGAACCAGGATGTATTTTACTTCAGATAAGAACCTTGGTTCTTACATAAGTCTTAAGAGGGTTGCCTTGTCTTGCGTAGCGCTTCGTAAACCCGTGGCGCTACCCCGCGGTAGATGGCGTAGCACTACGAGAATTTTCACGCTGTCTTCCTACACCAAGAGGGTTTTTAAGACACTGCCTTAAATTACTTCAATTGAATATATAATAATATTAGGTCCTAATTTTAGGCCTTATCTATAAGTATGTAGTATATATAAGTAGCATAAACAAAACGATGTCGTTTCTAGTAACTCATGTCCTGTTTTTAGGTACAAGCAAGTGTCGATGTTCTTGTACAATATATTAATTTATTTTAATATTCTTGCAAATATTTGGATGTCGTCCAAAATTGGTGCGTCAACTTTATCACATAATATTTTATTCAGGGTCTTTTTATAAACCATTTAATAACGGAAGGCTACAAGCGCAATACGTCTTTTGAGGAAAAGTCGACTCTATCATGATACAATTTCGACACATTTTCCAACTCCACATCAAGCTAAGAAGTTCAATTCTCATTGTTTCAATACAACAATGCAAAAACATTATTATGTACCCGACATCGTAAATATTCAAAAAAATATTCATAATTTATTTCTTCTATAATACTCAAAGAAAATGTACCAGGGCTAGAATACGTGTACATACATATACATAAGACATAAAATCGCACACCGTGACAACAATAGTAGGCAAAGTAGGTACAACCTAATCATTAAATCTATGTACTAAGACAATTGCTAAGTTAGGTATGGTATAATGAAGAGGTGTGGTCACATGGGAGTGACTCGATTCTTTTCCACGGTGTGTGAACACCACTTTAGTACTTAGTATCAGTTTTAGAAATCTACGTTTGTACGTCAGTTTTTATTTTTTATTGTTTATTTTTATTTTTGTTGAATGTAAATAAGGTAATAGTCTGGGAAATTTCGAAGCTTGATGTAGAATTTATGATAATACTTAAATATAATTTTCAGGCATTATAGGCAATTTTGTTCTCAACACAATCTTACTAGAATCGAGAAAAATACGATCTATCTTATTCTGTTCGAGTTAAAGTATAAATCAGCGTACACTTTAGAGTGATAGTCCTAAAATTGGAATTGTTTTATTTAGTACTAGCTGTCCCGACAGAAGTCATGTTAATTTTTTTTTTCCATAAGAACTTTCTCCGAACACTAATGAAACAAAAAAAGAATTAGCAAAATCGGTTCAGTCAAGCGTGATGCCGTGACCAAGGGAAATAGGGATTCATTTTTATATAATAGAAGAAGATTTTATAAGGTAAATCTAAATTTTATCAACATGTAATAACACTAAGATGTGTAAAATCACTACATAGTATAAAGCAAAGTCGCTATCCGCTTCCCGCGTCTGTATGTATGTATGTTTGCTTATATCTTTAAAACTACACAACGGATTTTGATGCGGTTTTTTTTAATAGATAGAGTGATTCAGGAGGTTTATATGTATAACATGCTACCCGTGCGAAGCCGGGGCGGGTCGCTATCTGAATAAAATTAAAAAAAACTACTAATTTTCCTGACATTAGGGCTCTAAGGTTTCTATTTAAATTGTAACTTGAACAAAGTAAGATCGATCGTGTTAACTTTGTACAGAAATCTAACTGCATAAATACTTTAAAAAAATCAGTAATTCATCCATACAATTTTGTATCATCGATATTATTGGCGTTAGTAATTAAATATCATAGCTCAATAATATAATAAAAATCAAAAGAAAATGTGTAGAAAGTAGGTTATTAATAATGTTACAAAAAACATCTAAAGAAAATGTGTAGGCATTGAACAAATAAATAGGTACACAAAATGCAAACCAAATCTCAATAAGTAAGAACCTATTTGGTATCTACAAGAACCCGAACGACAAGGGTGTCTGTTTTCAACGTAATGGTTGCCCCTTTGTCGGGGGTGGAGAGAAAAAGGTTTCCCGAATAAAATAATGTTAGAACCCCGAATAAGAAAGGTTGTAGGACTTAGGAATAGAACGGGAATGAACCTTTTACTAACACAGACACATTTACAATGTTGTTTCCTTTCCGTTGATGGTATAAAAATAATATTCTGATATCGCTTGTTTGAAGTTAAAGAGTCAACAATTTTATAAAGTAAAAACTCGAAATTATCAATGTTTTTCTCGGTTTTTACGACTAAAAAGGTGGGAGGTTCTCGAGTTTTTTATGTTTTTTTTTATCTTAGAACTATTAAGCGATTTTTTTTTTGGTTTGAGGATGTTTTTCCCGTTTGGTACCATTTAAATTTGAGTAAAAAATTACTTCTAAGAGTAAAACATAATGGATGAAATTTGTAATAATACATTCTGGGGCGTTAGCATGAACCACTATCGTATTGACAACGTATCGTCCAAATGCCAAAACTTACACTTTTACTATACGAAAAGTGTCAGTTTTGACATATTAACGATACGTTATCGATACGATAGTGGTTCGTGCTCAGGCCACTAATATCGCTTGTTTGAAGTTGAAGGGTTAAATATTTTTTAAAGTGAAACTTGACATTATTGAATGTGTCTGTTTGTTTTTTGGTTTATCTTTCTTTCGAACAGCAATAGGATAACGGATCGACATGATTTTGATTTGATTTCGTATAACGTTGTCACTTTCACACCACGAATCTTAAAGTACCGTACTAAACTGATTTAGTCATACTTTAGAGATTGTAGTACGGACTCAGATTAAAAAAATGGCTGCACAAGCACATGTGTTACAAATATCGATTTTATCACCCTCCCAAAGCAGTCAGATCATAATGTACTCATAATAATAATAAAAACAAAATGGCTTTTATTGACCCCTAGGTTAGGGGCAGCTGTACCATGAACGAATGAAATGTAGGGCATCCGAAAGTTTGTAAGAATGATTGTATGTTTGGATGTTTGTGGCTAAATCTGGGCCAAACGGATTTTGATGAAACTATCAGGCGAATTGATAACCTCCTCCTTTCTGAAGTCAGTTAAGCAATAAAGAAGCTCGAAAATAATAACCGCCGTCGAAAATTTTCCTGATTTGGTTAAATTATACGAACGCTTATAGTTTGTATTGTATCAATTTGACCTTTTGATAACCTAAGCAAGACC
Source organism: Hydriomena furcata (assembly GCA_912999785.1). Taxonomy (NCBI): domain Eukaryota; kingdom Metazoa; phylum Arthropoda; class Insecta; order Lepidoptera; family Geometridae; genus Hydriomena; species Hydriomena furcata. Next base: position 2,678,607 of record OU538843.1, read on the forward strand.
TTTATAACCAATTACCAATTTAATTTGTTTTTCATACACTACTGCGATATAATGATGTGCTCAACCTACTTATTTCGTCCCAATAGAGTTTACAGGAACTGAACCTACTGTAAATAAATAAATAAACACAACACTATCTAGCCCCAAACTAAGCAAAGCTTGTACTATGGGAATCAGATAACTGATAGAATACTTATATACTTTTTTGTAGATACATACTTATTATACATAGTAACACCCAGACACAGAACAAACATCTATGTTCATCACACAAATGTTTGCCCTGGGTGGGGATCGAACCCACAACCTACAGCGTAGAAAGCAGAGTTACTACCAACTAAGCTGTGAGGCCAGTCTGTACCAGTGGCTTGAGCACGAATCACTATCGTATCGATAACGTATCGTCCAAATGCCAAAACTGACACTTTTACTATACAAGATGTGTCAGTTTTGACATTTGGACGATATGTTGTCGATAATGATAGTGGTTCATGCTAACCTCCCAAGCCCTTATGCCTAAACATCGAAGTTTAAAAAAAAATAACGGCTGACCCCATTTAGATGAGTCTTTGGAAAGATATGGTGTTGGGCTTGGAATACTTAGGTTATAATCCATTTTGTATGAGCTGCAGCTAGACTTCTCAAATTTTCCAACTCGAAATCAAATTTGAACCCACAACCAAATAATAGGAAAGCAAGGCTTCCACTACACCACCTGTGTTATCTTTACTTTATTATTATTAGTATCATAATTGTAATCTCCAAGTAAGGTAGACATCCTCTCAAATCTTCATGCGCTCAGATCGTTAATGATATTTAAAGAGGATAGTCAGAGGCACGTCTAAACATTAAATTTGTCACATGCCCACATTTTGCAGTAGCATTTCATACAGGTTGCAAGCCCATCGCCGCATATTAGAATTCTAACTAATTTTGCACGATGTTTTCCTTTTCCGCTTTAACCTCGTTTTCCGAATAGATGCACGGCCTGAATACGAACCCACTACCTTCAGATTTCAAGTCGACGTGCCTCCCACGCGGCTAACACGGCTTTTTTACTCTAAACTTTGACAGTTACATAACCGGTCGTAACCCGACACGAGATAAAACGCATCAATCCGTTCCAAGGTACTCAACACTGCAAAAACACAATGGGTCCATTTGACCCCATAAAAATTATGCAAATATTCCTACCTTCACAAGGGTCCTAATAATGACACTTTTTTTGTTTTCCATTCAAATAAAACAAATGGTAGAAACTGGTTGTATGGGTATTGTTAGTATGGGAATGGATATAGACAAGATCGAGATAAAAGACTGAATTTTGATAGTGTTATATTCGTGAGAGCCGTTGTCATTGACAAAAAATATTTCAACGTGTTTCAACAGTTTGAACATGTTTGAAGCTTGATAAGGGACCTACTTTTGAATGAGAACTATTTACAATGAATGGTATGTCTTTACAATTCTGATTATTGCTACAATTGATATGGATAATAATAAATCAAAGTCAATAGAACTTTATTGAGTAAAATTACAAGAAACGTCCTGAATATTAATATTAGAGAGCGAAGGTTTGTTAGTTTGTAAAGTATGTTTATGTTTAAAATCCATAACGGCTGAACAGATCTAAATGAAACTTGGAACTTGGTCGTGAACTGGGATAGCATATAAACTTTATCTGGCACACGAGCGAAATCGAAGGTGCGATCTACTAGGTATTAATATAAAAAAAAGAAATTTTGTATTTTTGTATGTTTGTTTATAATGAATAAACTAAGAAACTACTGAACCAATTTTCAAAACTCTTCCACTCATCAAAAGCTATAATATCAGCGCGTAACAAGAGCTATAAATCTATACTAATATATATATAATATAATATATATTATATATAATAATAATATTATAAAGAGGAAAGATTTGATTGTTTGTTTGTTTGTTTGTTTGTTTGTTTGTATCGAATAGGCTCCGGACCGATTTGAAAAAATCTACTATTAGAAAAATCTACGATCTTTACTATTAGAATCCTACATTATCCCTGATGAACATAGGCTATAAAATATTTTTAAAAAAGTTAGGGATCCGTATGAAAACTTCGATAACGTAACCCAACGTGTGAATCAAAAGCAAAAAAATCCCTATATCGCGTACGCTGCAAAAATTATTGACAATAGAGCAAAGTAATGTACTACAGTTTTAAAGAGGACATCAATATCTACAAATAAGTCAACAATACCATTTGTCTAACTATTAGGGATCCGTATGAAAACTTCGATAGTGTAACCCAACGTGTGATAAAAAATCCAAAAAAATCTTTATGTTGACAATAGAGCAAAGTAATGTACTACAGTTTTAGAGAAGACATCAATATCTACAAATAAGTCAACAATACCATATGTCTAACTATTAGGGATACGTATGAAAACTTCGATAACGTAACCCAACGTGTGAATCAAAAGCAAAAAAATCCTTATAACACGTACGCTGCAAAAATTATTGACAATAGATCAAAGTGATGTACGTTTTAAAGATTACATCAATATTAACAAATAAGTCAGCAATACCATAATTATGTCCAACTATTACAGTTTTTTCATGTTAAAATATGCAATAGTAACGCCGCCTGTACAAACTAGGCCACATTATTCGTACCTGGGTATTAATCCTTATCAAAAAAAATCACTTCATTTTCAAGGTCAGTACCTGTAAATTACTTTTTTAATTATACCATTCCCAAATTCCATACCATTCAAAGAAATAATCTATAGGTACTAATATTATTATGAGGAAAGATATTTATATTTGTATGGAATAAATGCAAAAACTACTGGATAAATTTCAAAAAATCGTTTACCATTAGACATACTACATTATCTCTGAGTAACATAGGCCATATTTATTGTTTGAAAAAAAATAGGGATCCCTATTAAAACTTCGATAATGTAACTTGGGTACAAAAATACCCATAAAATCGTTAAAATACGTTACACCCGTGCGGAGCCGGGGCGGACTGCTAGTATTTCATAAAATTAGAGATTCTCTCGAAAATAGCAATAATAAAACCTAAGGTATCAAAAATTTGTCTTCAGTCTTCATTAGTACACGAAGCCAGGATGAGGCTGTTTACAATTAAGAAATGACATGACATAAAATAAAAATAAAATCAATGATCGCACTAGACAATTAAAACTAGCTACGTCTATACAACTTCGAACTAACACTAAAACGTAGATCAATCAAAAACCAATTTAGTTGAAAAAGTCGTTTTGAAAAGCAATAAGAAACTCACGGAAGTAGTTTTGATGAAAAAGTTGGGGTCGTAATGACCCGGCGTTCACGAACCGCGACCTATTTTTAATCATTTTTGGAAGAACCGTAAAGGGTTAGGTTCTAAATATGGCAAGGGATTTTTTTATAAGAAAAAAGTAAAATTAATAGGATCACGACCGACTGTGATCCCCAAGTACGATAAATATACTCTCAGATCTTAAAGGGGGTAGTCAGAGGCACGTCTGAACATTTTGTGGTAGTTACACTCCATACGTGACAGGTAGCAAGCCAACCGTCGCTTATAAGAATGCTTGAAAAATTATAGTTATGAAATAATATAACCAAAATAATTGTTTAACTAAACTTGTAACTGTGTTTTTTAAGATGCAATTTTTTTGTTCTTTTTTTTTAATAAACGGTAAATAAAGTAAAATAAAAATTGCAACAGTCCGTCTTCCATCTTATACTTAACTTCCAAAGCACAACAAAGATAGATAAAATCCATTGTAGTTTATATTTCAGTTAGACAATAAGACAAATTTGTCTGGAAGTTCGACAAGTAAGTGCATTTTTAAATAATAACACAACGGTAAAAGTAAATAGGTACCGAGTGTGAAACCACTCAACCTTTTGAACCGAAAGGCCGTGGGTTCCAACTCGGTTGCGTGCAAGAACCCGATTCGTTAGGATAACTTTACATAGGTAGTAAATAATAATTGATTGAAATAGTATCTATTCTTGCGTTCATTCTAGTAAAAACCGGCCAAGTGCGAGTCGGACTCGCGCACGAAGGGTTTCGTACATTATTTATAAAAAACGGCAAAAATGACTCACTTAATATTTGTTTTACATTTTTATAAATCACCTGTGAAAATTTTAACTGTCTAGCTATCACGGTTCATGAGATACAGCCTTGTGACAGACAGACGGACAGCGGAGTCTTAGTAATTGAATTCCGTTTTTACCCTTTGGGTACGGAACCCAAAAAAATTAATAATATTGAACTAGGTACCCATTGAGATTGTAAAATTGAGAAATTACTTTATAATTATTTTATGCCCGTACATTTTTCATTTTTATTCTGCAACGACGTCGCTGGCGTGGCGGTTAAGACGCGAAAGGTTCGAGTTTGATCTCCACATGGGTAATTTTTGCATATTTTTGATATCCACGACACCAGGGAATTTATTCTGATGTGGATCTAGGATTATTCACCTAGTTCGATCGGCACCACACTGGAGCTCTACATAGCATTAATTAAGGAAAGGATTATTGAAAAATAAAGTAGACCCCAAGCCGTGTTTGTTGCCTGATTCTTCTAGGCTTGGTCGCGAGGAATCGGCGAAGCTTCACCTAGTTCCTAAGACGTTTCAAAGTGATCCTTGTGGTTTTATTGAAATAAATGGTTTTTGAATTTGAATTTGAATTATATAAGTATTTACAACATTAAATAACACTGAAAGATTTTTTTGAAATGTTGTGTGTAATAAGGCTTTTAATATCTTATACATAATCTCACTCCATACTATTCGGTCTTTTACAATGAAATATTATTGATGGCTCGATGCCGTGACAACTGTGTCCCGCAAACAAAACAAAGCGTGTCCGTCCGTCTGTGATCGATAAATCAACTAAAATATATTTTTAAACCATATTTTGAAATTTGGATATCAAAAACATCTGCGTCTTAGAAATCTGTATTCAAATTTGTGCTACACTTTTTGAACTAGGTCATTTATACTCGTAACACAATCAATAAATAAAATGGAAGAGGAATTTAAAAACAATTATAAACCGATATAAAAAAGATTAAAAAGCTCATGATGATAATAAAATTAACAAAACAAAACGCCGCGCAGAACTGAATAAATTTTAATCCCAAAAATGAAACACCATAAATTGAGTAACAACATAAAAATCCATTCAAACATATCGCTTCTAAATTGTTAAACAAACACGTAAAAAAGTTACCAAAGCACCCCACACTCAATCAACCCAACCGTTAAACAGTAGCCAAATACCACACAAAAAAAACCTTCGACGATAAAAAAAGAAAAAAGTAGTGACAAAACATCAGACCTCGTGTCAAAATCCACCGCTTAAAACGGCCACGACCAATAAAAAAGTCTGACACACATTGCTTAGAAAAAAGTTGACAAAAACCGCCCCTAGCTATTAGTCCGAACCAATAAAAAAAGAAAAAAAATAACCTCTAAAAACTCGTTAATTGGCGCGTGGCCGGCCCACTTTTTTTTTACTTCCGTGACACCGAGCGTTTCAACCATACAGCCTATTGAGGGGTGCATTTTTTATGTCAATTATAAAGGTATCGCGTTATACAGCCGTCAAATTTTATTAAGATTATAACTTTTAAACGGTTAACACTGCATAATTTATGGGTTTAGATATTTTGTTGTATGTTTAAGGACGTTTTTTATGTCAAAACTAGTCACGCACTTTTACAACAAAGTAAATGTTGAATTGTTTTTTAATTTAAGTTTTTTTATTGACAGTTGAATTTATACAGCTTAATTTAAATCAATACCAACTTACAGACATGTTCACTGTTCAGTAAGTAACTTCTAATTAAACACTTTTTCATAAATCTCCACCGAAATCCCCGTGTAGGCACGAGAAAACCACGTAGGATTGATTAGATATTCATTTCGGTTGCAACGCGAGATCAAAGTGCAAAGCATTATCATTAAAACTCGTTGCACTAAAAAAATTAGCACTGCATTCTAAACGTCACAAAAAAATATTTAGCTACTATTTTTTCTAAGTTTTTTTTTGTTTAATCTATACTAATGTTTTAATGATTTAACGTAGTCTCTTACCAGTTTCAGTCCAAAGCATTTACTAAGATAACACAAAATCAATAAAAATAAAAAGCAAATATAAAAACTATTGCGTAATATAAGTGGAAAATTTTACCTATCTAGCGGAAAAAACAGCCACCCAGCGCAGCGTCTTCTTATAAAATTTCCATTTAAAACATACAGCATTATTATCATTTTTCTAGCGAAAAAATGCATTTTTCACTCGAGTTTTAAGCCGCAAAAACCGGAGCACGCCAATCGATTTTGCACCGTATAACGAATTTTAGTAAAAAATACGTTTAAATGAATGTGAAGATCTTATAAGACTTTTAGGAACAATGCGTCGATTCCTTGGTCTACTTTATGTGTAGGGATGGGGTAACCATCTAAAAGACATAATCGAGATTTGTCAGTCGACCTCCATAGATTTTGAATAAATTTGTCAAACATCTTTTGAAATATATATAAATAATTAGGAAACTACGCAAAAAATTGTATTTCAAAATAAGCTTTTATATTTTTTTTGTTATTTTGTCATCTAAAATCTAAATATATTCATATAAGATTATTATCTGTCTTGTAAGTACATACCTTAAATGCACACAGATAAATTGTTACAAAAATTATTTGCACACAAAATTGCGAATGAAAGTTTTCAAAAGAACATTAATGTCGTCCGTCGATTCCGCTGGAGTATAATCGATCGACTAAAGAACAGAACATCCCTACTTGCGCATGTGTGTGTTATCTTTACTGGCGGCTGATAAAATTTTGAAAAATCCTCGACTTTTCCGCGATAACCCCGCATCGTAGCGAGCGGAAAAAAAGCTCATTGGCTCAATTTATAGTCCTATTTTTTGATACATTTTATGAATTTTTGTTCATAAATTTACTTCTAGGAAAATTAAGTTTCTTATTAGTCATTTGAATAATGTTATTACGTAATAACTTAAGACAGAAGGACCTTTAAAATAGGGACTGAATAAATTAACCGATTTGGTATTACATGGATCTCACAACTTTTTACGGTAGAAGAACTGAGTTGCGTTGCGAGACTTGGCTTTTTTTACAAGTTTTTTTAATGTTTTTGATGGCATTACATTCTTGCTGGATAGTTTTGAGGATTTTGTTTCATTTATATCTACAATACGAGCCTCTGCAGGCTTAGCTTGTTGACCCCAGAAATTATAATTGTCTACGAAAGCATAGACAAGAATTACATTTGGACAAAGAATATAGCGTCGTAGATGTCAAATGGTTCAGGCAACATTATAAATAACTTTTTTTGTTAATTCGGTGAATACTTGTTTAATGCTTAAAGTAAGTAGTAAAATTGCTGCTTTAACATAAAAAATATGTTTCTGACTATACTTATAAAACTCATAAAAAACTGTCATCAAGCTAGCCGTGCTGGTTTGTCTCACCCATGTCTCGATTTCATACAATGTATGCGAAGTAGATATAATAATGTAATAGCGTTCCTTTCTGTGCCATCTCAGACTATGAATTGGACCCTCCTTATAAATAAACGTCTTATCTACACTACCTACCCACAATATACGTATCAAATACTTCTTTGTGAGCGTGGATAAACAACTATTTCTATCTAGACTTGCTAGAATACTGTTCTTTTGATAAGTCTAGAAAACATCAAGTACCTAGGTGAGTGTTTTTGTACAGCTACGAGTTATTAGGTATTTTTAGCAGAGAATTTTTGCAAAATTAAGTAATTTTTGGAAAAGACTACCTTATATGGTAGGTACTTATTAGTAGGTAATCTTATGGCATCTTGGTCGTGACACGTGGACGTGGCAATTTTAACCAATTTAAAAGTAGGTACCTAAATGCTGGTGCTGGTATAAATATAGCTTGGCTGTACATTCTACCACGTGTCTAGATCAAACTATCATTACCTGTTTTTAGGGTTCCATACCTAGAGGGTAAAAATGGGACCCTATTATTAAGACTTCGCTGTCCGTGTGTCTGTTCGTCTGTCCGTCTGTCCGTCTGTCTGTCACAAGGCTGTATCTCATGAACCGTTATAGCTAAACAGTTGAAATTTTCACAGATTATGTATTTCTATTGCCGCTATAACAGCAAATACTAAAAACAGAATAAAATAAATATTTAAGTGGGGCTCCCATACAAAAAACGTAATTGTTTTGTTGTTTTTGATGTACAATCATACTTGCAGCATACAGCCTTCGTGCGCGAGTTCGACACGCACTTGGCCGGTTTTTTTATTTTAACTGATTCCAAATAAAAAAGGAGATTCACAAATCAACAGCTAGTTTTTTTTAAGTACACTGATTACTTTCTGTAGTGGGCTGGTTTATTCGCTGTCTTTTAGAAAATGTCATGGTGGTCCGCCCGATTTTTTTTTCCTTAACCTATTTTTCGTTCCACTGCTGGGCAAAGGTCTCCCCCAAATCCTTTCAACCATATCTATCCTTCGAATAATCACACCATTTTTAAGTTTATTCAAAAAACTATAAAAAATAATAGGTCATTCTGAAAATGATTTTTGGAGATTAAGACGATATTCGTCAAAAGTTTAGTTATTTTTATCTAGTTTTTTATAGTTTTTGAATGAAGTTATTCGTAATTAGATGCCAAAATACTAGTAGTTAGGTAGAGTTAAGGGCCTAGTCTGTAAACCACTTATAACATAACCATTTAACCATAGATTTTGCAGGCATTTATACCTTAATTTGGCATTTAGACTTTAGTATCGAGAATGTTGGTTTGCAGTAATAAATATTTATATACCGAGATACTTATTTATTTTTTCTCAAAATATGGAAATTTCTAATCAGAAAATTATTTTTGTTACATATTTCCAGATTGAGTTCTAAAGCAACAATCATGTAAACAAAAACTAAAAAAATATATACTAATATTATTATAAATTCGGAAGTAACTTGGTCAGCCTGTCTGTCTGTGACGCTATCACGGCAAAGCGTTAAGCCGATTTTAATAAAATTTTACATAGAGGTAGTCGAGGTAGTTAAAGTCTTAGGAAATGGGCTACTTTTAATCATCATTTTCAGAAATTTCTATGTTTTACGATAAAAATCGTTTTAAGGTGAGAACGCTAGTAGTGGGCATTTTAACAATATTTTAATTTTCAAATAAACGGTTTATATTTAATATATGATTAAAACGACAATTTTTAAACAACATAGAATATAGTATTTATCTATCTCTTAGGTTAAGCAAAGGTTTTGTAACAGGAGATATTTATTTATTAATTATTCATATTTAAATAGACAAAACGGGAAATATTTAGTTGTAGTCAATCAAGTCTAGAGGTATTAACGCATCACAACTGTCACTAATCAAAACGGACCATAGACAAATAATTGTAATAAATTTTAAACAAGCTAATGCTTAATATTTATTGGTTGTAAAAATCTAAAACCGACCTAAACCGGGGTATGTACCGCAACCGGGTCTTTGAATCTATGATAAAGAGAAAGAGAGAAGAATCTATGAAAGAAGAGATCTATGGTAGACTGGCCTCACAGCTCCGTTGGTAGTAGCTCTGCCTTCTGCGCTGTAGGTTGTGGGTTCGATCCCCACCCAGGATAAACATTTGTGTGATGAATTGAATGAAATGTTTGTTCTGTGTCTGGGTGTTAATATGTATAATAAGTATGTATTTACAACAAAAAAAACGTATATAAGTATTCTATCAGTTATCTGGTTCCCATAGTACAAGCTTTGCTTAGTTTGAGGCTAGATGGCGCTGTGTGAAATGTCAAAAAAAAAAAAACTACGCGCAAGTCGCGGGGAAAAGTTATTTAATAATAAAGCCATGATTAAATATGATAAAATCAATTTAGCCTTTACGATCAAGATTTTTATAGTCCATCATCGATGGCTAGTATACATAATAAAGGTTGGACAACACTAACTACTTTTGTTGTTCCCATAGATACTAATAGGACTAGTGTTGTATAGCTCGACAAACTTTATCGACAATCTATTTCCAATTAGATAAAATCTCGCCTAGATAAAACCTGGATATCGATACCAATTACCAACGCTATTCTCTAACGGTGAAGCGGTGTTGCCAAATAGGATGAAAAATATAAATTAAGGTGCATTATGTTGAAAACTATCAAACTTAAAAAGAAACTGTATTTTATTTATGTAGCTAGTATGATAATCTAACGAATTATACACAAATGAACTGTTTAGCTATTCATAGTTTTGAGTGAAAACGAAATTGGTTTTTGTAAGTTTGGAAAATAAATCTATAGCGAAAAGTTTCACCAATCGTGTTTCTGTCTATAATTTATCTAGATTAAATTCTTAAATTATCTTTGTTATAAATAACACAACTGTATGTTTTGCGGAAAAAACGATTCTGCATTCATCAATAAATGTATTACTCGTCTTGTTTCCCACTGGATTATTTGGCCTCTAAGAATATAATTATTATTCAATCTATACTAATATAAAAAATGCGAAAGTTAGGTACTCTGTTTGTATAAGACGTATCATGGCCAAACGGATGGGGCGAGAGTGATGAAATTTCATTATTTTACTATAAAGTTGTCAAAAAACGATTTTCTGAATCTACGCAGAAGAAAAACTAAACACTTATTCGTTTTTAGTTTTTACCCGCGAATAAAATAAATAAATTAAAAAGATATATATATTTTTTATATTTATATAAAAGCTGCAAAACCCGCTGAAAACATCTGCCGCATCCGGCAACACTGAACCGAAGCTGCGCATGCGCGAGATAAATCTTTATACTGCGCACTTTGATTAGAAAATTCCAATATTAATCGAGTTGGGTAATTAAACTAATTTTGTTTCTTCCTCATTTTTATTGAAGGCCTATTGAAATGACCATTGGAAATTCGACTTAAAAGCCTGGCCTTGTAGCTCAGTTGGTAGAAGCTCTGCCTGCACTGTAGGTTGTGGGTTCGATCCCCACCCTGGACAAATATAATTGTGATGAACATTAAATGTTTGTTGTGTGTCTGGGTGTTATTATAATGTATCATGTATGTATTTACAAAAAAAAGAAGTACCTCGTCTTACAAACCGAAGTGTTCGGATCTGCGTACTCGGATGGTCAAAATGGTGAAAAAATATCGTGAGGAACCGGAAAGTGGGCCAGGATTCGAGTCCACAACCTTCGGATTGAAAGTCAAGGTACCTCCCGCTACGTCAACGAGACTTTTTAACCTCCTCAATACATTCTCAAAGAGTGATAATAAATTAGGAACTTTTAAATAAGCTTAAAAGATAGGTACGGACAAATAAAATAATCTCTTATGTACCAGCATAAAGCTAACAATTTTATTGATACAATATCAGTATTTGAACTGGCGAAATCTTAAAACCTGAAGAGATCAAAGCCAAGCAACACAATCCCATCATCAAAAATGAATGCCATCCCATAAAACGCCGCAAAAATAGCTTTGAATCTGTATAGACCCCATAAAATCCAAGTTAGAAATTCTCAACGTTAGAAATACAGGATTACCCGAGAAAAATAAATCTACATCCTACGCACGCGACCTAGGACGGACACACACATAGCAAAAAAGAATAAAAAGAAAGAAAAAAAAAATAGCAAAATGAACGCCGCGAATATCTAAGGTGAACGACTCGCGAAAAATAAGACGAAAACGCGCGCCCGCGCACATGTGCGTTTCTTATTTTTTCACTAGCCATCCCTCTCCCGCGCCGAAATAGGCGAAGCTTCACCGTAGTGCGAGGGAGATGGGTGAAAAGAAAGCGGAAAGAGTTGCGGTCGTTCGCGCTCGTTTTAGTACCGAGCATTGCCGCCAGGGGCGCTGGGGTGCCGGGAAAATTTTCTTCCTGTTTTGATTTTGTTCCTGTTTTAGAGTTCGCGATATAATTTAGCTCTGTATAAATGAATAGCGATTTAAAAAATGCTTTTGTAGAAAGTTTTTAATAAACACAGTAATCGTAACTCTAGACAACGGTTTCTTATTAATTCTTATAATAAATTGTTTTTTGTTAAGTAATAAACTAATAAACATCATCATCATCTTTTTGCTCTTATCCAACTTAAGTGAAGTCGGCATAACATATTCTTCTTCCATTCCCTCTATCAGCCGACAAAAAATATATTCTATGCATTTTAAGGTGAGTCTATCAGACTTGGGAATAATAGACCTGGGAAAATGTATTTTTTCTAAAAAAAGTAGCTCTTGAAGACGTGTCTTCATTATAAAAGTTCTAGATCAAAATACCAAGCAAGTTTGTACCTACTTCCTATTACGAGTCCAACTAAGTCCTATGATATCTTCTCGAATATTTTCCGCGAAAAGAAACTCTATAGTGTAAGAAAGAAGATTCAAAATAAAAGTTCTGGTTCTAATGAATCTGTCGATCCATTGATTTAAGACTCGCAAAGCGTTTTTAATTGATGGTTTTTCTCTGGACATATTTATAGGTAACTTTAAGGGGCAACTCGTGCGTATGTAATAAAATGTTTATTACACGGTAAAAAATTGCATAAATTGTAGTTATTTATGTTTAAATAAAGAAAAACAATATAGTTCATAAAAAAATACTTTTCAGTGACTAAATCAATAAAAAAAAACTAATTTATAAAAACACTAGCTGACCCGTCCCCGCTTCGCTGGTCGACAGATAGTTTCACATCTGGTATTCCAATCTTCAAAATAAATTATAGCCTATATATGTTGCCGAAGACTAATAGCTATATAACAAAAGAAGTTTCATCAAAATCCGACCCGTAGCTTTTTCGTGAAAGCCGGACAACAGACAGACAGACAAAAATTTCAAAATGTTTTGTTTTGGCTTGTGTTACTTGTATAATGGACCCTAGGAGTATTTTTTTTTTAGTTTTTATTTAATGTACAGAATTGAATTTTTCTACAGTTTTATTATATGTATAGATATAGATATAGATAAACAATCGGATTTATAACATTTTTAGAAAATGATTTATTTATTTTTCTTTAAATTTCAGATTCAAATGAAGAACGCGATGGAAATTATAAAGGAAATAAATAAAGTGGAAAGACGTGGCCTGCCTACTCCTTTATGAAGCAAGAAAATAATTACACTAATTCGAAAGTTTGTATGTTCGTTACTCAATCCTATCGTAATGGCTTTGCTAATTTCGATGAAATTGGTAAGTATACATATAGATTGATTATGAACTGAATTGAAACAGGATACCTAACATTCGAGTACCGAGCGAAGCGAATTATTTAGGGAGGTACCTCGACTTTATTGTTTCGAAACCCGGCTTGCATCAGTTGATTTGTTTGTTTGAAAAATTTACATGCGCATCAAAAACGGTGAAGGAAAACACTGTGAGAAAACCTGTTAGTATTCTTATAAGCGGCGATGGGCTTGCAACCTGTCACGTATGGAATGTTGTGGACGTGCCTCTGACTACCCTCTCTAGACATCTCCAAAGGATTTAAGCGTCTTCAGATCTGAGAGGATGTCTACCGTACATTTACAGTCGTGATCCTATTTTTTTTATTCAATAATTATTATGTAAATGCTTTTTCATAATAAGTACTACTTTCTATAGATTTGTCTAAGGTTCATGTAAAGATAGTTAGGTAAGTACCTACCTAATACTTATATTACCTGTTTTAATATAATATTATTAATGTTAGGAACGAGTTATCTTCGCCTTAACCATTAACTGGTTTACATTATCAAAAGGCACCGCTAACAACGCGGCCATTTTTATGAAAGCGCGCATTTCTATTCATAAATAGTAACTTACTAATATATATTAATAGACTAATAACAAGGAAACATTTGTATTTCTGTATGTTTGTAACGAATAAACTCAAAAACTTCACCTTCAAAAATTCTTTCACCATTAGAAAGGTATATATCACTACATAGTTTAAAGCAAAGTCGCTTTCCGCTTCCCGCGTCTGTATGTAATATGTATGTAGGTATGTAGGTATGTTTGCTTATATCTTTAAAACTACACAACGGATTTTGATGCGGTTTTTTTTAATAAATAGAGTGATTCAAGAGGAAGGTTTATATGTATAATACATGCATAATATAGTAGAGAAACACTGATAATTTTAAAGGTTTCTAATGTGATGTCGTAAATAAACACATTTTTTTGCGCTTACATTGCAAATGCTGGCTGAACCCCACGAGATATATCAAAATAATGTACTACAGTATTGTACACCTTAAAAACGTCTACAATAAAGTCCACGATGGTATTAGAAATGTCTTACGCACAGCGAAGCGGGCACGGGTCAGCTAGTTTATTACTAAAATAAATAACTCGACTTTCAATCTGAAGGTAGGTTCGAATCCCGGCTTGCAACAATGGATTTTTCTGTTCAAAAAAAACTATATGCGCATCAAAAACTCGTGGTCAAAACAGTGAAGGAAAACATCGTGAGGAACTGGTAGTATTCTTATAAGCGGAGATAGAATTGCAACCTGTCATGTATGGAATGCTAATAACTGCCAAATATAATGCTTGGAAGTGCCTCTGACTACCCCCACTAGACATCTTCAAAGGATCTAAGCGTCTGGAGATCTGAGAGTAGAGTAGAGTAGAGTCGTGATTTTTTTCACTATTGAATGTCAAAACTCTATCGAAATCAACAGAGTGAAAGAAGAATGAAATATCATAATAATAATTTATTATTATTATCATATTTATTATCTGAAACACCAACTTTAATGAAGGTATGCAAGTAAACGGCGCTGGTGTCTATGAAGATCTTACAAGATTCCAACTAGATTTATTAGGTACATTATTATTATTCTTCAGTATACTAACCAACTTTAGGTCATTCTTCCGTAGTAAGACTTCGCTGTCCGTCTGTCTATCACAGGGCTGTATCTCATGAACTGTGATAGCTAGACAGTTGAAATTTTCACAGATGATGTATTTCTGTTGTTAACAACAAATACTAAAAACAGATTCAAATAAATATTTAAGTGGGGCTCCCATAAAACAAACGTGTTTTCTACCGTTTTATAAAGATAATGGTACGGAACCCTTCGTGTGCGAGTCTGACTCGCACTTGGCTTTTTTTTATATGGAGCCTTCCTCAAAAAAACGCAGCTATAACATCTTTTTTTCTTAATCATTCTTTAGCAGGGTTTTATGTTTTTTTATAATAATTTGTCGTGTTAGTTTTATAAATGTAATTATTTAAATACCTAGTAAGAAGTACTACAAGTCTACGTCTATCAGAAGAAATATAATAACATTGTGCCAAAGCTACCGAACCATGCCAGCCGGCTCAACCTGTTTTTTTCTACATATCGAGTTTCTGCGCGTTATAACATAAAATGAATCATTTGAATATTGTTAGAATATATTATTGCAACTTTATTTTTACAAAGGCATTAAAATAAATAAAATGAATAGGATCACGACTGTAATCCCCAAGTACGGTAGACATCCTCTCAGATCTCCAGACGCTCAGATCCTATGAAGATGTCTAGTGGGGGTAGTCAGAGGCACGTCCAAACATTATATTTGGCACATGCCCACATTTTGCAGTAGTTAGCATTCCATACGTTGCTGTTTACAGGTTGCAAGCCCATCGCCGCTTCTAAGAATACTAACTGGTTTCCTCACGATGTTTTCCTTCACCGTTTTGAGCACGTGTTTGATGAGGCATTTGATGAGACTTAACCTACCTACACCTTTATACAAGTCCTTAAAGGTACGCGTTCACAGGTTCGTATCGCACGTTGATTCGTATTGTACGCAGTGGACGCACTTATGTAGCTTTCTATACAAAGAATACTACGATCCTTTATATAGATATGTGAAATGTCTGGTTTTTTGTAGGGTAGACTCCCCTGATAAGACGGAAAAAGTGATAAAACTGCATTATCTTGAAAACTACCAAACTTTAAAAGAAACTGTCTATAATTTAATTAGCCAGTATGATTATCTAACGAATTATTTAAAAATGAACTGGTTAGCTATTTATAGTTATTATTAAAAATGAAACTAGTGTTTTTGAAGAGCCAACTTTGGAAAATAAATCTAACAAAAATAAAATATAGAGAAAAGTTTCAGCAATCGTGTTACTGTCTATAATAAATTTATCTAGATATATTGAGAAAAACCCATTCTGCTATGTCCATTCTCTGTCTTAAATGAGTGCTTCTCCGTTCGACCGGGAGGATTACAGTCGTAATTCTATTTAATTTCTAAGCGGTCGAAAACATCACCAGAGTGGTCTACTAAAACGCACTAAGTTGCCTTACTATTAAAACGATTCAACATAAAAAGATGGCGTAATTTTTTACATCACTACCGTTCACTTAACGGAATATTTGCTAGATGTTAGGTCCTCCCTCCTCCAACAAGACATTGTCACTCCGAACGGACTCCCAAAGAAAATTAAGCTTTATCCAGGTGGATTTAGATTCAATTTGGCTAAGCGTGAACAAACCTACCGATCGATATACTAGGATAGTTGATAATCTATCCGAATCGGCTATTATAAGCTGTCCGAAACAGACTTTAAGATTCAAAATCGCATGCGCGTTTGGTAATTACTCATGCATGGTGTCGTCGATGTAAAAATGTTGAGCATAGTTACTATTATCTTCGCTATGGTCTTTGTGAGTCAGAAGTGCGCGGGCGACGGTTTTGCAACCAAAATTCTACCAGTTCT
This sequence comes from Hydriomena furcata, assembly GCA_912999785.1. Classification (NCBI taxonomy): domain Eukaryota; kingdom Metazoa; phylum Arthropoda; class Insecta; order Lepidoptera; family Geometridae; genus Hydriomena; species Hydriomena furcata. Next base: position 2,695,363 of record OU538843.1, read on the forward strand.
AGACAATGGCATTATTAGGTGTAACGACGCCATTTTGTTTTTAAAATGGTCGGCTGGTATTTCTAAAACTAATCAAGGAAATAGATTGACTTAGATTGTGAGATTGTTTTAATAAACTTTGGTTTAAAATCAAAGACTTTATTATTTTATACGTTTTTTTATTGCTTTAATAGTAAATAAACAGGTATATAAGGACTGTGAATGGGATCGTTGGAAGAGGAAGACCTCGGCGTATTTTCCTGGACCAAATTGGTGACGTTTTGAAAAAAGGCCAGGTCAAGAGTACTCTAAACCGACGAGCATGCATGAGGAATATGATGAGAGTGAATGAAGCTAAAGAAGCATGTCAGGATCCTAGCAAGTGGAAATCCGTGATCTCTGCCTACCCCTCTGGGAAACAGGCGTGATTTTATGTATAAATTTATTTGTGTTAGAAGTTGTGTATCTATAAAAAAAGTTCACAAGTAAAAGGTCTATAATTATTGTACAACTAAAAGTCATATTTTGACATGAAGTTAATATTGTTTAACCCCTTAGTGCATGAATTGTGGCACAAAAGGTGTTTAATTATGTTTAATTAAGAAAAACAAATCGCAAAAAAATAAATAGGATCACGACTGTAATCCCCAAGTACAGTAGACATTCTCTCAGATCTCCAGACGCTTAGATCCTTTGAAGATGTCTAGTGGGAGTAGTGAGGCACGTCCAAACATTATATTTGGCACATGCCCACATTTTGCAGTAGTTAGCATTCCATACGTGACAGGTAGTTAGCATTCCATCGTCGCTTATAAGAATACTAACTGGTTTCCTCACGATGTTTTCCTTCACCGTTTCGAGCACGTGTTTTTGATGCGCATATAAATTTATCGAACAAAAAAATCCATTGATGCACGCCGGGATTCGAACCCACGACCTTCAGATTGAAAAAGTTATTATACGAAGCCATTTATTACTTCCGCACGATGTTTTTTTTCACCGTGTTTATAAGCAAATATATATTTCAATAGAAAAACGATTGATACACGAATTTATACCCAACTTAACAAAACCAAGGATATACCTACTTGCAAGTACCTACTAGTAGGTACCTCATACTTCAAACAAAACTACTCCCACGCAAAAAGATTTACAGTTTCAACCAATCACATCAAACGCTATAGATCACATGTAAACATTTCTTTATATACAAATACAACCTATCTAACGCTATGTATAGAAACACATTTTGTCTAAAATGGTTGTCTGTCTATCCATGTTACATAATATCGAAATAAAACACTTTGTCCGTATGTTGAGATACGAATTAGTAAAGAATTTATGGATGATTTTTTGACTCATATAAATGCTTTTGACTGCTTTGATCGTGTGGTAACTAAATCAAACGTATCAAATATGCTATTTCAGGACATAAACTATGTATATTTCAAGTTACATCTAAATCCGTTTAGTCGTTTGGGCGTGATTGACCCACAAACATACAAACAAACTTTGTATTTTATAATATTTGTTAGAAAGATTATTACATCTAGTCATCATAATAGCTCTGTGGCTAATTGGATGGTACATCTTTAAATCTGTAGACTGTGGGTTCGAATCCTAACCGTGTATACATGAATTGTTCTAGTATTATAAAGTTTCCGTTATTAAACTGTCATATGGGTGGGCAAAAAAAATTGTTTTCTATATATATTTTTTTTATTCTTTGACTTGTAATCTATTTAGGTACCTACCTACTTAATACTAATTGCAATGTCTTCCTTTCCAACTGTATGTTTTAATTTTATTTCTTAATCATTTACTATACTGAACCCTTCGTCGTGTCAATGTGCCTAATTCAATACAGAACCCTAAAACCAAGTGAAAATGACTTGGTAGAGCAAACTCGCGGTCAAAACCTAGTGTTAGCCAAAAGCAAAACCTATAGATATGTTCTCGAACATTCGAAAGACCTGCTAAATATCGTAAATGTTTATTTAGCCGACTGAAAGAAGGCAATCTGGTGTTTGTTAAGCTTAGTGTACGATTGCGAAATGTTAGGCGGGATTTCTAGTGAAACCACGAAGTTTTTCTAAGAAACGAAGTAGATGTAGTATGATAGATTCCCAGCAACTAATAATAAAATCCGTATTCACATAATGTATTTATGTCCATAATTAATACACAATCAATATTCTCGAGCCTAGTGCATAAGGAAGTGAACATCATCAATTCAGTGTGCACCGACCTTTAGGCTGCGTTCATTCTTGCTAATGCAAGTTGTTTGGATAGCGTTATGCTAGTGCCAGTCATATGTAGCTGTCATAAACATACGCAAGTAATAGGAAGAGAGCGCTGGCATTTTAACATTTTATTTTTGAAATAAACGGTTTATATTGAAAAAATGATTGAAACGACGATTTTGAAACAATATAGAATATAATTATATATAATAATAATATAATATTAGCGGACTTTACACACAACACTATCTAGCCCCAAACTAAGCAAAGCTTGTACTATGGGAACCAGATAACTGATAGAATACTCATATACTTTTTTTTTGTAAATACATACTTATTATACATGGTAACACCCAGACACAGAACAAAGATCAATGTTCATCACACAAATGTTTGCCCTGGGTGGGGATTGAACCTACAACCTACAGCGTAGAAGGCAGAGTTACTACCAACTAAGCTGTGAGGCCAGTGAATAGAGTATTTATCTGTCTTTTAGGTTAAGCAAATGTTTTGTAACAGGCGATATTTATTTATTAATTATTATTATTAATTATATATATATTAATTATTTAGAAATTATTTGGTTGTGGTCAAACAACGCGCCACAAATGTCACTAATCAAAACGGACTATAGACAAAGAATTGTATCAACTATAGACTTTAGACAAATTTGTTTTCTATGCTTAGTAATTGACTGTCATTATTGAAAATGCTTAAAACCAGTAGGCACCACAACCGGGTCTATGAGCCTACGTTTGTAACCTTTAAAATATTATTTTACTTGCATTGAACTCGTGCAATGGTAGAGCTAAACTTCGTGAAAAATATTATTCTTGTAATCAACGATGGGATTTCAACCTGTCATGGAATGCTAGATACAGTAAAAAGTAAGCAAGTTTTTGACATGTCTCTGACTATACTCTTCATGTATCTTTAAGGATTTAAGAGGATGTTTGACATGTTTGGATTTTTTTGTCATTTCTTTTAAATTTGCTTGACATTATTATTTGGTCGGGTAACCAATTTAATCGAAAACTAAACACAGTTGTTGTTTTAATCAACTTGCGCAAGTAACATCAGATTCTTGCATAGTATGATAGTAGATACTCGTTTCTAGTTTGTATGTATGTTTGTTCCTCAATCAGGCCTAAACGACAAAACGGATTAAGTTGAAATTTGCTGTAGATGTAGATATACTGCCCGAATAAATAATAGTCTACTTTAAAATATGAAAAACATCCCCAAATCGATAAAAAAACGCAAATGGGAGGATTTATGTATAGATGGCGCTGTAGGCAACAAATCTGACATCACAGACTAAAAACATTCAGTCTTTTCTATTCGATTATTGAAATTTGACAGGACAAAGTCTGTCACGGGTCGGCTAAGTATTATATACTTGTTTCATTAATAATACTATATTTTATAGGTTAGGTATTATGTATGCAAGATGAATGCACGTGACATCATTTCAATGGATAAAATGCTAGGAAATCGTGGCGTATTTTTCTGCCAGTGTGCACACAGCTTTGGTAATGAATTCTATTTTAAATGTACGGATCGGTTAAAGCGCAATGGAGTTTTATGCACAAATTCACGACGAGGCCGGATGCATCGCCATTTTTAAATTTAACTAGCTCTCGCGTGTGACTTTTAGTCATTTCCGCTACTTTTTCTAGACCAGATAGCAGCTGGATTTGCATACGCGGCCTTTTAAACGGCCCTTCTTACGGACTTGCATAATTTTGAGATGTTTTGAATCTATTTTCACCTTCCTTTCTATAGTAAAAAGTATTTATTTCTGTATACTGTATTCTGTATTCTGTAGGTAAAATTTGTATTTTTGTATTTTTGTTTGTATCGGATAAACTAAAAAACTACTGGACCAATTTTAAAAATTCTTTTACTGATTAAAAGCTACATTATCAGCGAGTAACTGGCTGTATTTTATTAGCATAAAAATTACAAATCCTTTCTAATAAATTTCCTGTAATCTTTTTCAGTACACCCAGACGAAGCCAGGGCTTCGCCTAATTCTTTTTTTACTCTAATCTTATATATACAATTATTTTTGTGTATATTTGGTAGGTATGAGAGTAATTCGTGGAGTTTTTTTTATGCCCCTAATTGATAAGGGTGGCGTAAATTTCGTGAAAAACTAAAAGTGCTATTTTCTGTGGGATTTTATATGGGATTATAAAAATCCGCTAGTATTTTATAATAATCCAAATGTTTAATGGGTTTTTGTTACCAATTTCCGTCTTTCGGCAAGAAAGGTATGGTGGACGGTAAAATTACATCCATAATGAGACTTAAGGGGCTCCCAGTCGACGATTGCTCTTTTTCGAAACGAAAAAAGAAATACATACTTCTGAACAAGCCACATCTCCTATTTTTATAAGTATATTACTTCAGGTTCCTACCTAGATTTCTATTAAGCTGAAAACATAATAGCAGAAACTTTTCACGATAAAGATATTATTTCAAAATGATACGTTTTAGAATTTATGATCGAAATATTTTATATACCTATTATTAAAATCAACTTGTGATTTATTGTTAAAGATAGGTAATATGTAGATCTAGATTTCTATTAGAATAGATTTTTGATAAGTATTTATACATAATTTATATCATTAATTTATTCAAAAAGCTAAGGCGGACCACGCGCCGACATGTGTTTGTCGTCATTGCAGAGGTCGGTAGGATTATTTATCGAAGTGATTAAAGATGGGTACATCTTTATTCACATAAACTATAATATACATTATAAAATATAAGATGTGGCTTGTTCAGAAGTATTCCTTTTTTCGTTTCGAACAAAAACAATCGTCGACTGGGAGCGCCTTAACACCTTGTTTGTCAGAGGTTGGCGGACGCAAGGGCATCGTAGGGCGCGATTTGTGAATTCGTGATCTATGAGTTAGTGTTTTGTTATAGGCGAAGGTACCGTATGTACATTACCATCTGCTTGTTCTTATTGTTTATTTTTATTTATCTCGTGTTCTGTTAAATTTATCTACACTACTATCTTCTTACATATAAAATTCTCGTGTCACGGTGTTCGTAACAGGTGTATATTTGGTAGGTATGAGAATAGGTCGTAAGGTATTTTTTATACCCCTAAGTGGTGGTGACATAAAGTTGGGGAAAAACTGAAAGTGCTTTTTTCTGTATAATTGAAGTTTGACAGGACAACGTCTGGACTGCTAGTAAAAACATAAAATTTGCATTTTTGTTTGTACAGGATAGACTAAAAAAATACTAAACCAATTTTAAAAATTCTTTCACATATCAAAAACTACACTAATAGAGAGTAATAGATCATAATTATATTGTTTAAATTAGATATCTCCCCGAAAATTGCAATAATGTGACCAATGATCAATTTTTTTTACTTTTTTCTAATTAAAATCTTCATGAATTAGACTAGTATAAAAATCTAAATTTAAAAAAAAATGACAGACCCCAAGCCGTGTTTGTTGCCTGATTCTTCTAGGCTTGGTCGCCAGGAACAGGCGTAGCTTCACCTAGCTCCTAAGACATTTCAAAGTGATCCTTGTGATTTTATTGATTTATACTTTGGTCCTTGACTTTGAATAAAAATTCAAAAACATTAATTACAATTAGGTACCTACTAATTTATTCTCTGGTTTATTTAGCATGACGCGGACAGGCAAGCCACTCCTATTCTATGAATGGAGTGATTAAAATAACACTGATTCACGACTAGTTCTTTTTGCTTGCAAAGATCGCGACTCATTGATGTGATGCAATCGAATGTAGGAGGATGTTTTTTAGGGTTCCGTACCCAAAGTGTAAAAACAGGACCCTATTACTAAGACTTCGCTGTCCGTCTGTCCGTCTGTCCGTCTGTCTGTCACAAGGCTGTATCTCATGAACAGTGATAGCTAGACGGTTGAAATTTTCACAGATTATGTATTTCTGTTGCTGCTATAACAACAAATACTAAAAACAGGATAAAATAAATATATAAGGGTGGCTCCCATACAACAAATGTGATTTTTTGGGCCGTTTTTTATAGATAATGGTACGGAACCCTTCGTCGACTTCGACTCGCACTTGGCCGGTTTCTTTATTACTAATCTTTAATGTTGAAAATAATGACAATTATACTTTATTATTATTATTATTATTATTATTTTTTTCAAACTATCGTGATTAGTAGACATAACTATAGATTTTGACACGGGTCTTTATCACGTAATTACCTTTAATTTACTTTCCCGACGTTTCGGCTATGTTACAATAACCATGACCATGGTTATTGTAACAATTACACTTTGTACTTATCTTGATTCGTTGATTCAATATGTAAACACGTTTAAATCCTCAGCTGTTTTTTGAGGGTTTAGTACCCAAAGGGTAAAAACGGGACCCTATTACTAAGATTTCGCTTTCCATCTTTGTCACAAGGCTGTATCTCATGAACCGTGATAGTTAGACATTTGACATTTTCACAGATGATGTATTTCTGTTGCCGCTATTACAACAAATACTAAAAACAGAATGCCGTGTTGGCCGAGTGGGAGGTACCCCGACTTTCAATCTGAAGGTCGCGGGTTCGAATTCCAGCGTGCATCAATGGATTTTTCTGTTCGAAATTCTTATATGCGCATCATATAAGATTTTCGAACAGAAAAATCCAAGAAAACACGTGCTCACAACGGAAAAGGAAAACATCGTGACGATAAGGTTAGTATTCTTATAAGCGGCGATGGGCTTGCAACCTGTCACGTATGGAATTCTAACTACTGCAAAATGTGGGCATGTGCCAAATATAATGTATAGACGTGCCTCTGACTACCCCCACCAGACATCTTCAAAGGATCTAAGCGTCTAAAAATCTGAGAGAATGTCTACCGTACTTGGGGATTACAGTCGTGATCCTATTTATTTTTTTATATAGAAAAGAATCTCTTGAAAGTTTATTCGAATCGAAAAGTGCGCAAATAGCCTTGAGGCCGCTTCATCATCATTTATTTTTTCAACTGTATCCGAGCCAAGTGCAGTAGGTGCATACAAAAATACCGACAAAATTCAAGGTTAAAATTCAAAAATAACATGCTGCATTCTCCCGATGTATCTGCGAATCTGTTTTATGCGTTCGAATTGGGCTTGGAAAATGTAAAAACGTTATCTTAAAAACCGTTTAATAAAAATAAACTGTCTTTAATTTAAGTACCTACTATAATTGTCGCATATACCTAGGACTAAAGACTATCTGGCTTTAGAGATTTTTTTTATGTTGTCATAAAATTTGAAAAAAGAACAACGTTATCAAAATATTACATTCACAAAGATTTGTGATTGTTTAAAAAAATAAGAAAAAATAACGATGAGAATAATTTCTGATTTCAGTTTATGAGTGAAAAATAACACTACACGTATGGTACAAATCAAATCAAAACTTGAGATCTTGACTCGAACTCGACTCGAAAATAATTGAAATTGACCTCCCACTCGGCCAACCTAAGAAGCGCGTAATCCTAATAAAAAAATTGTATCACGACTATAATCCCCAAGTACCAGGCGCTTAGATCCTTGAAGATGTCTAGAGGGGGTAGACATATGCACGGTCAAACATATTTGGCACACGCCCACAGTTTGCATTACATACGTGACAGGCAAGCCCATCGCCACTTATAAGAATACTAACTGGTTTCACGATGTTTTCCTTCACCGTTTTCAGCACTTGTTTTGTTCATAATACATTTTTCGAACAAAAAAATCATTGATGCACGCCGGGATTCGAACCAACGACTTTCGAAATGAAAGTCGAGGTACCTCCCACGCGCCTAATCCAATCTAACATAGCAAGAGAAATACTATATACATTACATAGCAATAGAACTACATCGGCCGTCTATCTAACACATTTCGGCTCTACCCACACAAACACAGCTATTTCCGATCAACCAATAAAAAACTAGCTTTATGTAATAGTAAAAAATCCTAAGGCCACGCACACACGCGCGTTAGAATTATTATTGGTGCAGTAGCGCAGAGCTTACAAAATGTATGGTAAGTGTATTTTTCGCAAGTCTATTTTTGCGTTAATGACTTTTTATCCCTTACTTACTGCGCGTGAGATGTTTTGATACTTTAAGAGTAAGATAGACAATATGTATATAATATACTAGCAGTCCGCCCCGGCGTCGCACGGGTGTAATAATGATTTTATGGGTAATTTTTTTACACCTTGGGTTACATTATCGAAGTTTTCATATGGATCCCTAATAGTTAGACATATGGTATTAATAACTTTTTTGTAGATATTGATGTTATCTATAAAACTGTAGTACATTACTTTGATCTATTGTCAATAATTTCCGCAGCGTAAGCGATATAAGGTTTCTTTTTGTTTTTTTTTCACGCGTTCGGTTACATTTTCGAAGTTTTCATACGGATCCCTAATATTTTTGAAAATATTCTATAGCCTATGTTCATCAAGGATAATGTAGAATTCTAATGGTGAAAGAATTTTTCAAATCGGTTCAGTAGTTTCGGAGCCTATTCGATGCAAACAAACAAACAAACAATCAAATCTTTCCTCTTTATAATATTAGTATAGATGATACTTCAAGAGAGGTTATTCAGAGATTCGAAGAACTTTTTTTTTATAATTTAGGCAAGTGTTTATCTAGTAAGGTTAGGTTAGGTTACATAATTTATATTTACCTAGGTAAAAAATAAACAATATTTTCAAAAATATTTAGAGATTTTTTACGTCTTTATTTGGTTAAAAAACCTGTTTTAGCGGGTAGTTGAATTTAATAATTGTAGATTGTGGGTTCGCTCCCATCCGAGATAAACATTTGTGTGATAAACATACCTATTACTGAAGTAGGTAAAAAATAAACAATATTTTCAAAAATATTTAGATATATTTTACGTCTTTATTTAGGTTAAAAAAACCTGTTTTAGCGGGTAATTGAATTTAATAATTGTAGATTGTGGGTTCGCTCCCATCCGAGACAAACATTTGTGTAATAAACATAGTGATATATATGTGATTGCTATTGTGTCTAGGTGTTATAATGTATCTTAAGTATGTATTATTTTATCAGTAATCTGGTTCCAATAGTACAAGCTTTGCTTAGTTTGGGGCTAGAATGCGATGTGTGATGTCCACCAATATTTATTTATTTATAATTACTAGCTGTCTAGACAGAAGAAGTCCTGTCAAAAAAAATCTGTTTTAGGAACCTTTTTCTGACACTAACGAACACAACAAAAAAAAATTAGCAAAATCGGTTCAGTGGTGCTGACCAAGGGAAATAGAGATTAATTTTTATATGTATAAGATTTATTTATGAATTTCCATTGACTTTATTGTAAGTAGGTATCTAAGAGCTTGGCTACATCACACCTGGTTCAAGTGCCAATTTCACTCTCGAACCAATGATTTGGCAGTTTCTTTCTAGATAGCGCTGTCATCGCCGTAAACTTCCTCGGTACGGCACCGGCATGATTATAACCGGACTATAAAGCCGGGGTCCCACGGTGCGTAAAACGACGGGCCGCGCCGTATGACGCTCCGCCTGTTTGCGTCCGGCGCGTCGCGTACAGTGCGTTCCGAGCACGGGCCACCACGGATGCATCGTTCCCACGGCGCGTCCGTCCGCCTTGGCGCGGTCTGGCGCGTGAAAACGCGGGCCGTGGGACCCCGGCATAAGAAAGATGTTGTTTAATTTGGCTTTGTTGGCTTGTCTTTCTTCTTTCAGTAAAATAAATTTAAAAAAAAAATAGGATCACGACTGTAATCCCCAAGTACGGTAAACATCCTCTCAAATCTCTAGGCGCTTAGATAATTTGAATATGTCTAGTATTGTAACATTATATTTGGCACATTTGTCACATACCCACATTTTGCAGTAGTTAACATTCCATATGTGACAGGTTGCAAACCCATCGCAGCTTACAAGAATACTAACTGGTTTCCTCACCGTTTTAAGCACGTGTTTTTGATGCGCATATCATGTATTAGCATTCTACCAGTTCTTTCTAAGGTTATTGAAAAAGTAGTTTACAACCAACTAAGTAGATATGTTGAACGGAACAAACTGCTACCTGATGTTCAGTCTGGCTTTCGTAAGGGTAGGGGGACCACTACGGCTCTACTGGATGTGGTTGACAATATACTGGCTGGGGAGGATAAAGGGCTAGGTACTGTTTTAGTACTGTTAGATTTCTCTCGTGCATTTGACTCGTTAAATGTTCCATTGCTACTCTCTAAGCTATCATATTATGGTGTAGATGCTTCTTCGGTGAAATGGTTTGATAGTTACCTAGGCAATCGATCCCAATTTGTGCAAATTAATCGGGCAGATGGGTCACAACTCTCATCGTCCCTCAGGAACTTGAATCGTGGAGTCCCACAAGGCTCTATCTTGGGTCCTTTACTTTTTATTATTTACAGTGCAGATATAACTTGGCACATCAAAAATTGTAAATTCCATCTCTATGCAGATGATGTGCAGTTATATCTGCATATGCGTCCTGAAGAAGTTACTCGTGAATTGATAAACGAAGACCTTGAGCGAATTGCTACATGGTCTTACAACAATTCTCTTGTTCTGAACCCAACAAAGTCGAAGTTTATGGTTTTAGGCTCGAAAAAATGTACTGAAGGCATTACTGCTCATATACCGAATGTGAACATTGTCGGCCAAGGCATTGAAGAAGTTCAGGAAGCTAAAAATCTTGGAGTCACTTTTGACAGCGCTCTTCGGTTTGAAAGTCACATTTTAGGGCTAGTAAAAAGTTGTTTTTATAGGCTGAAACTGCTCTATAAGATAAAAACTTTCTTAAATGAGGATATTAGAATCAAAGTCTGCGAAGCTCTAATACTCTCAAAGCTTAACTACGGAGATTTAGTGTACGGGCCACGTTTAACATCGAAGACTGCCCGCCTTGTACAAAGAATCCAAAACGCCTGTTGTCGATTCTGTTACGATGTACCTCCGCGAACCCACATCACACCCTATTTAAATAAGTCTTCCACTCTCAACATGGCTTCGCGGAGGGATCTGCATCTGGCAGTGTTGGTACACGGCGTCATGGCATTTGAAACCCCTGAGTACCTATTTATTAAGCTCAATCGCTCTCGGAGTAAGTATAGCACCAGACCCACGAGGGACTTGCTACACTACTCCAAACATAAAACCGTGGCATTCAGGGGCAGTTTTCGGTACCAGGCAACCAAATGTTGGAACAACATACCACCACCTCTGAGGCAGCTAATATCAAAATTCACATTTAAAAAAAAATATAAAAATCATTTAATGCTGCTGCAGAAAACAGGGTTGTCTGGTACAAATGGTTACAGTGATGCGCCCTTTACTTGTTGATCGTGGTTGAGCTTTCCTTCTTTTTCTTTTCTTTATATAAATATTCTATGAATAATTAATTTATAAATTATTACTAGTTACACCTTTAATATTATATGTATGCATCTATATTATTATTTAAGTTTATATTAAGCTATCTGTTCATTTATGTACGTTTTTTTATTTTTTTTTATTTTCTTTACATCATAACTTTACATAATTTATTTAAAAATACATTATATATTATTATGTTTCTTTTATTTTATTTGTTTTTTCTTTTATATAGTTTTTTCGCCGATGTGACCGCGTTTCATAGGGACGAGTGACTAAATCAAAGGTTTCGGCAGAATAACAGCGCTGACCTATCTTCGTATAGGAAAGCATAATGCTGAGCCGAGACCCTTTTGCTGCTGTAGCACAGAGCATAACATATATTTATTTTATAATGTTTGTTTTCTTTTTTTTTTTTTTTTTTTGTAATTTAGTTTTTTTTACTTACTCTCCTTGTTTTTTTTAAGTGTACGATTTGTTTTTGCCTATGTTAGATGTAAGTTTAAACTGTTTTTTATTTTATTTTTATTTCCTTTTTATGTTATGTTGTGTTGTGTGCTAAAGAAGTAAATAAATAATTGTCTATGTCTATGTCTATGTCTATGTCTATGTCTATGTTTTTGAACTGAAAAATCGTTTGATTAGATTTTTTTCACGACCTTTAGATTGAAAGTCGTACCTCCCACTCGGCCAAAACTTACTTTCCTGTCTTGTTAGTTTTCCTACAATTTCTTAATTACGGCCATCAATTATATTTCACAGAAAAGAGTCGCAATTTTAACACACACCAACAAATTTACGAGCTTGTAAAACGATAATAAAATTGATTGAAAAACTATAAAACCTATATCTAGAATACTTAGTTTAGTATTTCCTATAAAATCATAAATTAAATATAAACGATAAACGACTATTGTTATGACAATTTGAAATGCATGTTTCTGGGGGTATGTAGACCCCCAGAAACATGCATCCTACCTACTTCCTACTAATAATATAAATGCGAAAGTGTAGAGAGTGAGTGATGAGTGAGTAAGTATGTGTGGGTGTGTAAGTGTGTTTGTTACTCTTTCACGCAAAAACTACTGAACGGATTGAAATAAAACTATACAGCAATAAAGCTTTTACATCAGAATAACATAATAGACTACTTTTTATCCAGGTACCACTCGTGCGAAGCCGGGCAGCTAGTGAATCATAAATTCAACCTTTCCGACACTCCTCTCAATGAATATAAGTCTAAATATCTGAATAAACAGTTATATCACAACATAAACTGTACATATCTTATTAATTTTTTTTATAAATAAAACCTCCTTTTTAGGGTTCCGTACCCAAAGGGTAAAATCGGAACCCTATTACTAAGACTTCGCTGTCCGTCTGTCCGTCTGTCCGTCAGTCTGTCACAGGGCTGTATCTCATGAACCATGATAGCTAGACAGTTGAAATTTTCACAGATTATGTATTTCTATTGCTGCTCGAACAACAAATACTAAAAACAGAATAAAATAAATATTTAAGGGGGGCTCCCATACAACAAACTTGATTTTTGCATTCCAGCGCCATCTAGTTTCATTTGATGTTACTACGTATTATAGGTACTTTTACGCGGTCTCATGCGACCGCTCGGGGTTTGAGAGGTAAGATGAAAGAGGTTTGCGATTCCGCTGGCAGGTGGCGCTATTTTACCACTATCGGTAAAGTAAGTCGGTAAATAGGTGGTACTTCACATGATCGAATAAAAAGTTTGAAATTGAATTATTGAATTCATGTAGTTAGGTAAATAGGTACCTAGGTAGATATTATTAATTTCCAATTAATTTCGAGTTCGAATCCTGGCCGTGCATCAATGGATATTTCTGTTCGAAAAATGTACCTATATGCGCGTTACACGTGTTTATAACAGTGAAGGAAAACATCGTGAGGAAACTTGTTAGTATTCTTGAAAGCGGCGACGGGATTGCAACCTGTCACGTGTGGAATGCTAACTACGTAGTTAGGTAAATAGGTAGGTTACGAGATATTATGAATTATTTTTTATGTTTCTAGGGTTCCGTATCTAAAGGGTAAAAAACGGGATTACTAAGACACCGCTGTCCGTCTGTCTGTTACCGAGCTGTATCTCGTGAACCGTGATAGCTAGACAGTTGAAATTTTCACAGATGATGTATTTCTCTAAAATCAGCATAAAATAAATATTTAAGTGAGACTCCCGTACAACAAACGTGATTTTTTTGCCGTTTTGATAATAGTACGGAACCCTTCGTGCGCGAGTCCGACTCGCACTTGGCCGGTTTTATTTAAATATATAACCTTTTTTATAAATAATTATACAAATAATCCTTTGCCTTGTATTTGTTTTGCGCATATAATTTTTTCAACAGAAAAATCCATTGCTGCACGCCGGGATTCGAGCCCACGACCTTCGAAAGTAGAGGTATCTCGCCAAGACAACACGACACCAACTATTCAGAAAATAATATTATTCAAAAGTACCAAGAGCTTTCCTACCAGCATCTCCTTTGTGATTTTTGGCACGGCAGCCAAACATCATTTTATGTGATGCATCCCATATCTGTGTGTGTGTTTGAAAAATACGTAAACATTGCATGTGTGTTTGCGTGCGCTAAAGAAAATAAATGCGCGCGTCTTTTCGATAATGGCGGCGCTTGACTGACAAGAAACTGAAGGAATAGAATAGAATATAATAGATTTTTTGTTATTTTGACCAAAATAATGTAGACAATCCTATCTTATTTCTTACTAGCGACCCGCCCCGGCTTCGCACGGGTAGCATGTTATTATACATATAAACCTTCCTCCTGAATCACTCTATCTATTAAAAAAAACCGCATCAAAATCCGTTGTGTAGTTTTAAAGATATAAGCAAACATACATACAGACATACAGACGTGGGAAGCGGAAAGCGACTTTGCTTTATACTATGTAGTGATCTTACTCCTAATCTATACTAGTCTATACTAATATTATAAAAAGGAAAGATTTGATTGTTTGTATCGAATAGGCTCTGAAACTACTAGACCGATTTCAAAAAATATTTTACCATTAGAATCCTACATTATCCCTGACTTACATAGGCTATAGATTATTTTCAAAAACGTTAGGGACAATAGAGCAAAGTAATGTACTACAGTTTTATAGAAAACATCAATATCTTTATAAAAGTCCGTAATACCATATAATTATGTCTAACTACGAGTATTAGGGATCCGTATGAAAACTTCGATAATGTAACCCAACGTGTGAAAAAATTACCCATAAAATCATTATTACACCCGTGCGACACCGGGGCGGACTGCTAGTAATATTTAAATGCGAAAGTTTGTGATAAGGCTGCTATGTTTGTTCCATAATCAAAAATAAACGGATTAAGATGAAATTTTCTGTAGAAAGTTGGTGAAGTGTTTTCAGGTATTTCAATATTTTACGATAAATTCGTCAAATATCGATTTCCTGAATATAAGCGGACAAAGTCGCTGGTAAGAGCTAGTATGTATATAAGTAAAAGTAGGTGAATAATGCCTGTCTGCATGACACTTAAAGTTCTAGTCATATCTAGGATTTAGCAAAGTCAATTCTTGCGGAAATGTCAATTGCTAAGTCTGTCCTTATAAGTTTGGCGTGAATGTAAAGTTTGATTCAGTTAGGTATTATTTGCGCGATCAGCAAACCCACTGATAACAGATTAAATTTGCCTTAGCATCTGCCAAACGTGAAGTTTGGACGTGCATCTGACTTGCCCCTTTTAGGCATCTTCAAGGATCTGGAGATCTGAGAGGATGTGTACCGCACTTATCGATCTCAACTGTAATACTCAAGCACCTACGATAGACTTCCTCTCAGATCTCCAGGTGCTCAGATCCTTGAAGATGTCTAAAGGGGGTAGCCTGAGGCACGTCCAAACATTTGCAATAGAATTCCATTTGTGATTGTATTAATCGAAAAAACATTGCAATTGAAGTTAAAGTTTCTCGTACTAGATTACCGGTTTTAGGTCCAGTATTAGGTATTCTAGGTAGATACCTATGCAAAAACTGATTTCTAGTCCATATCTCAAGTTTCGCGGACCGCTAACAATAGGTGTGTTTAGATAATAATCCGCTAGATGGCGGCTTGCCGGACAGACGTCACAATAGATGTAAAATCAGTTTGTAAACTTAAAGTGGATGTCATTGAGTTTCTTAAGCGAACTTTCTTGATAGATTATATATACTTTTAGCTGTCTCGACAGACGTTGTCCTATCAAATTTCAATAATCCCAGAAAAAAAGTACTTTCAGTTATTCTCGAACTTTACGCCATCCATAAAGGGTAGAAAAATATGAGGGTATAAAAAATACCCTTCAACCTATTCTCAGCCCTACTGAATATACACAAAAAAATTCATTAAAACCGGTCAAGCCATTTCAGAGGAGTTTGGTTACAAACACTGTAACACGAGAATTTTCTATATTAGAAGATTAATTAATAAAGTTACTCTGTCTGTCTGTGACGATAACAGTTTGGTCCGCCAACGCGGTCTCCGATGGGTGACCGCTAAGGCACGGAGAAGGCCTTCAGGCATTATATTAGTTTAAAGCTTTAAACAATAAGCCAGTTTTTTTTGGCGAAAGTCATCCAAAAAATACTATCAAGGACCCTTGGCCGTACCACAAGCTCTTAAAGTAGTACTAAAACAGTACTACTTGGGCGAAAGTGACAACGCAACACGAATTCATATAGCGTTGTCACTTTCGCACCGCGAGTAGCACAGTTTTAATATGACTTTAAAAGCTTATAGTATGTCCTTGTTCAGAAAATAACGTTACAGCTGTGTTTTAAGTGAAGTAGGAGGAAAAATAAGAAGGAAAAAAAATTAAACATTTCACTAGTAGAAATCATGTAAAACGGCTTCCATACAGATGTTTTGTATGTGAGCCAGACTAGTTGGATGAGCTCCAACATCCTGTCTGTGCATGTGATCCAGCTGAAGAGAGGCGATGCGATTTTTAGATTATCAGACGATTGACTATTGAATCTACAACCCCGGTGAGAATGATGATGTTGGATGATGCCAAGTCAAAGTCGAAAGAACCATCGAAACTACAACTCTAACCTCGGTGATATTAATGATGATGATGGATGTTAAGTCAATTATTACAAAATATTTCTGTATTATAATGTGTGAAAATTTCAACTGTCTAGCTATCACGGTTCATTAGATACAGCCTTGTGACAGACTAAGCGTTTTTAGCAATCTATATCATTATAACTATAAATGAGGCTAATTACAACGTTTTTTCTTGTATTGCTGACGTTCCGAGACAATTCAGATGCTCTTCATCATGAGCATCGCCCGCGATCGCGATCAACGTTTGATCGGCGAGTACTATCGCTTATCTTTATCTACGTCACTACCTTTCTTTATTATAACTTTTTACATTCAAAAAGTGTGAAACCACTTTACATTCCAACCATAACATAGATACCTTGATACGAGAAAATCCAGGTACAGTTAGTTATAATAATAAGTTTCATTAAATAATGACCAAGGAAAGAAGGTCATACGAAAAAGATGTTAGGTATAAAGATGGATATAGAAGTAGAGGTTGGCCAAAGAAACTAAGTGGACTTATAAAAAATATGATTTTGGTATAGATGGCGCCAGACCGAAAACATTGAGTTGTTAAATCAACGCATACTACCAAAAAGGTTGACTTCTAAGGTCGGTATTCGAAATTTATTATGTCAAAAAAATCTGACATTAATTTGACTACCGAATGATGATGCGAATGCGCCTGGAGATCTGAGAAAATGTCTACCATACCTGGGAATTACAGTCGCGAGCCGATCAAATAAAAAACCGACGCGTTTAATAAATAAACTAAAAAATATAATTAACAATCTAAGTGTCGGCGTTTGGTGTAGCGATTAAAGCGCAGCTATATTTATCGCGAAATCTCGGTTCGATTCCCGGTATTAAACGCAGCATTTTTCTAACAAGTTTTATTAAAATGTATGTAAAACATGCACTGGGCGATCCGTTTTTGTGCGTTTCCATTGCCTTCCGAGTTTATCTAGACCGGAGCCCAGTTTCCGGTCTAGATAAAATCAAGGCGTTCGTTTGTTAAAAAAATGGATTACGACGGCAATCACCAAGTATGGTAGACATACTCTCGATTTTAAAGCACTTAGTTCCTTGGAGATGTTTAAGGGCGGTAGTCAAAGGTAGTCCAAATATTTAGTTTGGCACAATGCCCACATTTTTTAGTAACTATCATTATTATTAATAATCTGTTTGGTGTCAGCAGACAATGTTCAAAGCTATAATGACTGCTAATTAATCAAATTAAAAGTCAAATTTTTATATTATCATTCATTGGAATTTTGTAAAAGGGCCATATTTATATTAGGAGTTGAAAAAAAACACTACATTTTTTTTTAGGTGATAATCGTTTCAATTTTTGAAAATGGTTTTCATATCTTGTATGAGATTTTGGAAAGTTCAAATTCAAATTCAAAAATCATTTATTTCAATAAAATCACAAGGATCACTTTAAAACGTCTTAGGAACTAGGTGAAGCTAATACGCCGATTCCACGCGACCAAGCCTAGGAGAATCAGGCAACAAACACGGCTTGGGGTCTACCTTTTTTTTAATGATCCTTTCCTTATTGCTATGTAGAGCTCCAGTGTGGTGCCAATCGAACAAGGTGAAGGCTCAAACAAGAATAATAATTACAAGTACTACTCAAGTACGTACAACAATAAAAAAATTTATTAAAGAGCTTCAGCACAAATTCAAAAAGCAGCAAAGGATCTGATTGAAATTTTTTGAGAATCAAAATAACAAAAATCCTCATACATTATTTTTTTAGTAGGTACGGTACTAATCAAGATAGTTTGAAAATAAAATGCCTCATAATTTATTAAGAAATCCGGGGTGGTCTGTCGTCAACAAATTCCTTCTGTTTTTTCTTGTGCAATGGAGAACAGCATACACGGCCTGCGCGAATGCATAATAGGCACTCCACACAACTTATTGCCTATAAGTCGTGTTACGTAACCTACTGTAGTGTGCGTATCAATGTGTGTGTACAGATGTGTTTGTATCATGGAAACATACTATCTGCTTCCTACTAAAATTATAAATGCGAAAGTTTGCAAATGCTTGTGGTTCAATCACGGTTTAACGACTGTACCAATTTAGATAGAACCTGGATTATGTAGTTTGTGGCCCGGAATGGCATATAGGATAGTTTTTATCGAGATACCTGAGAAAATCCGTGGCTTGAAGCTAGGTAAATAGATTGCAGCCTGTCACGTATTGAATGATAACAACTGCAAAATGTGGGCATGTACCTATAATGTTTGGACGTGCCTCTGACTACCCCCACTAGACATCGTCAAAGGATCTAAGCGTCTGGAGATCTGAGAGGTTGTCTTCCGTACTTGGTGATTACAGTATATTTATTTTTATTTATAAATAAATTGTGTTACTTTTAGAAGTTGAAAAAATTAAATAGGATCGCGAATGTAATTCCTTAGTACGGTGGTACGGTACGGTAGACATCTTCTTAAATCTTTGAAAGTGTTTAGAAGTGGTAGGCAGGGGTTTTTCAAAAAGCGATATGAAATAATTTTACGACCTATTCTCATATCTACCAAATATACACAAAATTATAAAAATCGGTCAAACCGAGAATCACTACATAGTATAAAGCAAAGTCGCTTTCCGCTTCCCGCGTCTGTATGTCTTCATAATATAGTAGAGAAACACTGATAATTTTAGAGGTTTCTAATGTGATGTCGTAAATAAACACATTTTTTTGCGCTTACATTGCAAATGCTGGCTGAACCCCACGAGATATATCAAAATAATGTACTACAGTATTGTACACCTTAAAAACGTCTACAAAAAAGTCCACGATGGTATTAGAAATGTCTTACGCACAGCGAAGCGGGCACGGGTCAGCTAGTTGTATATATTAGAAGGGATAATGTTGAATGATAGATATTTTTATTCCCTTATATTGCTTTCAAAGTTTCAATTCAAGTTATATATAATGAATGCTTTACAAACGTGTTTCACTTACTTACTAATTAAATACGATTTGTAAAACATAATTTGCATACGTTTTTCATTATGCCATAATTTTTTTTCATATGATAACTTGTTTGTAGTAAAAATTCAAGGATAAGTGTTTTTAGAATAAGTTAAATAGCATATAGATGTGTAACTAGTTCATATAAAATAGTGACAGTACCTTAAAATAGTTACAGTACCTAAGTGTAACTAATACATGTAGCTAGTTATAGTACCCATTGTAACAAGTCACTACCTAATGAAAACCTTAAAGCACTACCTTAAAGCAAACCTTACATAGAATTATGGAAAGGATCATTAAAAAAGGTAGACCCCAAGCCGTGTTTGTTGCCTGATTCTTCTAGGCTTAGTTGCGAGGAATCGGCGTAGCTTCACCTAGTTCCTAAGACGTTTCAAAGTGATCCTTGTAATTTTATTAAAATAACTATTGTTGAATTTGAATTAGAATTTTTAAGACACATTCATTGGAAGAGAAAGACCTTCGGCGTATTTTCCTGGACCAAATTGGTGACGTTTTGCGTTTTGCTAAATCGACGAGTATGTATTATGAGGGTGAATGAAGCAAAAGAAGTATCAAGAACGTACTAAGTGCAAAGCCGAGGTCTCTGCCTACCCCTCTAGGAAACAGGCGTGATTTTATGTATGTATGTAAAGACACATGATTTGGGGTATTTTTGTGTGTCCTTTGTATATTTGCCAAAGTGTCTGCTGTCTAGCTCTGGGGGTTTACCTCAAGCTCTTAAACTACTAGCGGGGCGAAAGTGATAACGCTATACGATGTATATCTCACTGGGTGTTTTGGATGTGCGTCGGTAATTTTGTAGGTAGTTAATAATTTTACAGCAATTTCGATAAAAGACTGTAATCCCCAAGACATCTTCTCTAGATATTTGAAGATGTCTGAAGGGGATGCCAGAGGTACGTTCAAACATAACATTTGGCACATGCCCACAATTTGCTTAAAAATATCAGTGTAAGAATAATAATTATGCTTATTCGTTTATGTTTTTTTCCACTCCGAATGAATTTCACATCTATACTAAATATTACTATCATACTAGTGACTTCCATTAATGTCCAGTTGAGGATAAAACAGCGATTTAATGATGTTTTGTGATTTTTTAAACAGATAAAATGTTAGATTTATTAAGTAACTAAGCCTTTACTTTGTTTTTATTGTATTTACTTTAATAAAATCTATGTTTTATGAAAATTACCTATATTATGTACATACTAACCTAGTTTTTAATATAAAAAAATAATTACGACTGTATGTAATCCCAAGTACGGTGGACATCCTCTCAGATCTTCAGGCTCTCAGGGGCCTTACCACAGGCTCTTAAGTAATATTAAAACAGTAATTGTATGACATTGTAACAACAAACATAAAAAAATAAGGCTGTATCTCATGAACCGTGATAGCTAGACAATTGAAATTTTCACAGATTATGTATTTCTGTTGCCGCTATAACAACAAACACCAAAAACAGAATAAAATAAATATTTAAATGGGGCTCCCATACAACAGTGTTTTTTTGTCGTTTTTTATAGATAATAGTAGGCCTTCGTGCGCGAGTCCGACTCGCACTTGGCCGGTTTTAAGTTTATCCATTACAAACAAAAAATTTACCTCTTTTTAATGGTGCAGATCAAGTGCCTACATTATCTAGCATAAAGCCAAATCCCGTTAAACCGTAAAGTACAAACGCGGTACAAATAAATATCCCCCATATATCTAGTGTAACGAGTCTCTATTGTGCGCCCTTCGAGGTATAGCGGTACAATTTAGTTGGTGCCTGTTAAAAATAGTCAAGTGCGAGTTATACCAGTGAGCGTCACTAACGGGTTAACCCTACATTTTTAGGGTTCCGTACCCAAAAGGTAAAAACGGGACCACTTGCAACCTAGTCTCTCCAATACATAGTAGTGGTATATTTTCCTTTTTAAGGTTCTGTTAGAGTAAAAATGGGACCCTATTACTAAGACTTCGCTGTCCGTCTGTATGTTAAAGGGCTGTATCTCATGAACCGTAATAACTAGAAAGTTCAAATTTTCACAGATGATGTATTTCTGTTGCCGCTATAACAACAAATACTAAAAACAGAATAAAATAAATATTTAAGTGGGGCTCCCATACAACAAACGTGTTTCTTTGGCGTTTTTTATAGATAATCCTATTTGGAACCCTTTGTGCGTGAGTCCGTCTCGCACTTGGCCGGTTTTTTTTTCTAATATATAAAATTCCCGTGTCACAGTGTTTGTAACTCCCCAGAAACGGCTCGACCAATTATTATGTTTTTTTGTGAATAATAAATATAATAATAATAATAATAGTATAATATTAATAATGAATAATAATAGTTCTGAAAGGCTTCACACACGGCAGCTATAATGTATATTAATGTACATTACATCCTCAGTAGTATAGCTTTAAATTATCTTAATGTATCACACACACACAACATGTAATATAATGTATCATTTAAAAAAAAAAAAACATTATTTTCGAAGAGAAATGATATACTGAAATGTATTGAGATGTATTATGATGGTATCGCAAAAAAATATATATTATTCATATCGCTCTGTATCGTAATATACGAAGATGTGAAAAATATTATAGCTATCGTGTGTGGTCTCTTGAAAATGTATATCGAAAGATGTAATGAGATGTATCGTGCTATAATGTACATCTTTACATTATAGCTGCTACGTGTGAAGCCCTGAGAATAGGTCGTGAAGTATATTTCATAGCGCTGGAAAGTCCAGTGTAAGTTCGGGAAATACTGAATGTGCTTTTTCTCTGTGGGATTATTGAAATTTGACAGGACAACGTCTGTCGAGAAAGATAGTTTAAAGATATTCTGCAGCATCGCCCTCATGATGAGCATCTGAATTGTCTCGAAACGTCAGCAATACAAGAAATAAAGTGGTAATTAGCCGTATTTATAATTAAAATAAAATAATATTATTGCGAAATAAATGTACCTACAACATTAATAAATATAAGAAATACTTAGTAAAAATAATTAGCAATGATTTGCATTTTAATAAGATTTTTATTATAAATAGTAGCATAAAATTGCGTAGACTTTGGGAGTAGGTATGTTAATTACATAGCGAAAGAAATCTTCCTTCATTGCACTGCATTCAACTGTGTTGTGTAGTGCCTCTGACTACTCTCTCTAGACAGCTACAAAGATTTTAAGTATAAAGGGATCTGCAGATTTTTTACAATTCCCGTGACAACAGATTCTTTTTCTCATTTAATTTTATAAAAATGTATAACAGTTAATTTTTCTCATATAGAAAAACTAGCCAACCCGTGACAGACGTTGTCCTGTCAAATTTCAATAATCAAATAGAAAAGACTGAATGTTTTTAGTCTGTGATGTCAGAATACATACATACGCGGGAAGCGGAAAGCGACTTTGCTTTATACTATGTAGTGATGTATGGAAATCAAAATCAAATCGCATCTATGATCATCACATAGGAACGGCTCGACCGATTTGGTTGATTTTTTGAAGTGAAACTTCTATATCCTTCTATATTAGGATTTTTTTTACAGCTGCGTGGAGAGACGATATATCGTGGTGAGAGGGTTTCACATTTCACTTCTTTGTAACATAATTGTCATGACAGGAAACATTGGAAAAGTAGCCAGGAAATCTTCAAATTCGGAAAAACTAAGAAGTGTTTTTTTCTATGAGATTTGAACAAGACAACGGTGAAGTCTGCTAATATTGTTATTTAAAAAAATCCCAGCTATTATTACCTCCTTTACAAAATTGCCGTAAGTAGGTACCTAGACTGTGATTGGCTCACAGCCATCATTATTTCTTAGCGCAACGGTTTTTAGGGTTCCGTACCCGAAGGGTAAATACGGGACCCTATTACTAAGACTTCGCTGTCCGTCTGTCTGTCACAGGGCTGTATCTCATGAACCGTGATAGCTAGACAGTTGAAATTTTCACAGATTATGCATTTTTGTTGTCGTTATAACAACAAATACTAAAAACAGAATAAAATAAATATTTAAGTGGGGCATACAACAAACGTGTTTTTTGCCGTTTTTTATAGACAATGTTACGAAACCCTGTGTGCGCGAGTCCGAATCGCACTTTGCCGATTTTTATTATTTATAAGAAGGACGTCTCTTAAACAATCTCTTTATTACAGTACCCTTTCTATTAGTATCATACGAATAAATCTGTCAATAATGCTAACAAAAATATGAATATAGGTATAGATTTTTATTTGTATAACGCCGGAAACATGAAACTTTTCACTAAAAATAAATATTTTAAAGAAGAAATATCAAAATAGCTAGAAAAAAGCGAAGAATACTTAATTTTTATTTATATTTTCGGTTCTGGTTTTGAATAATTAAAACGGAAACTTGATAAAACGTCTAAAATCTTAAAAACTATCTTACATCTAAAACTACAATATCTTTTATTTTAATAATAGTTTTTTTTCTTTTCTGTCTACTTATTTCATAATGCTAACTACTGCAAAATGTGGGCATGTGCCAAATATAATCGTTGGACGTGTCTCTGACTACCCCCACTAGACATCTTCAAAGGATCTAAGCGTCTGGAGATCTGATAGGATGTCTACCGTACTTGGGGATTACAGTCGTGATCCTATTTTTTTTTATTTTATAAAATTAAATCTAAACCCTTTGCTAATATTGAAAAAATACGATTTAAATTGCAAAGAAATCAAATGTTCGTATTTCGGTTGTCTTAAGTTACGTAAAAGTATTCTGCTCGTAAATAAAATAATAAATAAATAACTTCAGTTACTTCTTGGTTTAAATAAACACACAAAAAACTAACCTTGATAATCCTCGAGCACTTCACTAAATGGTCCTTTTCACATTACAGAAATAAACGTCTTTTTCTAAATAAACCGCTTTCAAAACGTGCGCGCCAAAATTTCGCAACGCCGCACTCAGCTTTTATGGCGTAACTATTTTTATTTCCAATTTCACAGATTACTAACCGCGATACTAATTTTATTGCGAAAAAAGTTATCAAAAAAACACAAATTATTTTCGGCTAGTGATTGACGCTCACATTTTCGGGCATCGAGTCGCGCCACGTCGTCGACGCCAAACCGAAAAAAATCTATAACGCTCTACCATCTTCGGCAAAACCGACGTTCCTATTTTAAAATTTTCTCGAAACTGTACGTTTTCATTGTAAGTTCTTAGTGTTGCGCGCACATGCTGTTTCAACACATTATGATCTAACACTGGCGACCGATTGCAGAACATACTTATTCTAAGTCAACTTACATTCGTTCATATTTGCCTGCGGGGCGTAGGGTTGCGCTAGGAGTTAGAATTCTAGACTTGAGACCTTTTTCTAGGTATTCTTAGCTTGCTCTCTTAAAATAATTGAAAGGCAGTTTTCAAGTTTAATGCTCGTATGATTATCGCTTGCGTCAGTATTGAAATTATAGGTTCTCACTAATCTAAAATACGTGCATTACTCAGAACTTTACAATTATAATTATGTCAAGGTACTGAGACTTTCTAAAGGCCTTTTCTATCGTAATAAAAGATAATAGAACATGTACCTACGTTTAGTTTTATAACATGCTTAAACTATTATTTTCTGAAGTATAATGATGATAGTTTTTTACTACGCACTGAAATGTGCGTTTCTATTAGGAGCGGGACGGTTAAAAAATGGAGTTGTGTCCAAGGCATCAAATTAGAAACTTTTTATTGAAATATATACATTTAGAATGTAAATAAATATTTTAGTGAGTTATTTATATGTAATCGATTCTTTCATCATCGATAGTGAGCCCATCTCTAGGTTTAGCGTAGTACAAGAAACGTCTTGCATATAATAATATGTTTTAGCCTATATTGAGCGCTTACAGGCATAGACGGCCTGCGCGCTGGTTTTTGATGCAGTTATTTTGCAATGAAAACGTTTTTATAACGATAAACGGTTTTGAAACGATATTTTGAACCAGTTTTTTTTAATGATAAAAATTAGATATAAAATGCTTGATTACCACACCACATAACATAATAAATTTATATATATTATAAATGCAAAGGTTTAACATAATGATATAACAACATACTATATAATAATGAATTGTGGCTCTACCGCCCAGCAATACTTTATATATGGTACCTACAACCCTTTCATATTTTTTAATCAGTTATCAAATCCAGGGTCATCATAATGTAGTCACTCCTCAATAAAATAACTAAAATGAAGTGAAGCACCAATAAAGCTTTTTATCTAATTTATCGTTGATTCAAGATGATACATTAAACACAGTTGTAAAAAATAATGCACAGATGTAAAAAGCTGCTTCATTTTTGTTTAAAACTTGTGTAAAGAAATAAATTTCTTGAAATGTCTACTACAAAACGTGCAATTGATGGTGGACACGTTTTAAAAAAAATAAGCTAAAACAGACTGACGTAACCGTAATAACTGCTAGCCCCCTGCTGCCCCCACCACTTAAAACAGTTATTTGCTGTGTCCCAACACTAGTTAGTTGTATGCATCGTGCATTGGCCTGCACAACCATGATTACCTATCATCCAAAGCGTCGTTACAACCTTCTTCCTTACCTCTATTCTAAGCTTTGAAAGCATTGTGGTAAGATCGGATATTGTGTGGCAATGAAAAGCTGGTTATAGTGGCAGGGCTGAGCGCTTTTTTGAAGCTAGGTTCTTATACTTATTTCACTATGAATTTTAGCTAGGTATACTGGCATTAGATGTACTCGTAGAAAGAAATGCTGGTCCGTGGGCGTCTTTTCTAGGACGCGGCGAATGTTAGAAATCTTCCCCGTTATGTTGGTATTGTGGGATTATATTAAGTTAAGTTATCGGTTGGTATTTCGGTTTGATTTGATTTATTACAAATACAAAATGCTTTTATTGCATTAAAATATGATTTGGGTTACTTAATGTAACCAATGGTAACCAATTTTTATAGATTTATTTAATAAAAATGCATTTTCGGTTTTACCAAAAATAACACAATTTTCTTTATTAAAATATTTCTTTCTCTAAAAACTATATTCGAATTATCACAAACATTTAACTAAATGAGTGCAGCAGTTCATAAATCATTATCTTATCTATAATATATAATCATTATATTCTTCTAGGCTTGGTCGCGTGGAATCGGCGTAGCTTCACCTAGTTCCTAAGACGTTTCAAAGTGATCCTTGTGATTTTATTGAAATAAATGATTTTTGACTTTGACTTTGACTTTGATCTTTTGTACAAGTATAAACGTAATAGATTTTTGATGATGATGGAGTCAGGAGCTATACAACGGACATTCACAACGGAACTCTACTACTTAAATACGTAAATACTTCGATTGAGTAAAAACTTTTCATACCTGTCAATTTCCAATGATATTAAAATTATTATGTGACAGGTGATAGCGTACTGCTTTGATTTCTAGCTCGAAAGAGGATGTTACAAAAGCTTGTTTAAAAAAAAACTTAGTCTAGGGCAATAGACCTGGTTGTGGTACCTACTCCAACTTTGAGCATTTTAAATTTTGGCAGTCAATAACTAAGCATAGAAAATAAACTTGTTTAAAGTCTATAGATAATATTTTTTTTTTGTCTATGGTCCGTTTTGATTGGTGACATTTACAAACCTCTAGATTGGTTTGCCTACAACCAATGAATTCCAGCTCTTCTTATTTAATTTTTAATTATTTTTTTAACTTATATTAATAAAAACATATCGCCTGTTACAAAATCTTTGCTTAACCTATTAGATAAATACTCTATTCTATGTTGTTTAAAATTGATCGTTTGAATAATTTGTTTAATATAAACCGTTTATTTAAAATTTAAAAAGTTGAGTGCCCAAAACCAGCGCTCTTCCCCTTTTTTTTCTTAAAAAAAAAACAAACCAAAGATAATATTTAAATGCAAGAACGAAAGGTTTTAGTTCCATCCCATACAATGTTGTAGTAATCTATATACTTCTACGTTAATACTAGTATTAATAACATTTTGCGGTAACAATAATAATGGTGACAGCGAGCTGATCTGATGATGGAGTCAGGAGTTGTTCATCGAACACACAACGGAAAAAAAAGTAGGATCACGACTGTAATCCCCAAATACGTTAGACATCCTCTCAGATCTCCAGACGCTTAGATCTTCTAGTGGGGGTAGTCAGAGGCACGTCCAAACATTATATTTGGCAAATGCCCACATTTTGCAGTAGTTAGCATTCCATACATGACAGATTGCAAGCCCATCGCCGCTTATAAGAATACTAACTGGTTTCCTCACGATGTTTACCTTCACCGTTTTAAGCACGTGTTTTGATGCGCATATAAATTTTTCGAACAGAAAAATCTATTGATGCACGTCGGGATTCGAACTCACGACCTTCAGATTGAAAGTCGAGGTACCTTCGAGTGGGTACGGTGTTCTTCATATTTTAAAATAGTCTATTATTTATTTGGGCATTATATCTACATCTACAGCAACTTTCAACTTAATTCATTTAGTTGTTTAGGCCTGATTGAGGCACAAACATAGTACATACAAACTCACAAACTTTCACATTTAATTTTACATTAAATATTATTAGAATTAGGATCTTTTTATAAAATAAACCAAAGATATTAAATAAATGCAGGAACGAAAAGTTTAGTCGCATCCCATACAATGTTGTAGTAATCTATATACTCCTACGGTAATACTAGTAATATAACGGCCTGCGGTAACTGGTTAGTGTTCGGACTTTTAATTAGATGGCTCCTTAATAGGGTTTTTATTTAAACTGCTTGCTCTTCGATGGCCTTTTCACGATCGCTGAGTACTATAATTCCGTTTTAAAAACTAAATAAGTTTTCTGTTTGAAAGTATTTGTTCAAAACAAGCTTTTGTAAAATCCTTCGAACCTTCGCTTCTAGATCAGACTAGCTGTAATCTGTTGTATAATATTTCATACCTATTTTGGACGTATATTTAATGTACATACATGAAATTTCGATTTAAAGGTCGCGGCTTCGAATCCAGGACTCCATCTATGATTCTATGACATCTATGATTTTTTTTTCCTCAAAAAGTGTATCTCTATAGCACATTTTTAGATATCATAAGGATCTGAGTAAAAAACCGAGCAAGTGCGAGTCGGACTCGCGTACGGGTTCCGTACCATTATCTATAAAAACGGCAAAAAACACGTTTGTTGTATAGGAGCCCCACTTAAATAGCGACAACAGAAATACATCATCTGTGAAAATTTAAACTGTCTAGCTCACGGTTCATGAGATACAGCCCTGTGACAGATAGATGGAGAGACAGACAGCGAAGTCTTAGTAATAGGGTCTCGTTTTACCCTTTGGGTACGGAACCCAAAAAACAATAGGTAATCCCAGACAAAAAGACTAAAACTTAAGCATTTGAAGTAGATCTCTTCAATTACTTACAGTAAGAACCCAGTTACAAGAAACTAATAGGGAGAGAGATGAAATTACAATTTATGATTTCATTCTGCTTCGCTCAAAAACAAGAGGAAAAGACACTTTTCTTAGTTTACAGTTATAATTTCCAGAGTTCCACAAACCGCAATCGCTGGAACGAAATCCCTCACGACTGGTTCCGCACATATATGCAAACTAGTGGAAGTTCTCGACTTCGTTCACGTGAAGCTATTTTCAAAAAGACTTCAACTCCCGCTATAACCCTTAGAGATTAAATTTTTAAAAATCCTTTCTCTACTAAGAACTAGTGTACCACTCCAACACACCAACAGGAACACGCCCTCCAAATTTCAAGTCTCTAGGACCAATGATAGGCTGTGCATTAATAATACATAACATCAGTAATCTATACTAATATTTTTGATTGTTTGTTTGTTTGTTTGAATCGAATAGACTCCGAAACTACTGGACCGATTTGAAAAAATATTTTACCATTAGAATCCTACATTATCCCTGATGAACATAGGTTCTAGAATATTTTCAAAAACGTTAGGGATCCGTATGAAAACTTCGATAATGTAACCCAACGTGTGATAAAAAATCCAAAAAAATCTTTATATCGCGTATGCTGCGGAAATTATTGACAATAGAGCAAAGTAATGTACTACAGTTTTAAAGAGGACATCAATATCTACAAAATAGTCTGCAATACTAAATATCTAACTATTAGGGATCCGTATGAAAACTTCGTTAATGTAACCCAAGGTGTAAAAAAATTACCCATAATATCATTTATTACACCCATGCGACGCCGGGGCGGACTGCTAGTGTTAAATACAAATACTGATTAACATACATATTATAAAAACACGAAAAAAAAAATTGCCAGGACATTTTCTTCATTAGCGGCGCTTCTCTATATACCGTCGGTAGACTATTCCTGCTGTCCAAAAGTCCGGAATACGTCCTTGGCATCTACCCGAAGCACATACGACTTGAAGTTCGTTTCTCAACTTGCTTCCAAACGCGTCGAGTGTAACGTGTGTGATAGATCAGTCAGTCAGCCAGTCACTAACGCAAGAGTATTAATATACAAATGATTGCAAAACCTAAGATGACACGACATACGGTGTCCGTAATGTAATAAGACGGATTTTTCTCTGACAAAAACACTGAAGGGGCAAATGATGGTGTTTGAAAATTGACGCGATGTATGCTCAATGCTTTTCGATGTTCATGATGCTCTACTTCAATAGACGTTTACGGGAATATTTATCCCGTGACTTTGTCACCGAGACGTCAAGCGAAATCGCAGGCGTTATCTGGTGACAGGAGAATCGGGTGATAAAATGTTTGGTTCTTTGTGTGGACTATCTACCCAGATAAGACGGAAAAAGTGATAAAACTGATTATCTTGAAAACCATCAAACTTAAAAAGAAACTATCTATAATTTACTTAGCTAGTTTGATTATCAACGAATCACTACATAATATAAAGCAAAGTCGCTTTCCGCTTCCCGCGTCTGTATGTAATATGTATGTATGTCTGTATGTATGTTTGCTTATATCTTTAAAACTACACAACGGATTTTGATGCGGTTTTTTTTTTTAATAAACAGAGTGATTCAAGAGGAAGGTTTATATGTATAATACATGCACAATATAGTAGAGAAACACTGATAATTTTAGAGGTTTCTAATGTGATGTCGTAAATAAACACATTTTTTTGCGCTTACATTGCAAATGCTGGCTGAACCCCACGAGATATATCAAAATAATGTACTACAGTATTGTACACCTTAAAAACGTCTACAAAAAAGTCAACGATGGTATTAGAAATGTCTTAAGCACAGCGAAGCGGGCACGGGTCAGCTAGTTATATAATAAACTGTTAAGCTATTCATAGTTTTGATTAAAAACGAAACTAGAGTTTTTGAAGAGCCTACTTTGGAAAATAAATCTATCGAGAAAAGTTTCACCAATGGTGAATCTTTCTGTAATTTATCTAGATTATATCCTTAAGTTATTTTTGTCATAAACAAAACTGTATGTTTTGCGGTTAATGAGAAAAAACGATTCTGCATTCATCAAAAAATGCAGGTAGGTATGTTTTTTTACATAAAAAGTATTATTATTATTCTATCAATAAAATCATATACTTACTCTTAGTACAAGCAAAAGTTAGTTAGATGATGCATGAATGTCCACCAATATTTTAAATTTCAATGTCTGTCACTGGGGATTAGATATAGAATAAATAAAATTAAAAAATGAATCTTGACACGACTATAATCCCCAAGTACGGTAGGCGACATCAGATCTTCAGACGCTTAGATCCTTTGAAGATGTCCAGTGGGGGTAGTCATAGGCACGTCCAAACATTATATTTGGCACATGCCCAGATGCCCACATTTTGCAGTAGTTAGCATTCCATAAGTGACAGGTTGCAAGCCCATCGCCGCTAGATTATTAGATATGGATGGATCCTATTACTCTTCACTTTATGAACGCGAACGTTACTTTTTTTACTTAGATTTTTATTAAATGATATTCCTAACTCACCTAAACTCCAAATTTAGTCTAGTTAGCAAACCACAACTTGATTATTTCAGACAGAGCATCTTACCAGTCGTACGCGACTGCATAGTTTTTACTGCGCATTCTTCGGCGCACATTCCTGCGCATATACAAAACGCGCGAACGCTACCCGTGCGTGTACGCAAATATTGTTTTAGTGGCTTTTGTGATGCCGCCTTTACTTCCTGGGTTTTAGTCTTCCTTAAATCTTTGTTTACTCTAAAGGATTTGTTAGATCTTTTTGAGTTTCCGATAAGTAAGGCATTTTGCTGTTATTATTCGAAATTAAGGAGATAAGTGAAATTTTTGACGTTTTGTATGGGCTGAGTCTACTCGGATAAGACGGAAAAAATGATAAAACTGCATTATCATGAAAAACATCAAATTTAAAAAAAGAAATGTTTTTAATTTAGGTAGCTAGTATGATTATCTAACGAATTATATAAAAATTAAGTATTTAGCTATTCATAGTTTTGATTAAAAACGAAATCAGTGTTTTTGAAGAGCCAACTTTGGTAAATAAATCTATCGGGAAAAGTTTCACCAATCGTGTTTCTGTCTTAAATTTATCTAGATTAAATTTGACATAAAAAAACAAAACTGTATGTTTTGCGGTTATTGAGAAAAAACGATTCTGCATTTATCAAAAACATTTATTACTTTAACATTTTAACCATAATTATTATAGATCTAATAGATATAATTTCAGGTGTTTGAATCTTATTTATTCTATATACGTTAGATCTTTTAGAGTTTTCGTTATGTAAGGCATTTTGCTGTTAATATTCGAAATTATCCATAATTATTATAGATCTAATAGATATAATTTCTAAAATTGGTGTTTGAATCTGATACAGCGATCTAGCCCCAACCTAAGCAAAACTTATAGGTACTACTTACATAGTTTAATGATGAATTAATAATAACTTTTATAAGAGTAACAAATTTTTCATGTCGTAGAGTGTTAAAAATCTTTTTTTACTAACTTATATATTATTTAGTTAGATTGGCCTCACAGCTCAGTTGTTAGTAGCTCTGCCTTCTGCGCTGTAGGTTGTGGGTTCGATCCCCATCCAGGATAAACATTTGTGTAATGAACATAGATGTTTGTTTTGTGTCTGGGTGTTAATAATAAGTATGTATTTACAAAAAAAATAATTAAGTATTCTATCAGTTCTCTGGTTCCCATAGTACAAGCTTTACTTAGTTTGGGTATGGTAGTCCGACAATATTTATTTATTTATTTAATTTTATGTAAAAAGGTTGTAAGCTATTTGAACAGTTCTTTAGATCGCTGGTTATAAATTCCGAATGTAATTTCAAAATATTTTAACTAACCTTCTAAACCCACGCAAATGTTGCAAGTTAGCAACCCACTAAAAGGTATTAAACCTAAGTTAAGAATTGGGGTCTCTTTCACGACCTCTAAGTTAAATCTCAAGAGTTAATACCGGTTATAGTCACAAGTACTGTGCATGTGCATACAAGTTTGAAAGAAAGAAAGAAAGAAAACGTTTTAATTGTGACATTACAGAACAAAACAGAACAAAGTGACAAAAAAGCGAAAAGTTTCACCATGGCTAAGTAGTACTATGGTAAAAATGTGGGCATATGCCAAATGTTATATTAGAACGTGCCTCTGACTACCCCGTTTAGGCATATTCAAGGATAGGCGCCTGGAGATCTGAGAAAATTTCCATTGTATCAATTTGGGGAGTACAGCTGTGTTTTGATTTATATATTTCTAAGTAGCTTGGATGCAATTCCAGGCTACAAGTTATGTAGGTATGTTTTAAGTTTAATTCAAATCCATTTAGAAATATAAACATCTAATCATTCTCACAAACTTTCGGATATAATATTCGTAGTATAGTTTAGAACGAGCGATGTAAACAGATCGTTTAATTGACGAACAAGATCTGACAATGATATTTAATATTATTGATTTCGACTTTGAACGAATGTATTGAACTAATTTTTAACCTAACCTAACCAACGAACATCTAGTTTTCGTTATTTTAACTTATAGTTGTTATATCTCACGAAAGCGCGAAGGTGAGCAGTACTGTAGTGAAATGTATGGACACGCTTGTCATGTGTATAGACATGCGCTTTTGTGTGTGACTGGTACTAATTGGTGACTGGCTTACGCACACAGAAAAATACGCTACGTGCATCTACACACACAATTAAGACCATCCCACCATTGTAGGATAGAACAACTTATACAAAACGTTTTGTTGTAATCAACACTTCACTTGAAGCTCGTGAAAGAGGCCCATAAAGTCCTAAGTTGTTTACAAGTTAATGACAACTATTCATTGAAAAAAAACCTAAGTTTTTGCGTTCTATCATTACGATCGTCCATAATGCGATTTCAAATTAAATAACTTGACACGAGACGAGAAAAACTCTAATCATCTATTGATAGTGAAGCTATTTCAGCTTTTTATATGATTGCAAATGCCATGCAGAAAGAAAAAGATGAGTTTATTGTGATCTTAGATTCAACATGGATTTAATTGCTTTGAAAAACAATTTAAATTGACATAATCTCTATTGTATACTCGTATATAATAAGTATGTATTTACAAAAAAAATAAAAAAAGTAATTAAGTATTCTATCAGTTATCTTTTGCTTAGTTTGGAGCTAGATGGTGTTGTGTGTAAAGTCCGCCAATATTTATTTATTGAATTATTGCTTATCTATTTATGTATATATAAAACAAAGTCGTATTAGTTACACCGTATATAACTCAAGAACAGCTCGACAATTTTTTATGATTTAGGTGTTTTTGGAATTATCTTCGTCCGGAATAGAATAGGTATTAAAACATTCAAAAAATTCAAGAAAACAAATATTATAAACCTTGCAGTGAGTTAAGTTTGATACCAGGGTAAAGCCAGAAGCCGCTGGTGTAAACTAGTAAGGTTAGGGATGTTGGGTAGACAGCTCGACGACAGGTATAGCAAAACATGGTAAGTCTGGAGTTGGAGTTATTAGTACGCCTTTAAAAACATTCATGGGCAGGCGTTTTCTATACAAACGTATTCAGCTGTTTCCTCTCTGGATGATGACACTAGAGCAAATATTTATCTACCATACAATCTATAAGAACCATTGCTTCCCTTTAAGTCTTATTTTTCACCATAAAATAGTTATTATAAGAATTAGGAACCGTTTAAAACCAATAAAATTTACGAGTTTTTACCGCCTACTTTAGACGTCCAGTGAACAAATTTGTTGAATAGAACCAATAAAAAAAGACGTATAGGCATAGTTTATCTTTCTTCTTATTATTTTTGAAAATTATTTTAAATATTAAATATTTAATAAATATATTTTATATTAAATATTTATATATTAAATATTTAAATCGATCCGGTTTTGAAGGAGGAAACAGGTGAATACGAAATAGCGATTTCGTCATTTTGAGCACAGCGCGACAGGAATAGATTTTTTAAATACCTATTTTTCAAAGTTGTCTCTGCTAGGATTACCTCTTAAGCCCCCGTCATGGATTAGGTAGAATGGGAGAAAATGAAGTAAAAATTGAGTCGTATTTAAGAGAAACATAGAAGCAATTTCAAAACTTCTTACCTAACACGAAGGGAACCCAAAGGATGATGTAGGATTAAGATCTGACAGAACTGTCTCGAGCGTAAGTCCCATATTACTCATATCAAAATTCAGCCATGGATATTATCTAGTAGGTTTCGTCTTGTTGTAGTCTTATGATCATTTTTTCATTTGTCATTTGAATATCTTTATTTTAAATTGTATCTCTATCTTTATCTGTATCTTAAATACGAGAGAATCCTTTGAGCGGCCGTAAGGATCATGGATGGTGTTATGTAGCAGTATATTTTAATCCAAGAAATTTTTATTTTAGCCATTATTCGAATACATTTTAAATTACATCCAAAAAACCATTACAGAAAAGATTGTGCTGTAAAACTTCTGCAATTAACCAAAAAGCTTAATTTTGTTCATCAAAAGGAGTATAATTAAATATCTCATCGATAATGCCTCCCGTCATAAATTCAGCGAACGGGAGGCGTAACCGATAGATTTTAATACGAAATCCAGCCGAATCCGCCATTTTGATGTATACATTTTTTCACCCACCACCCCACCCTACATAATTGAGCGTTGTGAAAACTATCACGGTGGTAAATGACGACCCCCCTTAACCCCCCGTCCCTCCGCAGTTTTCCAGCATGGCCGGGATCAATAATTTGGCTGGGCAATGACTGTGATGACTTGGGCATGCGCAGTGGAATCCTCACGAGTCATCGGCAAAACCTGAACTTGACTTGGCGAAAACGAAAGTTAGAAGCAAATGTTTCTACTCCATTCTTGGCATTGGATAGTATACTGTATGTTGTTGTTTACTTAGAATATTTCCTTGAGAAAAAAATGATGATGATTTTATTTATTGTGAAGTTAAATACGCCGTTGGAGACAATTCTAAAGCAATTCATCTTGGTTCAGCTTAAGATAAAGATAGTAGAAAAATAGGAGCTTAAAATCATGTTGCAGACGATGTTTTATACCTTTCAAATCTGAAAACGAATCGTGAATTTGTTTCAAACGACGCGCGGTTGATCAGTAAGTGCAAGCGAGACAAATAGATATATCCATTTTGTGGCAATAATGATGCTATGTCGGTATTATGCATTTCACGCGCCGTGGAGGGAAATGCGTCATTTCTGTTTTAGGATTTTTCTAGAACTTTCTAGGATCAGCATGAGAAACTAGCCTGTAGATAAATCTTGCAATTTAAGTTGCTTAAGCTTTTTAATTATGAGATTTCATAAATATTATTATTATAAATAAAATAAAAACTTACCTGAATTATAGTTTCTGCTGACCTTCTCGTCAATTTGGTTTGTAAAATGTCTGTAAAGTTCTGTTTCTTGTCTTCGATTATTTTCTTGTTTTTTCTTTCTTCTTTCTTCTTTCTTCTTCCCTATCTCTATCTTCTTCTCTTCTTCAAGTATTGTCTTCTTTATTGTATGACTAGCCCTTATATAGCCCGTTAAAATATATGCATACTCATATAAAAACGTTATAGGTATAGAAATAACGGAAACATTTAACTAAGTCTTATAATTAATTTTTATTATAATTTTGTACTATCAAACAAATGTAGAAGTCATTCGAACAGGTAGGTAAATGGTAAATTTCGATATTTTTGTAATTTTTTTGGCTGACCTTTATAATAATTTAAGGCCAATTTAAGGCACAATTTTTTTTATTTTCTTAATTTGTTTTCACCTTCCATACAATCAGGAACGGACGATGAAAATTGGTCGAATATTGTCCCAAAAATCACTTATCTGCCAAAAGTCTCCAATATCACTAAGCCTTAACTTGTAGTCCAGAGTCTTTCACTAAATTACTTTTCACTAAACATATAGAGAGTCTGTATATAAAAATCAAGAGAAATTAATAGAAAATTTCCAAAATTAACCAGTTTTGTTTAAATGTACTCAAAGAAATCAAATGTTTAAAATCTCCTTTCTATTGGTTTCGATAATAACGGTTGATATAAACATAAAACTTGTTCTATTGCGAAAAAACGTGTTTCTTTAACGTCAAATGGTGAAGCTTTTATTTATTTCCTGCTAGATTCCCCTCTGCTATGAAATCTTGCTGGTTTTCTTCTTCTCGCGCATCTAACTTATTGGTGGTAGCTTCTAAGATTCCATGGTATTCTGAGTGGTATTCCCATGAATCTCCTCTTCTTCCTTATTTTTCTAGGTTGCTCCTCCCGGATGATCGTTGATGTTATTGTAGCCCTTAACGATGGATCCAAGAAGAACTTCCTTCAGTTGCCTTAACACTAGTTTACAGTTTGTAGAAATTAATCCGGTTTTAATTAGTCTATTGTAGAGTTCAAGTGTTGCTGAATACTATTGGTTATAAATCACTTAAAAACTATTGATTATATTGTGAAGATAAAATGAATTGCTGTCTATTGCATAAAACTATCGCTTGAATGTGACGGCGGGCGGCAACGCTAAAGACGCATGCGCGCAAATTTTGAATTTCGAACCAAATATTTGGTATATAGAATTCGTTTTTTTGAAATTTAGGCCGTTTGTTTTTTATTAACTTTTGAATTGTTATTTTCGATTGTCCTCTTTAAGGTATTTTTTGCGCGTTAGGTATATTTTTTGCGCGGTGCGTAGATGGAAAACACGCGTCGGCAGAAGCCTCGCCGGCCACACTGATGCTGGTAGGCTTTGCATCGCCGCTGCAGTGAGACCACCCTGGTCAAGGGGATGAGGCAACCCCACCACCCCCGACCCACCCCACCCCAATGACTCGCATACACCTCGAAATCATCAAATAATGATTTCACGAGTTTATATAAAAATTCTTCGTGGTAGGCGGTTCTGGTAGATTCTAAGCACTGTGTGCGTGTGTTTCTATACTATGTTAGAATACTATTTAGTTTGATATTAATTTGAATGGTTGCTAGGTATATACTTACACTAAAATAGATTGGTACTGGCATTGCATACGTAATGAATTGACATACCTACCTACCCCTGTTCACGGAAGGGGGTGAAATAATACATTATCTACTTATACAGAGGTGTTGTTCTGAAACAAAAGGATATCACAAAATTATTTTATGTAATTACTGCATACATTCAGGTACTTAAGAAATATGGCGAGTGTGAATAGGACCTTTGGAAGAGGAAGACTTCGGCGTATTTTCTTGGACCAAACTGATGAAGTTTTGAAAAAACCAGCCAAGTGCGAGTCGAACTCGCGCACGAAGCGGCAAAAAAACTATGAGAACCGGCAAAAAAACACGTTTGTTGTATAGGGGCTCTTAAATATTTAATTTATTCTGTTTTTAGTATTTGTTGTTATAGCAGCAACATAAAATATGTGAAAATTTCAACTGTCTAGCTATCACGGTTCATGAGATACAGCCCTGTGACAGACAGACGGATAGACGGACAGCGAAGTCTTAGTAATAGGGTCCCGTTTTTACCCTTTGGGTACGGAAACCTAAAAAGGCCAGGTCAAGAGTACTCTAAGCCGACGAGCATGCATTAGGAATGTGATGAGAGTGAATGAAGCAAAAGAAGTTAATAGTATGTCAGGATCGTAGCAAGTGGAAAGCCACCCTCTGCCTACCCCTCTGGGAAATAGGCGTGATTTTATAAATTTATGTATCTATATTGAGTTTTTGTATAGTTATGTTGTGTTAGATCAGTAACTTGGTCACGAGGAACGTAGGAATATGAACGAGGGCTACTTCAAAGTGATCTTTGTGATTTTATTGAAATAAATACTTTTTGACTTTGACATAGTATGAGCCAATCATAGATAGATTCTCTGAAGATTGAATTGTGATGTTGGCCTTATCTATTAAAAAAAATAGATAACTTCAAAACTACTCCTAATATTGAAATGTTGTTGTTTTGATGACGGGAAAACTCCTAATCCGATTTTGATAAAACTTACATAGCATCATCTCGAAAGCATTATTACCTACACAATAGTGTTTGAAATCATTGATGTCTGTTGATTTAGCTATATAATAAACTCAAAAAGACAAACAAACATAATGTTTAGACGTGCCTCTGACTACCCCATTACACATCTTCAAGGATCTAAGCGCCATGAGATCTGAGAGTACGATTAGCAGACAAATCACCTTCATTATTACTACACCAACATTATATTTGGCACATGACCACATTTTGCAGTAGTTAGCGTTCCATACGTGACAGGTCGCAAGCCCATCGCCGCTTATAAGAACTAGTTTCCTTACCATGTTTTTCCTTAACTGCTTCTTCCTTCCTTTTTGATGCGTATATTAATTTTTCGAACAGAAAAATCTATTGATGCTCG
Organism: Hydriomena furcata; assembly: GCA_912999785.1. Taxonomy (NCBI): domain Eukaryota; kingdom Metazoa; phylum Arthropoda; class Insecta; order Lepidoptera; family Geometridae; genus Hydriomena; species Hydriomena furcata. The sequence goes on from OU538843.1 coordinate 2,735,009, forward strand.
CCTGTATTCGAACTCTCGAACTCTCTTATCATAGAAATTAATCTGAATATAGCAATGCGATATTACGGCCGTTTTTACCGGTCAACGCTACTTGAAGCGTGAACCAATCAACACCAGCCCCCTACATAAAGAGCAGTTCCATGTTAAAAAACCTGTCAAAATAAATACCCATTCAAACGCGCGACGTGTTAGGGCCTGTGCACACCACGTTTTTCTGATTTTTTTACATTCTACAGAGTAGTTTGTTATCGTTTGTATCGATACACACGCGCGTTAGTATTGCGTTTGCATTGATTCAAGCGCGCAACACCGGCGCGTCTGTATCGCTACACACGCGCGTCTATATCGATACACACGCGCACCTGTGCCGATACACACGCGCGACAGCATCGCGTCTGTATCGAGGTGTGCAATGTGCAAAGGTCTACCAGGCTGCGTCTGACTCACGTGCGTATCGCGACTGTATCCCTAAAAAACGCATTAAAAAAAATAAGTATTTGTTATAGTGGCAACAGAAATACATCATCTATAAAAATTTCAACTGTCTAGCTGTCACGGTTTATGAGATACAGCCTTATGACAGAAAGACAGACAGACAGACGGACAACTCGTGTTCATGAACGACACTAAGATTACGCACAGTAGGCTACGACTCATAGTGGATAAAATCTGGTTTTATAAACATCATTTGAGTGTTGTGTGTTGTGTTGTGTTGTAAAGTGTCGCACAACACTAGCCAAAGCCTACGCTAGAGGCACAAGGTAGTGTGCGCATAGTGTCGCACAACATAACACTCGTGATGTTTATAAAAGATTTTGTTCTCTGTGGGTCGGAGCCTATTATAGTGCGTTCTCTTAGTGTCGTTCATGAATACGGGTGTTAGTAATAGGGAATTTTACCCTTTTGGTACGAAACCCTAAAAACATTGTGTGCACCGGCTCTAAATCTTTTTTCGAAAACGCGTACAGGGTGCGTCATATTCAGCGCTGCTCAGTAATCCTGGATAAAGGATGTTCGCAAAATACTATACGTCATTATTAACTGCAGTGGGTACGGTTGGTATAAAAGGTCGTTAAATATTTATACGACAGTTGTGAGTGAGATTATACTATGACATTGCTTGATTGCATACTGAAAGTGCCAAAATGATTGTGCATTTGCGATGAGGTAGTGTGGTTGTTTTGATAATTTTCAGCAAAGTTATGACATGATTTTGTTGAGTATGAATACTATTTTGTTGTTCTTTACTAATACTAATACTAATACTAATACTAATACTAATACTAATACTAATACTAATACTAATACTAATACTAATACTAATACTAATACTAGTACTAGTACTAGTACTAGTACTAGTACTAGTACTAGTACTAGTACTAGTACTAGTACTAGTACTAGTACTAGTACTAGTACTAGTACTAGTACTAGTATTAGTATTAGTATTAGTATTAGTAAAGAACAACAAAATAGTATTCATACTCAACAAAATCATGTCATAACTTTGCTGAAAATTATCAAAACAACCACACTAGTACTAGTACTAGTACTAGTACTAGTACTAGTACTAGTACTAGTACTAGTACTAGTACTAATACTAATACTAATACTAATACTAATACTAATACTAATACTAATACTAATACTAATACTAATACTAATACTAATACTAATACTAATACTAATACTAATACTAATACTAATACTAATACTAATACTAATACTAATACTAATACTAATACTAATACTAATACTAATACTAATACTAATACTAATACTAATACTAATACTAATACTAATACTAATACTAATACTAATACTAATACTAATACTAATACTAATACTAATACTAATACTAATACTAATACTAATACTAATACTAATACTAATACTAATACTAATACTAATACTAATACTAATACTAATACTAATACTAATACTAATACTAATACTAATACTAATACTAATACTAATACTAATACTAATACTAATACTAATACTAATACTAATACTAATACTAATACTAATACTAATACTAATACTAATACTAATACTAATACTAATACTAATACTAATACTAATACTAATACTAATACTAATACTAATACTAATACTAATACTAATACTAATACTAATACTAATACTAATACTAATACTAATACTAATACTAATACTAATACTAATACTAATACTAATACTAATACTAATACTAATACTAATACTAATACTAATACTAATACTAATACTAATACTAATACTAATACTAATACTAATACTAATACTAATACTAATACTAATACTAATTTTGATTGTTTGTTTGTTTGTATCGAATAGACTCCAAAACTACTGGACCGATTTCAAAAATTCTTTCATTATTAGAATCCTACATTATCCCTGATGAACATAGGCTATAGAATATTTTGAAAAACGTTAGGGATCCGTATGAAAACTTCGATAATGTAACCCAACGATGAAAAAAAAACATAAATATCTTTATTTCGCGCGGAAATTGTTGACAATAGATCAAAGTGACGTACCATAATTTTAAAGAGAACATCAATATCTACAAAGAAATATGTAATACCTACCATATGTCTAACTATTAGGGATCCCTATTAAAACTTTAATAATGTAACACTAGGTGTAAAAAAAATACCTATAATATCATTATTACACCCGTGCGACGCCGGGTCGGAAAGTCTAGTGCTAGTCAGAAATAAAATTACAGAATCAGAGAAAATAATAAAGGATGTATGGTAGCAAAATGATAATAATCATGGTCATGGTTCATTCCAGCTCCCCGTGGTACTGGCATTGCTCCTGTGCCCAAGAAGCTGCTTCTGGTGGCTGGAGTCCAGGACTGCTACACCGTGGCTATACTGTCAAAGGCTATCTATGCTAATGCTACAACCTACGATTACTTGACACCTGACCTTTGGTAAGACATCCCTCTGACCAAGTCTCCTTACTCAGAATTCAAAGCATAGACAGTTTTGATTAAAATTAAATAAATAAAACCAAACTATGAGTATTAAGATTAGAATTAAGGTTGATAAATAAATACATAATTATTAATAATAAAGTCTAAAGGTAAGAAACGCAATAGAGTCGTGTTGCCCTAGTGGGAGATATATCGACTTATATTCCGAAGTTCGTGGGTTTGATGTTTCTGTTCAGAAAATTGACATACGCATTCACACGTACTCAAACGGTTGGTATTCTTAAAGCGGTGATAGGCTTGCCATCTGCCACGTATTGAATGCTAGCTCAAAATGAGGGCATATGCCACAAATGACATCATCTCTCTTTTAATGTCTTCAAGGACCTGAGTGCCAGGAGATGTCTCTCGTTGGTAGGTACTTGGAGATTACATTCGTGATCCTACTTCATTTTTTATTTTTTTACTTTATAATATAAATAAATAAATATTGGTGGACATTCTAGGGACATCTAGCCCCAAACTAAGCAAAGCTATGGGAACCAGATAACTGATAGAAAACTTATACTTATCTGTTTTTTTTTTGTTATAATTACATACTTATTATACATACACCCAGACATAGAACAAACATCTATGTTCATCACACAATGTTTACAATAAATAATAAATAAATAAATATTGGCGGACTTTACACACAGCGCCATCTAGCCCCAAACTAAGCAAAGCTTGTACTATGGGAACCAGATAACTGATAGAATACTTATATACTTTTTTATTTTTATTTTTTTTAAATACATACTTTTAACATAGTAACACCCAGACACAGAACAAACATCTATGTTCATCACACAAATATTTGCCCTGGGTGGGGATCGAACCAACAACCTAAATAAAAGTTATGATCAGATACTCAAAACAAATATTCACGCTTAACGTTTTCCATTCTACTAATACATTGCTATTAATTAGGCATCAATTTTATTATTCCGTTTATGCTGTCCGTACTGTCATGGCGCGAACGCACTGTAAAAATTATTGGAAATTAATATATTGAATGGCGGGAATTACACGGCTTACGGCCGTTTCGGTATTTACTTTAAACTTTTAAATTTTGAATGTGATTGACGAAAAAAGTGGCCAGTGTTTTTATTTTAGTGTGAAAAATTCATCCGAGAATATTATCGATAGTGCTTTTTTATGTTTCAAATTACGAATGTGATTGACGGAAAGTGGCCAGTGTTTTTTAGTGTGAAAAATCAATCGAAACGTCGAGAACAATATCGATAGTGCTTCTTTAGGTTTTTAAATTTCGAATGTAATTGACGAAAAGTGGCCAGTCGTAAAACAATATTTATGTACAAAAAAACAGCGGTCTCTAATGTATTTTTAAAGATAGAAGCGAATGGCGCAAACCGAGAGAAGCCTATGCTAAACATTAGAATGCGAAAGGCTGATTAAAATGAAGATAATAATATAAAAAAAAAAAAAAAAAAAAAAAAAAAAAAGATCTTTTATAATTCCTGTAAAATCATGCTCTCCGTACAACGAAGTTTCTGCTAATAAAAGTAACTATGATAGGACACAACTGTAATCCCCGAGTACGTGAAACATCCTCTCAGATATCCAGACACTAAGATCCTTGAAGATGTCTAGGTTAGTCAGAGGCATGTCCAAACATTAGGTAGGTATATTTGGCACCAGCCCACTTTTTGCAGTAGTAAGCATTCTACATGTGACAGGTTGGAAGCCCATCGCCGCAATATGATGATTATTATGAAAAATTTATCTCTTAGCCACTCTGCGTTACGTCAATGACCTTCTTGATGTCAGTGACCTTCTTGATGAAGTAGATAGAAGGTGATAGAAAGATTTAACTCACAATTACCGTGCATGTAACTTTGCTAATACTGTTCTTTTAGGAACTTCAGCTATATTTACAGGAAATAAATTTTATTTTCTTGATTATTTCTGGATTTTCTTGATCATTTTCCTTAGATCAGTGAAGTTACAGAAAGTGTAGTTTTTTAACTTTGTTTCAGATATTTCATAAATTATACAACCAACTTCAAATTAAAGGTTGAGGTTACCTAAACTAAGTATTTTTTAGGGTTCTGTACCTAAAGGGTAACAACGGGACCCTATTACTAAGACTTCGCTGTCCGTCTGTCCGTCTGTCTGTCTGTCACAGGTCTGTATCTTATGAACCGTGATAGCTAGACAGTTCAAATTGATTATGTATTTCTGTTGCTGCTATAACAACAAATACTAAAAACAGAATTAAATGAATATTTAAGTAGGGCTCCCATACAACAAACGTTTTTTATAGATAATGGTACGGAACCCTTCGTGTCCGATTCGCACTTGCCCGGTTTTTTTAATGTTGTTTCTATAACAAAACTAAAAGATTCGAAGCATTTGAACCTTTCATATCTTTCAGTACTTCAGATCATTATTTAGTTAGATCAGATATGTTTGGGGATTTGAAGATTACGACTGTAATCTTCGAATCTCCAGTAGTTCAGATGATCCTTAGATAGCCTTAAAGAGTCAGAGGCAAAAATAATGCAACACAAAATTCGATGATAAAGCAACGGCACCGAGTAAAATTACTAGTCATCATTGCAAGTACCACGCTAGCCTATAAGTATATAGGTCCACCTATAGTTTTATCTTCCCTCTCCCTCTTCCAACAGGGCAGACTCGAATCATCATGATGACTCCCCATGGGGGAGGGGGTACCCCCACGTCAGTATACAACAAACAATGTTCGTAGATAAAATAAACCCACACACGCAAACCCGCGCGATACACACTAGTGAACCTTATACAAAATTGAACGCAGATAATTACATTAACAGAATATATAGTAGGGTGTCATTTGGGGGTGGGTATATAAGGGGGGATAGTGGAAAAATGTGAAAACGTTTTTTGGATATTTTTCCAATTTGGAAACGCGTTCTGGCACCCTATGAGATTGGATAGGATTTTGTAATTGATGTTTTTTGATGTAATCTAGCTGGTGAATTCTACATTTATGCTTAAATTTATTGCAGCCCGATTTTCTAGGAAAATAAATAGGATCACGACTGTAATCATCAAGTACGGTAGACATCCTCTCAGATCTCCACACGCTTAGATCCTTTGAAGTTGTCTAGTGGGGGTAGTCAAAGGCACGTCTAAACATTATATTTGGCACATGCCCATATTTTGCAGTAGTTAGCATTCCATACAGCTTGCAAGCCCATCGCCGCTTATAAGAATACTAACTGGTTTCCTCACGATGTTTTCCTTCACCGTGTTTTTGATGCGCATATAAATTTTTCAACACAAAAATCCATTGATGCACGCCGAGATTCGAACCCACGACTTTCAGACTGAAAGTCGAGGTACCTCCCACTCAGCCAACAGGAAATATTCCATAAAATAAGATTAAGGTTAAGCGGCGACGAGCTTGTAATCCGTCACGTATCGAATTAAAGGGTATCTTTTATCGAAACCAAAACAGCTACATTCACTACATTGCAGTTTGGAGTAATATGCTCAAAAATGATTGGAATAAGTTATAGTTAGTATATAGTGTCAAAAACCCGGCTTTGGTGCCTACCCCGGTCTTGGTCATTTTCAATATTGGCAGTCAATAACTAAGCATAGCAAACAAACTTGTTTAAAATCTATAGTTAATACAATTCTTTGTCTATGGTCCGTTTTGATTAGTGACAGTTGTGACGCGTTATACCTCTAAGGCTTGATTGACCACAACTAAAGATTTCCCGTTTTATCTATTTAAATATTAATAATGAATAAATAAATATCGCCTGTTACAAAGCCTTTACTTCACCAAATAGGTAGATAAATTTATACTCTATTCTATGTTGTTTAAAAATCGTCGTTTTAATCATTGTTTCAATATAAATTTATTTGAAAATTAAATGCCCACAACCAACGCTCTCACCCTAGTTAGCTAGACCATGACGATGACGATATAATAGCGATTCGCGTTACCCCAATGCTCTTTGCTCATTGTACGTCACGAAATCTCTGTTATAAATTCGTGTGTTTCCAGTAGATTTTTTAGTTAGTTTATCCATTAGGTACAAAAAAAATATACAAAATTATTATTAACGTTGACTGGACAATGTCTGTCGCTAGTCCCGACAGACATTGTCCAGTCAACGTTCAATAATCCGTCAAAAAAAAACACTTTCAGTTTTTCCTAAACTTTACGCAACCCTTATCATATAGGGGTTTAAAAAATACGCTACAACCTATTCTCAGACCTACTAAATATACACAAAAAATGTATAAAAATCGGAATCAATTTAAAATAAACCGGCCAAGTGAGAGTCGGACTCGCGCACGAAGGGTTCCGTACCATTATCTATAAAAAACGGCAAAAAATCACTTTTGTTGTATGGAAGCCCCACTTGAATATTTATTTTATTCTGTTTATATTATTTGTTATAACGGCAACAGAAATACATAATCTGTGAAAATTTTAACTGTCTAACTATCACGGTTCATGAGATACAGCCCTGTGACAGACAGACGAACAGCGAAGTCTTAGTAAAAGGCCCCGTTTTTACCCTAAAAAACGAATAAAAATCGGTGAAGGCGTTTCAGAGGAGTTTGGTTACAAACACTGTGATACAAGAGAGATTATTTTGCTCTATATAATATTAGGTAATCATTTAAACTCCTGAATAATGCTTGATCCAACTTCTAATAGTACGTTCAGTGAGACTAACGTAGACGCCAGGGTAGCCTCGACCGCAGCCGTAGCCGAAGGAAGACAGCCCGATGAGAAGCCCTGAGGATATAGCTGCTCCACCACTGTCACCCTGAAGGAAAAAACTCTGTTTTGTACGTGTTTTTATCTATTTAATAAAACGGGCCAAGTGCGAGTCGGACTCGCGCACGAAGGGTTCCGTACTATCTTTAAAAAACGGCAGAAACACACGTTTGTTGTTTGCCCCACTTAAATATTTATTTTATTATGTTTTTAGTATTTGTTGTAAAAATGTCAACTGTGTAGCTATCACGGTTCATAAGATATAGCTCTGTGATAAGCAGACGGGCAGACAGACGGACAGCGAAGTAGCTTAGTAATAGGGTCCTGTTTTTACCTTTTGGGTACAGAACCCTAAAAACTTAATTTCTTATGACAGTGACGTACTGTTCTGATGATAAACAAAAGCTTTAAACTTACCTGACAAGCATCTTGTCCAAATCCTTTGGCGCAAAACATTCTTGGCGTCAGTTCGATTTCGTGGTGCATTAATTTTGGAATCTCTTGACACTCTTGAATAGACACTTTTTTAACTTTAATCTTTTGAAGATGGGAGTTGTAGTCTCCCTGTAAAATGAGCTATATCTTAACTTAATTACACACATTAACACAATACAGACAGTGCGTACATGCAGTTGCGGATTTACCACCAGGCTGAGTAGGCACGAGCCTAGGGCGGCAGAATTAGGGGCGGCAAATTCAGGTTAATTTTTTTAAACACCTGATTTATTTTAGCCTTTATCGTCCCACTGCAGGACAGATGCCTCCCTCCCTTCCTTCTTGGCCAATCACTTGATGTTGCCAAATGTCTTACAGGAATCACTGCTTTTAACTAAATCGTTGATAAAGATATTTATAAGAGAAATAGTTATAACATGTGCATCACAATGTACAATAAATTACCGGAAGAATTAAAAGAACTAAATTGAAATATATTTAGGAAAAAGTTAAGTGGTTGGCTAATTGAAGAATGTTTTTACAGTGTGAAAGAGTATTTGGAAAATTGAATTGTAACATAATACCTAATGACTAATAGGTACATACTTCTACTAATATGACTCACAAAACATTTGTACGCCTGCGAGCAGGCTGAATACAATCTACCTTAATAGTTTTAAGATCTGACATGTAAAATAATAATGTATTCTTGCAAATAAATAATTTGATTTGATTTGATTTGGTTGGATTGTAAAAATAATCTCGGGGGGGGGGGGCGGTAGCCTACTGGCGGCAAATATGTAAATCTGCCACTGCGTACCTGACTGACTGCCATCTAGACTGCCACCTAGAACTAGAAATTGAAGTTAGGTGGATTCTATTTATTGAAATTATTTTTTAAACTATCGTGATTAGTTGACATAACTATAGATTTTGACACAGGTCACAGGTATAAATGTAAATTAGTAATATTGTAACAATGTAATATTGTAGATAGTAATTACGTTATAAAGACCCGTGTCAAAATCTATAGTTATGTCTATTTAATGAGTCGAAAGGAATTTTGAAAATCCGTGTTAAAAATCATGTCCTCTGGAATCTGGAGTATACATGAATTCGATTGTATAAAAAATCTTATTCTATTTCTTGACTACTTAGAACTAGAGACAAATACTCTGCCCTTATATGCACTGATTATAATGGTTTTTTTTTTAATTTGGTGATGCAAAAAGGTGTAATGATTGATCGAAACGGCTATTTTGATGATTTTTTAGTTGTGTTCGTACATAACAGGAAAAAGTCGACAGTTTTTTTTTTAAGTTGCCCTGTAGTACATTTTTCTACAGGGTTACTGAAATGTGGATAAGACGTCTGTCAAATCAGCTAGTAAACGTTACAATCATTACATAGTATAAAGCAAAGTCGCTTTCCGCTTCCCGCGTCTGTATGTCTGTATGTATGTTTGCTTATATCTTTAAAACTACACAACGGATTTTGATGTGGTTTTTTTTAATAGATAGAGTGATTCAGGAGGAAGGTTTATATGTATTAAACCCGCGCGAAGTCGGGGCGGGTCGCTAGTCATTAATAAAAAAACCGGCCAAGTGCGAGTCGAAGCCCCACTTAAATATTTATTTTATTCTGTTTTTAGTATTTGTTGTTATAGCGGAAACAGAAATACATCATCTGTAAAATTTTAACTGTTTAGATATCACAGTTCAAGGGATACAGCCCTGTGACAGATAGATGGACAGACAGACGGACAGCGAAGTCTCAGTAATAGGGTCCTGTTTTTAACCTTTGGGTACGGAACCCTAAAAACTTTGCAAAAACTTACTTTTTCTTTTTGATAACCCCATCCATACACCTCCAAATCCCCTCCATAGTTCGTCTTACAAATCTCTACACTCCTCACATGTCTCCAAAACCTTAACTCCTTGTACAGCCTCAGGAGTTGGATGTCGAAGTCGAACTGCCCAAGTTCTGCATATTTAGGGTGTATGATGTGTCTTTGTATTTGTATCTTGGTGCCTGTGAGGCGGTGTGTACTTCCAACCCTCATGAAGGTTCCTTCTGCACTAGAACGTAACTTCTTAATAATCATTGCCGTATAAAGAGGAGTAATAAATGTTTTTGATGAATGCAGATTCGTTTTTCTCAATAACCGCAAAACATACAGTTTTGTTTTTTTATGACAAAGATAACTTAATTCTAGATAAATTACAGACAGAAACAAGATTGGTGAATTTTTTCTCGATAGATTTATTTTCCAATGTTGGCTCTTCAAAAACACTAGTTTCGTTTTTAATCAAAACTATGAATAGCTAAACAGTTAATTTTTATATAATTCGTTAGATAATCATACTAGCTAAGTAAATTACAGACAGTTATATTTTAAATTTGATGGTTTTCAAAATATTGCAGTTTTATCACTTTATCACTTTTTCGTCTTATCCGGGTAGACTCAGCTCATACAAAAAGTCAAAAATGTCACTTATCACCTTAATGAAAGATCATCAGAACGGCTCAAACGATTTACTATACTAATTAAAAATACAGGATTTTTTTGATACTATAGTCGCATCGTCTCCACGAGCTAGAGTCGAGGCAGCAGGCGCGACCCCGCGCCGCTTGCTCGCCCTCACCTCGACTGTGCGACGCCGCCTCGACTCTAGCTCGTGTGGGCGATGCGCCTATGATTACAATATTGCTATTTTCGTTTATGTTACTTACTGATAATGTAGCTTTTGATGAAAGATTTTTTTTTTAAATTGTTCTAGTAGTTTATAGTTTATCCGGAACAAACAAATATACAAACTTTACCTCTTAATAATAGTAGTGTTGATTGATGATTTCTTACCCACAATGAGCTGTTGTCAATGCCCATTTCTGATGAATAATAACAGCTCCACAAATATCAGCGTAGTTGGCTTGGAAAGGTGCCTGTTCTATGGTCACGTTCTCTCCACCTACCAGCCTATTGAAAACGTGCGAATTCTTTCAAATCAAGTCAATCAGGCATGAAATTTTGACAACTTCGGTGGGGTGGTGATTGCCGAGCTGAGACACAAGAGGTATGGGTTCGATTCTAGAGCTTTATGTGAAGGAACTCCAGGCATCACCTATTTCTGCCGCATTTTTCTGGTTAATAGTATGCATTAAACACTTGGCATACTTCTGCAAAATGTGGCTTGAGCCAAATGCCTCTGACTACCCCCTGATTAAACATAGGGTAAGCAAACTGCAGAACGCCTTCCGGCCAGGTTTAGATAGATAGAAAATACTTTAGTGCACACCATAAAAAAAAATCAAATATATAAATAAATAAATAAATATTGGCGGACTTTACACACAGCGCCATCTAGTCCCAAACTAAGCAAAGCTTGTACTATGGGAACCAGATAACTGATAGAATACTTAAATACTTTTATTTTTTTGTAAATACGTACTTATTATACATAGTAACACCCAGACACAGAACAAACATCTATGTTCATCACACAAATATTTGCCCTGGGTGGGGATCGAAAAAAAAAAAAAAAAAAAACAAAATAAACTATGTTGAACAATGGGCGGTTTTATCGTTAATCAGCGATCTCTACCAGAAAACCTTTGGATGGAGATGGACTAACGAAAATTACATGGGGCATCGATGTTGCACTTAAAAGTAAATGAAAATTTATAATGTGACATACGCATGACATAAATGAAACAACAAAAATAAAATAACTACATATACCTATTTATAGAAAAAGAAAACAAATAACTCAGCGACAACAGGACAGATAGTGTAGCGACGATCTAAATGTCCCCCAAATGTCCCCGGCAAGGGATGGATGAGAAGAGCCGTAGTCTGGGCTCAGTGGCGCATCTTGGGAGAGTTGTCCTTTAGGCATGTTCCAGGATCTGAGAGCCTGGAGATCTGAGAAGATGTCTACCGTGCTTGGGGATTACAGTCGTGATCCTATTTTTTTAGCCTTGTTCTATGAGTGATAAAAAATAAATTTATTCAAGTACTAACTCACCCAAAAACATTTCGATGCCATAACAGAAGAATAAAAACAGAAAACATAACTTTACTACTCACATAAAGTTTACTGCAATTTTGCAAGCACGCGTAAATGTATTGTTAGTAATGTTTTTTTATATAAAAGAAATCTGTGCTACAATTTAAAGTGGTTTTGATACTATAAATGTGAAGTTTATGAAGATCTATCAGGCTAACGGCAGAACTTATTATGATGCAAACTTGAATGAATATAGAATTAATCTTGAATGAACGATGAAGAGCATCGGTATGTCTCGAAACGACAGCAATACAAAATAAATAAATAAATAGGATCACGACTTTCATCCCCAAGTACGGTAGACATTTTCTCAGATCTCCAGGCGTTAAGATCCTTCGAAGATGTCGTGGAAGTAGTCAGAGGCACGTCCAAACATTATATTTGGCACATGCCCACATTTTGCAGTAGTTAGTATTCCATACGTGACAGGTTTCAAGCCCATCGCCGTTTATAAGAACACTAACTGGTTTTCTCACGATGTTTTCCTTCACCGTTTTGATGCGCATATAAATTTTCGAACAGAAAAATCCATTGATGCACACGATTCGAACCCACCACGTCCTTCAGCGAGGTACATCCCACTCGGCCAACACGGCTTTTAAAAGAGTTAAGCCGGAAACACACTTACGTGTCGTGTCGTGGCGCGACACGCCACTAGCTAATCGCTTTCATACATTTAGTATGGTTAGAGACATATTTGGGTGTCGTGTCGTGTCGCAAACGCTATCTTGCGATTGGCTAGTGGCGCGACACGCCACGCCACGACACGTAAGTGTGTTTCCGGCATAAGGCTTGTGTAAGAGTTACTTGAAAAAAAAACCCGAAAATCAAACCTTAAGCGGAGTTGTAGTCTGTTTTAAAATAAGTGGGTTTCTTTAGAAATAAATGAATAAAAATCGTAAAGCACATTTTATTGTCCTTTAAAAAGGTTAAATACAACAGCCTAGTTCAGTTTGAGTCCTGTGACCTGTTCGATCCAGGGCCTGACTTTAGCCACCTTACTGTAGACCCCGTACGAGCCAGGAGTGGCGCAGCCATATCCGAAGGAGACCATACCAAGGAGTCGGTCGTGAGAGACCGCAGGACCTCCAGAATCACCCTGAAAAATTTGTAAATTTGCATTCTACCAAAATTCGTAATTTATATTATCAGTACAAGGTTTGTGGGGAAAAAATTGGAAGCTGCCTGAAATAGATTTTTACTTTGTGATTATTACAAAAAAAAAAAATAGTCAGAACAACGTTTGTCACGGGTCGGCTAATATTATAAATGCGAAAGTTTGTGATTAGGCTGCTATGTTTGTTCCCTAATACAAAACGGATTAAGATGAAATTATCAGAATAAAGGGGGAACTTATAATCCGTAAAACAATCCTTAAATGATAAAAAAACGCAAAAAGGGTGATTTTGGTATAGATGGCGTTGGTGCAACAAATCTGACATCACAGACTAAAAACATTTAGTCGTCATAGTAACGCAGTTTTGTCTATTGAATGATACGCATTCTACCAAAATTCGTAATTTATTTTATCAGTAGGTACAAGGTTTGTAAGGAAAAATTTTGAAGTTGCCTGAAATTGCTTTTTTCTATGCAATTATTGAAATTTAGGCAAGACAAAATCTGTCACGGGTCGGCTAGTTATTTATAAATTTGATATCCTCTGCGGTTCCGTCAGCCATTGTGCGCAGGCCCTAATACGGATAGAAAAAAGCTAACTTATTCTTTACAGATTGTGCTTGCTGCTTTTTGAATTTGTGCTGAAGCTATTAGTTATTTTTTTTTATTGTTGTACGTTTTTGAGTAATACTTTTAATTATTAATCTTGTTTGAGTCTTCACCTTGTTCGATTGGCACCACACTGAAGCTCTACATAGCATTAAGGAAAGGAGCATTAAAAAAAAGGTAGACCCCAAGCCGTGTTTGTTGCCTGATTCTTCTAGGCTTGGTCGCGTGCAATCGGCGTAGCTTCATCTAGTTCCTAAGACGATTCAAAGTGATCCTTGTGATTTTATTAAAATAAATGATTTTTTAATTTGAAATTTGAATTTTGTTATACCTGACAAGCATCCTTCTTTCCCTCAGCGAATCCTGCGCAGAACATCCTCGCTGTGAGGCTGCCTCTGAAGTAAGGGAACGGGACATTCTGACAGTTCTCCTTGGAGATGATCGGGACTCGCACTGCTCGGAGGACGCTGGAGTATGGACCCTGGAAATCATTTTGAAATCGTGTTGGCCAAGTGGGATGTATCTCGACGTGCATCAAAGGATTGTTCTGTTCGAAAATTTATGTGCGCATCAAAAACACGTGCTTACAACGGTGAAGGAAAACATCGTGAGGAAACCAGTTAAAGTTCTTATAAGATGGGCTTGCAACCTGTCACGTATGGAATGCTAACTACTGCAAAATGTGGGCATGTGCCAAATATAATGTTTGGACGCGCCTCTGACCCCCACTAGACATATTCAAAGGATCTAAGCGCCTGGAGATCTTAGAGGATGTCTACCGTACTTGGGGATTACAGTCGTGATCCTATTTATTTATATGAATGATTAGATATTTTGCAAGAAAATATTAAATTGATAATTAGTTTTGCATACAATGTACCAAGCAATTGCAAATTAAAGTACCATTGGTTCCGCCTCTGACATGTTTCAATTATAGTACGTTTGCACCAAACAAAAAGCGAATTGGCTATGGAAAATATTCTGATTAAACAACTGCATAGGCGATAATTACTTTATAGGTATTACTAGCCGACCCGTGACAGACGTTGTCCTGTCAAATTTCAATAATCGAATAGAAAAGACTGAATGTTTTTAGTCTGTGATGACAGATTTGTTGCACACCAGCGCCATCAATACAGAAATCATCCCTTTTGCGTTTTTTTATCGTTTTTGGGATGATTTCATATTTTAAAATAGTCTATTATTTATTCGGGCATCCTAAAACAACCCAAAGCAAAATATGTTTAGATGTTTTTTTAGGGTTACGTACCCAAAGGGTTAAAACGGGACGGTTCTTGAGATACAGCCCTGTGACAGACAGACGGACAGACGGACAGACGGACAGACGGACAGACGGACAGACGGACAGACGGACAGACGGACAGACGGACAGCGAAGTCATAGTAATAGGGACTTAGACTTCGCTGTCCGTCTGTCCGTCTGTCTGTCACAGGGCTGTATCTCAAGAACCGTGATAGCTAGACAGTTGAAATTTTCACAGATTATGTATTTCTGTTGCTGCTATAACAACAAATACTAAAAACAGAATAAAATAAATATATAAGGGAGGCTCCCATACAACAAACCTGATTTTTGCATTTTTAGCGCCATCTAGTTTAATTTGATGTTACTACGTTACTTATAGTTTAAAAAACAAATTAATATTTAAGTGGGGCTCTCGTACCTACAATAAACGTGATTTTTTGCCGTTTTGTATAGATAATAGTACGGAACCCTTCATGCACGAGTCCGACTCGCACTTGGCCGGTTTTAACAAATTGTGTCGACCCCACATGGAATACGATTAGGGCTAGAAGAAGAAGTAGATAATCTAAACAGACATACCTAGTAATAATCAAATTAAATGTAGCCTATGTCATCCTCCAGCTCTTAAGCGAATAGACTGATTTTGATGCAGTTTATTTAGTTTTAAAATTGAGTTTTGAAATTGTTCGTCATTGTTGAAGGGATGTTGAAGCAATTTCTACTGATCTGATCTTTCTCGTTTTTTTTTTATTATTTGTGTCCAAAACGCATTATCAGTGTTACCGGATCAAATGATAATGTATCATTAATACACAAAATGTGGGCATTGTCAAATATAATGCTTGGACGTGCCTCTGACTACTCCCTCTAAAGATCTTCAAGGATCTAAGCGTCTGGAGATCTGAGAGGATGTCCACCATAGGTGATTACATTCGTGATCATATTATATTTTTTATGAATACTCACATTTTCTTCAGTGTTCCCCCATCCAGTCACAGTAATGACTTTACCAATAACCATATCTTCGATGTGCGCTATCTTGACAGGTTGTACATTGTCATTATATTTCAATGCCTCAGCTGTTTCAAGCAGTTGGAAGTCGAAGTCGAAAGGATGTTCTTTATTACTCGCTGACCAGTTCGGGTGGATTATAGATCGTTTGATGTTGACCTTTGTTCCTTGGTTCAGGTATTTGGAACCAACTTTTATGTATGGCTTCTTGCTTTTGGAACAGAGAGTATAATTAGATACTGGTGCCTCGTACTGTCGTCCTAAGGTTACGCGAGTTTAGGCTTTAACGTAAAAGGAGTAAAAGCGATGGTATTTTTTATGGAATTGATGAAATTTTATTCAGATGGTGGAAATAACAGAAGAGTCACCATTATGGCAGAACAACATTTTATTTTAAATAGAATTATGGCTAATTACCTAGTTTTTTCTTGTATTGCTGACGTTTATATTCGTCGATCTGCCGCTAATCGTGGTCGCGGACGATGCTCATGATGAAGAGCATCTGATTTGTCTCAAAACGTCAGTAATACAAGAAAACACGTGTTAATTATCCGTATTTCTATTTAAAATGATTAACAACCACGATAGTTTTAACTCTACAAAATTTTATACTGTGATTAAAGCGGTGAAGGAAAACGGTAATCAGTTAGTATTCTTATAAGCGTTGATGGTCCTGCAATCTGTCAAATATTGAAAGCTTACTTGTGACATCTATAGACCCCCTTCAGCTATTCAAAGATCTGAGTATCTAAAGATCTGAGAAGTAGTCTACCGTAATTTTTCATTTCTTAATTAAACTTTACAAATATTTCTACGTTTTTATTAAAGCTCTTCTTATTAGGATTAAATTTATCTAGTTAGATTACTTCAGCATCATCATAGACTAATTTGAATGAACCTTAAAATTGGAATGACGTAGAAAATCAAATTGTCTTATTAAAATGATGTCAGTTTGAACAGTTGCTTCCTATAGTTATTTCACCATAAATTCTTTGTATTTTTCTTTTTTATTTAAAATATTCCAAAGCCCAGTCATTTAGGTGTAAATTGTCGTTCCTCGAGTTACAACTATCGCTTATAGCACAGGATTTCCTAGTTTAAGTGATAGTGTTTATAGCCTTGTAAACCTACTGTTTTTGTAATAAATAAATAAATAAAAAAAATAAAAAAAAAAAAAAAAAAGTTACATAAGAAAGACTATATAATTATTTCTCTTACCCACAATGTCCGGCTGTAATGATCCATTTGTGATCAATAATTGCTCCTCCACAATTACTACCATATGCAACATGGTATGGGTACAGATTGATATCTACTTCTCTACCACCAACGATCTTATCATCACCGAAGCTTAAATCCCTTTCAAAAACATCATCTTCTCTCAGTTCATCATCTTCTCTCAAATTGTTGTCTCTGTCTTTTGTGTAATCAAAGTTATCCAGGTCAGGCACATCTGTGGGCTCTTCGTAGTTTTCGATATCAATTCTTATGAACTTACCGTTCCTAGATTTTTTAGTTTTGCGCAGTGTTTTTGGCAGTTGAATCACGTTTTTTATTAGAACTGGTGTCTTTGCTATTGGTATTACGATGACGTCATATTCTAAAAAAAGCACAACAAACATTTATTAAACTTTTAAAATTTTCAAAATTTTGTTCAAAATTTTGTTTAAAATTTTCAAAATATTGTTTAAAATTTTGTTATAATTTTTCTAAATATGTTATAAAAATAAAATTTACGTACTATTATTGAGTTGGACGGGTAATACGAAACATGAAACTATAAAAACAATAAAATAGTCAACCATTTTGTTTTTCTCTATCTCCAAATCATTACGGGAGTTCTTTAGCACTGAAGAATGAGAACTGAATTTTAATTCTGAAATCACTTATGAAGGAAGTTGATTTGCCATGAAATTGGTTATTATTTTTAAATGTCGTTTGTTATGAAATACTCGGACACGTGGACTTTTTACTGATTGTGTGTCGAATGAACAGTAAACATAATAAGAAATAGTACATCATTCTAATTTAGATTAAGTATGTAGAAAATCTATACAAATATATGCGAAAGTAGCTCTGTCTGTCTCTTTGTCTGTGACGTTATGACGGTCAAACGCTGGGTCGATTGTGATAAAATTGAATATAGAGATAGTTTAAAGTTTAGGGACTACATATACTTTTTTTTTCTAAAAAAAACCTTTAGATTTTTTGACAGAAGAGAAAACGATAATGTCGTTAAAAATCGATTTCCTGAATCACGCGGACAAAGTCGCCGGTAAAAACTAGTTCGAAATCATTCCATGTTGTCTTGATATAATAGTATTTACCTATTTACAGGAATAAAACATTAAATATTAGGGAAATAGGTACTTTTTGTCTTGTTACGCAGTTTATAAATAAATATAAAAAATACTATTTTTTTTAACATTATTCATTCAACTTGATAAAAAGTCGTTAAGTGCTGACATCTACAGTATTGTGCTTAGGCATTGAACTAATAAAGTGTAATATAACGCCATCTATGAAAGGAATCGAGAACAACTAATAATTTCCTCGGGATTTCTACTAAATATAAAACTTAGGCAACATATTTATTGTTTGGATTGAGTTACAATTTTCTTTATTTCCAGAAGTAAGTAGGTAGGTATTTATTCTATTTCACTTCGATAAAATGTTAAATAGTACGTACAGATAGCGACATCATGCGGTGAGTAGCAGAACTAAAACATTTCAAAATGTTTAAAATAGTATTTAATTTAGATTTTATTTATCTACATTATTATTTTATTAATTAAAATTTGTGTTACAATTTCTAAATACCTGAATATTGGAGTCATAATAGATAGACATTTTTCAGGGAGTCATAATATGGAGTTAATTAGGTACTAATTTTAGTGTAATTTACCAGATTTTTTTTAAATCAAATTTGTACATATTATAGTACAGAGTAGGTAATTCTCAGAAAAATATTGCATGTTTGTAACAACACAGGAACATAACCTACTATCGTTCATTTATCATGACCCTGAAAGAAACCTTGCAACCGAATGAAGGAATTGAAGGTAGAGATATGAGGTATATTATTTTTCAAATTATCTTGATTAGTACCTACTAATGTACTATATATAAGTACCTACTTACAAAGTACCTACTTCCATATACTTAATTAGAGATTTTTAACCTAGGGGAAATATATTAACGGTAATAAAGACTATAGTTAGGTATAAAAATCTATAGTTATGTATTATATTTTCTACATGCTTCCACCCTCGGTTTCGCTTGCGTGGTACTTGGATAAAAAATAGCCTATTTGCTATTCCATAATATATGCTATGTACGAGTATATTCCAAGTTTCATGATGGTGGTCAGAGGCCGTGTTGGCCGAGTGGGAGGTACTCCCTCGACTTTCATTAGGTCGTGAGTTCGAATCTCGGCATGCAACAATGGATTTTTCGTGCTTAAAACGGTGAAGGAAGACATCGTGAGGATACCATGGGCGATGGGCTTGCAATCTGTCACGTATGGAATGCTAACTACTTACTGCAAAATATGGGCATGTGCCAAGTGTAATGTTTGGACGTACCTCTGACTACCCCCTTTAGACATCTTCACAGAATCTAAGCGTCTGGAGATCTGAGAGGATGTCTACCGTTCTTGGGGATTACAAGGCGCCGCTAAATCAATAATTATTTGACCTAATTACAAAAGTATGAAAATAATTTATTTAAATGTTAGTCGCAAACATTCTTCAAACAAACATCTTACCTATTTTTGTGTCAACCTGTTTTTCAGCATTTACGTGACAGGTTGCAAGCCCATCGCCGCATCAAAATGTAGGCATGTGCGACATGCTTCTGACTAACTCCTTTAGTCATCTCCAAGGATCTAACGCCTGGAGATCTGAGTGGATGTCTACCGTACTTAGGGATTACAGTCGTGATCCTATTTTTAGGGTTCCGTACCCAAAGACCCTACTACTAAGACTTTGCTGTCCGTCTGTCTGTCTGTCTGTCCGCCTGTCTGTATCCCATGAACCGTGATAGCTAGACAGTTGAAATTTTCACAGATGATGTATTTCTGTTGCTGCTAAAATAAATATTTAAGGGGGGCATACAACAAACGTGATTTTTTTGCCGTTTTTTAGATTTTATTTTTTTATTCACTAAACCCTTCGTGCGCGAATCCGACTCACTTGTTTATTATTTAGCAGGAACTTAGTAGCTCAAACAAATTGTGTCTCTGAAATAAACCTGTAATAAGTATTAAGGGGCTCCCAGTCGCTGATTGCTCTTTTTCGAAACGAAAAAAGAAATACTTCTGAACAAGCCACATCTCCTATTTTTATAAGTATATTACTTCAGGTTCCTACCTAGATTTATATTAAGCTGAAAACATAATAGCAGAAACTTTTCACGATAAAGATATTATTTCTAAATGATACGTTTTAGAATTTATGATCGAAATATTTTATATACCTACTATTAAAATCAACTTGTGATTTATTGTTAAAGATAGGTAATATGTAGATCTAGATTTCTATTAGAATAGATTTTTGATAAGTAATTTTACATTTAAGCAATTTTACTTGTTCACAAGTATTTATTTTTTCGTTTCGAACAAAAACAATCGTCGACTGGGAGCGCCTTAAGCCGTGTTGGTAACTCTCGATCCGCAATCGCAGGTTTGAATCCCGGTCCTAAACCTTTAAACCTGCTCAAGCATTACCTAGTTGCTCATACAAATTGACCCTGAAATTAACCTGGTTTGGTGTCTTTCAATCCAAAAATCTGTGGTTTGAAATCTATACATGAGGTTCTATACATCAAATCGTACTCAGAACGTCGAAACAAAACTTTTACTTTGTAACACAAATGCTTAAAGATAGATAATCAAAAAAACATTTCAGTTATTTAACATAAATATCCCAAACAATAACCCCCTGCCACCCCCTCAAGTAAATAAGCCCTAAAGGGGATGAATACATAATGAAATTTCGTTCGTACTCGTCCGTTAATCAAAAACTGCTGCATAAAGCGAAAGACGTAAGAAAATGGAAATTTTGCTACCCTCCTTTTTCCTGTTAGACTTTACTCCCCCCCCTTTTTCGCCTCGCAAAGAGGTCGGACAACCCCCCTGAGTGGGTAGTCAAGTATGGCGTTCGCTTATTTAATTTTTTCTCTTGCTTTTGACTATTTAAGGTTTTATTTACCACTTTGTTGGCGTGACTAATATGTATGTATATTCATGCAAAATTACAGCCTTCTAAGACGGACGGATGGACATCCAAAAATAGCGAAATAATAAGGGTTTCTTGTAGACTACGAGACCCTAAAAAACTAAGAGACCAATTTAGCTACATAACGATCATCTTAATCATAATAATATAAATGAGAAAGTATGTAACGCTGTTTGTATGTTTGTGCCTCAATCACGCCAAAACGACTAGTCGAATTTAGATGAAACTTGGAATATACAATACATAGCCAATGCATAAGATAGAAACCACGCGAGAGAAGCCACGGCAGAACGCTTGTGTGTAATATCTTTATAAAACTAAATACTTAGGAATGTACCGATTCTTAGTCGTAATAAAAAAAACTGCATTGCTATGATATGAGTAAAGTAAAAATACACTTAACTTGAAATACCTAGTAGCACTATAGCAATTAGGGTTGACGTCGAGCAGGCGGCCGGTTGTAAAACATAAGTCAAATCCTTTCGCAACATGTACCAACCCCACATTAAATGGGAAAAGAAGGTTACTTTTTAAGTACCATGTGAGTAAAGCTGCCGGCAAAAGCTTCAAGTATTTAAGAGGCTGCCAGTCGCTGATTGCTCTTTTTCGAAACGAAAAAAGTAATACTTCTGAACAAGCCACATCTCCTATTTTTATAAGTATATTACTTCAGGTTCCTACCTAGATTTCTATTAAGCTGAAAACATAATAGCAGAAACTTTTCACGATAAAAATATTATTTCAAAATGATACGTTTTAGAATTTATGATCGAAATATTTTATATACCTACTATTAAAATCAACTTGTGATTTATTATTAAAGATAGGTAAATATGTAGATCTAGATTTCTATTAGGATAGATTTTTGATAAGTAATTATACATAATTTATATCATTAATTTATTCGAAAAGCTAAGGCGGACCACACGCACGTGTGTTTGTCATCATTGCAGCGGTCGGTAGGATTATTTATCGAAGTGATTAAAGATGGGTACATCTTTATTCACATATACTATACTGTTAGCAGTTTTTTCATCGGACGGAGAATTGCCGCCTATAAAAGCCAGGCGCACACTTGGTTCGGGGGCAGTTGTTCGTTGGCGTTCGAGGCGTAAACATCACTTAGGTTATCATTGTCACAAGTCGTGACGCATTAGCTTTATTTCTTGTCGAGAGTTATCAATGTTTTGCAGTGTAAATTCATGTAAAGTTATGATTGTGTCGTTTGTTCCATTTTGGTTGTTTTTAGTTGAATTACATAAATTCTGTTCAGTAAATTGAGTTTGGTTACAGTGTGTTTTCCTTTATCTTTAATCCATTTCTGGTGTTTCTTATATCAGAAGTGGGATAAAGAGCCAAAAATAAGGCCCACAAGTATACACCAAAACGGAACAAAACTAGGTACCCGCAATTCGAGAAAATTTTCAAGTTTTATTTTTGTTCTAAATTTTGGTTGTAAACCTTCACGTAAGTACATTTTTATTATTTCTTATGTGAAATACCGCGAAGTACCTACATCACGTGATCGATCAAAGCATCGCTCGAAAGGAGGCTCTCATGTCCGTGCGCCTTTCTGTTTGCGAGGTTTGTCGTGCTACCGATCACAAAGCGGATCGTACAAGGTCAGGTTCGACAAGCTTTTGTTATGCCACGACGCAACTATGGCATATTCGCGAGATAGGTCCCAATCACAATCATTGAGTGTTGATTGCCGTCACGCCGGAGGCGTATGGAGGTCGATTATATTATCGTTGCTCATATAGGTCGCAACACTATCAACAGTGTCATCACGACTACCTGATTTTTTTTGGTGAATTTATAATTCTAATGAAAGCGATATGCGCTTTGCTTACCTACCTAAGAAGTCTCGTACAACCCCACGTACAAGTTTCAGGTCTTAAAGGGGGACGCCAAGGTTTGGTTAGCTGAGATGATCATAATGCCCGCACATGGTCTATATTTAAGCGTGAGTTAACGCCACTTTGTCCTAGTAAACATATCCAACATGGTAAGCCCTATAAGCTGTAACTCTGAAACGTTTTCTAGTAACGATGAAAAATCGGAATACCCTCTTTTTGTGATTTTCTTTTGTTTGGTCATGTTTTTCGAGTAAATAACGCGAAATAAATAGATCGCTTCGATCCCGATCGCGTGAGCATTGTTTGCGATGTCCACGACATTGGCGTTCACGTAGCCCGCACTCACGTGGTTGGTGTTCGCGCAGTTTTTCGCAAGGCTACATCCCACAGCGTACATAATGTTGTAGTTCTGATTCCAGCCGTGCTGTTATTCACGCTCGCCGTGAACGTAGCAGGTCGTGAGGGTATACACCGCAACGAGTAGCGAGACGTTGTTGTCAATCGGGCAACATCTGATTGCGAATGAAAGATGAACAAAGGACGGCCGAACGGCTAGTGGAAAACCAGACACAACAGGATGATGTTGCTAACATAGACAGCTGTTTTTCTGTGTGTTCTACGATTGTGTGATCGTGTGTACATGATTTTACTTTTGTCTTCAGGTATGCTATGTCAAGTGAAGTTTGACTCCAGTATGCGAGGGCCTCACCGAGTCGTTAAGGCTCTAAGCTGTGCGGCTGCAAAATTGATGGTGCCGTCGCGGGGCGTGTGATGCCTCGAGTCGCGCGCTGCAGGCCTGAGCTGCCTACAGTCTTCGAGTCGCGCGCTGCGTGCCTGGGCTGCCTGCAGTCTTCGGGTCTGCGTTGGTCGCAGTGCCAGTACGTAGTACCTTGGCGAGGCGAGTGGTGCCCGGAGACGCGTGCCGCGTTCTTCGATTGTGAGTACCACACCTCTTATGTTGACCGAAACTTCACATATAGCTTTGTTGGTTACTATCCTATTCCATATACGTACCTCGTAGGCAAACAAATTCCCCTCATTTTATTAGTATGCCCCTAGCATAGGTAGGTAAGAAAATTAATAGCTCTCATTCGAATACTAAATCTTTACTTTACATATCTTTCATAATTGGCTAGGCTCGAGTTAGTGGATAGTGATTGGCAACGTCGTATGTGATGGGTTGAATAAGACGGCTTGCAGCAGACCATTTAGCATAGCGCTTGGATGGGTGAACCATTTAAGCGCTTAGATGGGTGTTAACAGTTACCAAAGGCGGTAACTGGGCGATTACTAAAGGTGGTAATCGGCAGGTCGATACACAAAAGTGTGTTGGCCTGGGTCCATTGGTTGGACAGACTCATGTGTTGAGTGTTGGCCTGGGTCCATTGGTTGGACAGACTCGTGTGTCGAGTGGGACGCTGCGGCATCGGGTGCTCTTCAAAAGCTGCTGGCGTCCACGGAGCGGATGCAGCTGGTGATGAAGACGTCGTGATGTCCTGAAGTTTGCGTAAAAGGGCCCTGTTTAATTATTATTTTGAGACGTCTCATTCTAATGTTAAGCTTGCAAGGTTTGAATGGTAGCTGATGTGATGACGGACAAATTAAATGAATGAGATAAATATGAGCTGGTGAATGAATGTCATTTTATGAGTCGAAGTATGAATTAAATGAATGATAGTGCAAGATGAGCTGGTGAAATAATGCGTTCTTTTTTATGTGTTGAGTAAACTTGGTTTTGCTTACGATGGTTTGTGTGCACGCTCACGATCGTAATGC
This sequence comes from Hydriomena furcata, assembly GCA_912999785.1. Lineage (NCBI taxonomy): Eukaryota > Metazoa > Arthropoda > Insecta > Lepidoptera > Geometridae > Hydriomena > Hydriomena furcata. Next base: position 2,760,115 of record OU538843.1, read on the forward strand.
GAAACTGATTTAGCTCTTTTATTGTTATTCAGCTTGGTAACGATGTTTTCTATTACAGAAGATGATCAACCCGCTGATGACATTCCAGATTGCGATAAAGCGGTCGAGGACGCCGCGTAGTCAGGAGAGGCCGTGTTAGCAGTTTTTTCATCGGACGGAGAATTGCCGCCTATAAAAGCCAGGCGCACACTTGGTTCGGGGGCAGTTGTTCGTTGGCGTTCGAGGCGTAAACATCACTTAGGTTATCATTGTCACAAGTCGTGACGCATTAGCTTTATTTCTTGTCGAGAGTTATCAATGTTTTGCAGTGTAAATTCATGTAAAGTTATGATTGTGTCGTTTGTTCCATTTTGGTTGTTTTTAGTTGAATTACATAAATTCTGTTCAGTAAATTGAGTTTGGTTACAGTGTGTTTTCCTTTATCTTTAATCCATTTCTGGTGTTTCTTATAATACATTATAAAATAGGAGATGTGGCTTGTTCACAAGTATTTCTTTTTTCGTTTCGAACAAAAATAATCGTCGACTGGCAGCGTCTTAATATAAAGAAGCCGTCTCCATACCAGCTAGGCTCCACCCCGTCTGCAGCGCCCGCCGAATGCAAATTTTATAACGCGACGCCCGTTTTCTTATAGGCATTGTCGTAAACCCGACTTCATACTCACTTAGCTTCGGTCATTTGTTCTGATTGTATAGTCGTGGATGTATTTATGGAAATACAGGTTAAGGGAAATTTCGTTTGATAGGTTTTTTATTTTTAGTTTGTCCTTGCGAGAAAACCTTTTCTTGTTACGTAACCTTTTTGCGCAGCAGCGATGAAAATGATGAAGTATTAGGTAAGAGAACATATTCTCGACTAAAAATACCAAGGTGCTAAAAATAGGGCTTTAGCTAATTAAAATATCGATAGGTATTCGATTTTTAAACGAACTTTTGAAACTGTATTCCAAATTTAAAGCAATGTAAGTACTTATTATGTTTCATAAACGAATTATACTCGGCCACCGATTTTAGATGATCAAATATGAGGCTAAATAATGTATGTATTCTATTTTCAGACCAAATTCCGACTTCAAATGAATGTATTCGTTATTTTTTTTTATGAACTAGTCAAAATATCTATAATATGTGATTTTCAAACAAACTTTTGAAATGAAATTCCAAATTAAAATCAATGTGCGAGTAGTTACTATTTTAAACCGATGAAAAACGGAGGAGGAATTATTATTATTATTATTATTTTTTCTTTTTTTATGTATGACCACTTTCTTTTTATAGTATACTAGCGACCCGCCCCGGCTTCGCACGGGTAGCATGTTATATACATAATTAAACCTTCCTCCTGAATCACTCTATCTATTAAAAAAAACCGCATCAAAATCCGTTGTGTAGTTTTAAAGATATAAGCAAACATACATACAGACATACAGACGCGGGAAGCGACTTTGCTTTATACTATGTAGTGATATCTTTTTATCTGGTGATCCGATTTCGATGTTTTTTTTTGTGTAGAGAATAGTCCCAAGTTGGTCCCATTTAAATTATATTTATGTAGGACTGACAGTTCCTTCAAAAACTTAAAAAAACTAATACTTATCATATTTTCTTGACTTTGCGATTGGTCGATACATTTTCGTCGGTTTTCTTTTTAGTTTTTTGAACGTAATTATTTATGAACGAATGATTCGAATTTCAAATCGATACGTGTGTCTGTACATTGTAGAGTATCTATAAAATTTTTGCACACTTACCTGGCTGGCTGTAAGATAAGTGTAATAAAAGTTTGTGTAATGTGAAAACTTGGTAATGTTATCGGTATACGTGATCTCACCGGCTTTTCGGGTTGGCGTGATGTAGTTACTACTATTGGAATGGGATTTGGTTATGAACTTGGAAATAAATATTGTGAATTACTGACGAGTTTCACCTAAAAAAATGCATACAAAATTAAAAAAAATCGACGTCCTTTGAAATGCTTTGAAGATTTTGAAAAAGTTAAAATATTAAGATAAAAAAATAAGCATTGTGCTGAGTTTTTTTTATATAAAAAAAATACATATAATAAATAAAAAATATAATGTAAGTAAAGTATTATAATAAGTAAGTGAAGTTTTTTAGTATTAAAGCTCTAGTCTACTTTGAAATAGAAGCCAATGAATGAAATAAAAAGTTAGATGAAAAAAAAATACTGTTCTGTAGTTTAAGAATACCTACTACAATATGCTAGGTTAAGTTTCAATAGATATAATATTAAATTAATTGCAAAAGGATGATAAATAAAATAAAAAACTCAAATTTAATCTTTATAATTGTAAAAGATCACAGTTAGGATACGTTACGATACACAATAACAGAAAGCTATACTTCAATAATTAATAAATTAATAATAAACATCTAACAGTCACATACATAATGTAGTACCAAACTAGGACTGGCTGTGTCGTAGCTTTCAAAAACTACAAAGTACCACGGTACCACAACACCTAGAGTGGGAACATAACCAGATCATGAAATAGTTTTTAATAATACTTGTTACATTGAATAAATATACGTATACATTTTGTACATTTATTACAATATATTTTTTAACAATTATAAATACCTATACATAATTATAAGACAATTTAAAATTAAATAACATTGATTTATCTAAGATTATGCATAAAAGTAAAATAAAAATATTTCTATAAAAAAAAACACTTTCAAATCTGATTTTTCTCAAGTGCACACTATAAAACAAAATATAATAATCGTACTAATATTTTAGCTCCGATAAATAAGTGTAACGATCAAACGGATTTCGATGAAACTTGGAATGTACAACTACATAGGTACATAGCCTACAGGCTAATAACTCCGGAATAATCGAGACCATTTTTAGGGTTCCGTACCCAAAGGGTAAAATCGGAACCCTATTACTAAGACTTCGCTGTCCGTCTGTCTGAATGTCCGTCCGTTCGTCCGTCCGTCTGTCTGTCACAGGGCTGTATCTCATGAACCGTGATAGCTAGACAGTTGAAATTTTCACAGATGATGTATTTTGGTAGCTGCTATAACAACAAATACTAAAAACAAAATAAAATAAATATTTAAGGGGGGCTCCCATTCAACAACATCCTCTTAGATCTCCAGACGCTCAGGTCCTTTGATAATAATAATAATAAAACGAGTATAATAATATTTTTTTTATTCATTAACTTAGTGCTAATATAAACATAATGGAATAGTATCTAATTATAAGTAACAATTTACACTATGCCTGAACTAGGATGAACCTGTATCTCAGGCGAAAAAAGGAAAAGGATATAAACTGCGTGAAGCATATGAATAAGTAGGTACTTAGTCAAATTAATTAACATAAAATCTTAAAACCTATATGATGTGAATAAATAAATACTAATTAGGGATATGTTTTATATAAATAAGAAATGCAACATTTAGAAATTACTTTACAACAATTAATAACTCCTCAGTTGCATCGTAAGATAAATTGTTTAGGGTAGTCTGTAGAGTTTTTTAATTTTTGCCCACATTTAGCAGTAGTTAGCTTTCCTTACGTGACAGGTTGCAAGTCAATCGCTTTTAACAATACTAACTGGTTTCCTCACGATGTTTTCCTTCACCGTGTTTTTGATGCGCATATAAATTTTAGAACAGAAAAATCCATTGATGCACGCCAGTATTCGAACCCACGACCTTCAGATTGAAAGACGAGGTACCTCCCACTCGGCCAACACGGCTAATAACAAAAGCTAAAAACATATCGAAGACCCCAATCTAGGTTCAAATTAGTACCAATTCGAGATATTTCTAAACCAATAGTAGTATCCGCACTGAAACCGCGTTGGATTCTTTCAGTCGTTACACAGTCGAGTTATAATCGACTTTACGAGTATTCCTCTTTATTATTACACTGGTAATCCGCTTTATTCTTACACTTTTATCATTCACGTGGTTTTGGTATGGAAAACGGATTTGTTTGTTTATTTTGATGGTTTGTTGTGGCTGCGGTTGACCGATGTGAATGAAAACTGAGTTGGAAAATATGTTGTTAAAAACAATTTCTTTTAAATTCTCGGCGATTTTAATAACTATAACAAGTAGCTTTAAATGTTCATTGATTTTAAAAAATGTGGTTTTACGTAAAATAATATCAATTATGTAAATATAAAAAAAAATAAGTACACAGCCTATAAAATGTTTAATTAAGAATGCAGCAAAGAAACAAAGGAACGCGTAGTATGTACGATCTTTAAAATTTCGAATTTGGAATCCGCTAAAAATGGCGGCACGCTCCGACCTTATTTTCATTAAGTTTTCCTATCGCGATTTGATACCGTCACTTTAGCAAAGCTCGTAGATTAGACCCTGAATGAAAGCTTACATTTGCATAGAAATTAAAATTTACCTGGACGCCGAAAGCTAGTGGACCCAAGTGGGATTCCTTTGGCGAACTATGGCGTAGAATCACAAAGCTCCGTCGAATTCTAATTTTGAAACTGTTTTAAACTTGGCGATTGACTTGGCTATACCTAACTTAGGACATTGTAAAAAATATCGTGTTCCATTTTCAAAGTCATTTGTTTTTTTTAAATAAATCATACAACGCACGGTTTTTAATATTCAATATTCAACATAATAATATATATTTTAAATGGACTTATCTATTACTTGTCTACAAATATTATAAAAAAATACCGAGTTCGTTATTTAAAGTCTTTTATTTTTTTTAAATAAATTATACATCGCATGGTTATTTCAAATAATTATTAAAACTCGATAGATCTTTTACCAAATTGGCTTTGGCTTATAAGTTTGAACTTCAAAAACACATTGCTTTAAAATATAGCCGAACAATTTCCAGTTCAAAAAGAGCGCATTCATACCGACTTTACACCTAAAACGTATAAATATTACCCAAGAAAATTATATCTGAACTTCTGAGGTATTCACGAAAAGATATTTGGTAGAATTAAAACAACACTTCGCCGAGAGAAAAGTGGTTCCCCCTTAGGGGGACGCCCCCTAGGGGTCCACCCCAACCAATCCCAAGATGGCTTCTTTTAAATGGGGTGGACTCTGCCCCTAAGAATAAAAGTGTACCTTCCGAGGTGGGGGCCAAGACTGGGACTTGAGGATTCGATTGCGTTCCAAATTTAAATTGCTTTTTGAAATTCGAATCGTCTTTGTTCGCAGGAAATTTTAATTGGGGGGAAAAAGTTTTTGTTTAAATTATTATAACTGCTTAGTTATACCGAGATATTTTCGCAAATTTACCTGCACTTTTTATTTCACTTATCGACAGAAACCTTTTTGGTGAATGAAAATAAAAATTAAAACTGTCTGTTTCCACATTACACAGTTTTACTTTTAATAGTAGATATCAAAACTCAAATAATTGAGCCTTCATGGAGCTGATACATGTAAAATTAGACTGTATTATCTAGTAAGTAGAAGTTTATTTTCATTAACAAGCAAGGAGGTCTTTAACCTTTACATATTAGTGGGCCAACATATGAGTAACGTATGTTTTGATTGAAGCTTGTAGGTATTTAGGTCATGGTTCTCGGAGGTTTTGTTGAACTTTTGTGACATAATTATCAAGTAAATAAATATTAGTGGACATTTCTACAACATCTAGCTCCAAACTAAGCAAAGCTTGTACTATGAGAACTAGATTGCTGATAGAAGAGAGAATAGAGCCGGAACGAGAAAAATATGGAGCCTAGTATAACTATTTGCTTATTAGCCAGATAAACCTAGCATTTTTTATAATCGCATAATATTTTTACTTAAATATTTTACTTATACTTACCTATAATACTTTTTTTTATAAATACATACTTATGATTATGACTTACTTATGTTATTACGTAATTAGCTAACCTTTACGTAATAACTTAAGACAGAAGGACCCTTAAAGTAGGGACTGAATAAATTAACCGACTTGGTATTACATGGATCTCACAACTTTTTACGGTAGAAGAACTGAGTTGCGTTGCGAGACTTGGCTTTTTTTACAAGTTATGTTTTTGATGGCATCTCATTTATTTTTGTAGATATGCTTTTTAGGGTTCCATACCTAAAGGGTAAAAACGGAACCCTGTTACTAATACTCCACTGTCCGTCCGTCCGTCTGTCCATCTGTACGTCTGTCCGTCTGTACGTCTGTCCGTCTGTCTGTCTGTCTGTCTGTCTATCAGTCTGTCTGTCCGTCTGTCTATCACAGGGCTGTATCTCATGAACCATGATAGCTAGACAGTTGAAATTTTCACAGATGATGTATTTCTGTTGCCACTATAACAACAAATACTAAAAACAGAATAAAATAAATATTTAAGTGGGGCTCCCATACAACAAACGTGATTTATAGATAATGGTACGGAACTCGACGTGCGTGTGTCCGACTCGCACTTGGCAGGTTTTTTTAGGATTTTTACACTAAACACTAATTGTATTCCAAATTTGAAGCTTCTATGTCTGCTAGAAGTGCCTTAAACTTTTGATGATCGGTCAGTCAGTCAGTCAGTCAGTGAGTGAGTGAGTGAGTGAGTGAGTGACAAAATAGGAAACTTTGACTAGTTATAATTCTTAAACTACTGGTTCAAATTGAATGAAATTTGAAATATACCGTGTTTATATACTGACTGCTTGGTTACTGAAAATTCAGGCTTCTAGTTTTATCCACAACGAAGTTATAGGGGGTCGAAAATAGCCTGAACTGCTTCGAGAAAAGGATGGTACAGCCGTGCCGCTTTATTGCTTGACTTGGCGGGGGCACTGCCGTGCCCCCAGATATTACAAAATTGAAGGGATGTTTTCTTTGTTGGTTGTTTTGGTGGAACAAACTTTTCATTGCACACAAATACTGTTTAAAAACAAAAGACTGTCACGAAGTTTTGAAATCAGAACAGAACAGGATCGATACAAAATTCAAAATACCGTCCTGAAGTTTGAAAATGGAACTGCTCAAACTCACCCGCGGAATTCCAATGACGAATCGCGTAGGCTTTTTCTTGTTTTACATTACCATTTTCTTTTATACATTCGAAACCATTTGAAATTAGAAAAATATGACCTTATTAAGTTGGGATAAGGTTGATTTTCGCTTAGCACGGTTTTGAGAGTTGGCGGGATAAGTTGGTAAGAGTCACCCTACTGTCTCTACCAAGGATTTATCGTCTTGCAAGGGGGAAAGAGTGGAAAAATAAGAAAGGGTTGTTTTTCCTAGGGGACGCTAGGGGGAGGGGGGTAAGAGATTCAATTAAGGCGGGCGCGGCGCGATTAATTATGCTTTCAAAATTATTGTGGAAGAAAAAAAGACATTTTGCGCAGATGACGCGGATTTAAATTTGGAAGGGAAAGTTTAGGTCATTACCGCGATAGACTTAAGAAGTTTTTAGTTAGCGAGTATTTTTTTCTGCTCTGTTTAAAACCAGCCAGTTGGATTTATATGTTTTCTGTTTAAAAATATTTTCCAATGACAAGCTTTTTTAAAAATATTCAAACCATCGATGGTTACGCATAGCGCTATTACCTGTCACATCATATAACATTGTCATCGGAACTGGACAAGAACGCAAAGTTTTACTCAATCGAAGTATTTACTAAGGTGTAATGTTGCGAGTGACTGTCGAACAGCTCCTGACTCCATCATCAGATCAGCTCGCTGTCATATTATTGCATTGTCACCGAAGTTACATAAGTATGAAAAATTTCAGCTCAATCGGTTGGGGATAACTGCTTAAAATTGAGTTGCGTAATTCCACACTAACAAACATAGTTACATACATTACAAGTTAAATAAAAACTTGTAAAAATATCTCGTTGTAATATCTACTACCGAGACATTACAAGTACGTTATGAAGTTCACTAGTCACTAATTAACTTTCGATACTCGAAAGATTTTGAAATTATCTAGTAAATAACCTATAAATATATATAAATTACTAGCCGCTCGCCCCGGCTTCACACGGGTGGTACCTGGATAAAAAGTAGCCTATGTGTTATTCTGATGTATACATCAGAAATAATTTAAAATTAATAATTTTAATCCGTTCAATAGTTTTTGCGTGAAAGAGTCTTACAAACTTTCGCGTTTATAATATTAGTAAGATAAAAAATATGATTCCATCTGTTATCCCGAAGAACGATAGATTTAAAATCTCAAAGCGCTCAGCTCCTTGTAAAATAAACCTTGTGAAACATTACGATTTTTTGAATATACTTGTTTGTAATTATCAGTACAGTGCTTTTATGAATAATTTTAAATTTCATGCAGATGGCTAAAGAGGTGATCAGAAACATAATCACATAATCATAATCTTAATTATCAGTATCTACAAGGTTTGTATGAAAGATTTTTAATAAAATAGTAAATATCAGTTAAAACTAAAAGTGCTTTTTTGCTATATGATTATTAAAAATTTGAAAGGAAAATATACATATCAGGTCAGCTAGTTTTTAATAAAAATAAGCAAAGGTAATATATACCTACTAAATAAATTAACGTACATTTTAAGGCTGCGTCGAAACTTATTTTTCACCCCTACGAAATAAGAATTACGAGGGGGTTCTGGGGGGTGAAAGAAGAAGGAATAAATGAGAGACCCTTGTTTTAAATTGCTAAGATGCGGGGAGCGTTTCTAATGTTTTTGTTTATTATATATATGTATGGAACGAATTTTATTCAAACGAATGGTTAAAGATTTTTTGAAACATTTTCAACGCGTGACTACATTATATTTTATTGGATATTAAGAATCTAGATTCTGAACTAATATGTTTAAGACACAAGTCAGGGCTTAAGTCAGAAACGCGACACGTTAAACAATTTGATTTGGTACTAGTCAGCATTACATACGTGTCAGTTTGGGATTTTTAATACATATTAAAAAAAAACAGAAATTAAAAAAAATATATTACTGTTTGATCCGACTGACTTTTAGAAGTAAGGTTTTTAACAGAATAATACAGAAATTTATTTGTTTTTATCTTTTATTTAAAGTAAAAAACAGAGTAAATTTCTTATTTTTTTATACTTATTGTGTTATTTAACTATAAATACGGCTAATTACTACGTTTTTTCTTGTATTGCTGACGTTTCGAGACAATTCATCTGGCCGCGATCAAATTAATTGACCAAGCTCATGATTAAGAGCATCTAAATTGTGTGGTAATTAGCTGTATTTATAGTTAAAATGAGTAACAACCACGATAGTTTTAATTCCATAACTTATTGTGTTATACTCGTAAATCATTAGACAATAAAAACTGTTTTTTTTTGTTATTTACCGTGATTCACAATCTCGTAATAAAACCTAAGTTTTCTTGATAGGTACGAATTTTAGTATAAAACCAACTTTTGACGTAAAACTTTGTTTTTTGTTAAATTTCATTAAACAAACCATTCTAACGGCAGACATTTTCAAACTCTTACATCTAAAAATTCAATATAAATTCGATCCCCCAAAATCACCCTCATTTCTTCCCCTCAAAGTCATTATGTACAAGGAGGAGGTAAAAATGCACTCAGACATCACATTAAAAGATATAATTAAGGGGGTTGCACACTCCCTTAGGGAAATTCGCCTTCTTTTGACATTTTAAAGGCCCCTTTTCTTATACCCCTTTGTGAAGAACTTATTTTACTGGAAGTGGATCTTATATATAAAAAATACAGTCCAAAAGCTCTAAGAAATTTCTAGCAAATGAAAAAATATCTTTAATAATCAATCAAGATTTTAATAAAAACAAAAAAAAAAAAAATATTAGAACCACAACTGTAATCCAAAAGTATGGTAAAAGTCCTCTCAGACCTTCAGGCGACTTTTCAGGATTTCAGGCTTTACAGATGAAAAAATGAAATATGTAAGCATTTACATTTTTAAATAAATAGTTTCACTAACCTTCAAAAACGTGATTTCAGTCATCAAATAAGATGACTGAAAACATACGCCTTATGAACTCTGATTAAAATTTTGGGATATTTTGATTATGATATTACATAGTTAATAAATAAAAAATAATCAATACCTAATGTAGTAATATTAATGTCATATCTAGTATATCCGTGCTCATAAATCTGTGGAAATCTCCCCAAAGAAAGCAATTTAGAACCGTTTCAAAATAATAATGTATATAATTGCCACAAGATAATAATAACTTTATATTCATTGCATTTTAAATAATACCTTTTTAAACACCGATAAACATACCTGCATATTTACTTTGAATAATATATATCAAAAACACAGGACATTAACCTGAGTTTAGGGTTGATTTGACATACAAAAGATAGTATTTTAAAAAAAGTATGATTGGAACAAAATTTTGAATAAAAGACCTCAAAATATATCAAAAAGACAGACATTTATCTGAGGTTAGGGTTGATTTGACTTACAAAAGCTAAAATTCCAAAAAAAAGAATATAAATTGTTAAATTCGACCTCTTTTCTCGAATTAGAATTCACAAAAAACAAAACGCGATAAGGAGAACACAATTTGTCTTTCGAAATTGGCGGGTAAATTTCCCGCGTCACCGAGGGACGTGTCAAAAAAAACGGTTCAAGGAAAAATTAGGCGAAAAGAGGAAAAAACGAAGAACCGGGTATTATCCTTGTTAATTCCCGGGCTAATTTAATTCACGTCTAATTCTATTTGCCGAACAAAATGGAGGTGATAATGTGGGGTGGTTTTTTGTGATGGCCGAGAACCTTTTTTTAATTTTCCACTTTGGAAGCTTAAAGGCGTGTGAAGGGACAACTGGCACAGTGACTTGAAAGAAATACACATTTTCACAACAACATTCTGTTGGAAAACGTTAACCTACATCTATACTAATATTATAAATGCAAAAGTAACTCTGTCTGTCTGTTTGTGACGTTATCACGGCCTAATTACTAGGCCGATTGAGATGAAATTTCATACAGGGATAGTTTAAAGTCTTGGGACGGATATAAGCTACTTTTTTCCAATATTTCTTTTGAGTTATAGGTATTACAATGTTTTACGATAAAGTCCTATCGAATCAGATATACACTCTGAATTAACTAAATCACGGGTTAAAGCTAGTACTAGGAAATATTTGTATTTTTGTATGTTTAAAACGAATAAACACAAAAACAACTGGACCGATTTCATACATTCTTTCACCATTCTAATGTTACATTATCTCTGTGTAACATAGGCTATTTATTGATAGAAAAAAATAGGGGATCCCTTTCAATAATGTAACCCAAGGTGTAAAAATCAAAGCCAAAAAATCTAGTTAAGTATTATTTACAGACCATGATAAAGACATTTTGACCTGTAAGACATTTTTAAAGATCTGAGCGCTTGGACATTCAAGAGGATGTACTTTTTTATATGAAATATAAATCATTGGGATCACAACTGTTTATCCAAAAGTATGGTAGAGATAGGTACTCTCAGATCTCAAGGCACTTAGATCCTTTGGAAATTTTCCACAAAGGATAGTCAGAGGCACGTCAAATATTTAAAAAAACTATAGTACCTATATGAATAGTCAAGCTACCAACTAACTTGATATACATAAAATAGTAATAAAGATAAATAGTATTTTTTGTTAACCAACCATAAGATATGATCATCGTCTATACCTACAACATAATTAACTTCACATTATTTTTCACTTTATATTTTTTGTTGAATGTGTTTTAATAAAATAGGTATTTGCACATTAATTCGTTTTCATAAAACCTTCCGACACTGTCCATCACACGTTACTAACTAAAACTAATCCTAAACTGACCATTGCAATCACCTCACGTGGACATTAAAGAATACTAATAATATTCAAATCAAAACCCTTTTTTGTGTAACCGGTTTTAGGCAGAATGCGCAAAAGTGACCGGTGTCCCCCAAGGGTCAGCGCTAGGACCGTTGCTTTATTGTCTATTTATGAATAGGACTGGTCAATCAGGTTTTGACCCTTCCTTATCCTTTTTAAATGTTTTGTAAGTAAGGATTTTGATGCAGCTGCTCCCAAACGGGTTTTGTTGACAATACAATATTGTATAATGCATTTTGGTTTGTTTTCTTGAATATACAATTGTAAAATGATACCGTTACTCGTAGTTTTTAGGGTTCCGTACCCAAAGGGTAAAAACGGGACCCTATGACTAAGACTTCGCTGTCCGTCTATCTGTCACAGGGCTGTATCTCATGAACCGTGATAGCTAGACAGTTGAAATTTTCACAGATTATGTATTTCTGTTGCCGCTATAACAACATTATACTAAAAACAGAAAACTAAATTTAAATATTTATTATTTAAGTGGGGCTCCCATACAACAAACGTGTTTTTTTTCGACTCGAACTTGACCAGTTTTTATAAGTATCTTTTGCAATGCAATTAAATGATTCAAATTCAAATTCAAAAATCATTTATTTCAATAAAATCACAAGGATCACTTTGAAACGTCTTAGGAACTAGGTGAAGCTACGCCGATTCCACGCGACCAAGCCTAGAAGAATCAGGCAACAAACACGGCTTGGGGTCTACCTTTTTTTTTATGATCCTTTCCTTAATGCTATGTAGAGCTCCAGTGTGGTGATGAACAATCTATTGCGTTTGTTTTGTCAGTCTAAGTATATCTTCAGCTGTACATACTCGTACTGTTGTTGTTTATTTTTAAACAGTACTTAGGTTATCTATACTGCCACTTTATGTATCTAAGTACGTCTTTTATTGTGTAATGGCTGGTCCGATTTCAATAGTTTTTCAATAGCGTACAAGAAATGATTTTGAAACAATCCTATATAAATAACATTAATTTTGATTTTTAACTTAAAAACTACATCATCATTATTATTCATACTATCGTGATTAGTTAGACATAACCATAAATTTTTACAGAAACGTCGGGAAAATAAATTAAATGTAAAAACTTGAAAAAAAAAGTTTTCATACGGATCCCTAATAGTTAGACATATGGTATTACATACTTTTATGTAGATATTGATGTTTTCTATAAAACTGTAGGACATTACTTTGTTTTATTATCAATAATTTCCGCAGCAAACGCGTTATAAGGATTTTTATTGGTTTTTTTTTCACACGTCGGGTTACATTATCGATGTTTTCATATGAATCCCTAACGTTTTTGAAAATATTCTATAGCCTATGTTCATCAGAGATAATGTAGGATTCAATGGTAAAATATTTTTTTAAATCCGTCTAGTAGTTTCGGAGCCTATTCGATGCAAACAAAAAAATCTAATCTTTCCTCTTTATAATAATAGTATAGATTAGTATAGATTTAACATTAAACATTATCATTATCGAGACTTTTTTATTCCATGTAAAATGATTTCAAAAGCTAACCGACTGTTCTAAAGCATATAATTTAGAGGGGTTGTGCCATTTATACGCAAAGGCAACAAAATATATACTTAACAGAAGTAGTAAAGCATTATAAACTAGCAATTTATATATGCAGCTTGGAAGCTATATTATTCCGCGGATCCGTAGTCTATTATTACCTATATGGTTTTGTACCTATATTCCGAACGCAGGGGTGGAGTGAGTTACACTAGGTAAGTATTATGCCATCAAAACATAACTTGTAAAAAAAGCCAAGTCTCGCAACGCAACTCAGTTCTTCTACCGTAAAAAGTAGTGAGATCCATGTAATACCAAGTCGGTTAATCGTCTGTCTGTCTGTCTGTCTGTCGGTCTGTCGGTCTATCAGTCCATCTGTCTATCACAGGGCTGTATCTCATGAACCATGATAGCTAGACAGTTGAAATTTTCACAGATGATGTATTTCTGTTGCCGCTATAACAACAAATACTAAAAACAGAATATAATAAATATTTAAGTGGGGCTCCCATACAACAAACGTGATTTATAGATAATGATACGGAACTCAACGTGCGCGAGTCCGACTCGCACTTGGCAGTTTTTTTTAGGATTTTTACACTAAACACTAATAGTGTTTCAAATTTGAAGCTTCTATGTCTGCTAGAAGTGCCTTAAACTTTTGATGATCGGTCAGTCAGTCAGTGAGTGAGTGAGTGAGTGAGTGACAAAATAGGAAACTTTGACTAGTTATAATTCTTAAACTACTGGTTCAAATTGAATGAAATTTAAAATATACCGTGTTTATATAGTGACTGCTTGGTTACTGAAAATTCAGGCTTCTAGTTTTATCCACAACGAAGTTATAGGGGGTCGAAAATGGCTTGGCGGGGGCACTGCCGTGCCCCCAGATTAACATGTCGCTAGAAATACTGCATTTTCTGAACGAACCAATTGCTCTATGAAAAATAAAAATAAATAGGATCACGACTGTAATCCCTAAGTACGGTAGACATCCTCTCAGATTTCCAGGAGCGATCTCTTTGAATATGCCTAGAGAAAGTAGTCAGAGGCACGTCTAACCATGAATATAGAATTAAAATAAAACCTCTACAACGCTCAATGCTGACCTTAGAAACTAATAAATATAATGAAATAGATCACGTTTGTAATTCCCGAGTAGACATTCTCTCAGATCTCCGGGCGCAATATCCTCAAATATGCCTAGAGAAGGTAGTCAGAGGCACGTCTAACCATGAATATACAATTAAAATAAAACTTCTACAATGCTCAATACTGTCCTTAGAAACTAAAAAAATATGAAATAATAATTCCTGTAGATGTAGATATAATGCCCGAATAAATAATAGACTACTTTAAAAAATTAAAAACATCCCCAAAACAATATAAAAACGCAAAATGGATGATTTCTGTATAGAAGTGGTGTGCAACAAATCTGACATCACAGATTAAAAACATTCAGTTTTTTCTATACGATTATTGAAATTTGACAGGACAACGTCTGTCACGGGTCGGCTAGTCTATATATATAAAAATCAATATACTGTACGTTAGTCTCGCTAAAACTTGAGAACGGCTGAACGGATTTATCTTATCTTGGTCTTGAAATGTTTGTGGAGGTCTAAGAAAGGTTTAAAAGGTGAGAAAAATTCGAATAGTTGCTGGGAAAACCCTAAAAACAGCCCTTTTCTTTTTCCCATACAAGAGTTTTCTAACTAAAACGTAGAGTCAATTTGAGCTTTATTGCTATTGTATAAAGTTCACTGTTGTCTAAGCAATGTAGGTGTGTTCCTAAGAACGTACTTCAAACAACATTTGTCAATTGCGATACGAAGTTCGCCGGGTCAGCTTGTATAGAATAAAATAAACTTTCTACAATGCTGAATACTGTCCTGTGTATCACAAAGTGGAACAGTCACGCGAATCCTCAATAGAACTCCAATCAAACGAGGCGGTTTTTATCGATTGTTTTTCAATTGCTTGGTACGACCCGATGGAACCGCGATATTTCTATTTTTATTTTCTGCTGTTCAAATAACATAAAATAAATAAATATTGGGAGACATTTTTACACAGCGCACTAAAAATAATAAATAAATAGGATCACGACTGTAATCCTCAAGTACGGCAGACATCCTTTCAGATCTCAGCCAGATCCTTTGAAGATGTCTAGTGGGGGTAGTCAGAGGCAGTTAGATCTGCCATGTTGAAGGATGTTTACCTATAACCAGTTGTGATATATTTTTTATGGTAGATCCAGATCTCCGAGCAGTCAGATCTTAGGATTTTTGAAGGGAGTAGTCAGACTGGTAAACTTTACGTTTGACACAAATGTCTACTTCATAGAGATTACAAGTTCCTGATTTCCATGTTTACCGATTTTTAGTTGCACAAGTAGGATTTGAACACGAGAATCGAGATATCCCAAAGATTTACTACAAGGAAATTGAATTTGACCTAGAAAAAATATTTACAATATCCATTTTTAACATCTTCAAGAAACTGAACGTAGAATGGAGATCTGAGAGAATATCTACCGTAACAGCGGTGATACAATTTTTATTTAACTCGCACCGTGAATCGAACCCGCACTTAGCGCTGAAGAACTTACTACGACACCGAATTTCTTAAATGTTAATAATTTACATTTTAAATACTGTATCGTTACGATTTCATCAAAATAGCCACTACAATTAAATATTCCTTATAATTTTAACCCTTATCGCGACGTGCCCACTGTGTCCAGGTAACATCTGCCAAGTGACCTTACACCCCAAAACGGGACAATAGAAAAGTAAGAATGGGTCATTCAATGGTCAGAACCGGAACTAGTCAGTTCCGCGACCGGTTTTAACCGGCGAATTTTGATGGTGACCATAATGTTTGGTATTATAAATTTTCTCTTACTGATTATATATATTTTGTGATTATACTTTAGGGTTTTAAAAAATAGCAATTCAAAATAAATTAGCGATTTCGTAGCTAGTTTTTACTATAGTCTTACAACATCCAGATCCGTACTTATCAAGAATTAGCAAATTGCAAACATTTGTCCTGCTACGAGGATCAAATATGCACCTCTTGTGCCTCACGCGAGAACATTTCGAACTCGTCTGCCACCAAAGTCTCACATGTCCTGCTACGAGGATCAAATATGCACCTCTTGTGCCTCACGCGAGAACATTTCGAACTCGTCTGCCACCAAAGTCTCACAAGTTATTGTTATGCAGATTGAAGCCCATCTCAGCTTATTCTTATACTAACTGTATTCAACACGGCTAAATAATAATTTAATAATAAAAAATATCTTTTCAACGTCGAAAATAACAGACACTCTACTAGTATTTCGCTGACCATCCCTTACAAACTATCTATAGAAAACTTTGAACAATAAGCCAAAAAGACAAAAAACCTCAAATAATAGACCCGGACACAGACAGCCGCTAAAAAGCACGTATGCAAGCTTTTATTATCGGTCACGTAATAATCTATGGTCAACCATATGCCGTGAAAGGGTTAAATAAAAAAAAACTGTTTAGTCACGCGTTGTCTATTGATTTTAAAGAGGGCTTGTTTGGTTTACGATTATAGGTTTTATCGAGTTTTTATTCGATGTTTATTGCATTGTTGTTTTTGTGTTTAACATAATTATTGGTCGTGGGTTCAAAAACGGTGTGCATGTTTGAAAAATTTACATGCGCATCAAAAACACGTGCTCAAAACGGTGAAGGAAAACATTGTGAGGAAACCAGTTAGTATTCTTATAAGCGGCGATGGGCTTGCAACCTGTCACGTATGGAATGCTACTGCAAAATGTGGGCATGTACCAAATATAATGTTTGGACGTGCCTCTGACTACCCCCACTAGACATCTACAAAGGATCTAAGCGTCTGAAGATCTGAGAAGATGTTTACAGTACTTGGGGATTTACAGTCGTGATTCTATTTTTTATTTATTTTTTTATCTATAGAAAACCTTATACTTATATTTATATTCGTTTAAGGGCCGATATTTCAATCATCAGATAAGGGCCAACTGTTGAATAAATTTGACATATCGTATGGAAAATTGCAATTTTATTCCACAGTTAACACTTATCTGATGATTGAAAAATCGGCCCTAAAATTACTTATGGAGAATGAATACACAAGTTAGTAAGGATTTTTGTATGTTTGTGGCTTTAATCACGCTCAAACGACCAAACGGATTTCAATAAAACTTGGAACATATATATAGTCTAGCAGAAGCAGGCTCTATATCTAATTACTACAGTAGATGTAAAAAAATAAATAAGAAGATCACGACTGTTACCCCCAAGACGGGAGGCATCCTCTCAGATCTCCAAGCACTTAGATCTTCGAAGATATCTGAAGGGACTAGTCAGAGGCACGTCTAAACATTACATTTAGCACATCTTGCATTTTGCAGTTTCGAGACCGGTTGCAAGCATTACTACTGTAGGTTTTAAAAAATAAATAAGAGGATCACGACTTTTATCCCCAAGTACGGTAGACGTCCTCTCAGATAGCTAGCACTTAGATCCTTGAAGATATCTGAAGGGGTTAGTCGAAGGCACGTCTAAACATTTGACACATGCCCACATTTTGCAGTAGTTAGCCCGTTGCCGTTTGCAAGATTGTGGATTGTTAACAATTAAACTAGTCCTTACGAGTTAGGTATTAGAAAGATAACTTCATTCAATGCAGTATCGATCTTATTTTTCTTTGACCTTACCCCACTTCTCATGGGGTCGGCACAACGTGTAGATGTTGCAAATGACTTGGGGTGTTCTAGTAATATATTAAACTCGTATTTTTTTACCGACGAAAAACGAGGTTATGAATTCAACATGTACCTACTTGTACATAATTAATATCCTTTTTGTGGTTTTTTTTTAATGTATGATGATTTCATTGTTCCTGGTGATCCGATTTCGATGTTTTTTTTCTATTTATAGAGAATTATCTCAAGTGGGTCCAATTTAAATTATATTTATGTAGGCCTAACAGTTCCTTGATAAAACTTAAAAAACTAATATCGTCCCTTGTTTTTTCGATTAGTTACATTACATCACGACCATCTATGACCATTATGCCGTTATGTTGCCATATATGGAGCAATTTTCAGTTGCCCAGTTGCCCTTTAACACGTAACTAGTATCAGAATAAGCGCAGAAGTGGCACGGTAACAGGAAGTGTGGTGACGTCACGCAAGCGCGGGAAGAATTCGCGAAAACAACCGCGAATTATTGCCGCCTTCCGCTGATATGTGGTATACGCGCAGGCGAGTGTGGATTTTAGGTAACGGTAACAATAATGTCCAATTGACTTTTTAAAAACCAACGTAATAATTGACGTTTAAAAAGCTATAAACAAAACAAAATCACAATCAGGGGGTTAGCATGAACATCAATAGGGGGTTACAATGACACTTTTTGTATAGTAAAAGTGTTATTTTTGACATATGAACGATACGTTGTCAATACAATAGTGGTTCGTGCTCAGGCAACTGCTGTTGATTGTTACTTATTGTTATTGTTCTCTTTTACTAGTTGTGTTGTGCTTATTCTGGAGCAATTAATGTTTTTTTCTTTCTTTCTAAAATACACTGGATCAATTGAGCTACTTAAGGACCGTTTGCAGCGGTCTTTAGATAGCTCAAATGGTTTTTATGTATTTTGTTAATATTCTGTAATATATTATTAGTTATTAAAAACAAAATCGATTTCATGTTTGTTACAATTGCATTTAGGTACTCAATTATAAGTTGAATATAAAATTTTATCCCCAATTTTTTCACCCTTAAAGATGGTATTTTTTCTTCAAATTTTAATGTAATTTAAAAAAAAATCGGTTGATAAATAGGATCACGACTGAAATCCTCAAGTACAATAGACATCCTCTCAGATCTCCAGGCGCTATGATCCATTGAATATGTCTAGTGACTACCTGTTTGAGGTACGTCCAAACATTATATTTGACACATGCCCACATTTTGCAAAAGTTAGCATTCCATACGTGACAGGATGCAAGCCCATCGCCGTTTACAAGAACTATAATACTATAATATAATAATAGAATACTAACTGTTTTCCTCACTATGTTTTCCTTCACCGTTTTAAGCACGTGGTACGTGTATATAGATATAACGTGTAGGTAAAAAATAGACACAGTCTAAACTAAAATGCCGCTTAGCGAAATTCCCCAATCCCCACCGCACGTACAGCCGGGTACAAATGTAAGATTTACACCGGTTATCCGGCGAGAGGTATAGTTGCCGGGTGCGGATATCCGGTGACGTCACACTAAAAATTTGCCACTCCACTGTACCTGAATATTTGTGGAAGTTCCATTGTTTCGGTATGTGCTTTGGAAGCTGAATTTGAAATTGGAACGATATAAACGAGTTTTGTTGTGTTTATAAGTTTTTTTTATGAATATCTGACCATCTTAAGACTAAGAAAAGAGTAATAAATGTTTTTGATGAATGCAGAATCGTTTTTTCTCAATAACCGCAAAACATACAGTTTTGTTTTTTATGACAAAGATAACTTAAGGATATAATCTTGATAAATTCATTATAGATAGAAACGCGATTGGTGAATCTTTTCTCGATAGATTTATTTTCCAAAGTTGGCTCTTCAAAAACACTAGTTTCGTTTTTAATCAAAACTATGAAAACTATGATAATCATACTGGCTAAGTAAATTGTAGACACTTTCTTATTAAGTTTGATGGTTTTTAAGATAATGCAGTTTTATCACTATTTCCGTATCCGGTTAGACTCAGCCCATACAAAAAACCAAACATTTCGCATATCACATTAAATGTGATGAATATTTTCTGACAATAATAACGTATTTTGGCTGTAAAATCTGTAACTTTATTAAATAATTGGTTTAAGTGCAACATTATATTTTTAACATATTTATATTTAACAATAAGAAAACTGTGAATCCTAGGTTACTTAAATAAATAAATAAATAAATAAATAAATACATTTATTACTCGCCTTAAGTTCAATATAACCAAAAAAAAATTAAAAACAAAAAACTCACCGCGATAACTCCAGTTCTCATCCAACCAACTACTCAATAAATAAATATTAGTAGATTTTTCACACAACGCCATCTAGCTCCAAACTAAGCAAAGCTTGTAGTATGGGAACTAGATAACTGATAGAATTCTTAATACACTTTTTTTATAAATACATAATTACAATGATTAAAAACAAACACTAATGTTCATCACACAAATGCTTGTCCTGGGTGGGAATCGAACCCACAACCTACAGCGCAGAAGGCAGAGCTACTACACACTGAGCTGTGAGTTTAAATTCTAAACTACTTATGTCAACAGGTGGACAATCTGTCAAAAAAAAAAGGTTAAGAAATTAAACCTTTTTTTACACGTGCTAAGGAAGGGTTAAGTTTAAAAAATGAAAGTGAAGCGTCATAAAGTTGTCCAAACACAGAAAACATAACAGGTGATGACCAGTTGGAACACAAACATGTGTTCTGCATTCACTCGATGATGTGTGGTCATGAGTTTGTCATAGATAGGGTTGGAGAATGTAGATGAGTTAGTTCTAAACGAACGGCATTCATAACTATAGATTTTGACACGGGAATTTATCACGGAATTACCATTAATTTATTTTTCCGACCAGACCTAGTCGAGTCTGCCCGCAACTATGGCTATTACATAGTCGAAACGTCGGGAAAATAAATTAAAGGTAATTACGTGATAAAGACCCGTGTCTAAATCTATAGTTATGTCTACTAATCACGATAGTTTGAAGAACGGGATTCAGATTCTGATTTCTAAGTTGTCTACCGTAGGTACTCGCGAGAGTTTGTGATTTTATCTAAATTATTATTGATGATCCAAGTGATTTTAAAAATAAAAAATTATGCCATTATTTTTTTATTAATTTACATTAAGCATTCTTTACCATAACAATATTTAAAACAAGTTCTTAGGATTTTTTTAATGTAATATAATAAGACTACTTCCCAAAGAGGGTAGACGGTAAACATGCGACGGGTTGTAAAACACTAAGCCAAATCCTCTTCGCAACCTCTGTTGTGCCGACTGCGCACTGAGTGGGTAGAGGTAAAGAAAAAAACTGGCCAAGAGCGAGTGGGACTCGCACACGAAGGGTTCCGCACTATTATCTATAAAAAACTGTAAAAAATCACGTTTGTTGTATGGGCCCTATTTTAATATTTATATTAAACTGTTCTTCGTATTTGTTGTTATAGTGGCAACAGAAATACATCATCTGTGAAAATTTCAATTATCTAGCTATCACGGTTCATAAGATACAGCCCTGTGACAGACAGACGGACAGGCGTACAGACGGACAGACGGACAGCGAAGTCTTAGTAATAAGGTTTAGGGTCCCGTTTTACCTTTTGGGTACGGAACCCTAATAATGATGATGATGATAATAAAACTACTTTTTTGACATTCTATAATAATGACAATGCAGACTAAATACCTAGAGGAGGCAATAATGGTAAAACTTGAAAATTTTACGTATTGCTTCATCTATAGCCAACTCATTACTCTATGTCAGTCCTAACAAGGTGTCGATCGTTTATTTATTGTAAGTAAACTTATTGAATTTTAAAATGGCTGCTTCCTTCGAATTCCGCGGAACCAATTCTCCACGTCTCGTATTGCTATTCAAATTTCAACTCTATCTCATTATAGTAAGGTTCATCATTTATTGGATAATGTTGTATCGTTCTCATATTGCTATTCAAATTTCAATTCTATGTCATTGTAATAAGGGTCATGGATAATGTGTGGTATCGTTTTAAAGGTAACAATAAGGTGAGGACACATGTCACAGCAGTCTTTAGAAATTGAAAGCGAAGGTCGGTATTTTTTTTTTATTGATTTTTAAGCACCGGATGGGATTTATTGTGACTAATCAAAGTTGCATTAAGAATCGTTATTGACTTATTTTGTTACGCATTAATATACTTGTAAGATATTAGTTTTATATCATCATCATCATTGCAGCCACATGACGTCCACTGCTTAACATTGGCCTCCCCCATAGATTTCCAGAACGACCGATCTTGTGCAGCCTGCACCCAACGATTACCAGCGACCTTTATCAGATCGTCTTTCCATCAAGTGGGGGGCCGTCCTCTGCGATTTCCGGTGAGTGGCCTCCACTCGAGAACTTTTCTGCCCCAACAGCCGTCAGTTCTTCGAGCTATGTGCCCTACCCACTGCCACTTCAACTTGCTAATCCCATAGGCTATGCTATGTTTTATATGCTACGAGAATATATATGTACCTACTAGCCGTACCGCGACAGACGTTGGTCTTTCAAATTTCAATAATCGAATAGAAAAAACTGAATGTTTTTAGTCTGTGATGTAAGATTTGTTGCACACCAGCGCCATCTATACCAAAATCATCCCTTTTGCGTTTTTTTAATAATTTTGGGATTTTTTTTCATATTTAAGAGTAGACTTTGTTTTATTCTGGCATTATATCTACATCTACAGCAAATTTCAACTTAATCCATTTTTTCGTTGAGTCCTGATTGAGGCACAAACATACATACAAACTCACAAACATTCACATTTATAATATTATTAGGATGTACATATTTTTATAAAAATAATTGGTAATATAAGAATTTATATATTTTCTCTCACAAAACCAATACAATATAAATAAAAAAAAATATTGATTGATTACTCTTACCACCTACTTTGACTTACTCGAACCAAAAAAACGTGATTTTTTGCCGTTTTTTACAGATATAAAATAGGATTTTTAGATGGTATGAAAACTGTTGCTAATGTTCAAAACTGGTGCTTATGGTACAGTAAAGGCGGATAAAGATGGACGGATCCAGTTCCAATTGTTAGAAGAAAATAAACTCTTTGAATCTTAAGTTACAGTTTTCAGTTTAATCCACTTTTATGTTCAGGACAGTTCAAAGTTAAAGATATTTAATACTATTGATAAATAATAAATAAAAAAATAGGATCACGACTGTAATCCCCAAGTACGGTAGACATCCTCTCAGATCTCCAGACGCTTAGATCCTTTGAAGATGTCCAGTGGGGGTAGCCAGAGGCACTTCAAAACATTATATATGGCACATGCCCACATTTTAAAATAGTTAGCATTCCATACGTGACAGGTTGCAAACCCATCGCCGCTTATAAGAATACTAACTGTTTTCACGATGTTTTCCCTATATTTCAAGTTTTATCCAATTCTGTTATGGCGTTTTTAAAGGCACAAACATACCTACAATTCATTTATTCTTCCATAGACATATTTTATGCACTTAGATAGGCCATTATGGCACACACAACAAAATAACTTTATCATAAGAACTAAATATCTTCTAATATATAAAATTTCCATGTCACAATGTTAGTTACCGTACTCCTCCGAAACGGCTTGACCGATTCTCATGAAATTTTGTGAGCATATTGAGTAGGTCTGAGAATCGACCAACATCTATTTTTCATACCCCTAAGTGATAAGGGTGGCGTAAAGATCGGGAAAAACGGAAAGTGCTTTTTTCTGTGGGATTATTGACATTTAACAGGACAACGTCTGTCGGGGCAGCTAGTAATAATATAATTATGTTGATAAAACAGAAATGGGTAACAGCAAAAGCATTGTCATAATGTCATACTGTCATAATGTCATTGTCATACATTCATCCATCCTCACAAACTTTCGCATTTATAATATTAGTAGGTTAATTATGGCTATAGGCTATATTACAGGAGCTACACTCCTGGACTCTATCACGCTTTTCCCTCAATAATTACCATAAACTTAAACATTATCAAGAAAACTCGTTCAATTAACATTAAGGCGTCGTTTACGACGTTTTTCCGAACAAGGTTCTCTGCCACCCCATAAGACGAGAAGTAAATTTATGTGATGAATGCAGAATCGTTATTTCTCAATAACCGCAAAACATACAGTTTTGTTTTTTATGACAATTATAACTTAAGGATTTAATCTAGATAAATTATAGACAGAAACACGAGTGAAACTTTTCTCGACAGATTTATTTTCCAAAGTTGACTCTTTCAAAACACTAATTCGTTTTCACTCAAAACTATGAATAGCTGAACAGTTCATATTTAGGGTTCCGTACCCAAAGGGTAAAAACGGGACCCTTATACTAAAGCTTCGCTGTTCGTCTGTCCGTCTGTTTGTCACAGGGCTGTATCTCATGAGCCGTGATAGCTGACAGTTGAAATTTTCACAGATGATGTATTTCTGGTGCCACTATAACAATAAAAACGGAATAAAATAAATATTTAAGTGGGGCTCACATACAACAAACGTGATTTTTTGCCGTTTTTTATGGATAAGTACGGACCTTCGTGCGCGAGTCCAACTTGCACTTGGCCGGTTTTTATATAATTCTTTAGTTATTCATATTCATACTAGTTACATAAATAAAATACAGTTTCTTTTTAAGTTTGAAGGTTTTTAAGATAATACAGTTTTATCACTTTTTTCCTTCTTATCCCGGTAGACTCAGCAAATACAAAAAAACAAAAACTTCTAGCATCACCTTAAGGCGTCGTTTTTCCGTTATAGAGGGTGCTCCACCACCCCATAAGGTACTATATACAGGACGCTACAAAACAGACCAAGTCGCCGTTCGGCTATGTAAGTGCAATTTAAAATGTAAATTAACACAGCAAAGAAGGGGGGGGACACTTGGGATTTCTCCCAACACTGTCTTAGAAGGAAACTCTGCAGAAATAAAAATAACATAACTCACAAGAAAATTTCATGGCAAAAACAGCTTTATTGCAGAAGTATAAGGCGTGCTTTGGAGTGAAGGTGGAAGGTAGTTGCGATGATTTAGCGTTGCGCAGTAAAAGTCGTAAAAAGTTAAACTCGTGATTTGAATTCAAACTTGTGCCGTAGCTGTAAGGTTCATTTTTGAACGGTTTCTGTTATCTGGACATAGGCCTTTTTAGGTTTTTTTTATATTTTCATGCCGACGGAGATTTGTTGGGCCAAAATTTAAGTTTCCCGGACGTCGGAACTTTCTGAGAATTCATTATAAATTGTTGATTACTAAAAATAAAACCGGCCAAGTTCTAGTCGGACTCGCGCATGAAGGATTCCGTACCATTATCTATAAAAGAACGGCAAAAAAACACGTTTGTTGTATGTGAGCCCCACTTAAATATTTATTGTATTTGTTGTTATAGCGGCCACAGAAATACATAATCTGTGAAAATTTCAACTGTCTAGCTATCACGGTTCATGAGATACAGCCCTGTGACAGACAGACGGACGGACAGACAGGCAGATAGACAGACGGACAGCGAAGTCTTAGTAATAGGGTCCCGATTTTTCTCTCTGGGTACGGAACCCTAAAAATAGATAACAACTGTAATTCCTAAGTACGGTAAACACTCTCACATCTTCAGGAGCTTAAGATTCTTGAAAATCTGTAGAGGTGTAGTCAGAGACACGTCTAAAAATTATGCTCATATTTTGCAGTGCATTTTTTGTACGTATGCGTGACAGGTTGCAAGCCCATCGCCGCTTATACTAAGTACTGCGTAACTTGTGTATTAGCTGGGAATGATGTTTTTGCATATACGAGTATGTGCCTCTGACTAAAACTTCTCAGATATCTATCTTCAAAGATCTAAGCCAATTTTTTTCTTATTATCTTATCTAAGTATTTTTACAAGCTTTTATTAAACTTGCAATGAATGTTTGTTGGTCAAATATTGCTCTGAATTTTAAATTATGTACGAAAGCTTAAATACCTTAAAAATAATACATAAAATACCTTTATTCCCTCAACAAAATGATAAAAACATTTATCACAAAGCTACGCAAATATATCATTACCTACACCCCACAAAAGAAGTCCTAAGGAATTCGTTGCTAAGCAACCGAGAGACCATTTCTTTTTTAACCCCCTACCGGGTGGGGTTGGAAGGGGGTAAGGGGATGGGGAGGGTCGAGAAATGGAAAACTCAGGAAAATTGTAGCATTCTTGAGGCGACGCGGCTCTCACACCTTCTTGCGGCAGGGGTACAAAACATTTGGCTTTGCTTGGATTTACATTATTTTTTTACCTATTTTAATTTTAGCCGGTAGGTACAAAATAAAAAAAATAAAAAATAGGGCCACTACTGTAATCATCTAGGCATCATCAGGTAGGCATCTTCTCAGATCTCAAGGCGCTTAGATCCTTGAAGATGTCTAAATGAGGTAGTCAGGGGGTAGCCACAATTTGTAGTAGTTAACATTCCATACGTCACAGGTGAGCTTTGGCTTTGTTTGGATTTCAATTATTTGATTACATATAAAAGTGTTTTTACGAAAAAAAAATACTTTTGTCTCTTTATAATTAGTATCGTAGATTAATTATTCATCTAAATTAATCAAAAAGCTGTGTTGCCGAGTGGAAGTTATTTAGACTTTCAATCCAAAGGTGAACAATTAAACAAATTTTGATGAAACTTAGAACATTTTTGTAATAGCATTTTAGCTTCTTTTTTAGGTACCAAGCAAGCGAGGCCGCATGCGGGAACCAGTTATTTTAAAACGAATAAATCACTAATATTATAAATATTATCTGTCTGTCTGTGATGTTATCACAGCCAAACCGCTGGAACGATTGTCATGAAATTTTATGTATAAATAGTTCAAAGTCTTGTTTTTAGGGTTCCGTACCCAAAGGGTAAAAACGGGACCCTATTACCAAGACTTCGCTGTCCGTCTGTCCGTCTGTCTGTCACAGGGCTGTATCTCATGAACCGTGATAGCTAGACATTTGAATTTCATTTTGATTTTCACAGACTATGTATTACTGTTGCCGCTATAACAACAAATACTAAAAACAAGACAATTTACTTTCGATTTTCAGGAATTTCAGTGTTTTACGATAAAGTCGTCAAAATCTATTTAAGTAAATGCTAGTTTTATATATTTTAGATAATTATGTTAATTTTCAACTTTGCAACTTTAAGAAAATGTTTATCACGCCAGGCGCGGTGCGAGTGTAAAAAGGAGTGGTGTGTCGGACGGCCCCCGCGCTCAGCGGCCAGCAACGGAGGAGCGGACTGAGAATTCTACTCTACATATATACAGCGGAAGAATAGCGGAAAAAGGAGGTAGTACATTCATATTACGACTGGCCTCACAGCTCAGTTGGTAGTAACTCTTCTGTGCTGTAGGTTGTGGGTTCAATTCCCAGGGCAAACGCTTGTGTGATGAACATAGATGTTTGTTCTGTGCTAATACTCCGTTCTTGAGTTATAAGTGTTGTAACAAACCCGACTTTTTTTATATAGTAAGATGTTAATCATTTGTCATTATTTCTGAACGCACGCATAAATATTTGAGGAACTTCTATGTATCTGCTTAATGCACTTTCTAACCTTTTTAATTGATTTAAAAAAAAAAACAGGTAATAGTTTATTTACCCATTTTAAATAGTTTACATAAAATACATTTCTGAACGCATGCATAAATGTCAATCATTATTTACAGTATTTGACAGGATGGACAACAAATGTTTGACATGTACTAAACCAATGAACATTTATTGAAAATGATTCATCTTTCATAATTATGTATTCGTCGAGTTTTCATTGTAGACATATAACATTTGGCATATACCTATCCACATTCCGCAGTCTGAGAAACTTCAAATCTTTATCACAATCGGCCCCTGGGTAAGAAAGGAG
This sequence comes from Hydriomena furcata, assembly GCA_912999785.1. NCBI lineage: Eukaryota > Metazoa > Arthropoda > Insecta > Lepidoptera > Geometridae > Hydriomena > Hydriomena furcata. The sequence goes on from OU538843.1 coordinate 2,788,198, forward strand.
TGAGTGATAAGATGACGGACTGATAGAGGGAAATGGAAGAAGTATACATGTTGTGCCGACCCCACTTAAGTGGGATACAGGGCAGGAAGATGATGAATCGGCCCTGCGGTTTTCATCAATCATGTAAAAAAATAAATAAATAAAATAAATATTGGCGGACTTTACACACAGCGCCATCTAGCCCCAAACTCAGCAAAGCTTGTACTATGGGAACCAGATAACTGATAGAATACTTATATACTTTTTTTTTTGTAAGTACATATATAATATACTTAAACATTTTCAACTCTTCAAAAAAAATATTTTTAAGAGCCATTTTCGTTAATTTGGAAATGGTATGGCAGTGCTAAGTAAAGAACAAGTGTGGTGAAAAACTTCTGCGCAATTCACAATTTCCTGTGCAATGAATAACATCGGCGAAACAGATAATAAAAACCTTTTAAGTTATAGACTGGTTTAATAGTAAATCAGTTGATTTTATAGTCTAGATTCCAGTTTTATACAGAATCGTAAAATAACTATTAACCTAGATTTTCTAGACTTTATTAATATGATTTACGTGATAAAAAATGTCCTATCTATACGTAATATTATTCGAAAATGACTGTGTCCGTGATAACGTCACAGACAGACAGACAGGCAGAGAGGACTGTCTGTGACAAACCGGTGAGCCGATTGCGATGAAATTTCATATAGAGATAGTTTAAAGTCTTCGGACGGACATAGGCTACTTTTTCCTTAAAACTTTCTTTTGATTCTCAGAAATTTGAATGTTTTATCCCCTTAGTCTTAGTTGTGACCTCGAAATAGCTCCACCTCGATTCGACCTCGAAACCGTGTTTAAGTAGTTAAGTTGTTAAATTTACCTCAAGTTAGCCTCTAGTCGAGGATTCCTCAGTCAACAGAACTGTCAGCTCAAGGTTCCTCGAGATGTACCTTGTCATTCCTGGACAGCCTCTTCGTCTGTAGATTTAGGAAATCGATTTTTGGAGATTTTGGCGTAAAATTTCAAAAAATCAAAGTATTTTTTTGGAAAAAAGTAGCCTATGTTCATCATAAGACTTAAAATTATATTTATATAAAATTTCATGATTATCGGCCCAGCTTTTTTTGCCGTGATATCGACACAGACAGGCAGACAGAGTTACTTTATTATTTATAATATTAGTATATATAATATTGAGAATATGAATACATACGGTATTACGTCATAAATTCCTACATCTTAAAATCAAGTGCGTCCCTGTCCCACGCCACCCGGGTTCCGTACTATTTTACATATTTCTTCAGAGAACCCCACCCCCCACCCCCGATCGAGTCCAATACTTATTGTTGTACAGCCTTTGTTCACTAATGCATTTAATTTAAGTTTACCTTGGGTATTAAAATTAAATGGTGGAATTTATAAGGTGTCTTTACACTACTTCTGAACTATCACTACATAGTATAAAGCAAAGTCGCTTTCCGCTTCCCGCGTCTGTATGTAATATGTATGTATGTATGTTTGCTTATATCTTTAAAACTACACAACGGATTTTGATGCGGTTTTTTTTAATAGATAGAGTGATTCAGGAGGATGGTTTATATGTATAATACATGCATAATATAGTAGAGAAACACTGATAATTTTAGAGGTTTCTAATGTGATGTCGTAAATAAACACATTTTTTTGCGCTTACATTGCAAATGCTGGCTGAACCCCACGAGATATATCAAAATAATGTACTACAGTATTGTACACCTTAAAAACGTCTACAAAAAAGTCCACGATGGTATTAGAAATGTCTTACGCACAGCGAAGCGGGCACGGGTCAGCTAGTACATAATAAAAACAAAATTTTCTTCAGCCTGAAAGATATTCATCTTATGGGATCACAGCTCAGTTGGTAGTAACTCTGCCTTCTGCGATATAGGCTGTGGGTTCGATCCCCACCCACGACAAACATTTGTGTGATAAACATCGATGTTTGTTTTGTGTCTGGGTGTTAATATGTATAATAAGTATTTACAAAAAAATTATGAATAAAAGTATATAAGTATTCTATCAGTTATCTGGTTCCCATAGTTCAAGCTTTGCTTAGTTTTGGACTAGATTGCGCTGTGTGTAAATTCCGCCGATATTAATTTATTTTATGACTATCATTGTTTCAAAATATATCGGAATATGATCACGACTTTAATCCCCAAGTCATCTTCTCAGATCTCCAGGCGTTCAGATTCTTAAACATAGGGTCTGATAGGGGTAGTCAGAGGCTTGTCCATCCATTGTATTTGGCACACACTCACATTTTGCAGTAGTTATCGATCTAAAACGACGGAAAACGGTTTTTTATCAGAAATCCTATGACAAAGAAAATGCTACTAAGCTATAGAGAAGCTAAAGAGGTCTCCGTCATGGCTTAACGACTTATCTAAAGCCGGGACGGACATCTAAACTCTTCAAACCTAGGAAGCGAGACATCAGAAATAAGATCACGACTGTAAGCCGTGTTGGCCGAGTGGGATGTACCTCGACTTTCAATTCGAAGGTCGAGGGTTCGAATCCTGGCGTGCATCATCTGTTTGAAAATTTATATGCGCATCGAAAACATGTGCATGTGCTCTTACAACGGTATTAGTGTTCTTATAAGCGGATGGGCTTGCAACCTGTCACGTATGGAATGCTAACTACTGCAAAATATGGGCATGTGCCAAATATAATGTTTGGACGTGCCGTTACTACCCCCAGTAGACATCTTCGAAGGATCTAAGCGCCTGGAGATCTGAGAAAATGTCTACCGTATTTGGGGATTACAGTCGTGATCCTGTAATCCCCAAGTACGGTTTACATCTCAAATCTCCAGGCGCTCATATCATTGAAGTCTAAAGTCTAGTCAGAGGCGATGCGCTTCCGCGCCAAGCATTCAACCATCCATTTTGTGACCGCGCTGAAGGTTGCCTAACTCAGACGATCTGTTAAGAACTAGGCGAAGTTTGCCACGAGCATTTCTTCGAAAATATCGAATACATATACAACCACGGTGTATTAAGACGAGTAATAAATGTTTTTGATGAATGCAGAATCGTTTTTTCTGAATAACGCCAAAACATACAGTTTTGTTTTTTATGACAAAGATAACTAAAGGATTTAATCTAGATAAATTAAAGACAGAAACACGATTGGTGAAATTTTTCTCGATAGATTTATTTTCCAAAGTTGGCTCTTCAAAAACACTAATTTCGTTTTTAATCAAAACTATGAATAGCTAAATAGTTCATTTTTATATAATTCGTTACATAATCATACTAGCTACCTAAATTAAAGACAATTTTTTTTAAATTTGATGGTTTTCAAGATATTGCAGTTTTATCACTTTTTCCGTCTTATCCGTACAAAACGTCAAAAACTTCACGACTCCTGAAAACTGAATTTACAAACACAACCTGAAAACCAAATTGCTTTATACTGAAGAAAGTTTAAATTGTGACTATTTTTGTATTGATTTATAAGATGATGGCAATGCTACATTAAATTGATCCTATTTTTATAAGCTTTTATTTAACTTGCAATGTATGTAACTATGTTTGTTAAGGTGGAATCTTGTAACTCAATTTTGAAGCAGTTATCCCCAACCGATTGAGCTGAAATTTCGCATACTTATGTAACTTCGGTGACAATGCAATTATATGGTGATAGTGAGCTGATCTGATGATGGAGTCAGGAGCTGTTCAACAGACACTCACAATGAAACTTCTAAGTAAATACTTCGATTGAGTAAAAACTTTGCATACTTGTCAAGTTCCGATGACAATGTTATATGATGTGCGGACTTATAGCAATATGAAGTCGGTTTTATTTTATTTTTAGGGTTCCGTACCCGAAGGGTTAAGGTACCCTATTACTAAGACTTCGCTGTCCGTCTGTCCGTGTCGGTTTTTTTTGGCGTTTTTTATAGATAATGGTATGGAACCCTTCGTGCGCGAGTAAGACTCGCACTTGGCCGGTTTTTTTTAAATGTAATTATTATTTTTTTAAGTTACGGTTATAAGAAACCAAACAGCTAAATCATTACTTACGCCATAACCGAGCCTGATTAGTGTGTCAGCAGAATACCGACCAGCGTAAGAAGAACTTCCTCGACCCCTCTCCTCGAAAAAATACACGCGAATCCATTTCAAAGCCAAGAAAGCGAAGGGTCTGGCTACGCTAGCTGGGGCTGTTTTGTTTTCAACGTAAATGATGCAAAAAGGCTTAAGAAATTATGACGACGAAGGGGGTAGGGGGGTGGTATTGTGTGGAAGATGGATGGTGGGGCTGGAAGATTCTTTATTGTATTACTTTACTACTGGAGTTGGTGAATTTGAATTTTAGGTAGAAAGATATTTTATTTCAAACAAACAAACAGAATAACTTAATTGGCTTAGCTCAGTTCGAAGCTCTGCTGTCTGCGGTGAACAAAAAAATATATAAATATCACGACTGTAATCCCCAAGTACGGTAGATCTCTCAGATCTGCAGGCGCTTAGGTCCTTGAAGATGTCTAGAGGGGATATTCAGAGGCACGTCCAAACATGATATTTGGCAGTAGTTAGCATTCCGGTGTAGGTTGTGGGTTTGAATTTAAACAGGACAAACATTTGTGTGATGAACGTAGATGTTTGTTCTGTGTAAAAACAAATAACATCTTAGAATAATATATTACAGAATATTTAGAAAGAATTTTATTAATTATTTAATTTATCAAAAGCTACATGTATATAGTACTCATTGATAACAGTCATATTTTACATACAAAATAAACTTATCCCCATGAAAATTGCAATATTATAACCTAAAATACCAACAATTTTCCTATAACCTTCAATAGTACATCCGTACGAAGCCGGGGCGGTCATATTTAGGTAAAAAATACTGTTATCTCAGTCAGTTACCAGTTAGGCTTTATAAACTTTAGTAAAATCACTCTTAAGCAAATAAGAATGCATCAGCTAGGCACCTACCCTCATAAACTTTTATATCAACTAGTCGACCCGTGACAGACTTTGTTCTTTCCTGTGTAGTCTAAACTGATGTCAGATTTTTTCTGTGCGCATCTTCTTCTAACTTAAGAGCTGTGCTCTTGTCGGTGTAATTGATGCAGCTCTCTCCATCTATTTCTCTCCAGTGCCGTCTCCTTAACTTCCTTATACGACACGACAGCTATTTTCTCCTTTATCTGGCTCATGTAGCTTATTCGTGGCCTTCCTCTTCCTCTCTTCCCTTCAATCTTCCCTTCCATTATAGTCTTTATAAAACTGTCGTGCCGTATAAGGTGGCCAACCATCTTCCCTTAGATACATAAATAAAATCATACCTTTTGCGTTTTTTTTATAATTTTGTGGATGTTTTTCGTATTTTCAACCACTATGTTTGGTTCAGGCATTATATATCTATATATACAGAAAATTTCATCATTATCCGTTTTGACGTTTAGGCCTGATAGAGGCACAAACATAGAAACAAACTTTTGCATCTATAATATTATGATTTTTTGTGTTCACTTTATATATAAACTTTATAAACTTTTGTAAGAACGACATAGCTTATAAATAACAACGTTGTTCTCATGTAAGTGCCTTAAGTCTTTTTGACAATAAATTTATTATTAAACAATAAAAATACATTTTCCACAGCCATATTTATAATTATAAAACAATTAAATAAAACCAACCGCAAAGAAAAACTAAAAATCCTAATCATTACGCTTGAAAATTACGCGGCTTGAAAAGCATTAATAACCTTTCTTCCCCAACCTCCTTCCGCCATCGTCCTTCGTTCATTAAAACTGTAGAAAAACACCTTCCTGGGGGGGAGGTGGGGTTAGGGTGAACCACCCTCGGGCAGTCTGAAGAAGAAGAAATATGGATCAATAAAGAAATTGCGCCGTGCCCAATGGAGGCAGAGCGGCTAGCACGCACACTGCCTAACCCTTTGTGTCTGTACAGGTGTTTTTACCCACACAGACGCGCGCTGTGTTTGTGTGGTACCGCAAGGAGTTTTTCGATGCGATAATGCGCGGAAAATTTATTTTTGAGTCTGTTTTTAGGGTGGACTTTTTAGAAACCGGATTTCATTGGCTTACAACGGTTTTAGGTATTGAACAATACTATCCAGCTGTTCTAACTAACTCTAGTCTACAGCTTTAATATATCTGAACTCATAATCGTAATCGGCTTCAATTGTTCACTTTTTTAGGGTTCCAAAGGGTAAAAACGGGACCCTATTACTAAGACTTCACTTCACTTTCCGTCTGTCACAGAGCTGTATCTCATGAACCGTGATAGCTAGACAGTTGAAATGTTCACAGATTATGTATTTCTGTTGCTGATATAACAACAAATACTAAAATCAGAATAAAATAAATATTTAAGAGGGGCTCCCATACAACAAAAGTATTTTTTTTGCCACTTTTATAGATAATGCTACTTTGTGCGCGAGTCCTACTCGCACTTGGCCGGTTTTTTCTATTTCACACAGCGCCATCTAGCCCCAAACTGAGCAAAGCTTGTACTATGGAAACTAGATTACTGATAGAATACTTAGATACTATTTTTAATCGTAATCGACTTGTATTGTTCACTTTTTTTTACATTTTACTCAGCGCCATCTAGCTCCAAACTAAGCAAAACTCGTATTATGGGAATTTGATTACTGATGGAACACTTAGATTGGTCCCATTTTTACAAGCTTTTATTTAAATTGTAATGTATGTTTGTTCGGATGGAATCTTGCAACTCCATTTTAAAACAGTTATCCCCAACCGATTGAGCTAAAATGTTGCATACATATATATAACTTCGGTGACAATACAATAATATGGTGACAGCGAGCTGATCTCATGATGGAGTCAGAAGCTGTTCAACAGACGTATAATGAAATTTCTTAGTAAATACTTCGATTGAGTAAAAACTTTGCATTATTGTCAAGTTCCGATATCTATGTTATATGATGTGATTGGTGGTTTCATGGTTTAGGTGATTTTATAAAAGCTTATCATTGAAGAAAAATCTATTGACATTTACAAAAAGCTATTACTCAGTCACTTTTTAAATACCTCTGAGTAGATGATCTGTTTTTAAAGATAATTTTAGGTTTCTTTTGTATTAAATGTATGTAGGTACACGCTTTTGACTGCACCACCGTCGTATATCGTACACTTTATGTCCGGTCCATCCAAAGGTTGTCTGGAAGAGATCGTTCCCAGCGATAAGACCGCCCATTGTACTCCAATGTTGGTTTGTGTTGCTTCTTTTTTATGTTATTGTTATGTGGTGTGCAATAAAAAGTTTTTTATCTATCTATCTAAATATTTGTCCACAGAAAACTTTTTTATTGTAAATAGCTTCGCGTTACCTAGCTAGCCGTGACTTCATTCGCGTATATTCGAAGTAAATTTACTGATTCCTTTCTTCTTTATCGTTAAACAATGAAATTTCTGAAAATATTGAGAATAAAAGAACCCTATTATATGCTCATCAAAAACATATGCTACAAACGGTGAAGGAAAACATCGTGAGGAAACCAGTCAGTATTCATATAAACGGCGATGGCCTTGCAACCTGTCACGTATGAAAAGCTAACTACTGCAAATTACTGCATGTGGGCATGTGCCAGTTATAATGTTTGGACATGCCTCTGACTACCCTCACTAGACATCTTCAAAGGATCTAAGCGCTTGGAGATCTGAGAGGATGTCTACCGTACTTGGGGATTACAGTCGTGATCCTATTTATTTTTATAACCCAGTTGCAAAAAACAAACAAACCTCATTATTTTTCCAACAAACGCGAGAATTAAAACTAGAACTCCCCTATCTTAGCGGAATGATGCCAAATGGCAACAAAAAGCCAAAAATATAGTTTCACTTGCCACATTAGAGATAGCGATGTTGGCAAAAAACATAAATTTGGCACGCAAAGTTGGCAAACGTTCTTATTATTGTCACTAGGGGTTCATATTTGGACGATTATGGAGTTTGTCTTAGCTATAAGTTTTACAAGAGCATTCTAAATCATGTATATCATATCCTAATAATATTATAAATGCGAAAGTTTGTGAGTTTGTATATATTATGTTGGTTGCTCAATCAGGCCTAAACGACAAAACGGATTATTGTTGCAGATGTAGATATAATGCCCGAATAAAACATACACTACTTTAAAATATAAATAAAAACCGGCCAAGTGCGAGTCGGACTCGCGCACGAAGGGTTCCGTACCATTATCTATAAAAACGGCAAAAAAAACATGTTTGTTGTATGGAAGCCCCCCTTAAATATTTATTTTATTCTGTTTTTAGTATTTGTTGTTAGAGCAGCCACAGAAATACATAATCTGTGAAAATTTCAACTGTCTAGCTATCACGGTTCATGAGATACAGCCCTGTGACAGACAGACGGACAGACAGACAGACAGACAGACAGACAGACAGACATACGGACAGCGAAGTCTTAGTAATAGGGTTCCGTTTTTACCCTTCGGGTACGGAACCCTAAAAACACCCTAAAACTATAAAAAAACGCAAAAAGTATGATTGCTGTATAGATGGCGCTGGTATGCAACAAATCTGACATCACAGACTAAACACATTCGATCTTTACTATTCAATTATTGAAATTTGACAGGACAACGTCTGTCACGGGTCGGCTAGTAATATTATAAATGCAAAAGTTTGTGATAAGGCTGCTATGTTTGTTCCCTAATCAAAAATAAACGACAAAATGGATTAAGATGAAACTTTCTGTAGTATGTACCTAGATAAAAAATCTGAATAAATAAAGGGGGAACTTAAGATCTGAGAGTATGTCTACCGTACTTGGGGATTACAGTCATAATCCTATTTCTAATAAGATGAAGTACAACCACTGTCTCGCATGTACTCGTAAAAACAAAAACAAAATAACGCTTGACTATAAAAACAAAAGCACTAAAATAAAAACAAACCGTTATTGTCAATGAAATACGACACTTATCTCGCAAAAACAGCAAGGGAACCCCAAAAAGAAAAAGGAAAAATGGCGGGCAATCTGAAAAACATCCCTAATAATTTGGCTCATTACCGAAATGTAGGAAAAACATATTCTGCGCCTTAACCACCCCATAAATAAAAGAGACGGGAGCGAAGGGAAAATTTTTATTATCCACCCCCTCCCCCAAAGGAGGAATATGAAATAAAATGAAAATGTAATGGGGAAAAAATACGGAGCGAGGCAAGACAAAGGGATGGAAAGGGCTAGCTTTGTGTGGAGACAACTTTTTAACTAAAACTTTGTTCGTTTACAAAATTCCAATAAAATCTTATAAACTAATTTTTATGGTTCCGTACCCAATTTTTTTCGATTTTTATGGTTTTGTCTGTCACAGGGCTGTATCTCTTGAACCGTGATAGCTTCGTGTGTTGTCGCTATAACAACAAATACTAAAAACAAAATAAAATAAATATTTAAGTGGCACGTAGCCCTTTTGTGCGCGAGTCCGACTCGCACTTGGCCGTTTTTTTTATATTATTGACTTCGCACTCACATATATTTTAACCTGGTAAACCTATTTCGATGTTTTTTTATTCATTATTACAACAACGGGAAATTACTCACGTAAATGATAAATTGTCAATGAGGACACCGACAATGTTTCGATTCATCTAGAGAATCTTCTTCAGGGTGAGTGGACCATAACGCGCGCGCTACCCTGCTCGCATTGCCGTCTCGCACTGGTGTCCTCATTGACAATTTATCATTTACGTGAGTAATTTCCCGTTGTTGTAATAATGTGTAGTACAACTCACGAAAGTTTTGAAAGTTTTTTTTATTGTTTGGAGGATAATTCCAGCATTTAAATTATGCTTATGATCGTCCTTTGACTTTTCGATTGTTCGATACATTATCGTCGGTTTTCTTTTTTGTCTTTATAACCGAACTAGCCGACCCGTGACAGACGTTATCCTGTCCAATTTCAATAATCGAATAGAAAAGACTGAGTGTTTAGTCTGTGTCAGATTTGTTGCACACCAGCGCCATCTATACAGAAATATATTTATAGTTTTTGGGATATTTTTCATATTTTAGAGTATATTATTTTATTCGGGCATTATATCTACATCTACAGTAAACTTCAACTTAATCCGTTTTGTCGTTTAGGCCTGATTGAGGAACAAACATACATACAAACTCACAAACTTAATTAAATGCTAAACAGATAATGAAGCCGTCTCTATATTAGGTTAGCATTAAAAGGCGGGGGCAGACACCGCAGCCTCCGGCAGCGAAGACTCGTTTCTATAAATCTGCCTTATCACAAAAATATACGCATACGCCCTTCTTTATATCAACCTTTACGTAGGTCTGTGTAGCGCTACCCTTACGTTTAGGAGTTGAACGACGAATTTCACAGCAATATTTTTGCATTTAATTCTACAAATAGTTAGAAGATAATGCTTACTACGTTTTAAAATAAAATAAATAAATAGGATCACGACTGTAATCCCCAAGTACGATAGACATTCTCTCAGATCTCTAGACGCTTAGATCCTTTGAAGATGTCTAGTGGGGGTAGTCAGAGGCACGTCCAAACATTATATTTGGCACATGTCCACATTTTGCAGTAGTTAGCATAAACACTACGTTTTATAATGATAGATATGTAGATAGATAAATAGATAAACTCATTATTGCACACAAAGAAACCAAATAGTACGTTCCACATAAATATACACTGGGCGGCCTCATCGCTACAAGCGATCTCTTCCAGACAACCTTTAAGTGGGCAGGATTAACAAAATTAAGAAAATATATATGCAATAATTAGGTACCTACCTATATTTGTAGTTATTATTCAAAACGTAGTTACGTGAAATAATAAATTTTGGCTAATCGAAGCCATGTTAGATACGTACCTAATGTAAGTGAGACAATAAATAAAATACAATAAAGCTTTTTAGATTTGAAGACTGTCTGCCTATTAGTATATTACCTACACAAAGCTCAACAGATTTAGATAGAAACTATAACATCGAATAGCTTAGGATCCAAGGAGTGATCATAAAGTAAATAAATAAATAAATAAATATTGGCGGACTTTACACACAGCGCCATCCAGCCCCAAACTAAGCAAAGCTTGTACTATGGGAACCAGATAACTGATAGAATACTTATATACTTTTTTTTTTTTGTAAATACATACTTATTATACATAGTAACACCCAGACACAGAACAAACATCTATGTTCATCACACAAATATTTGCCCTGGGTGGGGATCGAACCCACAACCTACAGCGCAGAAGGCAGAGTTACTACCAACTGAGCTATGAGGCTATTATTTTAATTCCTAAATACTATTTATAAGACGATAAGATTTATATCCGATTAGCTTTATATAAGATTTATAAGATTTATACTATTTCTATATTAAGACGGCCTCACAGCTCAGTTGGTAGTAACTCTGCCTTCAGCGCTGTAGGTTGTGGGTTCGATCCCCATCCAGAGCAAATATTTGTGTGATGAACATAGATCTTTGTTCTGTGTCTGGGTGTGTAGTATGTATCATAAGTATGTATTTACAAAAAAAACGTATATAAGTATTCTATCAGTTATCTAGTTCCCATAGTACAAGCTTTGCTTAGTTTGGGGCTGGATGGCGATGTGTAAAATGTCCACCAGTATTTATTATTTATTTTATTTATTTATTAATTTAGGTTATATTAACCTTTAGATTTATGCATCCTTGAGTAATGAGCATAAAAACAACGTTATGTCACTTTGATACGATTTCATCGGTTTATTTTACACATTCTCCTCTCTTTACTGCAATAGCCTATTCAAAATCATGAAATAAAATCTAGGTATCACCTTATACTTAGTTAAAAAAACATACCTAAGCATATCAGTATGTAATTTTAGATTTATGCTTTCAATCTGAAGGTCGTGGGTTCGGATCCCGGCGTGCATCAATGGATTTTTCTGTTAGAAAAGTTTATATGCGCATCAAAAACACGTGCTTACAACGGTAAAGGAAAACATCGTGAGGAAACCAGTTAGTGTTCTTAAAAGCGGTGATGGGCTTGCAACCTGTCACGTATGGAATGCTAACTACTGCAAAATTTGGGCATGTGCCAAATATAATGTTTGGACGTGCTTCTGACTACCCCCACTTCAAGACATCTTCAATCATCTAAGTTTCTGGAAATCTGAAAAGATGTCTACCGTAATAGGGGATTACAGTCGTGATCCTATTTATTTTTATTTTTTTACAGAAATAAAATATAACACAAATACTAATATTAGAAAATATTTACAAATTACACAAGAACCAGTTGAGCTATCTACAGACCGTTGCTGGATCATTTAAGCTATCAATAGACTGTTTGTCTATTGATAGCTTAAATGATCCAGATCACTGCCTAGATACCGACGGCATTATAGATTTAAACAGAAAAAAAGTAAAAAGTTTTGTTAATTTCATAAGAACAAGTTATATCGATGATAGCGTAGAAAAATTAGTCACGTATTTTTCACAATTACTATATTCCTAGTTTGCTTTATTCAATTAGTTGTACCGATTATCTTCTACAAGATTACGATTTTAAGAAACAATTAAAACAACCCCTATTTTATAAATCGTTGAAGCGAAAAATCCACCCCAATCTTCAAAAGATCGTTACAACGTAGCAGGTAAAAGAAAATCGGGACCCTTGCAAAAATTGGCTCTTAAAGGGGTTAAAAAGGGTGGTGGAGGGGTGGTTTAAGAGCATTTTTCTGGGGTACATTAGGGGGAGTATTGTTCAGAGTTTTCAGTAAGTAGCTAAGTGAATTTCGCTGATAATGTTGTGTTAGGTTTTCGGACGAGAAAAAAATGTGAGTGCGCGCTTTCTGACTTTTAAAAGCGAGGGAAAATGAATTTGGCTTTTATTTTTCATCAGCTTTGATAACATTATTGACGATAAACAATTTAGTACTAGATTTCGTAAACCTTCTTGTAGGTACTAATAAAAATAAAATAAATATTGGTAGACATTATCACACAGCGACATCTACCCACAGTTTAAGCAAAGCTTGTACAATGAGAACTAATTTACTGATATAGAATACTTTTATAATTTTTTGTAAATAGTTTTTGATGTGTAGGGGTGCACTAGGAAATAAATTCTTGAAATTCCACCTCTAAGAGTTTACAACGAGCTGGTTGGCTTTCCCGAATTAGATCTTTTTAATTCTAAACCTTCTTCCTTTAAACGCGCTATTTCCAATCGTTGGTTTGATTCGGTTCAATAACTGTTTATCATAGGTTATTTTTGTTTTATATTAATTTCTAGCTAGATTTTTAAGTTTTTTCATTTTCTCTCAAACAAGTTATTTTTTTTTTTTAATTCCTATATGCGAAAACATAATGTATTGGTTATTAGTTTCATTAAATGTTTTTTATTTAGATTGTAAAACTGTTTGTTTTCCGAATAAAATAAAATAAAATAAAATAAAATAAATAAAAATAAGAGGGTACAGCGGGGGTTGAAGTCTGAATGAAAATAACTTCTTGCTTGCTTTATTAAGCCGTTACAAACAATCAAACAACTTTACTTTCGCATTTATTATATTACGGCTTCGCCCGCGTGGTACCTGGGTAAAAAGTAGTCTATTTTATTCTGAAGTATAAGCTATATTACTGTAAAGTTTCATTTTAAACCGTTCAGTAGTTTTTGCGTGAAAGAGTAAGAAACACACACACTCACAAACTTATTTAATATACTTAAATATATGTTTTTTTTGAAATCAGACCTGAACGTGTATAATATTTTCATGATAAAGTATTCTTAATTTCTCTCTGAAAATATAAAAATACCTACTTCAAAACCCTCTAAGGGAGGGCTCGCTTATAATTGGGATCTGAAGTTACACCCAGAGATTAAAATATTTATTTTTGCTATAGAAAGAAAAAGTACGGTTGGTACTGTCAAGCACAGAAGTGTTATGTCTACGAGTATTTTTTATGTAAGGAGATAATTAAATTTGGGTTAGAAAAAGTACAGATATCCCCATTGGCAGCGCATTGAGTGTGTAATGGGGATAACTGGACTTATTCTAAAAAAAAGTCCAGAAATCTCCATTGATGGGGATAGTCAATGGGGATATCTGGACTAACCCATTAAATTTTTGACTTATTTTATGGGCTGAGTCCATCCGGATAAGACGGAAAAAGTGATAAAACCGCATTATCTTGAAAACCATCAAACTGTATGTAATTTACTTAGCTAGTATGATTATCTGACGAATTATATAAAAATTAACTGTTTAGCTATTCATAGTTTTGATTAAAAACGAAACTAGTGTTTTTGAAGACCCAACTTTGGAAAATAAATCTATCGAGAAAAGTTTCACTAATCGTGTTTCTGTCAGTAATTTATCTAGATTATATCCATATGTTATCTTTGTCATAAAAAACAAAACTGTATGTTTTGCGGTAATTGAGAAAAAACGATGCTGCATTCATCAAAAACATTGATTACTCGTCGTAATAGATAAAAATAAATAATAAATTGATCTGAATTTAATTTTCTGTAGTTTTTAATTGTATTTTCGTATTGTCGAAATGACAAAACGGACACTTTTACTATACCTATATAAAGTGTCAGTTTTGACATTTGGACGATATAATAAAAGAAATAAGATCAAGATTGTAATCCCCAAGTACAGTAATCATACTATCAGATCACCAGGCGCTCAGATCCTTGAAGATGTCTTAAGAGGCTAGTCAGAAGTACGTTCAAACTTGACATTAATTGGAACATGCCCACATTTAGCAATACCTAGCATTTCTTATGTGACAGATTGCAAGCTTATCGCTGTTAAAGGAAGGTAAGTTATCGGATTTGCAAATTGTACGAGTATTATAAATGTTATGTTCTGAAATTAGTTTAAAAACATAAATAAGCAGAATGATAATACTAGCTAGTTATTTCCAAGAAAAGCTTTGAAAAATCCTAATAATGTTATAAATGCGAATATTTGTGAGTTTGTTTGTATGTTTGTGCCTCAATCAGGCCTAAACGACAAAACGGAAGATATAATGCCCGAATAAATCATAGAATACTTTAAAATACGAAAAACATCCTCAGAATGATAAAAAAACGCAAAAAGGATGATTTTTGTATAGATGGCGGTGAGGTGCAAAAAAACTAACATCGGTGTTGAAATCCTGTCGTCATAGCAACGTGCGTTACTTTATGCGATTATTGAAATTCGGACAGGACAACGTCTGTCGCGGGTCTGCTAGAAAATAATAGAATGTTGTGAACATTCATAAACATCTGCACGATACGACGTCATAAAAGGGGATGCCGTGACAGAGTATTATGAAGTTGACTGTACTTATTTTCGGGAAAGAAAAATAAAACTGTGGAGCTGTTATGTTTTTTTATTACTTCTATATTTCATATTTTTAATTGAGTCATAGTTTATTAAGTATAAAAACAAAAAATAATAATAATTAGGATCACGACTGTAATCCCCAAGTACGGTAGACATCCTCTCAGATCAGTGGGGGTAGTCAGAGGCACGTCCAAACATTATACTTGGCACATGCCCACATTTTGCAGTAGTTAGCATGCCTAAGTGACAGGTTGCAAGCCCATCGCCGCTTATAAGAACACTAACTGGTTTCCTCACTATGTGTTTTGAGCACGTGTTTTTGATGCGTATATAAATTTTTCTTACAGAAAAATCGATTGATGCACGCCGGGATTCGAATCCACGACCTTCAGATTGAAAGTCGAGGTACCTCTCACTCGGTAATTCTTTATTTAATATTTTTCAATTGAGATAAAAGTTTGTGATGGAAACAAATAACATCTAATACTAATATATTACAAAATATTATCAAAACACACAAGAACCGCAGTTAAGCTATCTAAAGAACGATGCAAACAGTCTATAGGTAGCTCAATTGATCCAGATCACGTCCAGTAAGAAGCGTTCTCAAGATACTGGCGGTATTGCCACGCTGGACGGCAATGATGCTGATCTGTTGTGCCAATTAGGAGCCAGTTCTTGTGTGAAAGATGACTTGGATAAGAAAGGAGTCAGTGATGAGATGACGGCTGATAGATGAAAATGGAAGAAAAATACATGTTGTGCCGACCCCATTTGATTGGGATAAGGGAAAAGACATATATTAAATATTTATATTTAAGTTATTCATTTAAAAAAAAGGGTAAAAACGGGACCGTATTACTAAGACTTCGCTGTCCGTCGGTCCGTCTGTCTGTCACAGGGCTGTATCTCATGAATCGTAATAGCTAGACAGTTGAAATTTTCACAGATTGTGTATTTCTGTTGCTGCTATTACAACAAATACTAAAAACAAAATAAAATAAGTATTTAAGTGGGGCTCCCATACAACAAACGTATTTTTTTGCCGTTTTTAATATATTTTGGTACGGTCCTACTCGCACTTGGCCGGTTTTTTTTGTTTTTTATGTCAACTTACAAGAAACAAAAGATTTTTTTATTTATTTATGGTGTAGGTATGAAAATAAAAATAAATATTAGTGGATATTTCACACATCGCTATCTAGCTTCAAACTAAGCAAAGCTTGTGTTATGGGGAACCAGATTACTGTAAATGTACATACTTATGATAACAAAATAATACATTAAAATGATACTAATGATGTTGGCCTACTCCACACATTCCCCTGTTCTTGAGAACACGTCTAATGGAAAAAGGATAAATTTTTAGGGTACACCTTTTAATATTTTTTTCATTAAAGTTTTTAATATTAATGCGAGTGTATTAGAGGGTGGTAATTATTTTTTGGAGTTTTCCATTTTCCGGGCTGTTGCTTTTATGGGTAAATGTATTTATTACATGAGTAAATACTTCCACGTTTTTATACCTCACAGCTCAGTTGGTAGTAACTCTGCCTTCTGCGCTGTAGGTTATGGGTTCGATTCCTACCCGGGAAGATCTCAAGGCGCTTAGATCCGTGAAAATTCTCTAAAGGGGATAGTTAGCACGACCAAACATTGCCGAATATACCCATATTTTGCTGTAGTTAGCATGGTGACAGGTTGCAAGCCAATCGCCGCTTATAAGAATACTTAATGGTTTCCGCACTATATTTTACTCCATATGATTTTTTGGAACAGAAAAATCTATTGATGCAAGCCTGGCATTTGAACCCACGATCTGTAGATTGAAAGTATTACCTCCCACTCAGCCAACATGGTTACATTCGTTAACGTGTTGTGATTAAAATCATAACTAGGTCTAACAGGCGACTTCATTCCAATCGTGTAGGAATGGTAATAGAGCAATTAACACCGCCACGGTTCAGTTGGTAGTAGCTCTGCCGTCTGTGATAGGTTGCGGGTTCGAGTCCCGGGACAGACATTTGTGTGATGAACATAGACGTAAGTATATAAAAATAAGGTATTCTGGGTTTCCATAGTACAAGCTTAGCTTAGTGTGGGGCTAGATGGTGGTACAAGATAACCGATAAAATACATTTATATATTTTTTATGATAATACTAAGTAATATTAATTAATACTAAGTAATATTAATAATTAAAGAGTGTGTTGGCCGAGTGGGAGGTACCTCGACTTTCAATCTGAAGGTCGTGGGCTCTCCCGGCGTGCACCAATGGATTTTTCTGTTAGAAAAGTTTATATGCGTATCAAAAACACGTGCTCAAAACGGTGAAGGAAAACGTCGTGAGAAAACCAGTTAGTATTCTTATAAGCAGCGATGGGCTTGCAACCTGTCACGTATGGAATGCTAACTACTGCAAAATATTGGCATGTGCCAAATATAATGTTTGAACGTGCCTCTGACTACCCCCACTAGACATCTTCAAAGGATCTTAGCGTCTGGAGATCTGAGTGGATGTCTACCGTACTTGGGGATTACAGTCGTGATCCGTCGACTGTATCTATTGCATAAGCTCACTGATAATCGTAATCGGCTTCAACTGTCGAAATCCCATTGTCCTTTGATACTGTCAAATCGACATATTACCTATAGGTAGCTATACATATAGGTGTCTATAGGAAGACATATTACGGGAATTTGACAGATGAAGTTGATCTCGATTACCAGCAAACTTACGCAATAAGGCTAAAGGTAAGCGCACACATGGCAACTCCAGCAAGGCTCCACCTGAAAAGAAAAAAGAGGTGTATTAAAATTAATTTGTTTTTGTGAACTGTCTGCCTGTCTATGTCGGGAGTTAGTAACGCTTCGATGCTTCTAAGAGGATTTTTTGTCGTGAATTCAAGCGTGAATTGGTTTTTGTAAATTAATCTTTATGTAGGGTAAATTATTTTATTTAGTCTGGAGCTTTAGACGGATAGGATTTTGTTACAGACGGGACGGTGTAAGTTAGGTAGGTATCTAAATATATAATGCGCATTAACACGTGCTTATAACGGTGAAGAAGATCGTGAGGAAACCAGTTAGTATTCTTGTAAGCGGCGACGGGCTTGCAACCTGTCACGTGTGGAATGCTAGCTACTGTAAAATGTGGGCATGTGCCAAATGTAATTTTTGGACGTGCCTCTGACTAAATCCCTTTAGACATCTTCAAAGATCTGAGCGCCTACAGATCTGAGAGGATGTCTATCGTAGGTACTTGGGGATTACAGTCGTGATCCTATTTTATTTTTTTATTATTCTATATAAGTGCGTTTTATCACGTTATTAAGAAATTTTAAGTTTCTATTTTAAAGTCCATACTTTGAGAATCCTAACATCGCACGTAATAATTTGGTGCACTGCTACTAGCGCCATCTATTATCGAGTAGTAAAACTATACAATTTATTTCGGCATTCAAAATGTTTTATTTATTACAAGCAGCTGTTTTAAAAAAGATTAATATTTGTATATATATTTATTAATTTTGTTTACATTTAATATACTTTAATTACCATGACATGTTTATGTATTTTTAATGTACGACTGAAAGCATTGTGTGTTTTTGATAATAAATGCAGTAGGTATCACATTTTTATTAAAAAAACGAAGGTTTGATAGTATTTTATTTGTTTCGTAACGAAAATACCGATTTAAAATAAAAAATATTAATTCTAGGTCATTCATTTTGTATCACATTTTGTAGTATTAATCTACTACAAAATGTGGGTATTGTACCAAACGTAATGTTTGGACGTACCGCTGACTACCCCATTTAGACATCTTCAAGGGTCTAAGCGTCTTGAGATCTGATAGTACTTGAGGATTACAGTCGTGATCCTAGATATCTATCTATGTTCATAATCTTATGAACGGTATTGAAACACAAACATTATTTATATCTCGATACCATGTGAAACCACGGGCGAATTAAAATAAAATTTAAAGTGCGAAAAATCACTGTGAAATTATATTTATTGGCACAAAAATAAAGCTTGAAATAATCCCTCAATCGGTTGACAGACAGCGTTCGGCGAAATCACAATTATTATTTTACTCCTTTACGCCTTTTCCACTTTGGGTTCCGTATGTTTTTTATTTCTAGGTACGAGTATATAAATTTTGATTTTTTATTCCCAAAGAGGGTTGCGGTCATTGGAAAACATGAGCCAAATCCTCTTCTCAAAATATTGTGCCGACTTCAATTATGAAAAGGAAGAAAAAGGAGGAAAATTGTGATTCTTATTTCATATGGTTTAAAGTAAGAGAGTAAGTGTTATGTTACTAGTTTTCTATTTAATTGTAATTTTAGTTTACTTCACCTAACATTTATAACGATAACGATAATATACCGTATCGTATATCTAAACGGTAATAACCGGTAATATTACAATACAATAGAAAACTAGTAACAGTAAAAACTATTAGTAGAAAAACTATTTATTAATAAAAACTATAAAATATAAAAGGTGTAATTATTTCAGGTACCTAACTAAATCAATAAATTATATCATTTGCATTATGTGTACTTACCTGCTTACTTAATATAAAATGTACCTACTTATTCCTTATCTCTATTTTATCTATAAGCAAATTATGTGATAATATTTTATAAATAAATATTGATGGACTACACACCGTCATGTAACTCCAAACTAAGCAAATGTCACTGTTGTCACAATTTCTATGTTTATAGAATAAATAAATACACCGATCTATCATCAATACCACCAAAAGGCAGTCTGGGGCGCCCATTGTGCATTTATATTTTTTGTTAAGTATTTACTATGAATGACTGAATGAATGAAAATGAATCGTTTTCATCACATCCATGTAAATGTTTCAATAAGAACAAAAACCCAAAAGTCTTTCTACAAACACGGAACTCCAACAGCCGAATGCCGCACAATATCAGTATTTTTTTCCCGCCCTTTTGCAATTACTTCGCACACGACTGAACATCGAGCTTTTTTTGGTTTTCCCCTTTTTTCAATTTATCTTTTTTTCCACGAGTGGAGCGGATTTTTCGCTTATTTGCCCGCTTCATTGGTTTGTAAGTGAGAGGGTTCGGTTTTATGTTTTTTTTGAGGATTTTTGGCTTATTGGATTTGGGTCAAGCGTTTAGTTGTCTTATTGGATCGGGGTTGGCGCTGTGGGCGCGGGAAATGGGGGAACTAATAGTAGCGCCATCTATTGAGGAGTAGATGAACTAGTAAAACTTAGAAGTAGGTTAGGGGTTATATTTCTAGTTAGAATAGGTGTATCCTTTTTAAGTTGGAATTTAATTTTTATTTTTGCAAATGCATTTTTTACTTTGTGTCTGGATTATTTGGCGTAATTTAAAAACGTAGAATCAGAATAAAATATTAGGTGTAGATAACTAGTTTTTAAGATTGTGTGCAAGTTTTTGATACCTTAGGTTATATTATTGCATTTTTCGTGAGATTCTAATTAATTGAAAATAAAATTAGGTATAAGTAAAAGAAATTTCAAAATTGATCCAATAGTTTTTTTATCTTATTCATTTGTAAGTTTTATACTTTTACCGAAAGCCTTCGATTCAATATAGATATCATCAAAATTCATTAAAAAAAATGCATCAAAGAATATGTAATAAATAAAATAAATAAATAAATACTGGTGGACATTTTACACATCGCCATCCAGCCCCAAACTAAGCAAAGCTTGTACTATGGGAACTAGATAACTGATAGAATACTTATATACGTTTTTTTTGTAAATACATACTTATGATACATACTACACATACACACCCAGACACAGAACAAAGATCTATGTTCATCACACAAATATTTGCTCTGGGTGGGGATCGAACCCACAACCTACAGCGCTGAAGGCAGAGTTACTACCAACTGACTTACAGTTTTAGCCTCACAGCTCAGTTCGCATAACTCTGCCTTCTGCGCCGTAGGATGTGGGTTCGATTCCCAGCCAGGACAAATGTTTGTGTATGTTCACACACAGTTTTCTTTCGCACAGTAGGACTACTTCTCATCCGGATACCGAAGCGAAGCCGTATGCAAAAGCTTGTTTAAAATACAAGAATAAGTGAAAAGCTAAAAAAGCTTGTGTATAACATGTTCAAGTTAATCAGCCAACAAGCTAAAAAATCCCCCAACATCCCTAGAGACTACAAAATTAAAATTCCGATGGCTCTTGCACATGACTATAGCATGCTGCAGTTCTGCGTGATATTCTACAGCGTTACTAAAATCTATGATCTATAGATAGAATAGCTTCAAATCTTGCTGATATTTTTTTCGTACAACAAACAATAACAAATAATGCCACGTAGTATATTAAAAAGCACCACTTATTCTTAATTTCTTAATTTTTTGAATTTCTTATTTTCTTGATGTGGTTATGACAAAAATAAAAAAGAATTAAGGTAATCTATTTTGAAAACATTTTGTTATTTTTTGTGTTTTTCATTCAATATATATTGTATTCTATAGCTTCGCACGAATTTGAATATAAGTGTAAATAAAAATAAAAATGTATAATACTGCAAAATGTGGGCAAGTGCCAATTGTCTGACTAACCCCTTTAGATATCTTTAAGGCCCTGAGCGCCAGGAGATCTTAGAGAATGTCTACTTTACTTAGAGATTACAGTCGCAATTCTGTTTCATTTCATTTTTATTATTTTACATTGTAACGTCGTCACCTTTACTCGCCTTTAAAACAACAGTTAAGACGCTGCCAGTCGACGATTATTTTTGTTCGAAACGAAAAAAGAAATACTTGTGAACAAGCCACATCTCCTATTTTATAATGTATAGTATATGTGAATAAAGATGTACCCATCTTTAATCACTTCGATAAATAATCTTACCGACCACTGCAATGATGACAAACACACGTCCGCGCGTGGTCCGCCTTAGCTTTTCGAATAAATTAATGATAT
Organism: Hydriomena furcata; assembly: GCA_912999785.1. Lineage (NCBI taxonomy): Eukaryota > Metazoa > Arthropoda > Insecta > Lepidoptera > Geometridae > Hydriomena > Hydriomena furcata. Next base: position 2,810,544 of record OU538843.1, read on the forward strand.
AAATTATGTATAATTACTTATCAAAAATCTATCCTAATAGAAATCTAGATCTACATATTACCTATCTTTAACAATAAATCACAAGTTGATTTTAATAGTAGGTATATAAAATATTTCGATCATAAATTCTAAAACGTATCATTTTGAAATAATATTATTATGGTGAAAAGTTTCTGCTATTATGTTTTCAGCTTAATAGAAATCTAAGTAGGAACCTGAAGTAATATACTTATAAAAATAGGAGATGTGGCTTGTTCAGAAGTATTTCTTTTTTCGTTTCGAAAAAGAGCAATCAGCGACTGGCAGCCTCTTATACAACACAGCGTCAAAGCGCAACATTTCCAACATCATATGCAACAAACCAATGAAAATGCTAAAAAACCCCCCAAAATTGTGTTCTTTTACTGAAAAAAAGCCCTCTTGTCTCCATTACGAACGTGAAATGGATTTTTAAGTGGTGCTTGTGGTGCCCTGTGATTTATTGTAAGAACGATTCAGAGCGGGAGAAGGGTGGAAAGAGATTTTTATTTTAATATTCTAGCTGTATCCAAGGATACGGGATATATATGTTATGTACAAAAAAATATATTAAAATACGCACAAAATAAAACATTTTTACAAAAAAATACTTAAAAATAAAACATTATCTTTGAAAGGTATAGCATGAGCTACCCAATTCCACTAGGGACATGCCTGTCCAGTATGGATGTATGGATGTATGGACGGACAGTCAGTCTTGCTGCACGCCAAGATAGATTTGAATCTAACTGTTTATATTACTTTTTAAAACTAAAAAGAAAACCGACGAATGTTTTCCAACCAATCAAAAATAAAAATAAATAGGATCACGACTGTAATACGACCATGTACGGTAGACATCCTCTCAGATCTCCAGGCGCTTAGATCCTTTGAAGATGTCTAGTGGGGCTAAACGTCCAAACATTATATTTGGCACATGCTCACATTTTGCAGTAGTTAGCATTCCATAATTGACAGATTGCAAGCCCATCGCCGCTTACAAGAATACTAATTGGTTTCTCATGATGATCAAGAGACGATATTCGTTTTTTAAAGTTTTATGAAGGATCTATAAACATAAATACTTAAATAAAATTTTAATGGGACTAACTTTGAACTATTCTCAGAAAAAAATCATCTAAATCGAATCACATACACCTATAAAAAGGCGCGGTCATTAAAAAAATAAAAACCGGCCAAGTGCGAGTCAACTCGCGCACGAAGGGTTCCGTACCATTATCAATAAAAAAACGGTAAAATAAATCACGTTTGTTGTACGAGAGCTCCATTTAAATACATATTTATTTTATTCTGTTTTTATTATTTGTTGTTATAGCAGCAGCAGAAATACATAATCTGTAAAAAATTCAATTGTCTAGGTATCACGGTTCATGAGATACAGCCCTGTGACAGACAGATAGACAGACGGACAGCGAAGTCTTAGTAATAGGGTCCCGTTTTTACCCTTTGGGTACGGAACCCTAAAAACAATGAAAAACCGAATACTTGTCAAATTATGAACCTCTTTTTTTTCTTTGGTTGATTAAACAAACTGTCAAGCATTTTTGCGATGAATATCGTAAGTGAAATAGATTTCCCTGTTTCTCCAGTTCTCTGGTGTGTTCAATACGCCAAATCAAAGTAAAAAAAGTGTTTTTCCATTAAAATCACTTGGATCATTTAGAATGGAAAAACTGCATTACTTGAAAACGATCAACCTTAAAAAGAAACTATCTAATATTTAGATGGCTAGAATGATTATCTAACGAATTATATAAAAATTTACTGTTCTATTAATAGTTTTTATTAAAAACGAAACTAGTGTTTGTGAAGAGCCAACTTTGGAAAATAAATCTATCGAGAAAAGTTTCAGCAATCGTGTTTCTGTCTATAATTTATATAGATTATATCCATAAGTTATCTTTGTCCTAAAAACAAAACTGTATGTTTTGCGGTTATTGAGAAAAAACGATTCTGCATTCATCAAAAAAATATATCACTCGTCTTAATATCATTGTTTGTGGTTGTGTGTTTTTGTTTTTGTACATCATTTTTATAATTTATCTAGATAGATAGAAAAAAACTGTATGTTTTGCGGTTATTGAGAAAAAACGATTCTGCATTCATCAAAAAAATATATCACTCGTCTTAATATCATTGTTTGTGGTTGTGTGTTTTTGTTTTTGTACATCATTTTTATAATTTATCTAGATAGATAGAAAAAAACTGTATGTTTTGCGGTTATTGAGAAAAAACGATTCTGCATTCATCAAAAAAATATATCACTTGTCTTAATATCATTGTTTGTGGTTGTGTGTTTTTGTTTTTGTACATCATTTTTATAATTTATCTAGATAGATAGAAAAAAACTGTATGTTTTGCGGTTATTGAGAAAAAACGATTCTGCATTCATCAAAAAAATATATCACTCGTCTTAATATCATTGTTTGTGGTTGTGTGTTTTTGTTTTTGTACATCATTTTTATAATTTATCTAGATAGATAGAAAAAAACTGTATGTTTTGCGGTTATTGAGAAAAAACGATTCTGCATTCATCAAAAAAATATATCACTCGTCTTAATATCATTGTTTGTGGTTGTGTGTTTTTGTTTTTGTACATCATTTTTATAATTTATCTAGATAGATAGAAAAAAACTGTATGTTTTGCGGTTATTGAGAAAAAACGATTCTGCATTCATCAAAAAAATATATCACTCGTCTTAATATCATTGTTTGTGGTTGTGTGTTTTTGTTTTTGTACATCATTTTTAATACAAAATTAAAGTCCTTCTCCATACTTTCACAGCCTTATTTTTTCTCCCGGACTTACGCCCTGAGCTCTGATTACTCCCCGGATCAGTTAATCTACAGGCTTTTTAACCAGCGTTTTTACCGTTTAACCGCAACAGTTAATTTAACCTGTTGCGTTTTAACTGAATTTTTATTTTTCAGCTTTTCTTCTGTGCGGGTTTGTTTGTAGTGATACTTTTGGACATTATAGTTCAACAAACAAAATAATTACGTTTTAAAAACTAAAAACAAAACCGACTTCATGTTTATAAATAACAAATTGTGGTGGTGCGAGATCTAGGAGCCCTACCCCGGCTCCACTAGGTGTATGCCAATGAAAGAAGGGCAAGGTCTATAGTTGAAAACCACTATCCATTCCCATAAATTTTGAAGGTTTCTCTCGATTTCCCTGGGATCCCATCATCAGCTGAATTGGTGGTAATGGAACCACCTCAAAAATATAGCCTTTAAAATAAAAAATAAAAAATTGTAAATCCGTCCACAAACGCAGGAGTAATCGCATAACATACGAAAAAAAAACAGGCGAGTTGATAACCTCCTCCTTTTTGAAGTCGGTTAAAAAGGAAGTTCTCAATTCAACGCGTGTATTTATTACTCGGTTTAAATACATAAAGTATTAAGAACTAATAAGAACATAATACAGTTAATTAAAATAAAACATTAGTTTTACTTAAAAAAAATAGACTAGTGGCGAAGCATGCTAAATATATTTATAAAGTTTATAACTCAAATAAATGATTAGATAAGTGGGTAGTTACTTGTTTGCAACATTAATTTCTGAGTTGTTCCATAGATCAATGTATAAAACTCATCAAAAACATCATAACATTCATATGCCCTAGAGCAGTGTTCCGCAAACATTTTGTCTCCAAGGTATATTTAGGAATATGATTTTTTTTTTAGTTACACCACAAATTAAAAATCAGTTTTTAAGTAATATTAATCAACATGTATTATTAACTAACGAAATAATATTTTTTATTAATGAACAAAACTAAACTTTAAATTGCAGAAAAGATATCTAATGCGAAACATGAGCCTGTTTAATTGAGCATAGACGGTCTAAATTTGGAGTAATCGTTGACAGGGCTGCTAAAAATACGTTTAAAGGATATCCTTATTTTTCCAAAGCACACCAACTAATGACCACGTTACACCAGTGTGCCGCGGTACACACTTTGCGGAACACTGATCTAGAGTATAGACTACTTTTTACACAGGTACCACGCGACCGTAGCCACTGGCTTAAGCTAGTATGCTATGTTGGTACATAAAACTTACATAAACATAAATATATGTAGACATAAATATTTCTTAATAAGAACCACAAAGAAGCTACAGTTCCTTACCCGTGTTGGCGCGATTTAATTAAAATGTGGATCCACCCCTCAAGGGGTGGGGGTGAAATGAAGAAATATCGCTGTAGAAAGGGAGGTTCAAGTTTTTGGCGTCAGAACAAACATTACATTGTCATATGATTTAAATTTATATTTACTTTTAAGTCCTTCGATGCGATATGTGGACATGAGTCAAATGTACTGTTTGGATGTGCCTCTGACTACCCTCTTTAGATATATTTAAGGATTTGATGCTTGGAGATCTGAGAGGATGTCTTTGCGTACCATCAAAGTCGTTTAATTGCTTTTTTATTATACAAAAGGTCTTATGTCTCCAGCATGACCCTGAGCAGGACAAAATAGAATAGGTCTATACGTAAATTTGTGAAATAAAATTAGAAAACTACAAAATATTAATATGTACCTACTTAACCAAATAATCATCTGGTTTATCACTATAAACCATTTTTTTATTTAGCCGTTTTTATGAGGTTTTTATATAGAAAAGAAACATCGAGCGCAAAATTATAATTTCCATATTTATATCAAATATAACACCTTTACGGCAAAATTACCTACAATTCGAATATTATTAATAATTACTTATTTCTATACATTAGGCATCCCCTTGAAGTAAATCTTAATATTCCCCACCCTCCGTAATTAAATTCCATGGCGCAGAACAGAAATCTTTAATAAATTTATAAATTTTCGCCGAGCAGCGAGCTTTCTTACAAAAGGAGTAATTTGAGTCTCACACGGTTCCGAGTTTTAGGTACAGACGCTGACAAAACGCAATTAATTACATTTTAAAAACGAATAAGTTTTCAGTTGAAAAATATTATTCAAGAAAAGCAAAATCCTCCTTCGAGCTAGAATCAGAAGCGCGCTATCTGCCATATAATATTACATTGTCATTGGAATTTGACAGGTATAAAAAGTTATTACTATTTACTAAGTAGTTCCGTTGTGAGTGTCCGTTGAACAGCTTCTGATTCCATCATCAGATCAGCTCGCTGTCACCATATTATTATATTGTCATCTGAACTAAAAGTGTATGCCAAATTTCGGCTCAATCGGATACCAACATCGGACGAAAAATGTTTGCAAATTTTGACAGACAACTTACAGACAAAAAAACATACAAACAGTGCAAAATAAATAAAAGCTTTAAAAAAACTTATAAAAAGAAAACCGGCAAAAATGTTTAGATCAATCGAAAAATCAAGAGACGTTATTTTTATAATTTTTATGAAGATACTAGTCCTATACGAGTATAAATGTAATTTAAATGGAACCAACTTTGACCTATTCTCTACATTATAAGAAAATTATATTATTACCCTTGAAGATATCCAAAGAGGGTAATCAGTGGTACGACCAAACATTACATTTGGCACGACTCTCGTCTCACGTCTCGCACACTTTTAGTATAAAAATTATGTTTCTTGTATAACCCAATTATGCTCGACTGTACATACACACATACATACATACACGTGCAATTTAAGATGAATAATTATGTGGCAGCGCCGCCTTGCTACGCTCAGGAAATTGTGTTCGATTTGTGTGGACATGACAAAAGATGTTTATATTTTTAAAATTTCATCAAAATTGTTTATTACAACTAACTAACTCACTCCATCACTGTTATATTTAATAACTTTCACTTATAATCAAAGTAATCTAAATTCATAAAAACTGGAACTAGATCTACAAACTACTGCGCCAAATGTAGTGTTTGGGCGTGCCTTTGACTACTCCTTATATACATATTTAAGCATCTGAGTGGATGTCTTCCGAATAGTCGTGATTATATTTAATTACTAGAAACCCGCCCGGGCTTCGCACGGGTGCAATGCTGATACTAAATATACTACAGAATGTCTTTATATAAAACGTTTTTTTTCACAGCTTTTTTTGACCCCTTCTAGTACAATTGCTGATTTTTGGAGTACAATTCGTACAATTCCATAGATTTGTAACTGCATTAAAATTAACCCTTATCCACGGTGGGTCCGGCTGCGTAGTACCACACGATTTCTATGATTCTTTTTTTATGGAATAATTAATAATGTTAACTTTTTTAATGAGGGATGACTGAAAGTGTTATAAACGTAAGAGTAGACATATATAATCAGAAAGCTTCGAACTGCTAAGCTATCGGGAGTTACACGTGTTGTTGTAAGTCAACCATAAAAGATAGACATATGCTGTCATGGGATATTTTTTATATCATTTTAAGGAGAACATTTCCGTCATACATGATTTTTGTGTAGCTTTAACCATTAAAGTTGCACACGCGACGGAAGCTTAAAAAATGGAGTAACTTCTCCCGTTTTCCCAACATTTCCCTTCACTGCTCTGCTCTTTTTGATTGTAGCGTGATGAAAAGTATACTATAACCAGCTCAGGAGTATGAAAAATAATTGTACCAAGTTTCGTTAAAATCCGTCGAGTAGTTTTTGTTTCTATAACGGTTATACAGACAGACAGACAAAAATTTTACTGATTGCATTTTTGGCATCAGTATCGATCCCTAATCATCCCCTGATAGTTATTTTGGAAATATATTTCATGTACAGAATTGACCTCTCTACAGATTTATTATAAGTATAGATAGATTATGTTCATTACAATCTATCTTCTATTATAAGAAAATGGATCCCTATTTTCCTTGACCACAGCATCACGCGTAAACGGCTGGACCGATTTTGCTAATTCTTTTTTTGTTGTATTCATTAGTGTCAGGAGAAGGTTATCGCAAAATTGTTAAATTCTTGAAAAACGGAAAGTGCAAATTTGACAGGACAACGTCTGCCGGGACAGCAAGTATTTTATAAAAGTAAGAATATTATAAATCATCTTAAACCAATCCATAAGTTTCTATCGTCTTCTCAAGAAGGGGTAGCCTAAGAAAACACATACTACACTTATTTATCTACGGGCCCCACTCTTTATGAAAGGAATGATTAATGTCTGCCGGCATTAGGGCTAACGAACACCCCCTCTAGGGGGTGGGGGTGAAGACGCCCCTTGTAATTATTATTCGCACTTATAAGAGTTTTGAAGGATAAGGGGGGATAAGATCTTATAGATACAGAGAAGAAAATACAGCGATGAAGAATTACTTGTTCGTTTTTGATCATTCTTATTAGATTAATGAAGTAATTCAATAAGTAGTAAAACTACAAAACTAATAAAAACCAACCAAGTAAAGTCTGACTCGTGCACGAAGAGTTCCGTACCACTATCATTACAGTATCTATAAAAAACGCCAAAAAAGCAAGTTTGTTGTATGGGAGCCCCACTTAAAAACCTATTTTATTCTGTTTTTAATATTTGTTGTTATAGCAGCAACCAAAATACATAATCTGTGAAAATGTCAATCGTCTAGCTAATTCGGTTCATGAGATACAGCCCAGTGACAGATAGACGGACATCGAAGTCATCACCCTTATACCACTTAAGCGGGTTTGGAACAACAAATATAAATTAATATTAATGAACTTTACTCACAGCATCATCTAGCCCCAAACTAAGCAAAGCTTGTACTATGGGCACCAAATAATTGATAGAATACTTATACTTTTTTTTTTGTAAATACATACTTATGATACATATTAACACCCAGACACAGAACAAACATCTATGTTTAACACACAAATATTTGCCCTGGGTGGGGATCGAACACACAACTTACAGAGCAGAAGGCAGAATTATTACCAACTGAGCTGTGAGGCCATTCCGACCTGTGTTTGTGCTGACACTTTTTCCGTTTATCTCTATCGGTCGTCATCTCATCACTTACTTCTTTCTTACCCATGTTATCTTTCACACAGTCCATCCATCTTTTCTTTGGTCTACCTCTACTTCTACATCCATCCACCTTCATTCCTAACATATACAACCCGGTCACAATATCTGTGCACCTCGCTGGAATGCGCCTCTCCCGCTCTCTCTCTCTCCCGCCTCGCCCGTACCCAGACCGCCGATATGACGTCACGAGGTCAGGTGCACAGATATTGTGACCGGGTTGTAAATCTGTATCTATGTTATTTCTATTTTTGAATACTAGGTACATAAATACAGGTAGGTACTATAATCACTCCTGTTTTACAAAAATGTAAAAACTACTTGTTACGATTCTGACAAAACATGTTGACTTTTTGCTTCATTCCCCCGTTTTCGTTCAAAAATGTCACCGACTCAAAATAGACTAAACCCATTTCCAAATAATACATTTAAAATTTAAACAAAAAAACGACTGTAATCCCCAAGTACAGTAGACATCCTCTCAGATCCTCAGGTGCTTAGATCCTTTGAAGATGTCTAGTGGGGGTAGTCAGAGGCACGTCCAAACATTATATTTGGGACATGCCCACATTCTGCAGTAGTAAGCATTCCAGACGTGAGAGGTTGCAAGCCCATCGCCGCTTATAAGAATTCTAACTGGCTTCCTCGCGATGTTTTCTTTCACCGTTTTGAGCACGTGTTTTTGATGCGCATATAAATTTTTCGAACAGAAAAATCCATTGATACACGCCGGGATTCGAACCCACGACCTTCAGATTGAAAGTCTAGGTACCCTCCACTCGGCATACACGGCTTTTTCTAATTTTTTTTGTGATATTCTATATTTAAGTAATCAACCCAGAAGTTCCTTTATTATCTTAATTTTAGCAACTAAGCTGTATTATCTATAGCTGTCTAATCTTATAACTTGCAAAAGCCATCAATCTTAGAATTTCTTACAAACTTCCCATCCCTCAAGAAGGTTCAGAAAATAGCTGTTCTATACATCAATTTTCTAACATAGTTAGTGGCTTTTCACATGAATACGGTTGCCGTCTAAATGGTTTTCGTTTGCAGAAAATAATAAATAGGTTCTAGACTTTATTCCAAATCTCGGTTATCGAAATAGTTACATGCGAGGTGCAATAAAACCTACAAACTTGAAGATGTGAACGCGAGAGGATACTGTGAAGTGATTCTAGGTTTATTCGATAAATAATATCATAATGATAATATTTTCACCAAACATAATTTACAATACATATCGAGTGCTAGATGTATATCTACCGATTTAACATCGATATATATCTACATTGACATCCAATATGGAAATTTCAATCCCATATAGTATTAGCGATATTATCCGAATGTGATGTTTTATCAGTTTTTCAAATATTGGATTCTTATATCTGTCTTCTAATAAATTTATCGCTAAAAATAAAAATGATTAATATTATCAAGTCTCTACGACCAGAGTCAGTTAGGGCGATTCTTATGTAGATTTTTGAGTTATCTTCATGATGTCAAAAACTACATGCCGTACATAGACTGGCCTCACAGCTCAGTTGGTAGTAACTCTGCCTTCTGCGCTGTAGGTTGTGGGTTCGATCCCCACCCAGGGCAAACATTTGTGTGATGAACATAGATGTTTGTTCTGTCTGGGTGTTAATAAGTATGTATTTACAAAAAAAAAAGTAAATAAGTATTTTATCAGTTATCTGGTTCCCATAGTACAAGCTTTGCTTAGTTTGGGGCTAGATGGCGCTGTGTGCAAAGTCCGCCAATATTTATTTATTTATACATTAGCCGTGTGCACGTGTAAAAGCACTTACTATACATAATTCCTACATACACGACTGAAGTAGACGTGAGGTTCTTAGAACGTGAGGGAAATGTTTTTTGCGAGTGAAAAGGCCTCCTTCGTCGTTAATTACTCGCCCGAGAATATCTACATGGTGTTATAAAAAATAAATAAATAGGATCACGATTATATTCCCCTGTATTCCTGTCTACCGTACTAGACATCATCTCAGATCTCCAGACGCTTAGATCCTTTGAAGATGTCTAGTGGGGGTAGTCAGAGGCACGTACAAACATTATATTTTGGCACATGCCCACATTTTGCAGTAGTTAGCATTCCATACGTGACAGGTTACAAGCCCATCGCCGCTTATAAGAACACTAACTGGTTTCCTCACGATGTTTTCCTTCACCGTTGTTCTAATATTCTGTTAAAATATTGCTACTATTAATTGTGATTATTATGGTGTTATGGCGTCATTTTGGGTTTGTACAGAAATGCCCATGCTTATTGACTATGACTATAACAGACAACCAAAAAAAGAAGATTCTCAATTCGGTTGCATTTTGTTTAATGTTTGTTACCTCAGAACTCCGTTATTTATAAATCGATTTAGGTAAATATTTTATTGGTTGGGAGGATATACCTATCATTTGGTCCCATTTAAATTTGAGGAAAAATACCACAACGAGTTTGAAAAAATAGGGGATGAAATTTTGTATTGGACTTATTTATTAAGTAAGGTAACAACTAGATCTATGGACTAACAAACATAAAGTCAATTTTGTTTTCGGTTTTTAAAAAGTAATTTACATAATTACTTTTAAGTAAATATGTAAATAAAATATGTAAATACCTTAAAGTAGTATTTACATATAACTTTAAGGTATATCCAGAGTCTACCCGAATAAAACGGAAATTGTTAAACTTAAAAGTATTAAAAAAAACTTACTTTCATTTAATCTTCTGTAATTTTTTTCTAAATAAATAGTTCTCTAATTTAATACCATTTCGTTAACACGCTTACAAGTTTATCGAAATAGCAAAAATAAATTTTTCGTAAACACAAATTGAATCCCACGATCGAAACATCCTGTATAGTGCTAAATTCGTCTAAGAAAACGTAGGCCGGGTTCGGAGCAATTTATCACGAGTCGAGTTATATTAATGTGGATAAATGGAGCGTGGGGGCGCCCCTTGTCCCCTTGGCCTAGTGGGAGGGCAAAATGACGGACGGAGGACTAGGCATTTTTTAAACACTCTGTATGTACGTTTCTTTGGGTCATATTAAATCTGAGACTGTTTTTTTTATTACAATAGTTGTCAAATTTTTATTCAAAAAGTATTTACTTCATAAAATATTTATTTAAACATTCTGTGTGTAACTTTCTTTGAGTCATATAAAATGTGAGATTTTTTAGGGTTCCGTACCCACAGGGGAAAAACGGGTCCTATTAATAAGACTTCGCTGTCCGTCTATCTGTCACGGGTCTGTATCTCATGAACCGTGATAGCTAGACAGTTGAAATTTTCACAGATTATGTATTTCTGTTGCTGCTATAACAACAAATACTAAAAACAGAATAAAATAAATATTTAAGTGGGGCTCCCATACAACAAAAGTGTTTTTTACCGGTTTTTATAGATAATGGTACGGAACCCTTCGTGCGCGAGTCCGACTCGCACTTGGTCGGTTTTTTTTATAATAGTTATCAAATTTTTATTCTAAAAGTATTTACTGTATAAAATATTTATTTAAACATTCTGTATGTAACTTTCTTTGAGTCATATTAAATGTGAGACTATTTTTTATTTTATATTCAATTCAAATTCAAAAGGCATTTATTTCAATAAAATCACTAGGATCACTTTGAAACTTCTTAAGAGCTAGGCGAAGCTACGCCTATTCCTCGCGATTGGGCCTAAACGAATCAGGCAACAAACGCGGCTTAGGGCTTATAATTCTTTTTTAATGATCCTTTCCTTATTGCTATGTAGAGCTCCAAAGTGGTGCCGATCGAACAAGGTGAAGGCTCAAACAAGAATAATAATTAAAAGTACTACTCAAGTCAGTACAACGAAAATTTTTCGTTCAACCAATAGACAAAATTATAGATTTTTACACGGGTCGGGAAAATAAATTAAAGGTGATAAAGACCCGTGTAAAAATCTATAATTCTATTTTTAGTTCTTCGTTTATTATTGTCAATAAGATCCACTGACTTTAAACTTCTCTATATGAAATGTCATGACCATCAGCTCTGCGGCTTGGCAGTGATAACGTCACAGACGGACAGACAGACAGAGTTACTTTAGCATTTATAATATTAGTATAAAGTGTAATTCTTAAGGCTTCGAATCTCGGCGTGCATCACTGGGTTTTTCTGTTCGAAAAATGTATATGCGCATCAAAACTCGTGCTTAAAACGGCGAAGGAAAACATCGTGAGGAAACCAGTTAGTATTCTTGTAAGCGGCGATGGGCTTGCAACTTGTCACGTATGGAATGCTAACTTCTGCAAAATGTGGCATGTGCCAAATATAATGTTTGGACATCTTCAAAGGACCTAAGCGCCTGCAGATCTGAGAGGATGTCTACCGTACTTGGGGATTACAGTCGTGATCCTATTTATTTTTTATAGAATAATAAAAAAAATACACGGCTTATAACGAGCAAATTCAGGTAATATAACATAACATAGGAGGTGGTGTACATTACTTCGCGATGCAGAGTCGCGCCCCCGGCCAAGTCCTACAAGAAAATTAGTTATTAAAATTTCACTGACGCTCCAAAATTTATCTCAAGCGCGGTGGTGTATGACCGAACTGTCTTGATACTTGAGTTACGTAACACGTTTATTGGAAAGGAAAGAAAAGAGATTTGTTCATGAATTTAATCTCCAAGTATGACATATCCTCTCAACAAAAGAGATATAGGATCACGAATATCCCATTGTACGGTAGAAATCTACTCAGATCTTTAGGTGCAGATTTGATCACAGATCTTTAAAAATGTCTAAGGGGGCAGTCAAATCACCATACTTTTATATATTATTAATACTAGCTGACGCGATCATTATCCTGTCCTTTCAATATTCCTAGAAGCATTTAAATTTTATATATTAATATTATTAAATTAATATTAAATTAATATTATTAATATTATTAAATTAATATTAATGAGTGGATTTTCCAAAAAAATATTTCACACAAACCAGTCTTGAGTCTTGACCTGTTAATAACCAACACAACAAAAAAATCTACCAAATCGGTTTAGGCATTCTGAAGTGATGATCTTTCATACATGCGGGATTTTTATTTATATATATTACTAGCTGACCCGTGCCCGCTTCGCTGTGCGTAAGACATTTCTAATGCCATCTTTGACTTTTTTGTAGACGTTTTTAAGGTGTACAATACTGTAGTACATTATTTTGATATATCTCGTAAGCGCAATAAAATGTGTTTATTTACGACATCACATTAGAAACCTCTAAAATTATCAGTGTTTCTCTACTATATTATGCATGTATTATACATATAAACCTTCCTCTTGAATCACTCTATTTATTTAAAAAACCGCATCAAAATCCGTTGTGTAGTTTTAAAGATATAAGCAAACATACATACAGACATACAGACGCGGGAAGCGGAAAGCGACTTTGCTTTATACTATGTAGTGATAATTATCCAATCGCTCAGATACTTAAAGATGCGTAAGGAGGTCGTCAAGGGCCGACCGGATAAAAAGTACCCTTTTTGTTTCAGGTCACGCCTTTCCTAATATACGTTGAACGCTAATTGTTCTTAATCCAGGGGTTTACTCTTGAAAACGATTAAAGATATTATCGGAACAAACGTCACATCGTTTGTGACTACTCGTATATCAAGATATGAAACGATCGACATTACTTTTGACAATAGACATCAATAAAACCGGCCAAGTGCGAGTCGGACTCGCGCACGAAGGGTTCCGTACCATTATCTATAAAAATGGCAAAAAAACATGTTTGTTGTATGGGAACCCCCCAAATATTTATTTTATTCTGTTTTTAGTATTTGTTGTTAGAGCAGCATTAGAAATACATAATCTGTGAAAATTTCAACTGTCTAGCTATCACGGTTCATGAGATACAGCCCTGTGACTGACAGACGGACAGCGACTATAATGGTACGGAACCATTTGTGCGCGAATCCGAATCGCACTTGGCCGGTTTTTTGTTTTTCTGTTCTTCTAACATGAGGCAAGTTTAATATTCTAGTAGCTGTCCCGACATACGTTGTCTTGACTAAACTTCATTTTTATTAAGTAGTAAGGATTTGTAAGTTCAGAATTTGTACTAAATTTTTTTTATTAGTTTCATTTAAAAAACGTATCTTTATATTTTAGGCCGAAAACAAAACACAAGGGATAAAATTCGTGAGAACGCAAACAGGATTTTTCCTTCAACGGTTGTTTATTAACCTGTTTTGTCATTAAAATGAGGGTCAAACTGACCCCAAGACGTTACCGGACAGCGGTCAGCGTGAGAAAGGGTCCGGAGGGTCACAATAATTACAATATCGAAGATGTTTGTGTGGTCATGAACGCTTTGAATGCTAATAGTTCATTACTAGTGAAAGGTGTGTGACTAAGTTGGGATTGGTGTCGAGTTGTGGTTTATTTGTGTTGGTTGTATTTTGATATGCTTTTTATCAAGTTTTTTTTACAATAAAAATCTTTTTAATTTTGCCTTCAGTTTTCGGGAGTTTAAATACTTTCAATATAATCCTACTATCCTACTACTATTATAAACCAGAAGTTTGTGGCTTAAACGAACAAACGAATTTGAATGAAACTTGGAACAATAACCTATGCCTTAGAATACGTTTATTTAGGTAACAAACGAGTTCAACTGTTGGCGAAAGCTTGTATAATAATATACGGAACCCTAAAAATACAATAATAGGATCATGACTGTACTCCCCAAGTACGGTAGACATACTCTTAGATCTCAAGGCGCTTCTTCTTCTTCTTCTTCTAACTTAAGAGCTGTGCTCTTGTCGGTGTAATTGATGCAGCTCTCTCCATTTTTTTCTCTCCAGTGCCGTCTCTTTAACTTCCTTATACGACACGACAGCTATTTTCTCCTTTATCTGGCTCATGTAGCTTATTCGTGGCCTTCCTCTTCCTCTCTTCCCTTCAATCTTCCCTTCCATTATAGTCTTTATAAAACTGTCGTGCCGTATAAGGTAGCCAACCATCTTCCCTCTTCTGTTCTCAATCGTTGTTAATAGGATCCTTTTTTCCTGTTTTCAAGGCGCTTAGATCCTTGAAAATGTCTAAAAGAGGTAGTCAGAGGCATGTCCAAACATTTGGCACAATAACCACATTTTGCAGTAGTTAGCATTCCATGCGTTTCATCACAGGTTGCAGGTTGGTAATCTGTATGTCTGTATGTATGTTTGCTTATATCTTCAAAACTACACAACGGATTTTGATGCGGTTTTTTTTAATAGATAGAGTGATTCAGAAGGAAGGTTTATATGTATAATAACATGCTACCCGTGCGAAGCCGGGGCGGGTCGCTAGTATATTATATTGATATAAAAGTTTTGTTTATTAGAGATGATCAGTTCAAAGTATCTACTCTATTACGCCCGACTACACAGCGAAGACGCTGTTAAAGTTTTCCGTGCTACTTTCGCGGCTCTGCAGAAAGTTGTGCTGGGGCTCATTACGGAAGACACCAGGGTCTTGCACACTTGTTCGATATCTTAAAATTGTTATTAACTAGACTAGTCGCGGTACTAGTCTCCTTTTTGACCGGGTACTAAAAAAACAAAAATAAATAGGATCACGACTGTAATCCCCAAGTACGATAGACATCCTCTCAGATCTCCAGGCTCTTAAATCCTTGAAGATGTCAAGAGCTAACCCATTATCATCACTACATAGTATAAAGCAAAGTCGCTTTCCGCTTCCCGCGTCTGTATGTAATATGTATGTATGTATGTATGTATGTTTGCTTATATCTTTAAAACTACACAACGGATTTTGGTGCGGTTTGATGTTTTTTTAATAGATAGAGTAATTCAGGAGGAAGGTTTATATGTATAATACATGCATAATATAGTAGAGAAACACTGATAATTTTAGAGGTTTCTAATGTGATGTCGTAAATAAACACATTTTTTTGCGCTTACATTGCAAATGCTGGCTGAACCCCACGAGATATATCAAAATAATGTACTACAGTATTGTATACCTTAAAAACGTCTACAAAAAAGTCCACGATGGTATTAGAAATGTCTTACGCACAGCGAAGCGGGCACGGGTCGACTTCCGGTCGACTTTGCTTTATACTATGTAGTGATAACTATAGAGCAGCCTCTCGGTTAAGTTGCAATCGATTTCAATTAGTTTATATTCGAAACCGGTAAACCATAGATAGAAACCATCATGTCAATATATATAGTTGTAGTTGTAATTAAACTTTGTTAGCAACTGCAGCTAATAAATAATCGCAAAACCGGTTAACCGTTTAACCGGTTTTTTTTAAACTGATTGTAACAAAACTTACATGGTCAAGGGGCTAAACTAAACAAAAGTTCACTCAAAATAGTAAATATTGGTGGACATTTCGACTTCCAGCCTCTATATAAAGGTTTACTTTAAAAAAACTTATTTCAAATCTCAATCTGAAGTCTCCTTTACTTCTCCCGCCTCGATACCCTGAGGCGTGTATATAATATCTAACAGATAAGTTCCAGCTACTGGTATATATAAGCGTATTGACAGCATTAAATATTTATGGCGTCCTTTGTTATCTGCTAATAAAGCTTGGAGAACAGTTTGGAGTTTTGAGATAGTTTGCGATATGTCTATGAAAATAAAATACGTATTACGTTTGTAGTATTTTTTTAATGGTAAATATTGAGGCCTTACAGCTCAGTTGGTAGTAACTCTGCCTTCTGCGCTGTAGGTTGTGTGTTCGATCCCTATCTAGGGCAAACATTTTTGTGATAAACATAGATGTTAGTTCTGTGTCAGGGTGTTAATATGTATAATATGTATGTAAATACAAAAAAAAGCATAGAAGTATTATATCAGTTATCTGATTTCCATAGCTTACAAGCTTTGCTTAGTTTGGGGCTAGATAGCGCTGTGTGTAAAGTCCGAAAATGTTTATTATTGAACTGAACTATTAAAAGCGAACGGCATATGTCCAGCAGTGGGATGAGAAAGGCATATTATGGTGATAATGATTAACTATTGAAAACTTGAATTTTCTTGTTAATCGAGCAAATAATATTTTGCCGCATGAAGTTAATTAGATAATTGGTATTTTGACGTATCATAACTAAAGATTGACAATGCAACAAATGTGTTGTAAAAATATTTTAGCTTGTATGGCTGTCAAGCTCAACAAAACATTCAAAATTAAAACGTAATCATATTTATGTTTGAATGATAATACAATCTCACAGACGCTGTCAGAGCTTTTTTACATTATATTTTTTAAAGAAATTAAGAAAAAGGTTTATTTTGTGTAATATAAAAAATTATTTACAGCTACAAATATACGTACTATAAAAAAAGTAAAATCAAGCCTGTATTCCTGTATTCCTGTATTCTATATGCATACCTACACGTCGGTTTAGAGATGGTATACTTGATCTAGCCATTTTAAAAAATAATGTTTTTTTAAAGGTAACTAAAATACAATTTTCCAACTACCTTTGACCTATAAATTGTAATTACACAACATCTTATAATAACGATTCAATTATAAAGTTACACTTCTATGAATCTAAAATTCACTATAAGCACATAACCAGTACAAGGAGACCCACAAACACACTAAAACTAAATATTTTAACAGTTGACGCACGTAAACTTGGGGGGTCTGTAGTAGCTGGCGGTAAGCAAATTGCCTATGGTAGTGTTGCCTGATTGGCAACAAAAATGAAAACCGGTAAATTAAAGCTACATAAAAATAAAAATATATGACTGACCGTAATTATATCTACTAGTTTTTTTAACACGTGCATCATTAACACACGCTCAAAACGCTGTAGAACAATATTGTAAAGAAACCAGTTATTATTACTATTAATAAAAATGAAAATATATGACTGACTGTAATTATATCTAGTTTTTTAACACGTGCATCATTAATACATGCTCAAAACGCTGTAGAACAATATTGTAAAAAAACCGGTTATTATTACTATAAGCTGCAATAGGCATGTTACATGTCGCAAACAACGATAAAATGTAGGCAAGTGTCAAATGTAACGTCGGGACGTGACCCTAACTATCTCCCTTAGAGATCTTCAAAGATCGGAAAGTTTACTATCCAGTCATGAGTCTATTTTTTTTTTCAATCTACAACGGCCTCTTCTTTTATCCGTGAGAACGAAAAGTAAAAACGAATTAAATATAAAGTATATAACCGGTTATACTATTCTTTTGAATAATATGATAGAAGTGACCCATCAGAACCGGTTTTTATCGCTGACCGTATTTTAAAGACGCTTGGACATATCGGTCAGCGTGGGAATTAAACGGGTTAAAATTAAGAAGGGTCAGATTTTTATTCATATAAATAAAAAAACATAAAAAACATAATCTAATATGATTATGTTTTTTATGTTTTTTGTTTTTTAGCCGAATGGACCGAATGCGAGGTATCTCGACTTTCAATCCGAAGATCGTGGGTTCGAATCCTGGCTTATATGAAATTATCGAAAAATTATATGCGCAATAACACGTGGTTAAAAGGACACATCCCTCCTTTCCTCACGATGTTTTCCTTCACCGTTGTAAGCACGTGTTTTTGATGCGCATCTAAATTTTCGCATAAAATTTACCTACATGAATAAATAAATGTGTTCATAAAAATCGTATTTTATACAATACATATTTACCGGCTAAATCAAGATGCCTAACAACCCTACGCGAGGGTGGGTGAAGGGGCGGAAAAGCGTGAAAATTACACAAGAAAATTTCACCATTCAGCATCTTTGTGTTTTCCTCCAAGATGGCGCCCGGCGGAAGTTGGGAGGGGGAAAAGGGCGTAGATGCTAAAAAAAAACAAATAGAATCACGACTGTAATCCGCATGGTAGATATCCTCTCAGATCTCCAGGCGCTCTTTGAAGATGATTATTGGGGATAGTCAGAGGCACGTTCCAACATAAAATTTGCTGTAGTTAGCATTCTCTTCACCCTATTACTAAGACTTCGCTGTCCGTCTGTCTGTCTGTCTGTCCGACCGTCTTTCTGTCACAAGGCTATATCTCATTAACCATGATAGCTAGACAGTTGAAATTTTCACAGATTATGTATTTCTGTTGTTGCTATAACAACAAATACTAAAAACAGAATAAAATAATTATTTAATGGGGGCTTCCATACAACAAACACAAACGTGTTTTTTTTGCCGTTTTTATAGATAATGGTACGGAACCCTTCGTGCGCGAGTCCAACTCGCACTTGGCCGGTTTTTTTATGTATTAAAGACAACCGTCTATTACTAGTTTTAAATAAATTATACTAAAATTCCCGCACTCTGTACTAATATTATTTAAAATCATTTGAAAATGATTTTGCACGTACCACCTTATACTCGTCAAACGAAACAGGAAGTCAGCACAATAGCTGTTCGCGGCGTCTTTCTTTGATCATCCCTTTAATTAACACCACTATACCTATTCTATTGAATATTTTAATTACTTTGACTACGCTATTAACGAACAGTTTTGCCTATTTTGAATCTACGCCATTTTGAAGAACCTTTA
Organism: Hydriomena furcata; assembly: GCA_912999785.1. Lineage (NCBI taxonomy): Eukaryota > Metazoa > Arthropoda > Insecta > Lepidoptera > Geometridae > Hydriomena > Hydriomena furcata. The sequence continues at coordinate 2,830,090 of OU538843.1, forward strand.
TTGGGTAAACCGCTACAAAATAATAACGTTTTAAAAACTATAAAAAAATAAATAAGTAGGTAATAAAGTATAAGTAGGTAATAAAAAAATAAATAAAAAAAATTTGACCAATCAAAAAGTCAAGTGACTATTTTAGTTATATGAAGGAACTATTAGTCGTACATGAATACAATTTAAATGGGACCAACTTTAGACTATTCTGTACGAAAAAAGTCATCCAAAGATCACATTGAAAGTTTTCCAAATATTACAGTTTTTATAGTTTTATATTTGTTTTTCAATTCAAAAATTCCCATTTACTTTTTAAAATAGTTGGAAATGCACTTTTTTTCTTCTGTTTTTTTGTATATCTGAACGAATAAGAATGACATTTTAAAGATATATTAAACTTAGTATAATATATCTACTTAGACTACTTATTCATCACGTAAGCGAAGACACAAGCGGTAGCCTGTCTGACTATAAAATAAAAACTGGTACAAAGTTGCACTTCACTAAGCAATAACCCATTGACAAAACAAGAACCAACATGGCATTATCGATAATTCTAAATTCAAAAACCAGTTTTTTTCGATTGTTCGGACACCGGCCAAACTAGACAACTAACCATCAAACATGTTCCAATTCATTCCTTTACCATAAGGGTTAAATCCGGTTCTATTTTTAAATTCTGACGTTTTATTCTAAAACTAGATTTTTGAAATTCGAGTTCCGTTTTTGTCTGATAAAATAGCTATTACGATTATTATTCGTATTCAAGTTTTTATTGTAGTGAATCTAGTTTTATGAACACGTGTTCAACTTGTTATTAAAAATTTTATAAAGACCATAGGGTTCAAACTGGTTCACAAAAATGTGCACGAACACACAAATCTCGCCCTTGCGTCCACCAACTTAAGGCATCCAGGTGTTGAAGTTACTGCCTCAATTAAGCCTATAATTTAATTGGCTTAATACATAATTAAATTTACAACAAAAATAGATTAAAAAGAAACGACTGTTGATGTTTGGGCATGGTGGAAATCCTCTCTAGGTACAATTCCTAGAAAATCCAATTTAAGATTTCAGAAAGAGGTAGCGAGAGGTATGTACGAAGTTAGTTCAAGTACGTATTAGTTATACTTTTTAATATTGCAGCGTCTTGACTAGTAGAAATCTGTAACTGATAAATCGATGAAAATTAATCGTTAAATAAACAATATAATTATAATTGTTATTATTTCATGTACTTATTCTATGTATTCTGGTATCCATATAAAACTTTGCTTAGTTTAAGGTAAGATATCACTGTTTATTCTTACAAGTTTTATCACGAACCTGCAACAATTTCGTTTCGCTTACGACAAAGATCGTTTTATCTTAGAAAACGCCATTTTAATTATAGCTTGGGACGTTATAAAGGCAGTTTATCGTCTCCCCCCACCCCCTACCCCCTCGGAAGGGGCCAAGAAGCAGAGATTTTATAGCCAAGCGTCGTCGCAAGGCTTTTAATGGCTTATTTGCCCGAAAGGGGGTGGGGTATTGCCTATTTTATTCAGCCCAGGAATGATAATGTTATCAGTATTGTTAGTTAGATTTTATAATAGATATTTCATGCTACGGAAACTAATTAGGATTTGTCTATGGGTCGTAAATGTTGAGGCAATCAACTCAATTACAATTTTATGTAATGTTTTTTAATGAAGTGAATGTTTGAATTTTGGTAATTTTATCAAAATTAGTGTCAAGTGGAAGTGTAGTAAATAAACAGTAAATGATATATTGCTGGATAGAATAGTTTATATTGAGTGACTTACTTCAGAAGAATAATGACTTACGTATATATTTAAATCTAATGTTCTCTGTTTAAAAAAATAGTCTTAGAGAGTATTTATTAGTGTTTAAAGTATGTATATTAAAACAGTAAGTCCACAAATTAAGCTGTGTCCAAAAATAGTGTCAAGAAAAAGTCCAGGTTTAGAGCACTGTAGAGATACCCGAATGTCTCGATTTTTTGTAGTTTTCAAGTTGTTTATTTTTAAACCAAATTATGCCTTTAGTGATGTGTAGTGTAGTTCAGATACCTACATGTGTTTTTTTTTCGAAATTGGCTAAATAGTGGACATAAGTAGATGCATTACAGAGGGAAAGAGACAAAAGATGTCTCCAGGGCATCATAAGAAAGAGACTGTTGAAAGAGACCGATCTTGACGTGTGGTGGTGGGATTTTGATAACGTCGACGATAAAGATTAAATAAGAAAAATAATAATAAAATAAAGGAAATAGGATCACGACTGTAATCTAATCACGGTAGACATCTCCACAGATTCCCAGGCAATCGGATAATCGAAGATGTCTAAAGGGTAGTCGTGCCACATGCACAAATAAGTCATCAATATTCGCCGGACTATGAACGGTAGCAGCCGTGCATCATCAGAAGAATCTTCTTGACAAGAAATGAGATGGGATCAATTTTTTATTGACTGAAAAAAAACCAGCCAAGTACTCGCACGGACTCGCGCACGAAATAAACATGTTTGTTGTATGGGAGCCCCCCTAAAATATTTATTTTTTTCTGTTTTTAGTATTTGTTGTTAGAGCAGCAACAGAAATACATAATCTGTGAAAATTTCAACTGTCTATCTATCACGGTTAATGAGATACAGCCCTGTGACAGACGGACGGACGGACGGACAGACAGACAGACAGACAGACAGACAGACAGACAGACAGACAGACAGACAGACTGACAGACGGATAGCGAAGTCTTAGTAATAGGGTTCCGATTTTACCCTTGGGGTACGGAACCCTAAAAAGTAATTTTGAGGTTCGTTTGTCAATGAAAAATACAACGCGGCGGTTTGAGGATATTTCTAAATTGTTCATATTTATGTACGTAGATAATAGTTCCAAGTTTGTCCCATTAGAATAATATTTATTTATGTAGGACTGACAGTTTTTTCAAGAACTTATAAAATGACTACGTTTGGTCGATACATCGTAATTATTAAGTATGTGCTTCGTTATTGCGACATAAATATCAATGGATGCTCAAATTAGATAAGTATTTTGCAAAGCCGTGTTGGCCGAGTGGGATGTACCTCGACTTTCAATCTGAAGGTCGTGAGTTTGAATCCCGGCGTTTATCAATGGATTTTTCTGATCGAATATTTATATGCGCATCAAAAACACGTGCTTACAACGGCGAAAGAAAACATCGTGAACCAGTTAGTGTTCTTATAAGCGGCGACGGGCTTGCAACCTGTCACGTATGGAATGCTAACTACTGCAAAATGTGGGCATCTACCAAATATAATGTTTGAACTTGCCTCTGACTACCTCCACTAGACATCTTTAAAGGATCTAAGCGTCTGAAGATCTGAGAGGATGTCTACCCTACTTGGGGATTACAGTAGTGATCCTATTTTTATTTATTTATTAATTTTGCAGAGAAAATGATAGTATTTACACCATAACAGTTCAAAGCAGATTAATGACAAACTTATCACTAAACCATTAACATGAAAAGCAAAACTAAAATCTTAAATACTGTAATATCTACCGCAAAAGAGAACCCGTCTAATCCCACTAAAATCAATACTTTTTACCTACCCCCGAAAATTTTCCGAACTACCCCACCACCCTTTCAATTTAAACGACAAAGTATTATTTAATTTCTCCGTCTTTTCTCCATTGTAAGGCGCTACCCCCCTAAGATATGCCCCGTCTCGCTCTTACCTATAGCAGCGTTCAAGTGCGAGTGAGATAGGTATAAGCAAGACGATAGCGCTGTTTTCTTAATGACGTCATATAGATTTATATGTGTACAGATAGGGGATTCCCCCCTCACCCGCGTGGGGTAGTTTTTAATAGCTGATATGAATATTATGTTTTTGCTTTTCAGTGGTGGTTTTTATTCATTTTTAAAGGAAATTTTAATAATTTTTTTTCTTCGTAGCTATTGTTTTAGATAGGTAGACTTGCATTTTAATTTGTACCTACCTTTCGTATAGTATCTACCTATTTAAAGATACTTTTTAGAGGTAGGTACATAAAAAAAACACTAAATTCAATAGTAAAAATTGACTCATTGTCTTGACTCAATGTGTTCTTGGTAGCAAAAAAAAACAAAAAATAAATTTTCTAATATACAAAATTCTCGTTTCACAGTTTGTAAAAAATCTTCTCCGAAACAGCTTTACCGGTTTTTATAATTTTGTGTACATATTCAGTCTAAGAATAGGTCGTAAAGTATATTTCATATCGCTTTTTGTAAAATCCAGCGTAAAGTTCTGGGAAAACAAAAGTGTTTTTTTCTGAGGATTATTGAAATTTGAAAAGACTACAGCTAGTTATTTATATTTTAATATCGCGATATTGAATTTTGAAATATTGAGTACACAAGTTTATGAATACATGTTTTTAGATAAGATATCTATAAGTATAATACAGTTAATTCAAATAGGTTAAACTTAAATTAACCTCTTTTCTACAGCTAGGATAATCCATTGAAATTCAGTACGTTCCTAAAGCGAGTTCGAAGCGAGGCATAAAACGTAGAGACGTGCGTTGGAAATTCGAAAAAGCCGTTGTAATCGCCTAATCTTGAGACCTCGCTCATGACGTATGCGAGGCACGTAGAGCCGTGTTCATATTAGGACACTAAAAAATATATATTTAGTAGATATAATCAGTAGAGTTTAGAAGTAGCAATCAGGTCCTGGAAGTATTTTATGTCTTACTTACTGGATGGTATTGAAAATAACTAAAGTTCCATTTGTTCGAAAATAAACGCCCTACAAAAGCTTTCAAAACTTTCGTGAGTTGTACTACACATTATTACAACAACGGGAAATTACTCACGTACATGATAAATTGTCAATGAGGACACCGACAATGTTTCGATTCATCTAGAGAATCTTCTTCAGGGTGAGTGGACCATAACGCGCATTGTCGCATTGATGAATCGAAACATTGTCGGTGTCCTCATTGACAATTTATCATGTACGTGAGTAATTTCCCGTTGCTGTAATAATGTGCCCTACAAAAGGACAGCTTTTTTCAATTTGTACTATAGAACTACACAAGCTTTTCACCCGAGTTCACTTTTGTTAATTCCATAGGACAAAATATGTAGGTAGGTATTTAAGGTAGAAAATGGATAAAAAACCGAGTCGTTTTGTTCTATGGCTTTGTGTTCTATAGAACAAATGCGACCCTATAAACCTGTAGGTTATATCAGTATTATACCAGTAATCTGGTTCCCATAGTACAAGCTTTGCTTAGTTTGGGGCTAGATGGCGATGTGTGAAATGTTTATCAAATTTTTTTTTTAATTTCTAGTTTTTACCTGTGACTTCGCCGCGTAGATTCAGTAAATCGCTTTTTGACGACTTAATCGTAAAATATTGAACTCCTAAAAATAAAAATAATAATTAGGAAAAAGTAGCTAATGTCCGTCTCAAAACTTTATACTATCTTTATGTGACATTTCATCACAATCAGCTTAGTGGTTTGGCCGTGATAATGTCAGAGAGAGACAGACAGAGTTACTTTCGCATTCGATTCTGTAAACTTCAACCAAAGACAGTTTTTAAATTATTTTAAGACTAACTTTTGGTAAGGTTTTTCAAAAATATTCTACTAACGCAATTGTAACCTAAACCATAAACTAGTCTAATAATTTTAAGACTTGTCTTTAGTGAGTTTTATCAAAAATATTCTACTAATGCAAAAGTAACCTAAACCAAAGACTAGTCTTATAATATTAAGACCTGTCTTTAGTGATTTTTATCAAAAATATTGTACCAACGCAAAAGTAACTTAATATGAACACGACCGTGGAGGGAATAGAGGAATCTTGGGCTCCTAATCCAGCAATTACGCATTTTAATGGTGTTCTGTGCCGGTTTTAATATTCCGTTCCTTGTTTTACTGCCGAGGTAGTGCCTGGCTTATGGGCATTATGTATTTACTGATTTGATTATACATTTATAGTGTCTTTGAATTATGTTACACGATATTTGGACCGTGTTGACCGAGTGGGAGGTACCTCGACTTTCAATCTAAAGGAGGATTCCAATTTCGGCGTGCATCAATGGATTTTTCTGTTCAAACATTTATATGCGAAAACATGTGCTCAAAACGGCGAAGGAAAACATCGTGAGGAAACCAGTTAGTGTTCTTATAAGCGGCGATGGGTTTGCAACCTGTCACGTATGGAATGCTAACTATTGCAAAATGTGGGCATTTGAACATATATAATATTTGAACGTGCCTCTAGCTGCCGCCACTAGACACCTTCAAAGGATCTAAGCGTCTGGAGATCAGAAAAGATGTCTACCGTACTTAGGGATTACAGTCGTGATCCTTTTTTTTTTCTGTTCGTGTGCCAAATGTTTTTTTGGACATGCTTCTGGCTAACCTCTTTAGCTATCTTCAAGGATCCGAGTGCCTGGAGACCTGAGTTAATGTCTACCGTATTTGATTTCAAATGAATAATAATTATAGAGACCCATAGCGGAACGTTTCTGATAATTAGGTCTTACAATACTAATTATACTTATAATTAAAAATATCATGAACATAATGCAATTCCGTCCACAAAAACTACACTTAAACAAAACATGGCATAACACGGCGAACTCATTCCGCCAAACTCAAATTATAAATATGCAATTTTTGATAACTACACGAAAACTAATTCGTACACAATAAAACTTTTCCGTCTCCAGTGTAGCATTAAACTGAAAATTCTCATTTCGAAACGGCAAAAAGGTAGGTGGCCGCGCATAAAATTCGGAGCGCGAAAGACGGGCCGTTATTAAAACGCCAGTTTTGCAAAGTTAAAATTAAACATGAAAAACGGCACCCCCTACCCCCCATAACAACTACCTAGGGGGGTGACCCGCGCGAACTATGCTTCTAGCGATAGGGTTGGCGAAGCTACTAATGTCTATTTTTTAGTATGGACTACGTGTAGAATGCTAACTACTGCAAAATGTGGGCATGTACCAAATGTATTGTTTTTCGTGCCTATGACTAACCTCTTTATTCTTGTTTGAGTCTTCACCTTGTTCGACACCACACATGGAGCTCTACATAGCATTAGGGAAAGGGTTGAATAAAATGATAGACCCCAAGCCGTGTTTGTTGCCTGATTCTCCTAGGCTTAGGGATGCAAACGATACATCGATGTTTTAAAAACATCGAGGTATCGTTAATAAACATCGATGTTAACATCGATGTATTTATCAGCGATGTATCGCCGATACATCGTTCATGTTCGGCATAAACATCGACATCGTTAATCGTTGTCTTTTCAGTCGGCTCGCGAACGTAACGCTAATAACACGTCGTTTTATGCGCATACTTCGATTTGCCGACAGAAATTTCAAGATTTTTGAACTCGAAAAAATAAGTAACATTACTAAATTGGTTTTTGAAAAAAATATTTTTGCATACTAAAATGTTTTGTTCTTGTTTGACAGGGAATAACTTGTAAAAAATTATACATTTTATTATTATTTATTAATTCAATTTTTTTTTACTTTTATTTATATTTTATTAATTTAGATTTATATAACCATATTTCTTGTTACCAATGAATCGTAAGGTAAAAACAAAACATCGATAAAACATCGATGCATCGTTCTTATGACTGATGTTTTTTTAACATCGATGTTTTTGTTTGAACATCGATGTTATTATACATCGATGTTTTTAAGAGCGATGTTGCATCCCTACCTAGGCTTGGTCGCGAGGAACAGGCGTAGCTTCACCTAGCTCCTAAGACGTTTCAAAGTGGTCCTTGTAATTTTATTGAAATATTTTTTTTTTTTTTTTTGGAAATCTTCAAGGATTTGACCGCTTGGAGATGAGAGGATTTGACTTGAGGGTTACAGTTAGATACAGATTATTTATATATTTTCTTATATATTTCTAATAATAAAACTATGTCGCATGTCTAGATTTTGTATAGGTTTATCTGTTCAAAAAACAAATAGTTTTAAATGGCGATGGGCTTGCAACTGTATGGAATGCAATGTAATATTTGGACATGTATTTCACTACACCCATTAGACATCTCCAAAGATCTGAGAGGATGTCTACAGTACGAGATTACAGTCGTGAACCTACCTTAACCTATACTAATAAAATTAAAATTGAAATTCCATTGCAATCTGTCCGTGCCACCCCTACAAAACTTTATTTCATAGCAAAATTTGTAAATTTATGTAAATATTTCTCGTCTTGGGGGGGGTGAAAAGTTACCCCGCTTAGTCGACTTCAAAACGGGAAGGTAAGTTTATATCTTGATGTTAATAGCGTTTACTTGGATTAATGTTTGTCATTTATTTTGGAAACTTTCAAAACAAAATAAGACACTGTTTGTTGGAATATGGACCTTGCTGCTTTGGAGATAAGGTGTGTTTTAGTTATAATAATCTATATATATAAAAAACCGGCAAAGTGCGAGTCGTACTCGCGCACGATAGGTTCCGTACCATTAATAAAAAATACCATCAATAAAAAACGACAGAAAAACACGTATGTTGTATATGAACCCCTCTTAAATATTTATTTTATTCGGTTTTTATGTATTTTTTGTAATAGCGGCAACAAAAATACATAATCTGTGAAATTTTTAACTGTCTAGCTATCACGGTTCATGAGATACAGCCCTGTTACAGACAGACGGACAGCAAAGTCATAGTAATAGGGTCCCGTTTTTATCATTTGGGTACGGAACCCTAAAATGAATGTTTGTATGTACGTCCCCTAAAGAATCGTAAACTATGCATTTGATCATGTGATGATCTTTAGCAAAGTTGTTATGTATGCATGAGCCCACGAAGGTTTCTAAGTTGATGGCGTAACAACGCGCGCAGGGTACAGCTAGCTCCAAACTAAGCAAATGTACTATGGGAACCAGATTACTGATAGAATACTTATACACTTTTTTTGAATACAGACTTATTTATATCACCCAAACATAGTCACCACACAAATGTTTTTCCTGGGTGGGAATCGAACTCACAACCTACAGCGCAAAAGTCAGAGTTACTACCAACTGAACTGTGAGGCCAATCATAAGGAATAAGGACCTTATGGCTTAGGAGATAAGGTGTATAACTGTATATTCATTGCATAGTTTTAAATGATTAAACATTTCTATTGCTACCAGATAGTACAATAAAATGCATATAATGTGGAAATTGCATAAACAGAGATGCAATATACGTTACTCTACAGTAAGCGTTTACTGTTGAAAAATATTTTTTAATGACAAGCTTTGTAATAGTATATTTAATGATACAAGTGAGCTAAGTTACTCATTACACACGAGGCTGTGGATTAAAGCCCGAGCCGTAGGCGAGGGCGTAAAACAGCCGAGTGTCTAATGAGCATGTTGCTTACATAAGCACTTGCGAGGAAAAAACAAACATGTATTGCATAAATCGTTTTACTACACAGCAAAAATGCGATAGGACTTATTACTATAGAGGTTAGTCAGAGGTACGTCCACATATTACATTTTGGCCGAATCTATCTCTTAATATATTTATTAAAAGTATATTTGATATTTATTTAAATGTAACTCGTACTTATGATTTAGTAACTGGTGACAAGTTTTTCAAGCCACCCAACGTTTTTCAAAGTCGGCTAAAAATGGGTTTGCATTATTAAAGCTTTAAATGGAATCTGTGAACGTATTCCATCTATAAAATATACAAGAATTGCTGAAACTTTTGCCAAATACTCTCATCTTGTATTTACATAGAGAAAATTCATTTAAAGTTTTAATCACTTCTTAGATCTTATGGCCACAGAGGATATTACAGTTGATACACTGAAAAGTTTCATTCTGACTACCCCTACAGTTACTATTCATAATTCTGTGATACAGACTAAACTCTTGAGCGATATCGGCTCTTATAACTAGCATACGAAGGCTCAATTTCATTTGAGAAAATAAGACTCGTTCCGAAGTAATTTTCGGAGTTTTACCATAAACGAAAACTTAATATAAAAGATTTTAAACAAGGGAAAAAAATTGCCTAATGTTGGGACGTGCTGTTCTGACTACCCTTAGAAGTCTTTAAGAATCTGAGAGGATGGAATGGAATAACAGTCGTAGTCCTATTTTTTATAATTTCTTCAGGTGTCGTAACTCTTTTTTTGAAAGTGAAAATATCTAAAAGTTGCTAAGCTATTTTGCTTCTAAGTATACCGTGATAAAGCTCATTTTACACTGAATTTTGGTTTAAAGTGACTTACTCGAAAAAGCTCGACACGTTTGAAGTTAGCAAAATTCAATTACGTTTTCAATTCGAGACTTGAAAACCAATTTGGTGTAAGTACAAAAACTTTGACTTGCGAGAAAATTCGGACTCTCATGGCATAGTGGTAGAAAGAGCAATATAATTTTTAATTGTAGTTCTAATAATTATCATGAATTAGTGACCCAATTAAATAACAGTAAACTGATCATGTTTAAACATAAACATCATAATGAAAATGTTCTGTTCTTGGCGCATTGACCAACTTATATTCCGAGCGTTTCCCAAACTTTTGCCTCCCCATTTCTTGAATACCTACCCATATTTCAGGAGGTTCCCAAACCTTCCTTCCCGTTCCTTAAATACCTACTTCAAAACAGGGGCGTTTGAAACGAGCGGAGCTAATTTAAATTTCTATTAAAACTTGCCGTAGCACTGTCAAAGGCAATCACACTGTTTAGCTGTATTCAGCATTTATGTATGAGTATGTATGAGTTTTTGTTTATTTTTTGTCTCGTTCTCTCTCTAGAAACGTCAACCCCTTAACAATAATTCAAATGGCATTTATTTCTATAAAATCACAAGGATCACTTTGAAACGTGTTAGGCTTGGTACAGCTACACCTGTTCCTCGCGACCAATCCTAGAAGAATCAGGCAACAAACACGGCTTAGGGCCTATCATTTGTTTCAATGATCCTTTCCTTAATGCTATGTAGAGCTCTAGTTTGGTGCCGTAAGAACAAGATGAAGGCTTAAACAAAAATAATAATAGTAAGTTAAATACCAAGTACGTACAACAATAAAAAAAAGGCCAAGTACAAATCGACCTTGCGCACAAAGGGTTCCGTACCATTATCTATAAAAAAACAGCAAAAAAAAATGTAAGCCTCACTTAAATATTTATTTTATTCCGTTTTTAATATTTGTTATTATAGCGGCAACCGAAATACACCATCCGTGAAAATTTACAATTCACTGTCAACACACACACTAACTGTCTAGCGATCACGGTCATGAGATACAGCCCTGTGACAGACAGACGGAGAGACGGCCAGACAGACGACGTTTTCCTGTAATCTAGTTTCTAGCCCAGTAGTTTCGGAGATCAGGGATACACAGAAGTGGTTTAGTTTTTTCCTTGAGGTAAGGAATCCCTAAAACCTGTGAAAGAAATTCGAATGTGAATATGAAAACGCAAGTAAACAAGGAAGGCCTTTGAGAGCTTCATTAGCTAGTTGAAATTTAAATTTGCTCAAAGTTGGTATGAAGACGTTGGTAAAATAATGCTGCCATCAACTTATGATTGTCAAACAAGAGGCAACGCGGGACTTAACTTAGAGCCATTTCATTTGTCATGGTAAAGTGCGTAGCTGGTATCGATAAAAAAAAAACTGGCCAAATGCGTGTCGACAATGCGCAATGTAGGATTTCGTAGTTAACACAGCTTACAACGTTATTTTCTATGGTATTTGTAATAAAAAAAAATCTTTACTTAAAATCTAAACTATTGGGTTTAGAGGTGTGAAAAAATTCACAGTAGTAGTACATAAAACGAAATTAAAAGGAAAACTATTACAGCTAAGTAGGCGTTGCAAGTTTACGAGTAATAAACATAATAGTCGACCAACTTATAAAATGTAGAATTTTTTTTGTACAAATACCATTGAAAATTACTTATTATAACGTTGATAGCTGTTTAAACTACGAAACTCTACATTGCGAGTGACCCGACACGCACTTGGCCGGTTTATTTGTGTATAACCGAGCATATATTTTTACCTGGTGTTCCGACTTCGATGATTGTTTTCGATGAAAAGTCCCAAGTTAGTCCCATTTAAATTATATTCATGTCGGACTAAAGTGACTGTTACTAAGTTAAAAAAAATCATCGATAACTCAATTAAAATTCATCGACACCTCACATCACTAACAGGAACTAGCGTCTCGAAGCTCGCCGGCTTCGTTCGGCAAGTTTTGATAGAATTTTCAATTACCTTCCTTTGTTTCAAGTTTCAAGTTTGTGTACATACTCACGTCTGGTACTAGCTAGGTAGGTAGTACTTTGTAGGTGTTGGGCGGAGTCTTAAGAGTCAGGGCTTTTCTTATAGTCGGGTCAGAAGCATTTATTTAACTTGCACTGTTCGGCCGTGATATGCCGTGTTGGCCGAGTGGGAGGTACCTCGACTTTCAATCTGAAGGTCGTGGGTTCGAATCCCGGCGTGCATCAATGGATTTTTCTTTATGCGCATCAAAAACACGTGCTTACAACGGTGAAGGAAAACATCGTGAGGAAACCAGTTAGTATTCTTATAAGTAGCTATTGGCTTGCAACCTGTCACGTATGGAATGCTAACTACTGCAAAATGTGAGCATGTGCCAAATATAATTTTTGGACGCGCCTCTGACTATCTCCACTAGACATCTTCGAAGGATCTAAACGCCTGGAGATCTGAGAGTATATCTACCGTACTTGGGGATGAAAGTCGTGATCCTATTTTTTTTTCGGATATTTGTTTGTATGTAAGTAGTCCGTCCAAACTTGCAAACCATTTTCGACCATTTCTTGGTTTCTGATTGAGCTGATATTTTGCATACACCTTTAGTTCTGGTGACAATATAATAATATGGGGGCAGCGAGCTGATCTGATGATGGAGTCAGGAGCTGTTCAGCGGACACTCATAACGGAAATAGTTCGATTGAGGAAATCTTTTTATACCCGTCAAGTTCCAATGACAATGTAATCTTAAGTGACAGGTAGCACGCTGTTCTCATTTCTAGCTCGAAGGTGAATTTTACAAAAGCTTGTCTTGAAAAACCAATCAAAAGACGTTACAAACAACAATATTATTAAAAAATAATATAATCCACATGTCACTGACGACGTTATGCAGATGGCGGTTCATTTGAATTTGGAATTGCAACAAGATGGCGTTCAGATTACACGCAGTTAGGTATTTGTGACCCAAAACCCGAAAGCCTTGTTGGCAATTAAGTTGCATGCCAACGCTTGTTTAAATTATATTTAAAAACTAGATTGTGTTGTAGTTTAAGGCGCTCCCAGTCGACGATTGTTTTTGTTCGAAACGAAAAAAGAAATACTTCTGAACAAGCCACATCTCCTATTTTATAATGTATAGTATATGTGAATAAAGATGTACCCATCTTTAATCACTTCGATAAATAATCCTACCGACAGCTGCAATGACGACAATCACACGTCAGCGCGTGGTCCGCCTTTGCTTTTCGAATAAATTAATGATATAAATTATGTATAATTACTTATCAAAAATCAATTCTAATAGAAATCTAGATCTACAACTACATATTATTACCTATCTTTAACAATAAATCACAATTATTACAACAACGGGAAATTACAACTCACGAAAGTTTTGAAAGTGAAATAAATCACAAGTTGATTTTAATAGTAGGTATATAAAATATTTCGATCATAAATTCTAAAACGTATCATTTTGAAATAATATTTTATCGTGAAAAGTTTCTGCTATTATGTTTTCAGCTTAATAGAAATCTAGGTAGGAACCTGAAGTAATAATTATACTTATAAAAATAGGAGATGTGGCTTGTTCAGAAGTATTTCTTTTTTCGTTTCGAAAATGAGCAATCGTCGACTGGGAGCCCCTTAAGGATGGGTTTCCACTGACGCGGAGCTATGCGGAGCTGTGCGGAGCAGACCGTGTATAAAATAAAATCATACTAATATTAAAGATGCGAAAGTTTGTGAGTGAGTGTGTGTGTGATACTCTTTCACGCAAAAACTACTGAACGGATTAAAATTAAACTTTAGAGTAATATAGCTTATACATCAGAATAACGCATAGGCTACTTTTTATCTAGTTACCACTCGTGCGAAGCCGGGGCGAGCAGCTAGTAAACAAATAAATATTGGTGGATGTTTCACACATCTATGACAACTGATGTCAACACTGACGTCAGATTTTTTGTACACCACTATACCAAAATCATCCCTCTTGTATTTTTTTATCTTTTCGGAAATGTTTTTCGGATTATAAACCACCCTAGGTCGTTTAGACCTGATTGATTTTTAAACATACAAACACAAACTTTCGCATTTATAATATTATTAGGATTAGGATAAAAGATTCTCGCAAAACTAATTAACTAACCTCCAAAACGAAGTTGAAAAATTGATTAAAGCGCGCCAACCGCAGCACTCTCCCTCCCTCCCCCTCCCACGGAAACGGCAAAGTTGCGGGGTGGCAAAAATAGCAAAGACGACTCGCTCCGATTTGAATTCCAAATGCTAATTTTGTTATGTGCCAGTATAGTATATGCTATCAAAAACATAACTTGTAAAAAAAGCCAAGTCTCGCAACGCAACTCAGTTCTTCTACCGTAAAAAGTTGTGAGATCCATGTAATACCAAGTCGGTTAATTTATTCAGTCTCTACTTTAAGAGTCCTTCTGTCTTATTTTATTACGTAACGGCCCCTGATATTTAATGTATTTTACAAAAAAAAAAGTATTTAAGTATTCTATCAGTTATTTGGTTCCCATATTACAGGATTTGCTTAGTTTGGGGGTAGTTGGCGCTGTGTGTAAAGTCTGCTAATATATTTATTATTATTAAAGTGAAAAATTACATTTTCAAATCTATAGATGTTCATTTATGGCGTTTTACAGAAATCCTAGGTAACTTATGCACATCAGAACCAAATTTTGAGTTTTGTATTTGATTTACAAAGACACACTTAGCGATTAAATCTTTGGAGTAATAGGAAAAGGTGGGGCAATTACGAATACAGGGAGTTTTGAAATAAATCCAAAGATAAATATGAAATGAAAAGAAAAAATGTTTATTTCTACAAGCTTATAAAGGAAAATAATAACAAATAACTGCTCAAATACATACAGTTGCTTAAAGTATTAAACTTAGATAGATAGATAATACTTTATTGTACACCAGAAATAAACAAGCAAAACATTAAAAAATAATTTTAGAATTTCGTACAATGGGCGGCCTTATCACTAAAAAGTGATTTCTTCCAGGCAACCTAAGGATGGAAAGTAGTGAGCAAAGTAAACAGTGGAAGGCAGTGTACAAGCAACAAAATTTATGACCATCATAATACCTATGATAAGCATAAAAAGAACCTATGAATACTATGATATAATATGAATACTTAAAAACTTACAATATATATACCTACACAAATAGAAATATATATCCCACCAAAAACATTCTGTAAAAAACTAGCCAAGTCTCGATGGAGCTGCTTGTTTATCTCTAAAAAGTAATGAAATCTAGACAAAGTCGTGTCAAGTCTGAGGTTCTTTACTGCGATTTCTTTATTATTATATAGAATGTTGTGTGACTTGGCCGTTGAACATTCTTTATACGTTAGTGGGTACAAGTCAATTTTGTTTACACGTAATGTTATATCTGTTGTAACTACTTATGTTTGTTAAGCGAGATAATAGCCAATACAGGTATTGGTAATTGGACGCTAGTGTCTTATTTTAGGCTGTTGTTGATCGTGCAACACATGCATTCAGCATTGACAATGCTGACTTCTGCTGTCTTCTTTTTGGAGCGTCAAATCGACCACCGATCTAACATAAAATAGACGTATTTTTTATACTGTTTGTTTCAGGCTCGCCTTTACATAAGTATTATTGAAATACACAGCTTTTACATCAAGCCTACAATTGACTGGTTATTGAATCAACGTTTTCTAAGTGGTAATTTTCCATCGTTAATGGGTAGCGGTTCTGGCGACAGATTGGTGCAATGGTGTCACGGAGCACCTGGTTTTGTACCCTTGTGTACTCTTCAACGGCCAAGTCACATAACATTCTATAATAATAAAGAAATCGCAGTAAAGAACCTCAGACTTGACACGACTTTGTCTAGATTTCATTACTTTTTAGAGATAAACAAGCAGCTCCATCGAGACTTGGCTAGTTTTTTACAGAATGTTTTTGGTGGGATTTCACTTCTTTTTGTAGAAACGTGGTTGATTTATTTTATTAGATTTTCTTATTTAACACAGTTTTTTTTTCTTTTTATGAGTAGTTTTTTATTATAAAAACAAATCGTAAGCGCGTTTAAAATACAGTAGCGCCATCTAGCGACGTGTGCGGGTATCACCGCCACTCTTAATCCAATGCATTATACTTTGATCAAATTTTGAGCGAAATTAATATTTTAGTTTATTTAATTTGTTAATTTGTTTATTCAATTTGTGTAATGTTTGAGTAGAATAAAGTTAATCGTTCGACTATTTCTTCTTGTAAACTTGTAAGTATAAGTAAATATAAAAGCCATTCTAGTCTTATCCAGACTTTTCTTTAATTTTATATTGCGGTTATATGTTTAATATCATTATTACATCCGGCGTCGCACGGATGTAATAATCCGATGTTACATCCGTGCGACGCCGGATGTAATAATGATATTATAGGTATTTTTTTTACACCTTGGGTTACATTATCGAATTTTTCCTAAGGATCCCTAATAAAACTTTTAGTATCGCAGACTTTTTTTGTAGATATTGATGCCCTCTTTAAAACTGTAGTACATCACTTTGCTCTATTGTCAACAATTTCCGCAGAGTACGCGATATAAGGATTTTATTGGATTTTTTTCATACGTTGAGTTACATTATCGAAGTTTTCATACGGATCCCTAATAGTGAGACATATGATATTGCATACTTTTTTGTAGATATTGATGTCCTCTTTAAAACTGTAGTACATCACTTTGCTCTATTGTCAACAATTTCAGCAGCAAACGCAATACAAGGATTTTTTTTTAATTTTTTCACACTTTGGATTACATTATCGATGTTTTCATACGGATCCCTAATATTTTTGAAAAAATACTATAGCCTATGTTCATCAGGGATTATGTAGGATTCTAATGGTGAAAGAATTTTTCAAATCGGTCCAGTAGTTGAATATTTTTTGTAATGGCGGTATGTCGATCTCTAATAGTTTGGTTAGGCTCTGTGTTTTCTTATCAGGGTCACCAGGTACTCCAGATCTTCGATTATCCTAGTTTTTATGGTTTTCCCTTTATGTGGCCATTAAACCCTAACTCTGTACCAAATTTCAGCTCTCTGAGTTTATGGGAAGTACTAGTTCTATTCTGATGATCATGAGTGAGTGAGTGAGTGAGTGAGTGAGTGAGTGAGTGAGTGAGTGTCTGTCTAAAATGCGAAACTTTGCTTTCGCTTAACTTCGTAACTAAATGACCTACAGACTTGAAATTTTGGATTTTAAGTATGTGATTATGGCTTACTGGATGACGAAAATTTCAGCGTTCTGGTCTTATCCAGAAGTTCTCGAATAGGGGCCTGAAAATGCGGCGAAATGGTTCCAGTAAAGGATGGTACGGCAGTGTTTGCTTCGCGCTCGACTTGGCGGGGGCACTGCCGTGCCCCCAATATAAATATACACAATGTTACAATATTATGTTAAGAGAAATATAATAATAATAATAATAAAACTACAAAAAGGGTTATAAAGGAGGATCATTGAGATAAAATAGTTTTATCTTCTTCTTGAAAGTGTGCAGCGAAGATGAACGTCTGATGTCTACCGGCAGACTGTTCCATAGACGCACAGCTTGGATTGTGAAGGACTTATCATAGAAGGAACTGCTGTGCACTGGTGTTTTAAGATACAGGTTTTCTGATGACCTTAAAGAAAGAGTGTTGGAAGAGTGAAGATACTCAAACCTTTCTTTGAGATAGTTAGGAGAGGAGGAATTGAACAAAATAGTATATAGAAGGGAAGGAGTATGCAAGTTACGACGAAGACGAATAGGAAGCCACTTAAGCATAGAGCGAAAAGGCGTCACATGGTCAAATTTTCGTAATCCAAAAATGACACTAGGCAAAGCCTGTATCGTGGGGATCAGGACATGTTTTCCAGGACATTATAAAAAAAACTAGCCTCAGCTGACAGGTGATATCCATAACATAAATTTATATATATGATATGTGTATCTATCTCTATGACTACATAATATCTAAACACAGTAACATAATACAAAATACATAATTAGACTATTTAACTTTTCCAAGCAGACGTTCAGTGTCATTATAAGTGAGATAAATATAATAAACACTTCTAAATTTAAAAAAAAAGAATGAAAGAATAGTATATTATGCAACTAGTGAATAAAGGACGGATTTAAAACGAGGGCCGTAGATGAGTCACGAGCAAGTGAAGGATTCCAATGATTGAATCACGAGCGCAGCGAGTGATTCAACTGTTAGAATCCTGAACGACGCGAGTGATTCATGGCCCTCGATATAAATTCGTACTTTATTCAGGAGTTGCATACTATACTTTATACCATGACTACGAGAATATTTATTTAATCTAATGCCAAACTCCTTGTCGCAAATATCGACCAATCAAATCTCGAGAATTTATTTGCACCAAAGAGTTTTAATTTCGAATCTCAGCGCAAGGAGTTTGTGTAAGCATTGAAATAGAGACCGGATATATTTTGTGTTCCAAATTCAAACACCAAAATAGTGAATAAAAACAAAACAGTGAATAAAAGGCCTTTTTATTCACTGTTTTGCGTGAATAAAATAAGCTTTTTAAAGTAGGTATGGTATAAAAAGTTTTTATTTGTGACATTACATGACAGAACAAAGATACAAATAAGCGTGAATGATACATAGGTTGGACTGTGTGAAAAATTATATAAATTATGTTAAGAATATTAAGAATATATGGGTAAGAAAGGAGTGAGTGTACGTACTTGGTTAGTACTTATAATAATTATCATTATTGTTTGAGCCTTTACCTTGTTTGATCGGCACCACACTGGAGCTCTACATAGCATTAAGGAAAGGATCATTGAAAATTTAATTAAAGCTTAATATTTCACAAACGGCTCCCTTAATCGAAAAGTTGATTTCACAATTCCGGCACAGTACTTGTGACGCGGGTGGCCAAATTTTAAACCCGGACTACAAATGAAACCCCGCCCGGACGCTCCCCGGACGCCCTATAAACTAGGACAAATCCGGGGAAACCCGGACGGATGGCAGCCCTAGACGTATGTGAAGAAGAGTCAATAAAAGATACCTTTGTCACGTCATAAGGTGTAGTCATCAAGGCTGATAATAGTTATCATGGTTGTCCAAAGTATCTTTAGTAGATTTGGCGTATGAAATGAAGTGGTAGCTACTCAACAAATAGACTCTCATTGATCTATCCCGAGTCTAATAACAGCAGTTAGACTATTTTGACAGTATGAAAAAAAAAATGTTGTTGGTAGTACTAGTACACTGTGTGAATTATGCCTTAAAAAAGCGTTATGGAGTAAAATAACTTGAAAATAAAGAATAATATATCTATAGGGTGTCTTTGCAAAAAAGCCGCGATACCGAAAAAAGTACCAATTTCTGTAAAAGTGCATGGGTGCCGTCTGCATAACTTGGTTTATGTTATTCAATAATTGTTATTATTTTCTGTGTACATTAAAGTATTAAACATGATTTCTTCATTTTCTTAGATTCTTCACATCGTCGGCCTCGTGGGTAAATTTTTGATCAATTTAGTTTTTTTACACCAATCGCATAAAAACTTCAACACGCACCATCCGTTATCACTCCCACAATCATTGACTGCTCCTAAAGTCATTTATTTGAAGATTTGTTCTCCTAACGAATTTGGTTTTCAAAACTTGTACATTTTTTCAAGATGTTTTTTCGTTGTCCGGAAAAATTTACTTTAACTGACATACGAGGTATTCACTCTAAGTCGACGACATTATATTTTGTAACCATTTCACGTTGGTAGTTTCGAGGCATCTGAAACAAATAACACATAATTGTTAAAAAACAACATTCACTTAAAGTGAAATAACAGATTGTTTCTACTTACTACAATATAGATATTACAATAGAACCGTGTTGGTCAACTGGGAGGTACCTTGACATTCACTTTGAAGGTCGTGGGTTCGAATACCGGCGTGCATCAATGGATTTTTCTGTTCGAAAAATGTATATGTAGGAAACCAGTTAGTATTCCTATAACCGGCGATGGACTTGCAACCTGTCACGTATAGAATGCTAACTTCTGGAAAATGTGGGCATGTGCAAATATAATGTTTGGACGTGCCTCTATCTATCCCCTTTTAAATATCTTCAAAGGATAAGCTCCTGGACATCTGAAAGGATGTCTACTGTACTTGGGGATTAGAGTCGTGATCCTATTGTTATATTTTTAACAAAGTCGTTAAAAACGATTTCCTGAATCTATGCGGACGAAGTTGCGGGTAAAAGTTACTAAAAATATGAACTAAAACACAAAATTACTTTCATCGGTTAAAAAAGATAAATCATAAATAACCGGTTTTATAAAAAAACATAAACTAACCTCTATAGATAGGTATAAATAAAAGTAAAACAATTTCTTAATTTGAAAACATCCATCACGAAAAACCCGTTTCCAATAGAAACCAAAGCACAATTCACGTTTTACAACCAAAAACTAAAACTATTCGGTCCCTGCGGACTAAAAAAGGTCGGCCTAACCAAACATCGACCCTTATAAAACAACCCCGAAGCTAAAAACCGTCCAAAAAGGCAGTAAAACTAAAGGAATTAACGGGGTGGGGGGGTTGGACTACTTTTCAAAACACTTTCGAAATAGAGGAGGCACTAAAATATATGAATCCCAATTTATATTTCCCAATCCTGCTGGCCAGAGGCGGAGTAAGGTCTTCTGATGTGAAAACATTATAAATATTATACAATTAAAACTAAAAAAATAAAAAAATAAATAGGATCACGACTGTAATCCCCAAATACGGTAGACATCCTCTCAGATCTCCAGACGCTTCGATCCTTTGAAGATGTCTAGTGGACCCCCACCAGCCAGAGGCACGTCCAAACATTATATTTGAAAGAAAGAAAAAATATATATATATTTGGCACATGCCCACATTTTGCAGTAGTTAGCATTCCATACGTGACAGGTTGCAAGCCCATCGCCGCTTATAAGAATACTAACTGGTTTCCTCACGATGTTTTCCTTCACCGTTTTGAGCAAGTGTTTTTTGATGCGCATATAATTTTTTCAAACAGAAAAATCCATTGATGCACGCCGGGATTCGAACCCACGACCTTCATATTGAAAGTCGAGGTACCTCCCACAATTAAAACTATCGTGGTTGATATTCATTTTATGACGATGCTCATGATGAAAAGTCTCGAAACGTTAGCAATACAACAAGAAACGTAGTTATTAGCTGTATTTATAGTTAAAATTATAAATATTGATCGATATCAGTAAATTATTTTTTATTAGATATATCTCATAATTATAATAATTATTAGGTAGGTAACTACGAAATATAAACTCCTAGGTTTACGCATAGTTGAACTTTACCAAGAATAGATAAGAACATAAAATTACTGTAAATCCTCATAAGTAGATCTCCAGATGCTCAGATCCTTGAATGTCTCAAAAATATTAAGTGGAGACAGCATTCGCATGAGAACCAAAACCGGTTTTTCTATAAAGGGTTATCAACAAAGCGAATGAAGGTATCTATGATGCCGCCGGACAACGGTCAACGCATGAGAATCGAAGGGTCCGAAACATGTTGTGAACAATGATTTTTTGATAACACGCTAGTTTTGGATAAAAACGTCTTATTCTATAGAAAACATCGTAAGAAAACCGGTTTGTATACGACGATGGGTTTGCAACCTGGTCGATATAGATGCTCATTACTGCAAGAAAAGGAATGCTAAATTAGATGCTCGAACGTGCCTCTGATTTGCCTCGTTAACTTCTTCTAGGATCTTGAACAGCAAGCACTTAAATATAGGAATGCGCTAAATAAGATGTTTGGATGTGCATAAGTATCTGAAAATGTTTAATGTTTGAGGAATCTATTTCATTTTAAATTATTTTCAAAAAAAACAATATTTTTTTATAAAATACTAGCTGTCCCGACAGACGCCCAATACTTCAATAATCTTATAAGTTTTTCCAGAATTTTACAATTTCCAGGCAATTTATACCACTTTCCTTTATTTTTAACCCAATCCTGTATTAAAGCAAACAAAACAAAAAAAACAATATTCAAATCGGTCAAGCCTTTTTGAGTTTTAGCGAACTAACGAACAGCTTTTTATTTATAAGAAAGAAGAAGATTGAATATTTTAATATTTTACCATGAATACCTACGTACGGTACCCGTACGGTATGGTACGGTACCGGTACCCTACCTGACCACTACGATTTCCACGCACAATGTCCAGTAACATCTTGGGACAATGTGGGGTGCACAATGTCATAAGATGTCCCATTGAAAAAACCCGTTTGACCGTAAATCGTTTCTTAAAAACCGGTTTTCGTTGTCAATATGAATATTGTATCAGTATTTTTTTTAAGTTTAACATGATATTTTAAATTAGTTTTAGTCAATATAAATGATAATCTTTATCATTTTTAGTGTTCGATTATATCTATAGCCAATACTTTTTTATAGTTTTTACCATATTAATAATTGTTATTCAATATCTGTTATTGTTTTCTGGGGGGTTATCATGAACCACTATCGTATCGACAACGTATCGTCGTATTTTGTAACGTAAAAGTGTCAGTTTTGACATTTGGACGATACGTTGTCGATATGATAGAGTTCGTGCCCAGGCCACTGTGTACAAAAAAGTATTAAAGTATGCCACCATTGTAGATAATACAGCCTTAGTCCGTCCCAGAAAACTCAGCGAGCGCGACCCATATTGCATTATCGAAAACATTTCAATGGTGAATCCATGATACGAAACGTTTTAAAAGCACTCAACACTTTTGTATAATGCTGTAAGAAATAGTAAGAACATTCAGATAAATTGGTTGACTGGCCTTGCAGCTCAGTTGGTAGTAACTCTGCCTTCTGCGCTGTAGGCTGTGGGTTCGATCCCCACCTAGGTCAAACATTTGTGTGGTGAACATAGATGTTTGTTCTGTGTCTGAGTGTTATTAATGTATTTACAATAAAAATAGTATATTATGTATTCTATCTGTTATCTGGTTCCCATAGCTTTGCTTAGTTTGGAGCTGTATGGCGTTGTGTGTAAAGTCCGCCAATATTTATTTTATTTTATTTTTATTTATAGTTACTGGTTTCAAACTCAGCTTGCAAGATTTGACCCACATACTAACTACGGCCAAATGTGAGTATGTGCCAAAATGTAATGCTTGGACGTGCCTTTGACTACCCCCTTTAGGTCTTCAAGAATCTGAGCGTCTGGAGATCTGAGTAGATGTCTACCGTGCTGGCGAATTACGATCCTATATTTTCTATTTCTATTTCTACTAACTAACTATCTTTATGCCTTTTTCGGTACAAAAAAAAACAACGGAACGCCTGGCAGATGTGAAACATCGAAATTATTTAGTATGTACTGGACAAATGAGCGTGACAGTATCTCGCGAACCAGATCAGACGCGGTCGGCACTTCTTCGACAGCAATTTATCTAGTTCGCGACGACGCGCGACGCTTACCGTGGCAACGTGGCCAACAGCCAGTCTGACCCGCCGCTATAGATGTTTCACATCAAAAACTCCACTTTTAGTACACTGACAGAACTTTCAGTCCCTTTTACACGAAGCACTACTCTAAAGAAATGTACGCCCCTCCGAAACTCTCCCCACATTCCGCAAAAGCTATTGTTTCGCAAAGAAATTCCGCTCTCGAAATCCGATTGTACTACAAACTATACGACAGCTAATTTCGCCCCACTATGCGATAAGAGCAGTTTCTCGAAGGAAATCATAAATTAAAGGAAATATCTAATTGCTATGAACTCGCCGGATTTTAGCAATTTTAAAGCACTAAAGATATTACGCGATCGAACTTGTTTTAGTCCGGTTTTAAAGCGCGATATTTCGCGTACATTTTTCTTACTACATTTATACCCCGTTAGGTTTATTTTATTTCTCTACTTATCTTTTAGCATAATATGTATGTTAAGAGATATGTATGTACAACATCATAGAAGATCTGAGGGGATATCTACCGTACTTGGGAATTCCAGTCGTGATTCTATTTCATTTTGATTTTCCAATTTCAACACCTAGCAAAAAACTCAATTAAAAACAAAACTATGCAAAGAATAACAAGCTCATTTCAAATTTAAAAATCGAACGCTTCAAGATGGCAACGTAATACAGTTCCAACATCCAGTGACTCAGCGAAAAATCTCAATTAAAAACAAAACTACGCTAAACGTAGAAGTTTCGACAGCTCATTTCAAATTCAAAAATCGAACGCTCCAAGATGGCGGCGTAACTTACAACAGCTTTCTAACGAGCAGCATCTCAAATTCAAATCACGAACATCTGACAAAAGTGCTGCATCTCAAGTCGACTGAACACCTAGGAACAAATTCAATAAAGTTGCCGAAACTACGCTAAGGGGAATACATAATTTCTTAGTGTCTCTTTGTATAGGAGGTAGGGATGGGAATGATGAATAAGAATGTTATCGATAAAACGCACATGTTGCAAGTTTCATCGACACACTTAGGTTATGTTTTAAATAACATAAATATCTATTATATTTTGACACCAAATTCGTTCAAAAATTCAAGTCAAAGTCTTTTTTGGAGTTTACTCCCTAAGAATCGGTTTTTGATATAAGGCGCCCGTTATGAGAAAAATGTGAGGGGTAAAATCTACTGAACGAATGACCTCGTTACGTTTTTGGTGCGCAACCTATCGTGCGCAACTTTCTCATTTGGTGTGAGCAGTGCAGCTAGATCGTGGGTAGTGTGTACCCTTACTTTGCCTATACCTTATAATGTTTGCGTCTGTTTTGACAATCGTACTTAAGGAGTAAACTCCAGTCGTGCGTCGGAGCTGACACACACATTTTTTTTTATGAATGATGAAGTTTTTACTTCATCATTCAAGTGGGACATGAACCCAAGTCTTATGTTTATAGGTCTAGTAAAAATGTTATTTTTAAGTGATTTTCTTTAGTGCATCGGCGTAGCTTCACCTAGTTCCTAAGACGTTTCAAAGTGATCCTTGTGATTTTATTGAAATAAATGATTTTTGAATTTGAATTTGCATGTAAGCATTGCATGTAAGCTGTTATAATAATTAACAATTAATATTGTTTATGTAGTGTTTGAACATGAATTCATAAACAAATATTACTTATTTTTTGTAGAATAAGTTATATTTTATTTGCTATACAAACATCGTTTTCTATCATAAACTTTTTTTTGGTGTTTTTAGGGTTCCGTATCCAAAGGGTATAACGGGACCCTATTACTGAGACTTCGCTGTCCGTCTGTCCGTCTCTCTGTCACATGGCTGTATCTCATAAACCGTGATAGCTAGACAGTTGAAATTTTCACAGATTACGTATTTCTGTTGCTGCTCTAACAACAAATACTAAAACAGAATAAAATAAATATTTAAGTGGGACATACAACAAACGTGTTTTTTGCCGTTTTTTTTTTATAGAATGGTACGGAACCTTTCGTGCGACTCGTACTTGGCCGGTTTTTTTTTATTTTAACACGCACAAAAAATATCGATATAACACCCACCCCTACAAGCAGCGTTACTATTTAAATCTAGTTACAAGTTTCTGAATGTATTTTGTTAATTACAAGTTCGTAACATGAAAATTTCTGAGAGCAGGTGTGCCTCGCTTCACAATGAGCCTTCATTTGGCCCTCAAGAAATATTCTTAGATAAATTGCGCGCTTAATTAAACTTGACGTTTTGTTGTTGCGTAAGTTGGAGCGTTGCGTTTTGTTTCAATTAAACATCGAATATTAAAAACACATTTTTTATATCTCGAATCAGTAAAATCTTCTTACGAAAAATGCATCAAAATAAAAAGCAGGCTTGTTACTTTTTGTTTGTAGAATTGGGAAAAACTTAAACTACCTATATTAGGTATAATTAATTTTCACACGTGTCGATAGCTTAAGTTAATCTATTTTTAACGGCATCTTATTACAAGTCCTTGCTTAATAAATCCAGAACAAATCGATCTTTAAAAATAACCATCAGATTGAGACCCTTGTATTAAATTTCTGGCAACTCGCTTAATTTCTAAATTCGAAACTTGGAGCGTTCCACGTTTAAATTCAAGTTTTGAATTGAGAACGCTCAGCATTCGAAGCACGAGTTTTCATATCACGCCTGCGGGCTAAATTGACTCGGGGCTAGTTTTTAAACACGCCAGTAAGATATAATTATGCATTTTCGGGGTTATTGTGTGTGTATAATAACCGTTTTAGCAAAATCTGACCTACCATGTTAAATCCATAATATTACACGGGGTCGTCGTCTCGTAAGTATTTTAAAATGTTACCTACCGAATCGCGATGATACATTATCGTTGTTTTCATATTAAGTACAATAGTGGCGATACTGTTGTGTCCATGTTAGTTCATGTTCAATTTAGGGTTCCCAAAACACGATCGCTCATATTCCTTTTACGTTAAAGTCTTAATGTGAAGGTGAGAGTCTTAACAGTAAGGTGATTTTCCAATACAAAATAATGTTTTTTTTTTAATATTGTGTCTAATTTTGACCACAATCGTAGTTTATTTTAATATTAGAACAGATGTGGCTCTTGATATATACCTCGAAGATAAAATATATTAAAACAAGCATAGAGATGTTACCACCATAAAAAAAAGAAAAAAAAAACCATAGACAAACGATTGAAATCTATAAGTACTAATAATATAAATGCGAAAGTAACTCTGTCTGTCTGTCGTTGATTATTACGTTATTACGCCAAAACTGCTGAAACGTTTATGATGAAATTTCATACAGGAAAGTTTGAAGTCTTAGGTTATGATGGACACAGGCTACTTGGCTACTTTTCCCCCCAAAATTTTCAGGTATTTCAGGGTTTTGCGATAAAGTTGTAAAAGTAATAAAAGTCGATTTCCTGTATCTACGCTGGCGAAGTCGCTAGCGTAGATACAGCTAGATAGCTAAAAAGCTAGACTTTTTTATAAAAACTAACTTGCTAAAAATCAATTAAAACGCAAAAGCAATCCCACAGAGTTCCTATTTGAAACGAGGCAGAGTTTCCTCTCGGAAGCGTCGGTTCCTTGCAGAGAGTAAACAAAATTTCTACAAGGATATGAGGGTACTCCCCCCCAGGGAGAAGAGGGGGGGCAGTAGTTACCGTTTTTTGCTCGTGTGTGTATTTTTATTTGTGTGCGCGGCGCGCGTGTGTTAGTGACCGGTTTTTCGGGCGAGCTTTTATTCTGAAAAGGGTAAAATTTAATGTCTGGTAAAAACTATACGGGGTGAAATAGTTTTAATCTCGCTCGCTATTTCTGGTAATTTTAAGGTTTGACTTATTCGGGTGGTCGGATACGGAGATTGGGGATAAGCCTTTAGATCGTTTATGTAGGGAGGATTGTGAATTTAAACTGTTGAAAATATATATAATTAAAAATCAATTCCCGCATATATAAAATATTTTTCGAGAACGTTTTGATCGATTTGGTAGATTTTTTTGTTGTCTTTGTCATTGTAAAGACAACGTTTGTATGGATATACATTTTTGAAAAATTCTCATTAAACAACGGACGTTTGTATGAATAAACATTTTTGAAAAATTCTCGTAAAACGGAAAGTGCTTTTTTCTATGGGATTATTGAAATTTTAACAGGACAATAGTATATCGGGTCAGCTAGTAATATATTAAATACAGTATCACCTAAAATCTATTAAAATATGAAACTTGAATGTTCAGACATTGTATTTAGATGGTTTTTTCTACTTCATAATTTAGTTGTTTTCGAAAATCTCGGTCCTCAAATAAGAAAATATCCATAATTCACTTCAATAACGGCCATTAAATACCTCCTGTTTTAGCTGTGTCTTTAGTATTTTTTTTATTGTTGTACGTATTTGAGTAGTACTTTTAATTATTATTCTTGTTTGAGCCTTCACCTTGTACGATCGGCACCACACTGAAGCTCTACATAGCATTAAAGAAAGGATAATTGAAAAAAAATGTAGACCCCAAGCCGTGATTGTTGCCTGATTCTTCTAAGCTTCGGCGTAGCTTCACCTAGTTCCTAAGACGTTTCAAAGTGATCCTTATGATTTTATTAAAATAAATGATTTTTTAATTTGAATTTTGTAACATTGTCATTAGTATAAAATTCCCGAATCAAAAATCGTCTTTTGCGTACAAAAACAATAATAACACATCAAACATCCTTTAGTATGAAACAATTTGTTGTCACTTAGAGTACCTAAGTACTTTAGGAGTAGTATAAATACACCCAATATAGTAACAGTCCCAAAAAAAAGCCGATGTTTTAGAATATAACGCTTGAAGATGTATTTCGCGTGCAAAATCCCGATTAGTCCTCTGATTTTATTTATAGGCATAATAGTATTGGGAATTCAGCACGAAAAGGTTGGCCAAGATTAGTTACCTAAATAATAAATCATGATAAAAAGTAATACGAGCCTGCAAATAGAGTATCATCGTCGTTTCATCGACTTTTACGAACACCAAATATGAAAAGAATAAAAAAAAATCGCAAAGTACGGTAGACATCCTCTCAGATCTCCAGGCATTCAGATCCTCGAAGATGTTTAAAGGGGTGAGTCAGAGGTACGTCCAAATGTAACATTTGGCACATTCCCACATTTTGCAGTAGTCGGCATATAAAAAGTTCAAATAATAAAACCACTAACTTACCAACTATTAACAAAAAAACAAAAAAAAACATAATTGGATCGCCAACTATTTGCTTCCAAAGAGAGTTCTATAAACGAATTTTAAATTGGAACCAGCGTTGCCAACGTTCGGAAACCAAATAAAAATACAACAAAAAGCGACCCCACTGCGCTCATAGTTGGTTGCTAAGTACCACCCCTTTTTTAACCCAAGAATCGCTAAGGCGCGCCCCCAAGGGGTGGGGGCCGGGGGTTTTTTCACCCTTTGAAGAATTGCCCCAAGGCAGGAGGTGTTTTTGCGCGGCAGGCGGGTAGATTACCCTCTTCGCCTGTGTGTGTATAGTTGTAAGTATTATGAACGAATTGAGAAGGGTCGAAGTTTTTGGTTAACATAATGGCGCGGGCTGCCTAATAATTTTGCGGTCTCCGAAATATCTTATTGCATTTCTAGTTGAATAATGGTTAGCGAAGACGCTAACGGAAGACGGTGGGTTTTCTGTTATTTGTATGAGCCGCGTTGGCTTAAACCTCGACTTTTATTCTAAGGCCGTTGGTTAGATAACGTCCAATGGATTTTGTATAAGAAAAAATAGTATTCATATTCTTGTAAGCATGGGCTTGCAATCTGTCACGTGTGGAATGCTAACTACTGCAAAATGTGGGCATGTGCCCTCAATAATCTAAGAGCCGTGAAATCTGAGAGTATGTTAAGTGAACCATACTTGGGAATTACAGTCGTGATCCTACATTTATTTTCAAAAATTGTATGCCTTTTACACGTAATCAAAACGATAAAGACTTGTAGCATAGTCAGCTTTGTAAGTATGTCTTTTGTTGATAAGGCCGATTAAGATAGCTAAGAGGATGGTATAGGTGCCAGGCAAGACTACTTTGTTTAAAATCATATCCCAGGCACTAACGCATAAAAAACGCAAGAGACATAATATAAAAAATCATAGAAAAACATAGGTAGATACAGGCATAGCCAAATCATTCTCTTGAAAAAAATATAAAAAAACAGGAGAAAACAAAATAGCGATTTTGTTAATTTTAAATAGGAATATTCGGTCAAAGCTGTTGTATCTATCGATCGCCTACGTTGATATATCTCGAGCACAGCGCGACAACAATAGAACTTTCAAATATCTATTTTTAAAAATTTCTGCTGCAAACATTTTCTCTTACTGACATTTTTAGATGAGTAATAAATGTTTTTGGTAGATGCAGAATCGTTTTTTCTCAATAACCGCAAAACATACAGATTTGTTTTTTAAAACAAAGATTACTTAAGGATATAATCTAGATAAATTACAGACAGAAACACGATTGGTGAAACTTTTCTCGATAGATTTATTTTCCATAGTTGGCTCTACAAAAACACTAGTTTCGTTTTTAATCAATACTATGAATAGCGAAACAGTAAATTTTTCTATAATTCGTTAGATAATCATACTAGCTAAGTAAATTACAGACAGTTTCTTTTTAAGTTTGATGGTTTTTGAGATAATGCAGTTTTATCACTTTTTCCGTCTTATCCGGGTAGACTCAGCCCATACAACAAGTCAAAAATTTAACTTATCACCGTTAGAAACTGGTTCTTATTCGACTACTGAACCACTTTTACTATACAAAAAGTGCCAGTTTTGGCAGTTGAACGATAGGTTGTCGATACGATAGTGGTTCGTGCTCAGGCCACTGGTATCACATCATTGTGATAATTAAGAACGCGGCAACTTCCATTTCGCAACAAAATCACCAGCACAAAGCTAATTGCACATAAAATTTTCCATTCTCAACACAAACAACGGAATTACACTCGGTAACTCACTGTCAGGCCACGTCTTACTATTTCTTCGGGGTCATTAGTAGAAACGACACCCATTTCGAGGCCCATTTAGATAAAACGTCAGAGATTTGAACGAAGATTCCCACCCGGTGGGGGGGAGTGGGGGGGTCGGTAATGAGACGCGAAGATTTTCAGTAGGGTGCGAATGTTTATATAGGGTGTCAATTTATGTGCGGGCGAAGTGTGTTTTTGTTGTAATTGCCATTGTGTAGTTTCAGGTGATCATAATGATAATTGTGTTCTTGTGAGTTGTGTTTGTTATATACTATTAGAATAATACGAGAGAAATCTTTTAATTTATAGACATTAGAAAAAGCTGGAGCAGAACTAGGGGTTTAGCATGAACCATTATCGTATCGACAACCTATCGTCCAAATGCCAATCTTTTATTATACAAAAAATGCCAGTTTTGATATTTGGACGATACGTTTTCGATACGATAGTGAATCGTGCTCAGGCCACAAGATGAATAAGTATTTTTATCACTTCCTTTCAAAAACGTTATCAGACTCGATATAAGTTCCTACTTACCAATTTAATACAGAATAATGTCGATACTTTATTCCTTATCTGTGTTTTTTATCACGCAATAATTTCTTATTTCTTTTCATGAAGAAGCTAGACCGTTGAAATTTTCACAAAAGATGTATTTCTGTTGTCGCTATAAGAATATAATAAAACATATTTAAATGAGGCTCCCATACAAAAACGTTATTTTTTTCCGATTATTAAAGATAATGGTATGGAACCCTTCGTGCGCGAGTCCGACTCGCACTTGGCAGGTTTTTTTATACAAGAAAAAAACTAAACTAATTTTTTATGCATCAAAATCTATATTTTCGTATCAAACTTCTGAGGAACCTACTGATAGGTTCACGAAAGTAATCGGTTAAATTATAAAATTTATACAATTATCGCAATTAAGGGGCTCCCAGTCGCTGATTGCTCTTTTTCGAAACGAAAAAAGAAATACTTCTGAACAAGCCACATCTCCTATTTTTTTAAGTATATTACTTCAGGTTCCTACCTAGATTTATATTAAGCTGAAAACATAATAGCAGAAACTTTTCACGATAAAGATATTATTTCAAAATGATACGTTTTAGAATTTATGATCGAAATATTTTATATACCTACTATTAAAATCAACTTGTGATTTATTGTTAAAGATAGGTAATATGTAGATCTAGATTTCTATTAGAATAGATTTTTGATAAGTAATTATACATAATTTATATCATTAATTTATTCGAAAAGCTAAGGCGGACCACGCGCCGACGTGTGTTTGTCGTCATTGCAGCGGTCGGTAGGATTATTTATCGAAGTGATTAAAGATGGGTACATCTTTATTCACTTATACTATACATTATAAAATAGGAGATGTGGCTTGTTCACAAGTATTTATTTTTTCGTTTCGAAAAAAAACAATAGTCGACTGGGAGCGCCTTAAAAATTTAAACATCCTGTATATTATTTAGAATATAAAGCAGCTGGATTCGTTAACTTATATTTAATCTTTGAGACGTAACCCGCGCGGGGTCTGATAGACCCCACACTTTTATGATGCATTATTTAGAGGGGGAACGAGGGAGAACTTTAAGTATCTTCTGAAGAATCTCCCGTGTATTTACTTTATAAGGCTTTGTGAGGGGTGAAATTCGTTTTACAAAATAAGACGCTTGGGAACTTTGTAGTCAACTGTACCAAGGAAGCAGCGGAATTAAATTGTATGATTTTGAAAGAAAGAAGACAACAATATCACTTTTAAATAGACGAAACCTAAAGAGGTTTTCCATTCGTAACGTAGGGTGAGAGCGCTGGTTGTGGCCATTTTAACAACATTTTAAACTTCAAATAAACGGGAACGGGAACGGGAACGGGAACGGGAACGGGAACGGGAACGGGAACGGGAACGGGAACTTAACACAGCATTTGTTAATTCTAAAGCGATACGAAGTTCGCCGGGTCAGCTTGTTATTCATATTTAAATATACAAAACGGGAAATATTTAGTTGTGGCTTGTGGTCAATCAAGTCTAGAGGTATAACGAACCACAATTGTCACTAATCAAAACGGACCATAGACAAATAATTGTATTAACTATAAATTTTATGCAAATTTTAATGCTTAGTTATTGACTGTAAAAATTAATAATAATTCCTTTGTTAGTTAGTTGTGTTCTAAGTACGATAGTTTAATAAAACCGGCTAAGTGCGAGTAGACTCGCGCACGAAGGGCTCCGTACTATCTATAAAAAACGTCAAAAAACAAGTTTTTTTGTATGGGAGCCCCACTTAAATGTTTATTTTATTCTGTACTAGCGACCCGCCCCGGCTTCGCACGGGTAGCATGTTATTATACATATAAACCTTCCTCCTGAATCACTCTATCTATTAAAAAAAACCGCATCAAAATCCGTTGTGTAGTTTTAAAGATATAAGCAAACATACATACGCGGGAAGCGGAAAGCGACTTTGCTTTATACTATGTAGTGATTTAGTATTTGTTGTTATAGCGGCAATAGTAATACATAATCTGTTAAAATTTCAACTGTCTAGATAGCACGGTTCATGAGATACAGCCCTGTGACAGACGGACAGTGAAGTCTTAGTATTAAGGTCCCGTTTTTACCCTTTAAAACTATAAGAAAGAAATTAAAAATTTAAATGAAATACCTTTTCAAAATACCTCATCACGTCCAATCTTATTCACAAGAAACATCCCAACGCTTTGATATAAATCGCTTGACTAACCACACAATTCGATTTTCTCGATTAAAATCGAATGCAGCCCGTCGTGTTTGATACTAGCTTCCATTTACGGCTTTATTCGTTTAGTACGAAACAAAAGTAACTACCTAATAACATTTTCATGAATAAATCAGTTAGTGTTATAAGCGGCGATGTGCTTGCAAACTGCCACGTAATTTTAATTATAAACATAAAATACGAGTAGTTGAAAATATATAAGTTAGCATTCTATATATTGCCAACTTATATATTTTAAGGACATATGAAATGGTAACTTATATATTTAACTACTAGCTGTCCCGAGACGTCGTCCTGTCAAATTTGCACATGCGTTTTTCGAGAATTATACAATTTTCGAAAGATTTAAAAAAAAATCTTTCATAAAAATCTGCTTCTGACACTAACGAATACAACAAAAAAAGTATTAGCAAAATCGATCCAGCCGTTCAATGCGTGTTGTCTTGACCAAGGGAAATAGGGATTCATTTCTTATATAATAAATTTTATGTTTTCAAAAAATTATTTAAATATGAATACTGAAATACTTAAACTGTTCAGTACTTAAAATCCCTCGAGATCATAATACTTCTGGAGTCAGTTTACCCTTATTCATAAAGGAAGCGAATAGAAATAATCGATTCAATATTAAATCGATACAATTTCATTAAAACGGCACAGCTTGGAAATTTAAACTACGGAAATTTTGCCGGCAAGCAATATGGTGGAGCAATTTAGCTCTAACTGAGTCATTTGGGGGAAAGGGGGGGGGGGCGTCTTCGCGGGGGGAGATGATTCGTAATTTGTTTTCTGTAGCTCTTGGCTTACGGCGCTCTAGGTGGATAAAGTGGTGAGGCATTGTTCCTGATTTTGAAAACGACCGCTTTTTGAAATAATGGTTTTCTAAATTCAAATATAAAAATGTATTGGTGCACGACCGGGATTCTGCTTTAAATTGGTGAAGAACGAAAGAAAAAATACTTTTATTATTTTAAATAGAGATATGGGTAATTACGGTCAGCATTCACCGATCAACCATCGAAGATGGTTACGGGCAATGCGCATGATGAAGAGCATCTGAGTTGTCTGCAAGAAAAGTGGAAATCATCTCTATTTCTATTTAAAGCGTTTAAAAAGTACTTAATCATTTAGATTCTTCGATTCTCTGATAAAATTACTTTATTTAGATAGTTTCTCTATATATATATAATGTTTTTCATGATATAAAGCATTTGAATTGTCTCGAAATGTCAGCAATACAATAAAACAATAAACATGGCAATTAGCCGTAGTTCTATTTAAAATGATTAACAACTACAATAATTTTGATTCTATAAATAGAAGAATTATATTTAAATAAATTAAAAATAAATAGGATCACGACTGTAATCCCCTAGTACGGTAGTACATCCTCTCAGATCTCCAGACGCTTAGATCCTTTGAAGATGTCTAGTGGGGGTAGTCAGAGTCACGTCCAAACATTATATTTGGCAAATGCCCATATTTTGCAGTAGTTAGCATTGACGTGACAGGTTGCAAGTCCATCGCCGCTTATAAGAACACTAACTGGTTTCCTCACGATGTTTTCCTTCACCGTGTTGTAAGCAAGTGTTTATGATGCGCATTTAAATTTTATATGTTTTATACTAAGAATTCCGAAAAACTGTTTATTTCTCCTGTTACAGACTTCTACCAGTCACCCGTGGGTGAGCGATGCCACCGCCTAGAGAAAATGCACGGCGTTTCATTACGTTTTACCGGCGGAGAGGATTTATGGGCACCTGCCTTCGGGTTACGGCAGGGAAAAATTACTGGGTTAAGATCCTGCTAAATATTCTGGGCTCATAGTTCCTTGAGTAACAGCGATACCTAAGACTTTTTCATTTGGTAGTAATTTTGCCTTCTAAGCTGTAGCTTGTGGGTTCAATTATGTTAGTTCTGTGTCAGAATCTGGGTGTTATAAGTATTTATGTCTGGGTTTTTTATGTATAATAAGTATGTAATTACAAAAAATAAGTAAGTATTCTGTCGGTAATCTGGTAATGTCATAGTACAAGCTTTGCTTAGTTTGGGGTTATATGGCGAAGTGTGAAATGTCCACCAATATTTATTTGTTTTTTTTTAGTACAAAAATACAATTTAGACCTCATTAAAGAGTAGTTTAATCTGAAGATTTTGTCTTAGTGCTACGAGATGTCGTAGCAGCACTGCTACGCGCGTAGCTAATACGTATGATATTATTAAGATCTTATTACCTCTTAGAAAAAATACTATTTTTCATCTAAGATTTTGTGACTTATTAGTAAGCCTACATAGAATAATTTAATGATATTTTTGTCATACAATCTTTTTCATTATTAACTATATGACTTACCTGATTTTAGTATAAACTAGGAGCACTTAACACGCACTACTTAAAATATAGAATTTCACTGTATTAAGATATAATATTTTTAGTTTTTTTTTACTTTAGTTTTAGTTTGAATAAAGTAACGATTATTACACGAATCACAACTTATAGATAAAAATATCTTTCTAACACATCACACATGTTCACATTTAAATTTTGTTATTTCACAAAACATTTCAACCCTTCAAGTGTAAACGCAAAAGTGACTACAATCTTACTGTCCGATGTCCACTGTGGGAACAAAAACCGGTTCTCCAAGAAATCCAAACACTTGCGTTAAAACAGGTTTTATTATGATAATGAGGGTCGGAATTACCCCAAGATGTTACCGGACAGTGGTCAGCGCGTGGGAATAGTAGGGTAGGATCATGAAAGGGTTGATATTTTATCTTTGTTTTTGAATTGAAAAATCTTCTTATTGTTGTTTTTAAAAATGATGTGAGATCAAAAATAAAACTTTTTTTTTTTATGTTCCGCGCCAAGTTTGGAAATATATGTTTTTCTATTTGTGATAATTTAATAATTTAATCAGCTTGTAGTCGTATTTTTTAATGATTCAATTCCATGTTACCCTATTTTTAGTTTATTTCGTTAAGATTTTTACAGAGTTGCGAGAATTTTGTCGTTTTCAGTCAAAAAACAATAGTTTTTTTTCATTCGTCATTTATTCAGTAAATATTGTTCCTACGAGTATTTTATAAAAAAATACCTTGTAAAAAATGTAGAAATTTTCCGTTTTTACTTCATTATGAGCACTCGGTTTAATGAGGTAGAACAATAATAAATAATAAGTATAATTAGATTTCTATTTTTCTTATAAAAAATGTTGAAATTCCAATAAGAAAACTAAAACAATATACTGCGACATCTATCTGAAAACTTTCGCAATATTAATAGTGGCATCTAGCGGTGAGTTATGTCAACTTTAATAACGCCATCTAGCGCCGAGTGGTTTAACATTTGGTTTTATTCAAACTTACGACTATCAAAAAATATGTTGCAAATACCAGCTGAACAAATAAATAATTTTACATCGTCATATTTATAATAACTAGTATGAAAAAAATACACAAGTACAGTAGACCAGGTGCTCAGATCCTTGAAGATGTCTAAAGAGGGTAGTTAGAAGCTCGCCCATATTACATTTGACACAAATGAAAAATCCACGGATGTTTTCTAGTGAAACTTTTAGTGATACACCAGCGCCTCTACAGTAAAAGCTTAGAACTTTTGTCTTCAAGAAAGCTCTTTGTTAAGATTTATTCCGTGAACCTGGGTTCCGATTTTCTTTTGTTTTTACAACACATTTTTATTTTAACTCTTATCTGGACTTAGACTAACAGATAATCATTCTCAAACCACCTAGGTAACTATAAGTATAATTGGAAAAATAGTAATCTATAACTATTTATCAATAATCACTACATAGTATAAAGCAAAGTCGCTTTCCGCTTCCCGCGTCTGTATGTATGTATGTATGTTTGCTTATATCTTTAAAACTACACAACGGATTTTGATGCGGTTTTTTTTAATAGATAGAGTGATTCAGGAGGAAGGTTTATATGTGTAATAACATGCTACCCGTGCGAAGCTGGGGCGGGTCGCTAGTAATATTATAAATGCGAAAGTAACTCCGCCTGTCTGTCTGTAACGTTATCATGGCCAAACCGCTGGGCCGATTGAGATAAAATTTCATAAGTAGATATAGTTTAAAGTCTTGGAACGAACATAATCTGTTTTTCCCCGAATCTTCTTCTGATTTTCAGGAATTTCTGTTTTGCGATAAAATCGTCAAAAGTCGATTTCCTGAATTCACAGAGAAAGAGGTACAAGCCGTCTACTTAGATAATTGAAATAATAGTATTTAAGACGAGTAATTAAGGCGCTCCCAGTCGACGATTGTTTTTGTTCGAAACGAAAAAAGAAATACTTGTGAACAAGCCACATCTCCTATTTTATAATGTATAGTATATGTGAATAAAGATGTACCCATCTTTAATCACTTCGATAAATAATCCTACCGACCGCTGCAATGACGACAAACACACGTCGGCGCGTGGTCCGCCTTAGCTTTTCGAATAAATTAATGATTTAAATTATGTATAATTACTTATCAAAAATCTATTTTAATAGAAATCTAGATCTACATATTACCTATCTTTAACAATAAATCACAAGTTGATTTTAATATTAGGTATATAAAATATTTCGATCATAAATTCTAAAACGTATCATTTTGAAATAACATCTTTATCGTGAAAAGTTTCTGCTATTATGTTTTTAGCTTAATAGAAATCTAGGTAGGAACCTGAAGTAATATATTTATAAAAATAGGAGATGTGGCTTGTTCAGAAGTATTTCTTTTTTCGTTTCGAAAAAGAGCAATCAGCGACTGGCAGCCTCTTAATGTATTTGATGAATGTAGAATCATTTTTTCCCAATAACCGTAAAATACGCAGTTTTGTTTTTTATGACAGAGATAACTTAAGGATATAATCTAGATAAATTACAGACAGAATCACGATTGGTGAAACTTTTCTGGATAGATTTATTTTCCAAAGTTGGCTCTTCAAAAACACTAGTTTCGTTTTTAATCAAAACTATGAATAGCTAAACAGTTAATTTTTATATAATTCGTTAGATAATCATACTAGCTAAATAAATAACACAGTTTCTTTTTAAATTTGATGGTTTTCGAGATAATGCAGTTTTATCACTTTTTCCGTCTTATCCGGGTAGACATAACTATAAATTTTGACACGGGTCTTTATCACGTAATTACCTTTAATTTACTTTCCCGACGTTGAAAAATAAAATTATCCGGGTAGACTCAGCCCATACAATATGTCAAAAATTTCACTTATCACCTTAAATAACATAGCTTTTCTGATTCCTGTAAGATTAATTACAAAAAAATGCCTTGAAATTGAAACTGTAAACAATGGTGCAAAGTCCATCCGTCGATCTGTCGAGCGGTCAAACGGCCGCGGGCATTGACCTCGGACATAACTGTGTGGAGACAACAATGCGCATAAATTTTTGGAGAACATCAAATACCATCATTATGGTCATCTCCTTTTCTCACTTAATGTGGGGTGGGCACAATTTTTAGGGTTCCGTACCCAAAGGGTAAAAACGGGACCCTATTACTAAGACTTCGTTGTCCGTCTCAGTCCGTCTGTCTGTCAGAGGGCTGTATCTCATGAACCGTGATTCCAGAACATTCCCCATAGGCAGATAGGTAATAATGAAGATTATAGGCAAGTTTTAGATAAATTAGATTTGAATTTTTGTGGAGACCTCATTTTTTTTTTTTAAATAAAATATTTCCCATGTTACTAACTGATAATATAGATTTTGATATGTGAAATAATTTTTAAAATTAATCAAGTAGTTTTAAGTTTATTAATTACAAAAAATCATTTTTTTCTGTTCATAAATTTAGATGTTGAAGACGATAGAACACAGATAATAGAAACATAATAGTCATAATAGTAATTCATTTATAATTATCATTACACGTAAACGAATCATTTTGCTAACTACATCAAAATGTGGGCATGTGCCAAATATAATGTTTGGGCGTGCCTCTGACTTGACCCTAGACATATTCAAAGAATATAAGCGCCTGGAGATCTGAGAGGATGTCTACCGTACTTGGGGATTACAGTCGTGATCCTATTATTTTATTTTAATTAGAGGTCAAAAATCATAAATAGCTCCACAGATTTTATGTCTGACTGCCGGCCGTGGAATGCGACGCTCGGTGCCGGACGCGTCCACACGTTGATACACGGCTCATTATTAGGTGATAACACGTCATGCCACATGGGTAGGGTACGTACTTGTAGATACACCATAACTGGTGATTCTACTAAAAACCAAGTCAAATAACATATAAGTAGGTATTCAAGATCCTAATAATCACTACATAGTATAAAGCAAAGTCGCTTTCCGCTTCCCGCGTCTGTATGTATGTATGTATGTTTGATTATATCTTTAACACTCAAATTCAAATTCAAAAATCATTTATTTCAATAAAATCACAAGGATCACTTTGAAACGTCTTAGGAACTAGGTGAAGCTACACTACACAACGGAATTTGATGCGGTTTTTTTTAATAGATAGAGTGATTCAGGAGGAAGGTTTATATGTATAATAACATGCTACCCGTGCGAAGCCGGGGCGGGTCGCTAGTAATATTATAAATGCGAAAGTGTGTGAGTGAGTGGGTGTGTATGTGTGTTTGTTACTCTTTTACGCAAAAACTACTAAACGGATTAAAATGAAACTTTGCAGTTAGATTGCTTATAGGTACATCAGAATAACACATATGCTACTTTTTATCCAGGTACCACCCGTGCGAAGCCGGGGCGAGCAGCTTGTTATATAATATTAATAAAATAAAATATATAAAGAGAGATATTCTCTTTTATATGCATTATGTATGAACTATATATTATATAAACTTTTATTATAAAGATGCTTAAAAATTTTGTTTTATTGTATTTGCTGAGTCTACCAGGATATGACGGAAAAAGTGATAAAACCATGAAAACCATCAAACTTAATAAGGAACTGTTTTTCATTTGTGTAGCTAAAATGATTATCTAACGAATTATATAAAAATGAACTGTTTAGCTATTCATAGTTTTGAGGAAAAACTAAATTAGTGTTTAGGATGACGGATGAGCCAACTTTAGAAAATAAATCTATCGAGAAAAGTTTCACCAATCATGTTTCTGTCTGTATTTTATCTAGATTATATCCTAAGTTATCTTCGACATAAAAAACAAAACTGTATGTTTTGCGGTTATTGACAAAAAACTATTCTGCATTCATCAAAAAATTATATTACTCGTTCATAAACTAGAAATATAAATAGAAATAGTTTATTTTTCAAATAAAGTGGTACAAATTTTAAATAACATAACTACTAAGAAAATATCAAAATATCACTAAATAATCGTAGGTAGTAGGCATAGGCATATTGGGGTTTAATTTTATTAGTAGGTAGCTAGGTAGTTACATGTCCGTATCCCCAGTATTAGATTTAACTGTGTTACGGCAGGGTAGCTTTTTTATGTAAATACATACTTGATACATTGATAATGATGTACCTTCATTACAATAATTAACTCATAAGCTTGCGTTCTTCTGAGTATTCTTATTAGGCAGCTTCTTTTGACTGTACAAATATATTTATCAAAACGCTTGTTAGAAATAATAATTATCAAACCAAAAATGAAGCCAGTTGGAAACCATTCACAAAAGAATGCTAATAAGAATTTAATCAGATAATTTCTACTAGATATTGTGTCAAATAATTTTATAAAATAAAAATAAAATAAATAAATAGGGTCACGACTGTAATCCCCAAGTACGGTAGACATTTCAGATCTCCAGACGCTTAGATCCTTTAAAAAGAAATAATTATCATTAAACTATTATTTCAAGATGGCCGTTGTTGTGCCAACATGTTGGCCGAGTCAGTTCATCTTAAATTTTAAAGCTAAGGTCGCCGTCTACTATCCTGGCTAAACACCAAGTGGGAAATTCAGTTCATCTTGAATTTTAAAGCTAAGGTCGCAGGTTCCTATCCTGACCAAACACCAATATTTTTTTCTTATCGAAAAGTGTCGCACGTGAGGAAACCATGCCAACCATGGTATGGTTGCAACCTGTCATATATGAAATGCTAGAATCTGCAAAAAAATGTTGGCATGTTCATTAAATTATGTTTTTATCCTGAAACACAGTTTTCACAAGTTCGGGAGCCTATGGATTCATTTTTTAGGGTTCCGTACCCAAACGGTAATAACGGGACCCTATTACTAAGACTTCGCTGTCCGTTTGTCCGTCTGTCTGTCACAGGGCTGTATCTCATGAACCGTTATAACTAGACAGTTGAAATTTTTACAGATTATGTATTTCTGTTGTTGCTATAACAACAAATACTAAAAACAGAATAAAATTAATATTTATGTAGGGCTCCCATAGAACAAACGTGTTTTTTTGCTGTTTTTTATAGATAATGGTACGGAACTCTTCATGCGCGAGTCCGACTTGCACTTGGCTGGTTTTTTTCCATCATTATGTTCTAAAATTAAATGTAACTTAAGGACGTGCCCGGGTTATTTGAATCTAAATGGTTATCTAGGAACCAAAATGGCTGATGTAGGTACTTAAGAGTTACAGTAGTTTTCTTATTAATTTGTGAGTATTTTGCAGAGAAAGATAATATATAATATACTTATAGGATAATATATAGGGCGTCCCACGGATATGCCACATGGAGGGAAAGTACTCTTAATACTGTATAGATGGAACATT
This sequence comes from Hydriomena furcata, assembly GCA_912999785.1. Taxonomy (NCBI): domain Eukaryota; kingdom Metazoa; phylum Arthropoda; class Insecta; order Lepidoptera; family Geometridae; genus Hydriomena; species Hydriomena furcata. Next base: position 2,872,407 of record OU538843.1, read on the forward strand.
TTACTGAAAGAAGACATTATTTGAATTTATAAAACAATTTAAACTGCATTCATAGATCTTTAAATAATTACATGTTTGAACCGGGAATCGAATCCGTTACACGAGAAAAATATTTATCCTGTAGCTTTATCATATTGATCGAAAGGCTTCATTATAAAGATTATTTTTTGCTAAATAACATAGTGTCAGAAATAAAAGGAAGACCATGAAATTTTAACATTTTTAATCAATTAATTTATCAAATGCTCAAAATGAGTCCCTTCCAAGTCCCCCCATAGATCCGGGGCTGCCAAAAGCCTGGGTCCCACGGCGCGTAATACGACGGGCCGCGCCGGATGACGCTCCGCCTGTGTGCGTCCGGCGCGTCGCGTACAGAGCGTTCCGAGCACGGGCCACCACGGATGCATCGTTCCCACGGCGCGTCCGTCATCCTTGGCGTGGTCTGGCCGTGGGGTCTCTTGATATTTTAAAAATCGAATATTTGAGCGCTGTTATTGGTCCGCTCTGCACAGCTCCGAGTAGTAAGATCTTACCCTAAAAGAGTTGATGTTATGGCATCATGAGAATATGATGACTTTCATACAATTGACTTGACTGGCCTCACAGTTCAGTTGGTAGTAACTCTGCCTTCTGCGCTGTAGGTTGTAAGTTCAATTCCCACCCAGGATAAACATTTGTTGATGAACATAGATGTTTGTTCTGAGTTTGGGTGTTAATATGTATGTATAAAAAAAAATAAGTATTTCATCAGTTATCTGGTTCCCATAATACAAGCTTTGCTTACTTTGGGGCTAGATGGCGATGTGTAAAATGTCCACAAATATTTATTTATCGTGAGTCTATAATAAAACGTACATATTATGCCCCATGTAAGTTTAATAGAGTACGATTAACGGTTGAAAAATATATGCCTACCCTCATCTGTTATTTAATTATGACAATGATTAATTTAGATTAGACTAGGTACTGTCCCTCTCTTTCCTAAAGTTGTCTGGTAGAGATAGCTAGTCAGCGATAAGACCGCCCTTTATCATATTTTTTTTTTGTTATTAGGCATGGTATTAAATAAGTAATTATAATTGTTAATTTCTGTTTATGGTGCAATAAAGTATTTTCTATGTTCTATCTTTTTTTTTTTAAATAAAACCTCAGACTAACTAAATTAAGGTACTATTGACATCACAATGACGAATGCTCGCAAGCGAAACGCCAAACTAAATCCAATAAAAGCGAGTCCTCTTTAAAACTTCTTCCAAAACTTGCTCCACTATTTCAAGCCCCGCCCATAAAGACGAAGCGATTTACGTACACCCATCCCGTTCTCGCATGCTAATAAGGAACGTCGTAAAATAGGACGGAAACTAGCCTGACCGCATGCATTGTTATTATAGTTTTAGCATTCCATTTCCAAATGGTGTAACCGTCTTTGACTGCGCAAGCAATTTTAGAAACTACAACCTCGATATAAGGTTGGAATTGGTGTGATGGTTGAAGGACTTAGACTGTTTTTTAAGAGAAACCGTGAAGGAGCTGAGCGTAATTTTTCCGCGAGCGATTTACCAACTTAAGATGATGGCATAAGAGCTATAGTGGCGTAAAAATGACCAACTTAAGACGTTCTCGAAAAAAATACGCGGCGTATAGTTATTCTATATCGACGTCTTGCGCAAGATGGCGGAGAGGCGTTCGAAATTTAAATTTCTCCGAGGAATAGGTGGGGTATTCTGTGTAGTTATGAAGGTAAGTTTTGGGAGTTAGCCGCTGTAGCGCTGTAGTCAATTTTGTATGAGCTTTGTAAAACGACTAATACGGAGATGTGAAGCGATTTTATGCTGAATTTTCGAGTGTATTTTATGGAGAATAGGAGTGCTTTTGTTTTAGGGCTCATTAGAAAGATCTGGAACGTTGTTCTAATAGAATATTTTTGACTTTGAACACGTGATGTTATTTTCGGACTTCATCCCCGCTGCTCTCTTAGGGGTTGAGTTCATCATAAAATAAAGATAGGTACCTACCCTTACTCTTCAAGTGTCAAGCTTTTAAGACGTATGGTTTAGGCTATGTTAGGAATATAATAATAACTAGCGACCCGCCCCGGCTTCGCACGGGTAGCATGTTATTATACATATAAACCTTCCTCCTGAATCACTTTATCTATTAAAAAAAACCACATCAAAATCCGTTGTGTAGTTTTAAAGATATAAGCAAACATACATACATACATATTACATACAGACGCGGGAAGCGGAAAGCGACTTTGCTTTATACTATGTAGTGATTACTAACTAGCAATAAAGAAATACCATTGGTATTAGACGGGAATAGATCTGTTGCTTTGTCAGTTAGAAACGTAAGAGCTTTATTTATAGTAGATAGTTGTAGGTAAGTAGGTGTTTAAAATTTTCAATCACAGTTTTTGGTAAAAAATAAAAAATATAATATTATATTTATATTTTGTTGTTTTTATAAGTCGAAATATAATTACCTATCTCTCTAGGTGTTTTTTTTACGAGACACCATTGACCTCTAAAACTTGATCAATTTTTATAAATCAAATCGCAAAACCGGTTTGAACAAGATTGAACTAGTCCAGACATTATATTTTAGAGTTCGAATTTCTTGTGAGAATTTGGCGTGAGAATGACCCCATTCAACCCTGTTTTTAGGAACCTGCTACCATTTGAACAGTTATTATTTTGGATCAGTGCAAAGGGTGTCTTAGGGTGATAAGTGAAATTTTTGACGTTTTGTATGGGCTGAGTCTACCCGGATAAGACGGAAAAAGTGATAAAACTGCAAAACCTTGAAAAACAACAAAATTAAAAAAAAATTGTCTTTAATTTAGTTAGCTAGCCTAACCTACCTATGGTTATCTAAAGAATTATATAAAAATGAATTATTTAGCTATTCATAGTTTTGAATAAAAACGAGTGTTTTTGAAGAGCCAACTTTGGAAAATAAATCTATCGAGAAAAGTTTCACCAATCGTGTTTCTGTCTGTAATCATAAAAATCAATATGTTTTGCGGTTATTGAGAAAAAACGATTCTGCATTTATCAAAAACATTTATTACTCGTCTTAATAAGAAGAGGCGTAGCTTCACATAGCTCTTAAGAAGTTAAGACGTTTCAAAGTGATCCTTGTGATTTTATTGAAATAAATACCTTTTCACTGTAACTTTGTATACCAACTCGTATTTACACTATTGTACATCACTACATAGTATAAAGCAAAGTCGCTTTCCGCTTCCCGCGTATGTATGTATGTTTGCTTATATCTTTAAAACTACACAACGGATTTTGATGCGGTTTTTTTTAATAAATAGAGTGATTCAAGAGGAAGGTTTATATGCATAATACATGCATAATATAGTAGAGAAACACTGATAATTTTAGAGGTTTCTAATGTGATGTCGTATATAAACACATTTTTTTACGCTTACATTGCAAATGCTGGCTGAACCCCACGAGATATATCAAAATAATGTACTACAGTATTGTACACCTTAAAAACGTCTACAAAAAAGTCAACGATGGTATTAGAAATGTCTTACGCACAGCGAAGCGGGCACGGGTCAGCTAGTTTATCTACATTTTGATTTTTGTATACCTATTTGTTTGTGATGATTAAACTAAAAAACTGCTGAACCAATTTAAAAAAATATTTTACCTTTCAAAACATAAGCTACATTATCAGCGAGAAAACTAAATTATGTTTTATTTTCAAAAAAAATAGAGGCCTCTACGAAAATTCATTAATTTAATGTAAGGTATCAAAAATTTGCCTTTAATCTTCAAAGTTTTTAAACAACCTTATATAAACTAGAACTAAATAGCACAATCACAATATGTATAGATGTCACTAAAAAAATATAGTTTTTATGTTTTGTTAGTGCTTAATCTGATCCCAATAGTACCTACAAGCTTTTTTTAGTTTAAGGCACTATGTGAATAACCAGACGTTGTCCTGACAACTTAACAAATTTCAATAATCCCACAGAAAAAAGAACATTAAGTTTTTTCCAAACTTTACGCCATTATCACGACCTATACCTACCAAACATAAAAAAAAAACCGGCCAAGTGCGAGTCGGACTCGAGCACGAAGGGTTCCGTACCATTATCTATTAAAAACAGCAAAAAAATAAAACACATTTGTCTTAAGGGTACCCCACTTAAATATTTATTTTATTCTGTTTTTAGTATTTGTTGTTATAGCGGCAACAGAAATACATCAACTGTGAATTTCAACTTTAAAGCTATCATGGTTCATGAGATACAGCACTGTGACAGACAGATGGTCAGCAAAGTCTCAGTAATAGGGTCCCCAGTAGTAGGTTTTTACCCTTTGGGTACGGAACCCTAAAAACACAAAAATCGGTCAAGCCGGAGGAGTTTGCTTACAAACACTGTGACACGAGAATTTTATATATATTTTACACAAAACACACGACGATTTCGCAAATCTCCACGAATGAACGCAACATTATCTAATTGAAATGGTTACAACGTTTCAGTTTACACAGTGACCCTTAGGTACCCTGCAGGTCAGACCCACGGTCAAGGCCATCCAATATTATTGTCCAGCAAATTGTTATATCAACATCTACACCACGGGGTTAACGATCATGAGGTTATACAGATGTAGAATCATCTCAGAGCATTAACCTCTGAAAGACGTTTTTAAAACTAAAAAAAAACCGTCAACAATGATTCGACCAATCAAAAAGTCAAAAGACGATATTCGTTTTAGAAAAAAAATGTTTTTTTGTATGACCTCTATCTTTCAACCTGGTGATCCGATTTCAATGAACGTGCTACCTCCGAAAGGTAGCTCAAGCTACCTGCGAAAGTAGCGTATAATATGCCAATCTAACCCTCGTATTCAAGAACGACACTATGAGTACACGCACCCACAGTGGACGAAATCTTTTTTCATAAAAATAACTTTATGTATTGTGCGACACTGCATAGTGTGACTAGAGGCACATAGTCGTGTGCCTCTAGCCAAAGTTGAGCTCTAAAGGCACACGGTAGCGTGCGCCATAGTGCCGCTCAACACATAAAGTAATGTTTATGAAAAAAGATATCGTCCACTGTGGGTGCGTGTTCTCATAGTGTCGTTCTTGAATACGAGGGTTAGGCTATGTAATTGTATATTCCAAAAATCATCTAAATCCGTTTAGTCGTTTGGACGTGATTGAGCCACATACAACATCTTCACAATCTTTCGGATTTATATTAAAGTAGAATGAAATTTTATGTTATTCGTAAAGGTTTAATTTTTCTTCAAAGGTACCTTAAAAATCGATTAAATCTGCAGTCGATACTACGCAGATACATAACATCTAGTGTATCCTAACCTTAATTAAGGTGCGATCTTCATTTCAATTAAGGTTACCCGGTCATACTCGTACCTAGAGATCCAACGGTCAAGGACAAGCGGTAAATGTCAATTAATAGACAAACTAATTGCTCAATTGACTCAATCTCTGATAATATCTGATATTATAGGATTTGGTGTCTGGACTGCTTACTAGTTGCATTTAGGTCAAGATAAAACATTATTGTTGCTGTCTGTACTTTTTAGGGTTCCGTACCCAAAGGGTAAAAACGGGACCCTATTACTAAAAGTTCGCTGTCCGTCAGTCCTTAGGTCTGTCACAGGGCTGTATCTCATGAACCGTGATAGCTAGACAGCTGAAATTCACAGATTATGTATTTCTATTGACGCTATAACAACAAATACTAAAAACAGAATAAAATAAATATTTAGTGGGCTAGTTATACAACAAACTAGTTTTTTGCCGTTTTTTATAGATAATTGGTACGGAACCCATCGTGCGCGAGTCCGACTCGCAATTAGCTGTTTTTTTTTTAAACTATAGTCCCAGCAGACGTAGTCTTGTCAAATTACAATTAGAACCTTCTGCTGATAATAACAAATACAACAAAGAATTGACAAAACCGGTTCAGCCGTTTACGCGTGATTCCATGACCAAGGAAAATAGGGATTCATTTTTATATAAGATTATTTAACTAGCTTTTATCCGCAACTTCTTCCGCGTATATTCAGGAAATCAATTTTTGACGATTTTATCGTAAAACATTGAAATTTATGAAAATCAAAGATTTTTTTTGAAAATAAGTAGCTTGTATCCGTCTTAAGACTTTAAATAATCTCTGTATAAAATTTCATCACAATCGGCCCAGCGGTTTGGCACGCTGGTGTGCAATAAATCTGACATCACAGACTAAAAACATTTAGTCTTCATAGCAACGCAGTTTTGACTAATACGATACGATACGCATTCTACCAATAATTCATAATTTATTTTATCATAACAAGGTTTGTAGAAAAAAAAATTGCTTTTTCTTATACAATTATTAAAATTTAGACAGAACAAAGTTTGTCGCGGGTCGTCTAGTATTATTATAAACGTGATTTCCTCTTAGTTTTTATAATGGTACTAGGTACCTAGATAGTAGGCTATATTAATCAAACTATGATTTCACAGAAATCTATAAACAATACCAAGTTATTTATTGATGTAAGGTGTTGATAGGTCGTCAAAGTAGGTGAGTGGAGATCGAGCGGTCAGCGGCCGGCGACCTCAGTAGCATGTGCTAGCCGGTACTAGTGTATTTATGTCTCGAAAGTTAACTCAATGTCTTTATCTCACTTCATTTGGGTACTATTATCTTCTATAATATAAAAATTAATCGCTGAATGTGTTGCTAAGCGCAAATCTCGAGAGCAGCTGAACCGATTTCGCTAATTCTACTTATCTTCTTAAGTTAAGGAAAAAAAAAAATAATTGAGTGTAGAATAATTTTGACAGACGATTTATATAAATAACAAACTAAATGAATTCATTATAAATATAACTAGCGACCCGCCCCGGCTTTGCACGGGTTTAATACAGATAAACCTTCCTCCTGAATCACTCTATCTATTAAAAAAAACCGCATCAAAATCCATTGTGTGGTTTTAAAGATATAAGCAAACATACATACATACATACAGACGCGGGAAGCGGAAAGCGACTTTGCTTTATACTATGTAGTGATAATGGTAACCTTAATAATGTGAAATGTTTGGTTTTTTGCATGGGCTGAGTCTACCCTAATAAGACGGAAAAAGTGATAAAACCGCATTATCTTTAAAACCATCAAACTTAAAAGAAACTGTCTAAAATTAACTTAGCTAGTATGATTATCTAACAAATTATATAAAAATGACCTGCTTAGCTATTCATAGTTTTGATTAAAAACGAAACTTGTGTTTTTGAAGAGCCAACTTTGGATAATAAATCTTTTGATTAAAGTTTCACCAATTGTGCTTCTGTCTATCATTTATCTAGATTAAATCCTTAAGTAATCTTTGTCATAAAAACAAAACTGTATATTTTGCAGTTATTGAGAAAAAACGATTTTGCATTCATCAAAAACATTTATTACTCGTCTTAACATAATGATTCAGTGAGTTTTTCAATACCAAGTGATCCTTGTAATTTTATTGAAATAAATACCCTTTGACTTTCACTAAATACCATCACCCTTTTTCAAAATTACCATATTTATTGGTATTTTTTTCAATTTTCGACCTTTTTATAACCCCGTAAATATGCATGAGTTTCAGTGGTAGGGTGTGTTTGCGCGTTTGGGTCAGATAATTGCTCAGTCCGGTCCGTGTTTGTTACATTGTCGTGATTTCTCAACCAACATTACCGTCTTTAGGAGTTTAATGATAATAGTATTCAATTTTGCGGAGAAAGGCGTTTTGACCGAGTGGGAGGTACATCGACTTTCAATCTGGAGGTATGTTCGAATACCGGCTTGCATCAATGGATTTTTCTGTTCGAAAAATTTATATGCGCATCAAAAACACGTGCTCACAACGGTGAAGGAAAACTAGTTAGTATTCTTATAAGCGGCGATGGGCTTGCAACCTGTCACGTATGGAATGCTAACTACAGCAAAATGTGGGCATGTGCCAAATATATGGTTTAGACATGCCTTTATGATATTTTTCTTTGTCGTTCTGAGAACGTGTTAACGCGCTTATAATATTTCGAATCAATAATTCCATTGATGCACGACCGGGATTCGATCCCACGGCCTTCGGGTTTAAAGACAATGCACCTCCCTCTTGACCAACACGGTTTTTTAAATGTTTATTTCTAAATTATGTCTTCTAAAAGCTAGGCCCGACGGCAAAATTGCGCCGCCCGCCCTTCCTTAACCGGAAACGGAACGTTCACCGTCCATGATAAGTATTTTATACATCATTTATTTATTTACATTTAATTTTATACATTATATTAGTAATTTAATTTGTTTGTTTGTACTTTATACCCCGATAACAATTTGATGAAAAGTTATATTTCAAACCCAGAATATAAAATGAAATGAAATGAAATGAAATTATTTAATTATTTGATAATTTAATATCTAATATTTGTTCAAAAATCATAATTAAATTATCATTAAAAATAATAAAGTAGTTTACAGGTACTTTACTGATAAATATTTAAGATCTAAGATAATTTAAGAATAAAATAAACATCAAAAAATACTTGAGAATCCTTTTTTATTGACGTAGGTCAACATTCAATAAAAATGATTTTGAAGTTTTCTTTTGAAAAATATATTTCAATTACAAGCTTTTGTAAAATCATCAATCATCAATCATCAACCATCGAGCACCAGTACGCTATCATATCATATAACATTGTCATCGGAACTTGACAAGTGCAAAATTTTTACTCAATCGAAGTATTTACTAAAGAGTTCCATTGTGATTGTCTGTTGAACAACTCCTGACTCCATCATCAGATCAGCTCACTATTACCAAATAATTGCATTGTTACCGAAGTTACATAAGTATGCGAAATTTCAGCTCAATCGGTTGGGGATAATTGCTTCAAAATTGAGTTGCAAGATTCCACCTTATATTTAACTTATACTTACACTTATATTAAACATAGTTATTTATACATACATACGAGTACATACATTGTAAGTTAAATAAAAGCTTGTAAGAATACAAGAAATTCTAAACCTCAAAAACTTATACCATGTGAAAAATTATAGACACCTAAAAAATAATAATCCAAAACTTGTATTTATAAAACGACAGATCTGATAAAAGATAAGTTTTTTTTTTAAATCAAGTTATCAATGACTGAGAAAGAAGCTCCCCTTCAAAGAAAGTGAATCTTTTTTGTAAAGAATGTGATAGTTTTTTTATTAGATTCAACCTGTTTTGTTGACCGGCAGGTCGTGGGTACGAATCCCGGTTTGGAGTATATTTTATTGTGAATTCAACTTGATAAAGCAGACTTATCTATTTTGGAGTTTCTGGAGACTTCTCTATTTTTTAGAAACGAGTTTTTGGTGAGATTATTGGGGTTTGGTAGTTTTCACATGCAATTCTTATAAAACCTGTATTTGTAGTACTTTGTATTGAGTATTTCTATACTTGTTTTTTGTTAAATGTATTTTAGTTTTGCGCTGTAGGTTGTGGGTTCGATCCCCACCCGGGATAAACAAAACATTTGTGTGATGAACATAGATCGGGTCGCTAGTGAATAATAAGTATGTATTTACAAAATAATAGTATATAAGTATTCTATCAGTTATCTAGTTCCCATAGTACAAGCTTTGCCTAGTTTGGGGCTAGATAGCGCTGTGTGAAATTTCCACCAACATTTATTTAATTTATTTATTTATCCTCTACTTGCTACAATTCCGACACGTCTTCTTTTGTTTTTACACACACATACAACAATCACAAGTCGTGATATGTGCGGTTGGGAGATATCACAATTCGGTTCTGATACAGTGTCTGCTGTCATTTGAATCGTCATTTTGGCATGGCTGTCACGTCCTGTCAGTACATCGGTATGAGAACAGCGAGCTGGTCTAATTAGGAAATGAAGAAAACTAGAAACAACGGAACTCATTGATGGATTCAATTAACTTACCAAAAAAACACTACTGCATTATATAAAAAAAAAATATAAATAAATATTGGTCGACATTTCACTCATCGCCATTTTACCCCAAACTAAGCAAATCTTGAACTATGGGAACCAGATTATTAATAAAATATTTATATACTTTCTTTTTAATACATTCCTATCATACACATCTTATATATACATATACAGTCGTGGTCAACTAATTAGGGACATGCAAGATAGTGAAGAACAATAACCGGTTATGTACATACAAATATAAAACCATATTGATTTCTCAGTAACTATTATTTGCATAATTTGGCCCGATTATTATGCTTTAAATGGCTGTAAATAAAATAATAAATAAATAGAAAAAAGTATTTAATATCAAAGGTTGAACATGTATTCAATTTTAAGGTATAATTCTGTAGCTGGACATTTAATTAAGGACAGTAAACTATAATGAAAAATAGAGTTAAACAAAAGTAATAATCTGCAGTATTATAATATCTTTAACAGCTCCATTTTATTACGTGTAAAATCAGTACCCAGTAGCAAAACCTTTGTTAGTAATTACCGCTTGACACCGATGTGGCATAGACATTATCAGTTTCTGGCATGTTTCGACAGGAATGTTTGCCCATGCCTCACAAAAAGCTTCATTAAGTTCATCTAAAGTTGTGGTACGATAAGTGGCTACTTTTTTCTTGATTTCGTGCCAAAGGTGCTCGATTGGGTTAAGGTCCGGGCTATTTGCTGGCCAATCTAGCACCGATACTGACTGACTGGTAAGAAACGACTTGACTGAACGGGCGGTATGTTTCGGGTCGTTATCATGCTGAAACGTCCATATAATAGGGAGATGCTCCTCAGCATAGGGAAGCATCGTTTCCTCCAATATTGCCTTGTATTGATGTTGGTCTAAGTTACCCTGAACTTTCCTCACAGGTCCCACTCCACGTCCAGAAAATGAACCCCACATTTTAATGTTTCCACCGCCATGTTTCACCTGCTTTTTTGTAAATCTTGGATTCATTTCCGCTTTTACTGGACGCCGTACGTATTGCCTTCCATCTGAAGAAATCAAATTAACCTTGGTCTCGTCAGAGAACAATACATGTTGCCATTGGGCGTAGGTCCAATGTCCATATTTACGTGCAAACGCCAAACGAGCATTTCTATGTTCTTTCTTCAACAACGGTACTTTGCGAGCCACTCTTCCGAACAACCCTGCTTCTACCAGACGTCGTCGAACGGTCCTCGCTGAGACACCAGCTCTTTCGTCTGTCCCAAACACTTCGTGTTTAATTAAAATAGAGCCTAGAAACGGATCTTTCTTAGCTAACCTGGTTATCATTCTATCTTCTTGCGGAGTTGTTTTTCTCGATCTTTTTGTTCTGGGCACATTTAAATCTGTGTTATTGCGTCTGACATGTTGCACTGCATTGTATACCATAGTTTTTGAACAATTTGAATGTTCTGCTATCCTTCGGTATGGCCAACCATGCTCGACAACAAACTTCATGATAATTTTTCGTAGTGTTGGATCGCAACTTTTATTTTTACCCATTTTTCTTCAAAATATTTTTCAAAACTTAAAATAAATATCGGGATTGCCGCCAAAACTACCACGAAACAATAAGAGAAGAAGTAAAAAAGTATTGAGATTCAAATTTTGAAAATAGAACGCAATATCTCAGTGTCCCTAATTAAATGGCCAGCCAGCATTATTTGAACAAATAGCACTACGATAATCTATCAGCTATACTGTAAAGAGGTTTAATGTTTAAGAAGTTGTTATTGTTTGTATAATCGGGCACATAAATGACTAATTATACTTACATGTAAGAGATATGGAATATGGTTAAAAAATAAATTCACAATTCGGTTTAACCAAAGAGTGTCCCTAATTAGTTGACCACGACTGTATATAAAAGAAAGTAGTGTTAGTTACACTATTTATAACTCAAGAACGGCTGAACCGATTTGGCTGAAAATTAGTGAGGAGGTAGCTTAGAACCAGAAGACGGACATAAGATTTTTATAACGGGAACGGGAACGGGCACTTATCACAACATTTTTGAATTCTAAAGCGATACGAAGTTCGCCGGGTTAGCTTGTTAATAATAATAATAAAAAAAGGTAGGATAAATTACAGGGTTTATAATTAAATACTGAAATTAGATGTTCAGATCATGCATAATGTAAAATAAAAACAAAATGATAAATTTTTTACTTCATATTTTGGCTCTTTTCTAAAACCTCGATGCCTGAATAAAAATAATAATTTATCAATCAGAATTTTTAACTAACCATTTGTGCCTATTATGCCAGCGAGATATTAACAGATAATCGAATGTCAATAGGCTGCATCAATTGCCAATCGATTGAACCTATTTAGAAAGAAAACAAAGAAAAAGTTACACACATTATGAATCAGAACAATTTATCGAAAAAGGTTAAACATTTACAAACATTATGAGTTAATACACTACATTCGTACTTTTTAATACTTTTAATACATGATTGTACACAGAAAACACTAACAATTATAACATTACAAAGAATATGTACAAAAACGAGCTTAACCCTAAAAGAGTTATCTACCAGCAAACCGTATCGTAATCGCTATTACGAAAACGATCAATTGGTCGCGCCAATGTGTGTCTATTACATTAGCAATTATCATTGACCTACTATACTATTAAACTACTTTCTCAGACCTAACAAAACAAACTCAGAACCTAAATCTTTGACTGACATCTTTATTTAAGTATAGAAATAAATAATATCTCTTTTTTTTCAGCCCTTATCCCATTACATGCAGGGTAGACACAACATGTAAATAAAATATGTCTGCTGTATACTAAAGAATATTTACAAAATACACAAGATCAGTTGAGCTATGTAAAGATCGTTGCAAACAATATATAGATAGCTCAACATAGCAACTTGAAACTTGCCAAAACTATCACTGAAAATTCAAACTGACTACCCGCATCCTTCATAGGAAATCGGCCGATAAGAACTCTAGGTGTCTACAAGACTAATGTTTCCGTTTTCCTTGGGGCCCCTCGGACCCTAAAAGGGCTTATCAAAGGTATCGGAGACAGACGGTCCCCTCTTTATAGAATTTTAGGGGTGCGGGCGGAGTCTCCCCCTTTTTGCTACGTACATTTTCATTTCCTTCATCTTTCTCCGCTTTCGAGAGCGCAGAGGCGGATTCAGGATATAGTTTTATTAATTATTTTGTTCTTTTGTTTTGTAAACGTGTAAATAATATTCGGTAATAAGGTAAATGACGTCATTTTGTAACGAAAACTGAATAATACGAGTATCTTGGATTTGATTTGTTCCTGGCCTAATTGGTACCCGTGGTTCTTGACGCCTGTGAATTATTTATTTAAAAAAAATATATAATCTATGTTACTCGCTGATAATGTAGCTTTTGATTGGTGAAAGAATTTTATTTTTTTAGTTTATAACGTACATTATATTAAATACATATTTTTTTTCTCTATAATATTAAAATTAAATGAAATAAGTTCACGACTGTAATCCCCAAGTATCTACGGTCAACAACGGTCTTGAAGGTGTCTAGGGTTAGTCAAGTCAGTTAAAATATTAGTGTAGATTATAAATAAAAACATTAAGTAAAATTACTCTTTTCAAATTCAACCCTGCGATCAATTCCCCGTCTTACACCAGCAACCTTAGACACCCCCCACCCCACCGCCCGCCACCCGCGCACTTCGTTAGCGAACTTCCATACTTTGTAATATGCAAATGTAGTGTCTAAGGGGATGTTTCTGAAAATATTCCTACACGGTCCATTGTGAAAACACTGCTATAAATAAAAAATATATTGGTGTACTTTTACATACAACGCCATCTAGCCCCAAGCTCAGCCAAGTTTTTGATGTGATGCTGAACAAGATAACTGATAGAATACTTATATACTTTTTTTGTAAATAGGTAAATAGGTAAATACATACTTATGATACACTAGCCGACCCGTGAAAGACGTAGTCCTGTCAAATTTCAATAATCGAATAGAAAAGTCTGAATGTTTTTAGGCTATGATGTCAGATTTGTTGCTCACCAACGCCATCTATACAGAAATCATCCCTTTTGCGTTTCTTTATAATTTTAATGATGTTTTTCATATTTTAAGTAGACTATGACCTATTGGAGCTACCTACTGTGGGTGCGTGTTCTCATAGTATCGTTCTTGAATACGAGGGTAAGTCACGCAATTTTTTCAAAATTATTATAATTTTTGACTAGCATACAAAGCGTGGTACAATGTGTGGTTGAAATCAGAAGCTGGTTTTGATACAGTTTCTGTTACCCGATTGAACTGTCATTTTGCATGGCTGTCACGTTGCGATGCCAGTACATTGTAGAGACAGCGAGCTGATCTGATTAGGAGACAAAGGATACGACGAACAACGGAACTCTTTGATGGATTATTAGATTGGTCATCTTTGTTTAGATCACACAGTTCTAAATAGGTATATAAAATTCTTATATAACTAACTGACTGAATACAACCTAACCTAATAATATTAATTTTAGATTTTTACTAGCTGTCCCGACAGACGTTGTCCTGTCAAATGTCAATAATCCCACAGAAAAAAGCACTTTCGTTTTTTCCCGATCTTTACGCCACCCTTATCACTTAGGGGTATGAAAAATAGATGTTGGTCAATTCTCAGACCTACTCAATATGCTCACAAAATTTCATGAGAATCGGTCAAGCCGTTTCGGAGGAGTACAGTAACTAACATTGTGACATGGAAATTTTATATATTAGATTTTGCTATGTCCTGACAGGACCCATGTACTAATACTAATACTACTTACCCTATAAAATAAATAAATAAATATTGGCGGACTTTACACACAGCGCCATCTAGCCCTAAACTAAGCAAAGCTTGTACTATGGTAACCAGATGACTGATAGAATACTTATATTCTTATTTTTTTGTAAATACATACTTTTTACATATATTAACACCCAGATACAGAACAAACATCTATGATCATCTCACAAATGTTTATCCTGGGTGGGAACACACAACCTACAGCGCAGAAGATAGAGTTACTACCAACTAAGCTGCAAGGTCAGTCCTAAGACCTACCTACTATTTATTGTACATGATGCAAATAAATGAATAAATAAGTCCTAGAAGCATGAAACTTAGAGAGTATCTTGCTTTTTGTAGGGGAGCACTGAGAAGGTACCCGAAACTCGACCCTTAAAAGGAACAGCGGGGGTTGAAATCTGTGAAGTCGCTGGTTTCCTCTAGTTATTCATAGACTTTTCAAGATGAATACTATCTAAATGTTTTATTGTCGATTTCATTACCTGTGGGCAGTGCCCCCGCCAAGTCCCTTACTTTAAGGGTCCTTCTGTCTTATGTTATTACGTAATTAGCTAACCTTTACGTAATAACTTAAGACAGAAGGACCCTTAAAGTAGGGACTGAATAAATTAACCGACTTGGTATTACATGGATCTCACAACTTTTGACGGTAGAAGAACTGAGTTGCGTTGCGAGACTTGGCTTTTTTTTGATTATGTTTTTGATGGCATTTTATGTGTGTCGCTGAGCAACTACTTATAAAGTTGCCCGTGTAAGAAGACCTTAAGGGGATGGCGTCTTAAAATGAATTAATGACACACAGGTGAGTCGCTTCCACGGACGCTTATGTAAGTAAGGGTGGTAACGTCTCAAGATTAAGGGTTTTATTAGGGTGGGGAGGGTAATTTTAGGTTATTCTGTTGATGAAACGAAATTTATGGGGCAATGTTTTTCCTGTAGATAGATACATCTAACGTATTAAGGTTATATGGTTGTTTTCCCTACATAATTATTCTATCCTAATAATATTATAAATAGAAAAGTTTGTGATAAGGCTGCTATGTTTGTTTCCTAATCAAAAATAAACGACAAAACGGATTAAGATGAAATTTGCTGTAGTATGGAGATAAAAAATCAGAATAAATGAAGGGGGAACTTATAATGCAAAAAACTACCCCTAAATGATAAAAAAAAAACGCAATAAGGATGAATTTGGTATAAATGGCGCTAATGTGCAACAAATGACATCAGACTAAAAACATTTAGTCGTCATAGCAACGCAGTTTTGACTAATGAATGATACGCATTCTACCAAAATTCGTAACTTATTTTATCAGTACAAGGTTTGTTGGGAAAAAATTGGAAGCTGCCTGAAACTGAATTTTCCTATGTGATTATTACAAAAAAAAATTACAGAACAACGTTTGTCACGGGTAGGCTAGTATTTTATATTGAGTGAATACTTCAGAAGAATGACTTGCATAATAATTTTGATACAATGTTCTATATTTAAAAACATTAACTTCTAGAGAGTATTTAATAGGTATACAAAGTATGTGTGCACGACAAAACTTTTATTATAATTATTTACGAAAACCTTTTTGGAATATAGTTTTGAAATTTTGTGTATTACCTTCGAAGAATTAGAACGACAGTCAGTTGTGTGAAAATAAAAGCGTAAGAAAGTTGTTTGGTATTTTTTCCTGAAAGAACCCAAAAATCGAGGCTTCGGCTCCGCGCAGCTCTCAATCTGAAAGGGTCAGGTATATACATAATATTACAACACTATTCTAATGCGCATATACATTTTTCGAACGGTAAAATCCATTGGTCGAAAGTCGAGGTAACTCCCACTATGCTATCACAGTTAAAATCAAGTACAGACCTATAATAATTTATCAAGAAGGTATTAATTGTGAAAACTATTGGACAATAAGTCACTGTTATTAATGTTGGGCCGGCGGGGACATCTGTCCTAATGGGGAAAGTAAGCTACTTTGGAGAAATGTTTTATCATTAAATGATAAAACGACTTTTCGTCTATTCTGAAAAATTATGCCAAGTGCGAGTCGGGCTAGCGTACGAAGGGTTCTGTTCCATCAATAAAAAACAGCAAAAAAAATCACGTTTGTTGTATGGGAGCCCCACTTAAATATTATTTTATTCTGGTTTCAGTATTTGTTGTTATAGCGGCAACAGAAATACATCATCTGTGAAAATTTCAATTGTCTAGCTATCACGGTTCATGAGATACAGTCTGGTGACTGTGGTGACAGACAGACGGAAAGCGGAGTCTTAGTAATAGGGTCCCGTTTTTTTCCTGTTCTAGGTGTGCGATTTGCGTAATTTTAACCGACTTTATTTTTCGATACTTTAGATTACAGCTTGTCCTACCCAAGGCCAGAACAAATCACGGTAAAAGAATGTTTACTTTTGAAGGCGCACAGCTGTATAATAAACTACCGTCAATTATAAAAAATGTAAGCTCGTTCAATGCATTTAAATTAAAACTTACTCAACATATAACTCAATCATGTACTTAAAACAATAACTTTAAATGCATTGTATGAGTGCAAAAGTGAAGCAATGTTTAGTTATCTAGTTTAGTTAGAACACTGAATGTAGTTTTGAGCGACGTTTGTTAATTATTTACCCTAATATTATGTTTCTCATGTAAGTGACTGTAATGTCTTTTTTGAGAATAAATTTCTTTAAACCTACATTATTGCAATTTTCGCGAGGATCCCTAATTTTTTTTAAATAAAATGTATCCTATGTTATTTTCTAATAATGTAGCTTTTGATATGTGAAAGTGTTTTTTAAATTGGTTAAGTCGTTTTTAGTTTATCCATTAAAAACAAAAATTCTAAAATATATTTTTTTTCCTCTTGATAATACATACGAGTATTATTGTAGACTTGGCCGCTTCGCTGGGGGACAGATAGTTTCACATCTGGTATTCCAATCTTCAAAATAAATTATAGCCTATTATGTTGCCGAGAACTAATAGCTACATAACAAAAAAAAACATCAAAATCCGTAAAGTAGTTTTTGCGTGAAAGCAGGACAACAGACAGACAGACAAAAATTTCAAAATGTTTTTTTTGGCTTGTGTTACTTGTATGAAGGCCCCTAGGAGTATTTTTTTAAATTTTTATTCAATGTACAGAATTTAACTCTTCTACAGTTTTATTATATGTATAGATAGAATAGATGAGGATAGAAACGCAGAGCTATATAACTTAGCCGGAGAATCTTATCCCTCCTCTAATGTCGCATCTTTACACTTGGGAATGGTTCTCAAACTTTATAAACAAAATTGATGACATGGTGTATTTTTAGAACGTAATAATTATAGTATTTATATTCACTAACGTAAAACAGTTTTTACTTACAATACCCATTAGCAGAAACAAAAAAAATCCTACCACGCTAAAATTCTGGTTACCTATTCCCATTACCAATAGGCTACGAGTATTATGACAGCGAAAACAAAAGACAAAGTCATTCTAAAAGACGATTGTTTTTGTTTCGAAATAAAATAACGAAAAATCGTTTTTTCAGATAGTCAGTGACAATGACAATCCTACAGGCATACATAAGAGACAGAGATAATAATGGCAGCAAATAACCGAAACCAAAGTGAAAAACTATCATTTAAAGTCAGGCATCAACATTTTGTAAAATACGGTTGAAAAATTCACTAAGTACATTTGCTCTAGCTTTTTCGGTGATAAATCGATCAAGTTGCATGATCTAAATATCTGGATAGTTTAGTAATAATACACAATTTATTAGTACCTATCTTCGCCGTGTATAGTCAGACACCAACATAAGTTACACATTTTATAATATCATCTTGCTGTACATTGCTGTACCTACGTACTTGAGTAGTAGGTACTTTTAATTATTATTCTTGTTTGAGCCTTCACCTTGTTCGATTGGCACCACACTGGAGCTCTACATAGCATTAAGGAAAGGATCATAAAAAAAAGGTAGACCCCAAGCCGTGTTTGTTGCCTGATTCTTCTAGGCTTGGTCGCGTGGAATCGGCGTAGCTTCACCTAGTTCCTAAGACGTTTCAAAGTGATCCTTGTGATTTTATTGAAATAAATGATTTTTGAATTTGAATTTGAATTTGACATCAAGTGATAGCCACATGTCAAAAAAATCTATACCTAAGTTCGTGCGGAAAATGGGAATTTGGGAAGCTCCGAACTAAAACTTTGAGAACCGTTGTCTCCGCTCTGCCTCTTGCGTTTCGTATAAGTGGCATTATGAAATTCTACGCGAATAATGGAAATCGGCTTCTATTTGTTTCCTCTGTCTTATTAGCTGGGGGTTGTGTGTGTGTTGTATATGTATGTGGATGTGTGTGTGGAGGGGACGGAATTAATGTATTCGTTTATTCTGCTAGTTAGGCAGCAGTATGGTAAGACAATTGTTTTTGGTGGTACGGTGATATGTTAAATGTTTGGTTTATTGTATGGGCTGAGTCTACCCGGATAAGACGGAAAAAGTGATAAAACTGCATTGAAAACCATCAAACTTAAAAAGAAACTGTCTATAATTTACATAGCTAGTATGATTATATAACAAATTATATAAAAATAAACTGTTTAGCTATTCATACTTTTGATCTAAAGCGAAACTAGTGTTTTTAAGAGCCAACTTTGTAAAATAAATCTATTGAGAAAAGTTGCACCAATCGTGTTTCTATCTATAATTTATCTAGATTATATCCATAAGTTATTTTTGTCATAAAAAACAAAACTGTATGTTTTGCGGTTATTGAGAAAAAATGATTCTGCATTCATCAAAAACATTTATTACTCGTCTTAAGTTGCCTGACTCTAAGCTTGGTTACAAGGCACAGGTAAACTCTTAGCTTGATCTAACTTCTGAAAAAAATGTGAAGAAAAACATCCCACTTTAGAAGCGACAATGGGCTTGCTACCTTTCACGTATAGAATGCTATCTACTGCAAATGTGGGCATGTGCCAAAACGTAATGTTTAAACGTGCCTTTGACTACCCCTTTAGACATATGCAAGGATCTCGCTTCAGAACTGGGGCAGCTACATCAGCACCGCGAAGGTGTAATCAAATAATAAATAATAATAAATATTGGTGGACATTATCACACAGCGCCACCTAGCCCCAAGTTAAGCAAAGCTTTTACTTTAATATACACTAGCTGACCCGTGCCCGCTTCGCTGTGCGTAAGACATTTCTAATACCATCGTTGACTTTTTTGTAGACGTTTTTAAGGTGTACAATACTGTAGTACATTATTTTGATATATCTCGTGGGGTTCAGCCAGCATTTGCAATGTAAGCGCAAAAAAATGTGTTTATTTACGACATCACATTAGAAACCTCTAAAATTATCAGTGTTTCTCTACTATATTATGCATGTATTATACATATAAACCTTCCTCTTGAATCACTCTGTTTATTAAAAAAAACCGCATCAAAATCCGTTGTGTAGTTTTAAAGATATAAGCAAACATACATACAGACATACAGACGCGGGAAGCGACTTTGCTTTATACTATGTAGTGATTTCAAATTAAAATTCAAAAATCATTTATTTCAATAAAATTACAAGGATCACTTTGAAACGTCTTAGGAACTAGGTGAAGCTACGCCGATTCCACGCGACTAAGCCTAGAAGAATCAGGCAACAAACACGGCATATTTATATACTTTTATATAGATATAATATAGAGATAATTATGTATAGATAGAATACTTATATACTTTTTTTTACTTAATATATATGATACATAATAACACCCAGAAAAAACAAACATGTATGTTCATCACACAAATATTTGCCCTGAGATCAAACCTACAACAGCGCAGAAGGCAGAGCTACTACCAACTGAGCTGCAAGGCCAGTCAATTCTACACAATCCTACTAATAAACGTGAAAGTTTGTAAGTATGTATAGATGGATGGATGGATGTTTGTCACTCTTTCACGTAAAAACTACTGAATGGATTTTAATGAAACTTTACAATAATATAGCTTATTCATCAGAATAACACATAGGCTACTTTTTAACCGAATACGATAAAAAGAGGATATGTTTTTACGCGATAAGTATTATAAGTCGGGAAAAAAACTAGCTCTGAGAACTATCTTAGCGTGCTCTGCATAAACTGTGTGAGATACACGAAAATAATGTATGTTATAATAATGATAAATGAATAAATAATAATGTGTAATGTTTGTCTTATATAGTTGTAAATAAAAGTCCGTGACAGCATATATTTACCTTTTATGTGAAAGCCTTTATATCCAAAATAGTGAGCTAAATAATATAAATTATATACAATAAAAAATTGGATACATTTTTACAATGCACATTTTATATTAGAATATTTCTCAAATTCTTATCAAAATTGATACATCTATTGCTTTTAGTATTGAATGTAGATAAACTTAGTAATATTACAATTGCGAAAGTTTAATGTTTGTTTGTATGTTTGTGCTTCAATCACGCCCAAACGACAATACGTATTTAATTGAAACATTGAACATGCATAGCTCATGCCCTGAAATAGCATATAGGAAACTTTTTATCCAGGTTACATGCGAGCGAAGCCGCGGACGGATCTTGTACGATATATATCTTTGCACTACGAGTATTGCTTGAGACTTACCCACAGAGATTGTATCTGTTTTTAATAGATACAGCCCTTAGCTTTAGTTCAAGTGGTATGTTTTTGAAGGCTATATTACCCTCTCAAATACCATTACCGTAACATAACATTAACTAAGTAAATAAGCGATCTTTGAGCTTCGCATCAAAGGCGCGGAAGATAGAATTAATTAAATTTTAATTAAATTGAACGTCTTGAGTATAATAATATCATAGTTTCTGTTTGCGTAATTTTATACGATGGTCGCAGCGCCTGAAGGGAAGCTGGTTCAATATCTGGGGGCACGGTAGTGCCCCGCCAAGTCAAGTAATAAAGCAGCACGGCTGTCCTTCTGTTATTTCGTAATTAGCTAACATTTACGTAATAACTTAAGACAGAAGGACTCTTTGAGTAGGGACTGAATAAATTAAGCGACTTGGTATTACATGGATCTCACAACTTATTATGGTAGAAGAACTGAGTTGCGTCGCGACTTGGCTTTTTTTAAGTTATGTTTTTGAATATATAATAAATAAAATAAATGAATAAATAAATGGTGCTATGTTTGCGCTACATAATGCACAAATTATTAAATAAAAAATAAATCATTGATGCCAATCTCCGAACAAATGCCTAATAAAATGGTTTTAACTTAAGGGGCTGCCAGTCGACGATTGCTCTTTTTCGGAACGAAAAAAGTAATACTTCTGAACAAGCCACATCTCCTTTTTTTATAAGTATATTACTTAAGGTTCCTACCTAGATTTCTATTAAGCTGAAAACATAATAGCAGAAACTTTTCACGATAAAAATATCATTTCAAAATGATACGTTTTAGAATTTATGATCGATATTTT
Organism: Hydriomena furcata; assembly: GCA_912999785.1. Taxonomy (NCBI): domain Eukaryota; kingdom Metazoa; phylum Arthropoda; class Insecta; order Lepidoptera; family Geometridae; genus Hydriomena; species Hydriomena furcata. Next base: position 2,894,743 of record OU538843.1, read on the forward strand.
ATATACCTACAATTAAAATCAACTTGTGATTTATTGTTAAAGATAGGTAATATGTAGATCTATATTTCTATTAGGATAGATTTTTGATAAGTAATTATACATAATTTATATCATTAATTTATTCGAAAAGCTAAGGCGGACCACGCGCGGACGTGTGTTTGTCATCATTGCAGCGGTCGGTAGGATTATTTATCGAAGTGATTAAAGATGGGTACATATTTATTCACATATACTATACATTATAAAATAGGAGATGTGGCTTGTTCACAAGTATTTCTTTTTTCGTTTCGAACAAAAATAATCGTCGACTGGCAGCGTCTTAACCAGTTACTTTAACTATCCCATACCACGCTGCCCCCCCTTTCCCCCCAAGGACTCCCAACCCCCGGATTAACAAGATTCCATTAAAATAATGATGTTGCGATGTTATTAAGGCTTCTTTGCGTTGATGGAGGTTTCCTGTTGTAGCGTTAAGTTTGAATTTCCAAGTTCTGTTGAGAAGTTTGAAATGCAGCTTATTGTAAAGGCGAGTTTATGTTTTACATAGAAATGCGGAATAGTTAGGTAACTAAGTATTATGTATTATATTCTTGTATTAGCCGACCCGTGACAAACGTTGTTCTGTCAATTTTTTTTTGTATTAATCACATAGGAAAAAGCAATTTCAGGCAGCGTCCAATTTTTTCCCAAGAAACCTTGTACTGATAAAATAAATTAAGAATTTTGGTAGAATGCGTATCGTTCATTAGTCAAAACTGCGTTGCTATGACGACTAAATGTTTTGTCTGTGATGTCAGATTTGTTGCACACCAACGCCATATATACCAAAATCATTCTTATTGCGTTTTTTTATCATTTAGGAGTAGTTTTTCGGATTATAGGTTCCCCCTCTATTTATTCTGATTTTTTATCTACATACTACAGCAAATTTCATCTTAATCCGTTTTGTCGTTTATTTTTGATTCGGGAACTAACATAGCAGCCTTATCACAAACTTTCGCATTTATAATTTTATTAGGATTACTGTGGATAAAGTAAATAAGTTTTCTATTGAAAAAAAAATTCAATGACGAGCTTTTGTAAAAAAATTCAAAACATCGAGCACCAGCGCGCTATCACCTGTCACGTCATATAACATTGTCATCGGAACTTGACAATCGAAGAATTTTCTAAGGAGTTCCGTTGTGAGTATCTGTTGAACAGCTCCTGACTCCATCATCAGATCAGCTCGCTGTCACCATATTATTGTATTGTCACCAGAACTAAAGGTGTATGCAAAATTTCAGCTCAATTTGATACCGACAAATGATCAAAACATTGTTTGCAAATTTTCAAAGTTACAAACATACAAACAGTGCAAGTTATAAAGCTTGTAAAAACGATTAATTAAAATTTAAATACAAAAATCATTCCAATAAAATCACAAGGATCACTTTGAAACGTCTTAGGAACTAGGTGAAGCTACGCCGATTCCTCGCGACCAAGCCTAGAAGTATCAGGCAACAAACACGGCTTGGGGTCTACCTTTTTTTTCAATGATCCTTTCCTTAATGCTTTGTAGAGCTCCAGTGCGGTGCCGATCGAACAAGGTGAAGGCTCAAACAAGAAGATAATATTTATTTAGAGCAATTTTAATGATTGCTCATATGTATTGTCATATGTGAAGATGGTCTACTCTAAAGCTGGTCGCGTTTAAAATCTAGTCTCCCTACTAACGCTTATATAACACATATAACCATCCAATCTCAGGTTCAATTTCGCACTATCACCAATAACTACACTACCTAAGGATATAAAATTAACGATATGCCGTTAAAACCCAAGGTATAGAACTGAAGGCGTTATGGTAAAACTTTCACCATAAAACTAATTAATTCCTACCCCGTTATATAAGCAGAATTTTGAGTGCCTTCGTCTTAGCGGTGTCTCAGGTGCCACCCCCCACCTTACCCCCGAAAGGGGATGGGGTTGGGGGTCGCGGACGTCTCTGTTTTCGCGGCAACTGTGGCGAATGACTAACGGAGGGAGGGTTATGTTATAACGCTTAGATGTAAAGTATCGATCTTGGAATAAAATGTTGCTTGCTGTTCTGGGTGGAGACTGAAATTCAGGTAGATATGTTTTCTTGTAAGCTGTTGAACTGTATTGTTGAGCTGTTTATAGCCGTGTTAGCCTAGTGGTAGGAATCCCGGCGTGCATCAATGGATTTTTCTGCTCGATAAAATTATATTCGCATCAAAAACACGTGTTCAAAACGGTGAAGGAAAATATCGTGAGGAAACCAGTTAGTATTCTCATAAGCGGCGATGGGCTTGCCACCTGTCACGTATGGAATGCTAACTACTGCAAAATGTGGGCATGTGCCAAATGTAATGTTTGGACGTGGCTCTGACAACCCCCACTAGACATCTTCAAAGGATCTAAGCGTCTGGAGATCTGAGAGGATGTCTGAACAATAATGCATCATTAGGATTTATATTTTAACTCTAAATCATTAAATAAGGCATCAAACTTAATAGGGTATCAACCATTTCCCTTTAATCTTATCTATAGTACCTGTTTGAAAGAGGAAGACCTCAGAATATTTTCTTATATTGACGCTTTAAATGCGAGTCGGCTTCGCGCACAAAGGGTTCCGTACCATTTTCTATGAAAAACGGCAAAAAAAATCACGTTTGTTGTATGGGAGCCCCACTTAAATATTTATTTTATTTTATTTTTAGTATATGTTGTTATAGCGGCAACATTAATACATAATCTGTGAAAATTTCAACTGTCTAGCTATCACGGTTCATGAGATACAGCCCTGTGACAGACAGACGGACAGCGAAGTCTTAGTAATAGGGTCCCGTTTTTACCCTTTGGGTACGGAACCCTAAAAAGGCCAGGTCAGAGTACTCTTAACCAACGAGCAAGCATAAGGAATATGATAAGAGTGAATCAGGCAAAATATATATTATGTCAGAATTGTAGCAAGTAGAAAGCCGTGGTCTCTGCCTACCCTCTACCTCAAGGAAATAGGCTTGATTTGATGTATGTATGTAGTAACTGTGTGAAGGGGTAGACTGCCAGTTTTAAATATTTTTGGAGGAAATTCAGTTATTTCCCATACAAATGGCAATGCCAAGTGTGTTCCAGAGAGTTAGGAATGAATTTAAAATCCGGTATTCGTTTATTCAGTAGACAGTGGTGGCGATTCTGTTGTGTCCACGCTTAAGTTAAAATTCCTAAAAACTATCGATCTTATTTCTTGTTAAAGTTCTAAAACTTAGAATAGTTTTGAATAAATTTACGATTTTCGTTATCGATTTAGAAAAGTCAAGCTAAATTTAATCGACATGTAATTTGGTGTTGACTAAGATGACACTTGATTGTGTCAAATATGCAAAATAAAATAGAGAAATGGCTAAAATATCCCAAGTTTTAGGACTGTCATTTTTATGTGACTCTAATTTAATCTTTAATGTAAAAGGAATAAGATCGATCGTTTTTATACGAAATTTTAGGTTTAGCTTGGACACAACAGAATCGCCACCAGTAGTGCAATATATAGGTAAAACTCTTGCGTTACTAATTTACTGATCTAATTTACACAGCATAAACTTACACTTAAAATGTTAGGCCCCAAACCGTGTTTGTTGCCTGATTCTTCTAGGCTTGGTCGCGAGGAACAGGCGTAGCTCCACCTAGCTCCTTGTTAAAAAATAAATAGGATCACTACTGTAATCCCCAAGTACGGTAGACATCCTCTCAGATCTCCAGGCGCTTAGATCTTATGAAGATGTCTAGTGGGGGTAGTCAGAGGCACGTCCAAACATTATATTTAGCACATGCCCACATTTTGCAGTAGTTAGCATTCCATACGTGACAGTTTGCAAGCCCATCGCCGCTTATAAGAATACTAACTGGTTTCCTCACGATGTTTCCTTCACCGTTTTGAGCACGTGTTTTTGATGCGCATATAATTTTTTCGAACAGAAAAGTCCATTGATGCACGCCGGGATTCGAACCAACGACCTTCAGATTGTAAGTCGAGGTGCCTCCCACTCGGTCAACACGGCTTTTGTTGTTCTTGTTGTTTGATTAAAATCGGTTAAGTACTCGTAGTTTAGGAGTCCATCGACAAACAACGTGACGCGTAATTTATATTAAGACTAGCTGTCCCGACAGACGTTGTCCTGTTAAATGTCAATAATCCCACAGAAAAAAGCACTTTCCGTTTTTCCCGATCTTTACGCCACCCTTATCACTTAGGGGTATGAAAAATAGATGTTGGTCGATTCTCAGACCTACTCAATATGCTCACAAAATTTCATGAGAATCGGTCAAGCCGTTTCGGAGGAGTACGGTAACTAACATTGTGACATGGAAATTTTATATATTAGAAGAAAGATGAACGAAGTCGCGTAGGGTTTCTAATAGTTCTACATAATCTTAGCCGACCATACAAAATGATGTATCACACTTTGTAAGTAAGGCCACAACTTAGGAATCCCGCAATCCCTTCCCCTTATCTCGTAAAAGCCAATATATTTGGAGGCGATACACAAATAAATCTTCTACCAGCCATCGGTATCGCGAACTTAGAGCACGTACTTCCTTGAACCCCCACCCCCTCCCTGTTTTGTATTTCGATACATGTAGGGCTGGCCCTTAATCCTAATAATATTATAAATGCGAAAGTTTGTGATAAGGCTGCTATGTTTGTTCCCTAATCAATAATAAACGACAAAACGGATTATGATGAAACTTGCTGTAGTATGTAGATAAAAAATCAGAATAAATAATGGATTTGGTGTGCACCAAATCTGACATCACAGATTAAAAACATTTAGTTATCATAGCAACGCAGTTTTGACTAATGAATGGCATTCAACCCAAATTCGTAATTTATTTTATGAGTACAAGGTATGTAGGGAAAAAATTGGAAGTTGTCTGAAATTGCTTTTTCCTATGCGATTATTAAAAATTGACAGGACAACATATGTCACGGTTCGGATAGTTTCGCATAATATTTTAGTTATATTAGATTTTTTTAACACGCGTTTTTATTCGTTTTCGAGCGAAAGGAAAGACTATTTTACTCACGAAGAAAAACTATATTAAAGTAATTTTAGCTAAATTTGACAATTCTAAATGATACAATAATAAAATAATAAACGCTTTTTTATTTTGATTTTGATTTTGGAACGAAATTGACAACGCTATACGAACGAGTAATACTGTTATAATATTGCTTTAAGAGCTGGTGCGGCTCCTGGACTAGGTTATAATTCTCTTGGTTCTCTACTAATATTTGTGGGTTTGTAAGTCAATTATACAGTATCACCTGATTTTATTTACATGATATACTCGTACATCTGAAAGAACTGAAGTTAAATGTAGACTTTTTGTTTTGACAGCGAGCGAGCGAAGCCACGGTGAAGCTAGTACATATGTTATTTCATGAGGTTGTGTCAAAACAATTTGTTTTAATCATGACAGTTAAAAGAAACTATCAAGTGGCAGCCCTAACCAAGGAATCTGCACAAAGTTAGATTGAAAGCGAACGAAGTACTACGTTCTGTTCTTAAACGATTTCGAATTCGGATCGCGATCTTCGGAATAAGTTTCCGAACTTATCCGAACTCGTCCGAACTTCTTCGGCAATGATTAAAACGTGAGGCACGTTTTGATTATTTTAGAACAAAGAAAATTTAAAACAATACTAACAAAATAGGCCACAAGAGTCGTGAATGTAGCTTTTACTTCAAATAATTAAACTAATCTTTAATAATATAATAAAATAATAAATAGGATCACGACTGTAATTCCCAAGTACGGGAGACATCCTCTCAGATCTCCAGACGCTTAGATCCGTTGAAGATGTCTAGTGGGGGTAGTCAGAGGCACGTCCAAACATTATATTTGGCACATATCTACATTTTGCCGTAGTTAGCATTTCATACGCGAGAAGCCCATCGCCGCTTATTAAAACACTACTAACTGGTTTCCTCACGATATTTTTCTTCGCCGTTGTAAGCACTTGTTTTTGATGCGCATATAAATTTTCGAACAGAAAGATCCGTTGATGCACGCCGGGATTCGAACCCACGACCTTCAGATTGAAAGTCGAAGTACATCCCACTCGGCTAACACGGCTTTAGTAGAATGTATGATGTCAATAATTGTCAAAAGTAATGTTGGTCATTCCATCCTTTAAAATGTAGTCTGTAACAATGTGACGTTTGTTCCGCTACATCGTTTATCGTTTTCAAGAGACTTCCGATAATATCCATTATCATAATATAGGAGACAATATTATGTAGAACATAATTATTATCTAGCTAGCAATTTAACTGGTTTCACTGTAAAACGCAGTATAATGTATAATGAAGTACAGATTGAAAATCAACCAACGAATCAACAAAATTAATCATTCATTTAAAAACCACTCACGCAGCCTGCTACGAAGTTCTACGAAGTTCTACGACGCGCTACGGCTCTACAGCAAACGCTACGAGATTGGGCATGTAATACGTATAAAAGTAGGTCGTCATGGATTAATCACGTGTGTGTATGTATATGTGTATGTTAATCTATGATTTTAATCAAGCTATGGAATATTGAAATGTGTCGAGTGTTTTTGATAGGTTATTTATAATTTATGAACGTTCATTTCTAGGGTTCCGTACCCAAAGGGTATAAACGGGACCCTATTACTAAGACTTCGCTGTCCGTCTGTCTGTCACAGGGCTGTATCTCATGAACGTGATAGCTAGACAGTTGAAATTTTCACAGATTATGTATTTCTGTTGCTGCTATAACAACAAATACTAAAAACAGAATAAAATAAATATTTAAGGGGGGCTCCCATACAACAAACATGACTTTTTTGTCGTTCTTATGGTACGGAACCCTTCGTGCGCGAGTCCGACTCGCACTTGGCCGGTTTTTGTTCTATTTACCTTGTAAATAGGAGAGGTATTCATATGTCTTCAACTGTCTAACAGCAAGCCTAGCAAGAGCGCCCAAAACATTTTATTTATAGAAGAGTATTTTAAAAAATATTGTTGAATCTTTAAGTGAAAATTCAGTTACTTTACAGTATTATATCCTACTAATATTATAAACGCGAAAGTTTGTATGTATGGATGGATGGATGTTTGTTATTCTTTCACGTAACAACTACTGAATAGATTTTAATGAAACTTTACAATAATCTCTAATTAAATACTAAGTAAACAGGAGTAGATATGAAAGTCGGTGGAGTAGGTATCTTAAGGCGAGGTACCTATATATTTTTTTGATGGATGTAGAATAGTTTTTTCTCAATAACTGCAAAACATATAGTTTTGTTTTTTTTATGACAGAGATAACTTAAGTAAACATGAGTAAGTATGAAAGCTGGTGGAGTAGGTATTTTAATACATTATCTGGCACGTAAGTAACGAGTTGCGACCGAGATGAGATTCAAGATGGCGGCGCTTGAACACTTCTTAGCACTCGCGCGAAGGGAGTCAAGTTAGTGTGGAGAGAAACTCCTAGCGGAATATTCAAAATTTATATCTAACTAGCGACTCGCCCCGGCTACGTACGGGTTTATAAACCTTCCTCCTGAATCACTCTATCTATTAAAAAAACCGCATCAAAATCCGTTGTGTAGTTTTAAAGATATAAGCAAACATACATACATACATACTGACGCGGGAAGCGGAAAGCGACTTTGCTTTATACTATGTAGTGATTCAAAAGTTAAACATCACTATTTTTCAAACTATCCTGATTATGTAACTATAGATTTTTACACGGGTCTTTATCACGAGGATGTCAATCGTACTTGGGGATTACAGTCGTGACCCTATTTCTATTTATTTTGGTTTTTTTCTTTATTACATAATTACCTTTAATTTATTTTCCCGACGTTTATACTATATTACAATAGTCATGGTCGCGGGTAGACTGGAGTGCTCGGAGCTACCATCGAGAAACGGGGGAAACGGCGGAAAAATAAATTAAAGAATGAATACTATCGTGGTTGTTAATTATTTTAATTGGAAATACGGCTAATGAGCATCACTCGCGACCGCGAACAACGGCAGATCGGCGAATACATGAGTATGAGTATGAGTATTCGCCGATCTGCCGTTGATAGCGGTCGCGGGCGATACTCATGATAAAGAGCATGTGAATTGTCTCGAAACGTCAGCAATACAAGAAAAAACGTAGTAATTAGCCATTAATTTCTATTTAAAATAAATTAAAGTTAGTTACGTGATAAAACCCTTGCAAAAATCTATAGTTAGTAAAACATCATATCAAAATACCTACCATTATTATGAACAATCACAATATTAAATTGCACTACTCAAATGCATTCAAAAACAGTCCGTAAAAATGGATTATAAGAAAATCCATCTCCATAGTTATAGCTGGCAAGCGCATGAAGTTATAATATTGCTGGTAGTTTTCGCGCCCCCCTCCCCCACCAGTGGGGGTGCGATAGCTCGCAACTTCGCCTTACTTATTTACATAATTACATATCGTTTCTTGGCAAGTTATATCGTCTTGTAAAATTGCTAGATACGTAATTATATTTGTTATTTTGATACAAAATGTTAAACAAAAAAAATAAATATCGACTTCAATCTTCAAGAACGGTAGACATCCTCTCAGATCTCCAGTTGGTTTGTTTTTTGAAAATGTTTTAAGAGAGTAGACATAGGCACATCCAAACATTACATCATCTACATTCTCACGTTTTACAGTATTCAGCATACGTGACATGTTGTAAGCCCATAATAACTGCATATTATTATACGATAAAAAAAAAAAAAAAAATTGTTCACGACTGTAATCCCCAAGCACTCTAGACACATCCTCTCAGATCTCCAGGCGCTTACATTTGAAGATGTATATTGGGGGTAGTCAGAGGCACGTCCAAACATTATATTTGACAAATGCCTACATTTTGCAGTAGTTAGCAATCCATACGTGACAGGTTGCAAGCCCATCGCCGCTTTATAAGAATACTAACTAATACTAACTTCCTCACGATTTTTTCCTTCATTAGTTTTGAGACGTATTTTTTGATGCGCATATAACGAACAGAAAAATCCATTGATGCACGACGGGATTCGAACCCACGATCTTCAGATTGAAAGTCGAGGTACCCCCTATTCGGCCAACACGGCTTTTTTCAATGGATACACAGCTAATAAAACTTTTTGGGCATACAGCTTAAAAAAACGTTTCTTCCTGTCACATTTTGACGTATGTCATTATCTTTTCAGAATTTCTTACATCAACACTTTTATTTTTTCTTATTACGTTACTATATTTATTCAAACAAATTATTATCAACCGGACCAAAGCCAAAAAAAACTGAACTAAATTTGCTTATAATTTTCTATTTACATGTCTTTTGTATAGAAACATGGATAAACACGACCACAAACAAAGCAAAGAGACAAACACCTCTAACAGGCCGAGCCCAAGCGATTTTGACGTGTACCTACCCTGGGCTTGTAACCAGCTGCAAGTGGAAGTGGCTGTGATGACCATGAGGATTCTGCAGAGTGAGTCTCCAACTTTTATGAACACCAACATTTTTAGGGCATTGCAATCAATTGTCTATACTAATATTCTAAAGAGAAAAGTTTTGATTTTTTGTTTTGTTTTTTTTTTTGTATGTTTGTAATGGATAAACTCAAAAACTACTGAACTGATTTCAAAAATTATTTCACCATTACCAAGCTACATTATCGCTGAGTAACATAGGCTATTTTTTATTTTGAAAAAGTAATAAATTCTTTATAAGAATGACGATAGTTTGAAGCAAGGTGTAAAAAATTGCTAAAAATTTTGCTTTCTTCGTGTGCGCTACAAAAACGATTGAACGGGAATTGTAACGGGAACGGGAACGGGAACGGGAACGGGAACGGGAACGGGAACGGGAACGGGAACGGGAACGGGAACGGGAACGGGAACGGGAACGGGAACGGGAACGGGAACGGGAGACAACATTTGTTAATTCTAAAGCGATACGAAGTTCGCGGGGTCAGCTTGTAATTAAATAAAATGAAATAGGATCACGACTATAATTCCCAAGTACGATAGATCTTTGAAGATGTCTGAAGTCTGAGGCACCTAAACATTATAATTGGCAAGATACCCACATTTTGCAGTAGTTAGCATTCTACACTTGAATGGTTTCAAGCCCATCGCCGCTTAAAAGAATACTAAATGGTTTCCTCACGATGTTGTTCTTCAACAAAACGGTGCACACTAACCCACGGCCTTCAGATTAAAAGTGGGGGTACTTCCCACTCGGCCAACACGGCTCATTATTGTACCTAAAGTTATGCAGTGAGTGCAATCTGTACTATTGGACTATTAGTTAAATGGGCTATACTATACTATTGGGCTACTATTGGTGGCTCAACAACTAGTATTTATAAGAATAGCAGAAAAGGTTATTTAAAGGTTACTAGATTTATCAAGTAAATATTTCAAGCCAAAATGGTAGACTTTTCATCAAGAATTTGTAAAGTTTTCTTGCATATCAATATCTAGAGATTGATGTAAATTTATCTCTTGATTTCATTCCTAGAACAATTATTTAGAAGTTAAGAAGCTGAAGGTACGATGGACTCCAAAATATGGCATTTATAACAGAGCAGGAAACATTAAGGTAGGCTAGTTTTCCTACCAATATTGCATGAGTATTGCATAGTGGTTTGTGACAATGTTGATCAATGGAGACTATTAGGGCTAATCCAAGAAAATTGCTGATTGGCAAATGTTTTTCATAAAATAATTCAATTTTTGATTATAGATGAGTACGTCAGCATGGCCCTCACTGATCGCTCCAAGCCTCAAAAGAAAAGTAAACAGAAACTCGGCTCGCGAACCGAAGTTGGCTCCGATGACAAAGACGACAAGAGCACATCCGGTCGCCTTCAAAACTTCGCAGTTGACGCAAGAATCGTCCGAATCTTCACCATCTATGATAACTGCGATAACCTTGTTCACATCAAGTTTGATAAGAACAGGAACATACCTAGAACCGTGTTAAAAATCTTCGGGATGATTGTCAAGTTTCACATCTACCTGACTTCTCTGACCATAAACAGGTTTGTTGATTTCTATCCTGTCCATCCAAGTCGCCTGGAGTTGCCGCTTTTTGTGATAAAGCCGCCCTTTATCACACTGTTTCATTATTAGTTTTTGTGCCCTGTTTGTATATATTGACAACTTCGACCCGTGACAGACTTTGCCTGCCCAAATTTCAATAATCATGCGATTATTAGAAAAAAGCACTTTCATTTTCACTATAATCCTTGTCCTTATAAAATTATTTAGTAATTTTGGTAGAATGCGTATCATCATTCAGTAGTCAAAATTAATGTCGGATTCTAAACAGGGGCCTGGATTGCTATTCAATACACGAGATCTGCAGGCTACTACCTAAGTCTCATATAACAGACATTTGTTTGGACGGAACGTTCTTAGAAGAAGCAAATTATTACCTGTTGCTTGAAAATGAGAACTGTCTTAGACAGATATCTTTAGCACGATGCAAAATAGACGACGATGTGCTGAAGAAATTAGCAGAAAATCTGATCTTTCCATTACCTTCATCAAAGACTTTATCTGTTTTGAATATATCATCAAACAAAATCACAGACATTGGAGTAAAGTATTTGGCAGAGGCGCTAAAGACAAACCGACACTTGGTTTATTTGAATCTAGCTGACAACATGATAACAGACGACGGAGCGTCTGCATTGCTTGATGTTTTATCCGAGTTCCCCATGTCCTGCGATGAACTGATAAAATCTAGACAGAGGCACATGAAGTATCTGAATGAAAAGAAGGAGTTGGTAGCTAGAATGGTAGCGGAACTCCGAAGCGGTGATGATAGAAAGCTGATCAAGAAGAAGAACGCCAGACCGTCCAGCTTCCCCGGCAAGAAAGCTTCAAAGGGATTAGAAAAAGAGCAGTCATTGAAGACTTTAACTGATGCTAACAAAAGTCTTACTAATTTAGACGCTGCGTTGTTCGAGAAGGCAGAGAATATAGCTTCGAATGCATTAGGAGTTTTTACAGATCCTTACTCGACTGTTAACACTACTGCGAAAGACGGCGTTATATATTGTTACGGCAACAATTCGTTGGCATATTTGAATCTGTCTTACAACAACATCAGCTATTTCAGTTTGAAAAAACTGATGAATGTGTTGATGTATCAAAAACTGCTTGATAGAAAGCCGAGGGGATTGATCAACTTGTGCATTGAGGGCAACTATATCCCAGTGACTTGTAAGGAGTTGGCGCAGATTGATGACATTCTGGAAATGGGTCTCATGGCACATATCAGAAGGTATTCTGGTGGAAAGAAAAGACCTGTTTCTCGTGGAAAGTAGACCATTTTTTTAAACAGATTTTGTGTGTGAATGTTTATTGTTTTTATTTTTGATTTAATTTTAATTTAGTATAATTTATTTTAGACAGTTTACGACCTTTCTACAACTTGACAGAATTGAGACTCGTGCATTTTATATTCAGTTTTAAAAAAAGTTTGAGATTAGTTCTAGAATAGGTATCTAATTATTTTAATGTTTGTTATGTAATTTTAGTTTGTTATAATGTTCTTCTTAAGATATTTAGATTAATCTTTACTGAGTTATTAAAATGAGTTTAAACAATAATACTTTTACGATAAAAAAAACTGACTATCACTACATAGTATAAAGCAAAGTCGCTTTCCGCTTCCCGCGTCTGTATGTCTGTATGTATGTTTGCTTATATCTTTAAAACTACACAACGGATTTTGATGCGGTTTTTTTTAATAGATAGAGTGATTCAGGAGGAAGGTTTATATGTATTAAACCCGTGCGAAGCCGGGGCGGGTCGTTAGTATAATAATATAATAAGAACCTCTGACTATGATATGAGTTGAGGATTACAGTAGTGATACTATTTAATTACATTAATTCTTATAATCATTTTTAGGGTTCCGTACCTAAAGGGTAAAAACGGGACTCTATTACTAATATCAGACAGACAACGACTTCGCTGTCCGTCTGTCTGTCTGTCTGTTTGTCTGTCAGTCCAAATATCAGACAGACAACGACTTCGCTGTCCGTCTGTCTGTCTGTCTGTTTGTCTGTCAGTCCGTCCGTCTGTCTGTCTGTCACAGGGCTGTATCTCATGAACCGTAACAGCTAGACTGTTGAAATTTTCACAGAATATGTATTTCTGTTGCTGCTATAACAACAAATACTAAAAACAGAATAAAATAAATATATAAGGGTGGCTCCCATACAACAAACGTGATTTTTTGGCCGTTTTTTATAGATAATGGTACGGAACCCTTCATGCGCGAGTCCGACTCGCACTTGACCGGTTTTTTTATTCTTATTATGCAGTTATCAGGCTTATCAAATAGGCTTGCAATGGTTAAAAGTTAACATTGTATTGTCCGGACGTAATTTTGAGAACGCCCTTTGATCGTCCTCAAAAACAAAATAAATATTTATGGACATTTCACACATCGCCATCTAGCCCCAAACTAAGCAAAGCTTGTACTATGGGAAAGAGATTACTAATAGAATACCCACTTATACATCAATTTATTTTGTAAATACTTACCTAACCAAATAAAAAAAATAAAAAAAATTGGATCACGACTGTAATCCCCAAGTACGGTAGACATCCTAGAGATCTTAGATCCTTTGAAGATGTCTAGTGGGGGTAGTCAGAGGCACGTCCTAACATTATATTTGGCACATGCCCACATTTTGCAGTAGTTAGCAATCCATACCTAACAGGCCCATCGCCGCTTATAAGAATACTAACTGGTTTCCTCACGATGTTTTCCTTCACCGTTTTGAGCACGTGTTTGTGATGCGCATATAATTTTTTCGAACAGAAAAATCCATTGATGCACGCCGGGATTTGAACCCACGACCTTCAGATTGAAAGTCGAGGTACCTCCCACTCGGCCAACACTGCTATATATACATAAATATATATAATTATATACATAATACAAAACCGTCCATGCGTCACCAACATTTTCCGTCATAGTTGCAAAATCAGTGCTGTAAACTGCGCACGGCACAGGGAGGCTGCGGCGTCGATATTCCCGCGGAAGCCATCTTAAAATATAACCCCTCCCGCCTCGAGACGCTGCTTTTTCAAACTCCATCGTGCGCTGTGGGGGTTGGCAACATTTGGCTCGTTTTCGTTCGTGCTATGTTTATTTTATGATTCTTATATCCCGCACACTCTTAACGACATAATTAAATTCTATTTTGTTTCTGATGTTTATAAAACTTTGTATGCAATATATTTACTCGACTTGGTATACTTAGACAAGATAACAAATCGATCAATAAGTGCAACTATAGTAATACTTTCAAATATCTTGTTGATGATACAAAACATCCCTAATACACAAAAAACACGTGTTAGTAACAACACATCACATCACTGTTGCCTCTAACCCCTCTAAAAGCCTACATAAATAATTACTTTACAATATTACCTTGCGAAAATATTCTCCATCTTCAAGACCCATAAACTTGCTGACTCCACGGCGAATCAATACGGCATTAACGCACACATACGCACACACACCGCTGCACAAAAACTATTGAAACGAAAATATAAGCTCACATTTACAACCGGCACGCACACAGCGACAGATCAGGTGTGTACGACCCGCGGCCCCCACCCACCTACACCCCGCGCCTTAGACGTTCGCTTTTTACACAGGCGTAAGCAGTCGGGCCCGAGTTCGCAACATTTGGCTCGCTAAGCACGAACTAAAACTCTGTCAATGTGCACCGAAAATTGTAGCTCTTAATACAAAATTTCACGAGAAATAGTATCTTAACGAACGTTTGTCGTACAACTGAATAGTCAAATGTTCGTATACAATTCAAGTTTTCTTGCAAGACTTTTTTGCAACAATAGCAAATGGTGATTTTGTATAAAAACCGGTGTCCACTTTTTGCGAAAGCATAGCGTTTTTTGGAGGAATCCAAGTGAAGTCACCCTTTTTTGTTGTCAAAACCGGTTTTTGGATTACAATTGTAATCTTATTTCGTATCTAGTCCAATTCAAGACATCTTTTCACGACGACAGGTTTAAAGCAACTCGTTTTATTTTATTTAAAAAGTAGTTTTGTGGGAATTTTATTGGAGTTACACAAAATTTCGTGTCTTTTATTGGACAACCTGTTCGATTAGATGTATGGAGTTATTTTTGGGGTGGTTTACTTGAAGACGAGTTTTGAACAATTTGATCTTTATTTTGCTTTATCGAGATCGGTGCGTTCCTTTTATGAATACCAGTTCTGATTTTAGGTCATTCTCAGGTCGTGAGAATGTATATTCAAATTTTATACTGTGAGAACTGTAGGTTCAGTCAGCTTCGGAACTTGATGCCTTTTTGGGAACTCAAAAATTATTTATTACAGAGGTTGACTATATTTAAGGAGCTGTTTCAACCATTTAAATTTTCTCTAAGTTTAATTTTAATGAGAAGGAAAATGAAATGATAAGCAAGTATTCATTAACACATTTTTAAAACATATTGTGTCATCATCATTTACTTTTGATAGCTACTGCTTTGATCGAGTTATTTTAATTACCTACATTTACCGAATTTACTTAATCCAACATTTATAATGACTTCTTTGAGAAAGGCCCCATATTATAATTGTTTTTTTTTTATTTCCACGTTAACAAAAACTATTTGCGTGTTAGATTCAAAATGATATCGCAAACTTTACAACTAAATTATATTTTCCTATAGCTACTACCTAAAATTCTAGAATCAAAACTTTATTATATCTTTAAGACACATAACTAATAATTATAGTCTCGTAATAATAAAATTGCATACTTTCATTCATGGGCTACCTCACCTACTTTACACCAAATTAAAAACAAAACCGGTTTATTTTTTCGTTTATAGTCCCACGGAGTAACCACTTGCGTTTTTTTATAAGAAAGCTATCATCTTTTTGTCACACCATTGAATTTCAATGAGACCTGTTTTGACGTATTATCAAACGAAGGGTGCGAAGCTGTAACAGGTGTAATTTTATTTAGAAATGTTTTCTTGAGTGTAAAAATATAAGTATTTGCTTCAGTATTGCTTGTGGCGTCTTAAAGTGAAGATACATTTTTTTGCAGAATTGTAATTTTTTTTTGTAATTATATTTAGTTGGTAGCATTTCTGAGTGAATAATTAAGACTGTGTTTATGTGAAGTATGTTTTCACTAATAAAAACACAATTTGTAGTTTTAGTTCAGTGTGTCACGTAAGTTTTAATGTACAGTAATAAACTAGTTTTAGTATCTGTTTCAGTATCGCGTTTAAAGTCATAAAAAACATTTTCAAAGTTGTTTTTTTTATTATGATTTTCAATTTTAATTAAACAATTTGAAGCGGGAACGAGATTGTTACTATACAGTCTTATAAGTGCTTATATAGGATGTTCTCAGAATAAAATTATGTTTAATTTTAATGCATGTAGGCATGTAACCTACCTATAATATTATTATAGCCATTCAAATGTTTGAAAACAAAAAGCGAGTTCACAACTAAAACTCCCCTAAAAACATTGAGATAGCCCATAACATTAAAATTCATACGCGACTCATATACGAAAACAACGCTATACCCTAATTAGGCATTTAATTATAAATCCACCATGAATTCTTAACCGACTAGACGTATTAAAATTTCACTTCCCTCCTACTCATACTACGCCTATAGCATATCGCGCGGCCCCATCTCCGCTGTCTTTCTAAGGGGACCGCATAAAATAGTTATGGAGGGTAGGGGGAGCTACTTAACCGTTTTTAGGAGACACCCCGCCCGACGCAGAGAAACACCCTGCTACTTCAACCCCACTTCCTGCTCCCACCCCGTCCTTCGAGCCCCCCACCGCGTTCTATAACTATTCGTATATTTTTGCAAAAATTCTTACCGAGGGTTGACGATACCTGCGCCAGCTTTATAGTTGCGCTCTTAATTTAAATGCGCGTTGCTCATTGGTGTTTTTGCGCGTGTAGTTGTGAGGGGTTCGAATTTTGAATTCGGGTCGCGCGATTTAGTTTTAATTTCGAAGGATTTAGGGAAAATGGCGGATGTTTTTGTTTTAACGAATGCGGGCTGCATGCGTAACTTGCTTGACTGCCTAAATAAATAGTGGAAAATATGGTTGGAATATTTTATATATTGCTTAAAAAAAGATTCTCCTTTTGATAAAACTTACAGTATTGTCATAAAAGAACCTTTTGTTGATATCAACAACTGATATTTTTGTAAAAAAATTTAAGATTTTCGAGACGTGATGTTGTGGTCCCAACGTCTTCGATGGAAAAAATAAATAGAATCAACTTTATATTACATTTTCAGCTCTTTTGTTCAACTATGAATCTCAAAAATTGGTAGGGTCCTGTCATTATTATTCTACTTTACTCTATCCTAATCATTAGTCATCTAAATCATTACATGAGATTCTAGTACACAACATGAACATCTAGAAAATTTAAACATTATGTTTCCAACTGTATCTACTCTTACTTTTGCCTAAGAACCATGCATACCATAAAATAAAGAAAATAGATTCATTTTGAAAACACGAAAAACTCAAATCAATACAAGACTACATTAAGTAATAAACACCAAATATACAATATAGATACCTAAATAACTGACGTACCAATAAACAGTAAACTAGTCCATGCTGATGTTCACTTGTTCACAATAGTCAAAGTTTCCATTATAAACTACGAGACCACTAAAATTACTAATTATTTATCTTGTTTAAGCCTTTATCTTGTTCTTACGGCACCACACTGGCTCTACATAGCATTAAGGAAACAATCATTGAAAAAATCGATAGGCCCCGAGCCGTGTTTCTTGCCTGATTCTTCTAGGCTTGGTCGCGTACAGGCGTAGCTTCACCTAGCTCCTAAGACGTTTCAAAGTGATTTTATTGAAATTAAATACCAAAAACAAAAACACTATTCGTCGGATGGGAAATCGAAGTTGTTATAATGACAAAGCAAAGGATCAAAGGATAGATTCCTTAATCAATTCACCATTTCTTTTCGTAAAAGCAAAGTTTGTGCAAAAATAATAACTCACTAATTCTAGTGAGTTATTATTTTTGCACAAACTTTTACTCCTTTTGGTAGGTATTAGGTGTTTTCAGAAATTATTTATTTTCTTCTACGTTCAGTGAGTTAATAGAAAATTGTTTAACAAAAATAATGGTATAAGTAGGAAATCGTTATATTATAATAAACCTATTATTTTTAACATAAAACCCTCGTGTAGAATATAACACGTTTCAGCTACGAGTATCTTACATTATCAACTGTAATAAGAGAAGTGTGTACCCGCAACATTTAATATCTCTCCAACGTCTCAGCATATTAAGTAGGTACATAAGGAGTACATAAGTACATAATAAATATGTAGGTGTGGAGCTCGCGAGCAACGAGAAGAGGTAAAACTTGAGGGTGGCGCGCTTCTGACGCATCACGAGATAAGGCTGTATGTGCTATTTGCTAAACAGCGTTTTTTCGAATGGGTTTGCAATGTCATCCGTACATAGAATGCAAATTGTAAGATGGAAGTGGAAATTACCTCAGACTACCATATACATTCTAACCCTCGTATTCAAGAACGACACTATGAGAACACGCACCCACAGTGGACGAAATCTTTTTTCATAAAAATCACTTTATGTGTTGTGCGACACTGCATAGTGTGAATAGAGGCACATTGTTGTGTGCCTCTAGCCAAAGTTGAGCTCTAAAGGCAGACATTATTGCAATTTTCATGCTGATGCAGTGAAATAATTTTCAAAATTGGGCCCGTAGTTTCCGTTTTTTACGGAACCCTATTACTAAGACTTTGCTGTCCGTCTGTCTGTCACAGGGCTGTATCTCATGAACCGTATAGCTAGACAGTTGAAATTTTCACAGATTATGTATTTCTGTTGACGCCATAACAAAAAATACAAAAAACAGAATAAAATAATTATTTAAGTGGGACTGCCATACTACAAACGTGTTTTTTTTTGCCGTTTTTTATAAATAATGGTACGAAACCCTTTGTGCGCGAGTCCGACTCGCACTTGGCCAGTTTTTTTTATCCGGCACAAACAAAAATACAAATTTTACCTTATAATAGTGTAGACTGAAAATAACAGCATAGCCTTAACCATAAGTCCTTGAAACTTGAGGATGTCTCCCTTTTATGGTTTAGGGGTGCAATAAACAAGGAATTTTGGAAATACTACCCCTAAAGATGCTTTAAAAGTGTAAATTAACGATATAATCTAAATATAGTCAAGTTCAAAGGGAATATTAACGAACACTCAATTCGATCTATTGGGTAATCTGATACTGAGCTTACTTGAATGGGTTTCATTCCAGTTAGTTCCCAAACCAAGTGCGTCGTATTGGTGGTCTTTTACACACTATATCTAGCCCCAAACTAAGCAAGGCTTGTATGGGAACCAGATAACTGATAGAATACTTATATTTTTTTTGTAAATACATGACACAAAATAAATATCTATGTTCATCACACAAATGTTTATCTTGGTTGGGATTCGAACCCACTACCTACAGCGCAGAAGGCAGAGCTCAATCAATCTAGGGATTACTAATATTATTCGATAGAACCACTACCAGTAACTCCTCAAACTTCCCATTCAAATCTCCAGCCTTTCATCTAAGTTTCTTAATATCTAACCCTCGTATCCAAGAACGACACTATGAGAACACGCACTACAGTGGACGAAATCTTTTTTCATAAAAATCACTTTATGTGTTGTGCGACACTGCATAGTGTGAATAGAGGCACATTGTTGTGTGCCTCTAGCCAACGTTGAGCTTTAAAGGCAGACGGTAGTGTGCGCCATAGTGATTGCTCAACACAAAAAGTGATTTTTATGAAAAAAGATTTTGTCCACTGTGGGTGCGTGTTCTCATAGTGTCGTTCTTGGATACGAGGGTTAGATATTAAGAAACTTAGATGAAAGGCTGGAGATTTGAATGGGAAGTTTGAGGAGTTACTGGTAGTGGTTCTATCGAATAATATTAGTAATCCCTAGATTGATTGAGCTCGTCTTAGTGCGGGGACCAATAGAAATTTAAGTTTTCTGTAGAAAAATATTTTTCAATGACAAGCTTTTGTAAAATCATTTAAACCATCGAGCACCAGCGCTATCACCTGCCACATTATATTATAACATTGTCATCGGAATTTGACAAGTATGCAAAGTATTTTACTCAATAAGAAGTATTTAATAAAGAGTTCCGTTGTGAGTATCTGTTGAACAGCTCCTGACTCCATCATCAGATCAGCTCACTGTCACCATATTATTGCATTGTCACCAAAGTTACATAAGTATGCAAAATTTCAGTTGGGGATAACTGCTTCAAAATTGAGTTGCAAGATTCCACCTTAACAAACATAGTCAAAATTGAGTTGCAAGATTCCACCTTAACAAACATAGTGTATGTTTGTTAAGGTGGAATCTTGCAACTCAATTTGGAAGCAGTTATCCCCAACTGAAATTTTGCATACTTATGTTACACAACATAACATAGTTACATAGCTACATACATACATTAACTTGCTATGCCATTTTTAGGGTTCCGTACCCAAAGGGTAAAAACGGAACCCTATTACTAAGACTTCGCTGTCCGTCTGTCTGTCTGTCTGTCCGTCTGTCTGTCACAGGGCTGTATCTCATGAACCGTGATAGCTAGACAGTTGAAATTTTCACAGATTATGTATTTCTGTTGCTGCTCTAACAACAAATACTAAAAACAGAATAAAATAAATATTTAAGGGGGGCTCCCACACAACAAACTTGATTTTTTTTGCCGTTTTTATAGATAGTACGGAACCCTTCGTGCGCGAGTCCGACTCGCACTTGGCCGGTTTTTTATATTCAAATAAATGTATTTGTCCTAACAATGTGTACGAGTATTACATTGTTAGGACTTTATTATCCTAACAGTTCACTTGTTAGTAACTCTTAATTATTATAAGTATATATTTATGGACATTTTATTGTAGGTCACGAAAATTACTAAGAAAACAATTTTCGCTTACCACCTTATCCTTCTTCAGCGACATCGTCTTGATACAGCATATAAGTCGATCGCGGGGTGGTTTTTACATTTACCCCAAGTATACCCACACCAGTTCACCCCCACGACCCCCTTACCCCGCCATTTTAATATAAACCTTAGTGTGTTTGTGTAAGGTTGAGTTTTGGTTGGTACACGCTGAGTAGCTACACCCTGGCCGTAATCTTAATATTAATATCGTCTTGGGAAGAGCCTGTATGATACAGTTTTATGTTAAAGATGTGTGGGTGTACGCTAGTGTGGGTGAGCTTTGTGCTTGAATGTGTAGTTTTATGTACGTAGTATTGAGCGGTAAAGGAACTTATAATGTAGTAGGTACTTGTAGGTATGTCTTGAGAATGTCTTTGAACACTTTGAGGCAATACCGCCTTATACACGTGAATGATTCTTATAAATTATTTACATGACATGAGAATCCTTACCTATATTTATATGATTCTTATATCTATACCTACTAATAGTGTATGTCTAGTGTCTAATTAAACCTAACTTAGGATTTAAGGCACTATTAACCAAAAACATGTAATCTTGTTAACGTAAACGATATCTATATATCTATCTAATACGATGTGTACACAAGTTGCCTTGTAGGTTAAATTTGCTCGTCTAATTAGTATTTAAATTACTTCGAATTTGTACCACTTTTATTTGAAAATAAATTATTTATATTTATATAATAATAAAAAGAGAAATGTTATTGTTATTTTGTATGTTTGTTTTTAATGGATCAACTAAAAAACTACAGTTCTAATTTTAAAAATTATTTTACCTATCTAAACATAATCATAGATTATCAGCGAGTAACATAGGTTATATTTTATATAAAAAATAGAGATCCTCATTTGACAGCAAAGTATTTTTGCACTGTACATCGCCTGTCAAGTACCTATATGTGCCATTTTTAATATTCTCAGCGCCACTGACTACCCCCCTTAGACAGCTTCAAGGGCTTCAGCTCAAACTATTTTTTTACTTTGTTATCTCATACTAGACTGACCTCACAGCTCAGTTGGTGGTAGCTCTGCCTTCTGCGCTGTAGGTTGTGGGTTCGAATCCCAACCAGGATAAACATTTGTGTGATGAACATAGATATTTATTTTGTGTCATGTATTTACAAAAAAAATATAAGTATTCTATCAGTTATCTGGTTCCCATACAAGCTTTGCTTAGTTTGGGGCTAGTAGTTAAATACATAATCTGTGAAAATTTCAACTGTCTAGCTATACGGTTCATGAGATACAGCCCTGTGACAGACAGACGGACAGCAAAGTCTTAGTAATAGGGTTCCGTAAAAAACGGAAACTACGGGCCCAATTTTGAAAATTATTTCACTGCATCAGCATGAAAATTGCAATAATGTTAATGTATCAAAAATCTATTTTTTATTCTGAATTAATTAATAAGAATTGAAATAAAATATAATAATGTATTAGCAGCTTGTTTCAGTATTAACGTTTTGGCCGAGTGGGAGTTATTTCGACTTTCAATCCGAAAGTCGTGGGTTCGAATCCAGAGCGTGTAACATTTGATGTTTCTTGAAAATTATAAGTGCGCATTGGTAAAACACACGGTGTAGGAAAACATCGTGAGGAAATTCAAATTCAAAAATCATTTCTTTCAATAAAATAACAAGGATCACTTTGAAACGTCTTAGGAACTAGGTGAAGCTACGCCGATTCCACGCGACCAAGCCTAGAAGAATCAGGCAACAAACACGGCTTGGGTTCTACGTTTTTTTTAATGATCCTTTCTTAACCAGTTAGCATTCTTATAAGCGGCGATAGGCTTGCAACATGTGACATAGAAAACTGCAAAATGATATGCAAATGCATCAACCCTCTGGATATCTTTAATAATCTGGGAGCCTAGAGATCAGAGAGAATGTCTACCGTACTTGATTACAGTCGTGATTCTATTTCATTTTCAGTAGGTACCATAAGTATCACCTAACTAAAATTTACAGCGCAAACTACTTCACAAGATTTGCAGCACTTGCCTTAACTGCTCCTTATTTCTGAAACTGTGACAATATTCTGTGTTGGAACGACTTAGGTTGTAATTCAGCCTGAAACTACCTAACTGTAAAGATATTTTTTATCCGCTAAACAAAGTGTGTAGCTTAAGAAGAGTAATAAATGTTTATGAAGAATGCAGAATCGTTTTTTCTCAATAACCGCAAAACATACAGTTTTGTTTACAACATCAAAAAAAATACTACTCAAAAAAATAGAGGTAAAAAAATTTGCGAAAAATTGTTTAGGTGATCAAATTCTATTTTAACTTATTCCTACTGGATTTAAAATAATATGGCTGACACAAAATTTCTTATAAGAATTAATAATGTAGGTATTAAAAAAATAACATAGATAAGTAAGTATTTTAAGTAATCACGTATGGAATGCTAACTACTGCAAAATGTGGGTATTGTGCCAAACATAATGTTTGAATGTACTTCTGAACACCTTTATACATTTACTAGCGACCCGCCCCGGCTTCGCACGGGTAGCATGTTATTATACATATAAACCTTCCTCCTGAATCACTCTATCTATTAAAAAATACCGCATCAAAATCCGTTGTGTAGTTTTAAAGATATAAGCAAACATACATACAGACGCGGGAAGCGGAAAGCGACTTTGCTTTATACTATGTAGTGAAAAGGATCTACGCGCCTTGAGATCTCATTCTAGATTTACACTCTCGCCTCGTGCTTCGTCTCGTGTCTCGGCTTGCACCTCGCGTGATCGATAGTAAAGGAGAGAGGCGCGAGGCGAGCCACGAGCGTCTATTCACACTCGTCTCGTGGTTCGCCTCGCACCTCGCCTCGCGACTCTTACGCGAGTGTAAATCTAGTATCAGAGTATGTACACGTTAGAAATCTTGTGGCAACCATTTCTATACTTATATATATTATATACTTTTATACTTTTATATATTTATATACTTTTATATATTATAAAGAGGAAAGATTTGATTGTTTGTTTGTTTGTTTGTTTGCATCGAATAAGCTCCGAAACTACTGGACCGATTTGAAAAATTCTCTCACTATTAGAATCCTACATTATGCCTGATGAACATAGGCTAAGTAATATTTTCAAAAACGTTAGGGATCCGTATGAAAACTTCGATAAATAAACCCACCCAACGTGTGAAAAAAAATACAAAAAATATCCTTATATCGCGTACGCTGCGGAAATTATTGACAATAGAGCAAAGTAATGTACTACAGTTTTATAGAAAACATCAATATCTACAAAAAAAGTATGTAATACCATATGTCTAACTATTAGGGATCCGTATGAAAACTTCGATAATGTAACCCAGGGTATAAAAAAATTACCATAAAATCATTATTACACCCTTGCGACGTCGGGGCGGACTGCTAGTAACTTATAAATTGGAAAACCAGTTAGAACAATTTCAACTAGAATCGTTCGCAGACAATTTTTCCCATAATTTTTTCTCGTAGTTTTAAACTTAAAAAAATGAAATACGATCAAGACTGCAAACGACAAGTACGATAGTGACCTTGTGCGCTTAGATCTTTGAAGTTGTCTAAAGGTAATCAGAGGCACGTCCAAAGATTATGTTTGGTACAATACCCATGTTTACTTGCCTAATGTACTTTCAATAGAAACACCTTCTTACACTGTATAACCAATATTTATTCAAAACACATCAGCATAGAGGTATTGGAGCCAAAACGCAACGATAGCGCGTTCTAACTTTATGCACTTTTTACTAGCGACATCTAGTTCTGTTTTTTGTACTAATCATATGTATGAACTTATAACTTAAATTAAATACCCACATTTAGTTATTATTTATTTACTAAAACTGATGTACAAACTAATTCCAATAACAATACAAGTAACTATATATGAGAATAGCTATGCCCAGCAAAGTCCTGGCATGCGGGCTGTACATAAATTTTATTGGTAATCTCGTCCGCCGCAAGATTCACTGGGTTGAAATTTTAAGATATACGAATTTTGTACTGTTCGCAGAACAAGTGACGCAAACTTACAGTCTAAAATAAATTGGATCACGACTGCAATTCCCAAGTACGATAGACATCCAGATCTCCAGATCCTTTGAAGATGTATAGTGGGGGTAGTCAGAGGCACGTCCAAACATTATATTTGGCAGATGTCCACATTTTGCAGTAGTTAGCATTTCATACGTGACAGGTTGCAAGCCCATCGCCGCTTATAAGAATAATAACTGGTTTCCTCACGATGTTTTCCTTCGCCGTTTTGAGCACGTGTTTTGATGCGCATATAAATTTTTCAAAAAATTATTATATATTTTTGAAAAATCCATTTATGCACGCCGGGACATTTAGGTTGTCTATACTATCTATACTTCTATACCTACTAATATTATAACTGCAAAGCAACTCTGTCTGTCTGTCTGTGACGTTTCCACGGCTAAACCGCTGGGCCAATTGTGGTAAAATTTCATATACCTAGAGATAGTTTAATGTCTTGGGACGAACATAGGCTACAATTTTTTTATTTTTTTTTTCATCTATACATCGGTAATTCTGCAAAATGTGGACAAATATAATGTTTGAACGTGCCTCTGACTACCCCCACTAGACATCTTCAAAGGATCTAACCGTCTGGAGATCTGAGAGGATGTCTACCGTACTCGGGGATTACAGTCGTGATCCTATTTATTTAATTTAAATGTAACGCTTGTTTTGCCAACCATCCCCGTTTTATTAGGTCAACTTCTCAACGTCTTTGCGTTTAATCAAAGGAAATTTCCAATTAAATTGATTAAGATCACCCCTCTACCCGCACCCCTCATGTTCAAGACTAACTTAAATAATATATGTGCTTAGCTGTATTAAGCATGTGCTTAAACCATCCAAGGATGACATCTACTGCAAAATGCGGGCATGTGCCAAAAGTAATGCTTTGGTCTTGCCTCTGCCTAACTCCTTTATACATCTTCCAGATTACAGCCGCCGTCATTACTATTTAGTTTTGCTTACTTTGGGGCTAGATCGTGTGTAAAGTCCGCCAATATTTATTTATTTATTTATATTTAATTTTTAGTTTTTTTTTTACAAATTGATCCTAATGTCAAGCTCTGTAAGGTCTGTGTTAAAACTTGCTATATTGCAAAGACAATATTGCTATGAAAAACTCATAAAAATAGATACTATATAAAAATACTACTAATAAAAATACTACTATAAAAATAGATACTATATGTATATTATGTGTAGACTCGTATTTAGCACTTTTTTTTACAAACCTTAGTGGTTTCTTATTGTGCTATATTATTTTATTTATTCTTGTAAAACGTTTATATGATAAATAAAAAAAAAAAAAAAAAAAAGATATATAAAGATTTTCTTGCTAAAATAAGTAAATAGTAAAGTAGTCTAAGTTTTATTCTGGCATTATAATCTACATCTACAGCAAATTTCAACTTAATCCGTTTTGTCGTGAAATCCTGATTGAGGAACAAACATACATACAAACTCACAAACTTTCACATTTATAATATTAATAGGATATATTGTAAAAATATATATATATTGGTGGACATTTCACACAGCGCCATCTAGCTCCAAACTAAGCAAAGCTTGTACTATGGGAACCAGATAACTGATAGACTATTTATATATATTTTTTATTTGTAAATACATACTTAATATACATATTAACACCCAGACACAGAACAAACATCTATGTTCATCACACAAATGTTTATTCCGGGTGGGGATCGAACCCACAACCTACAGCGCAGAAGGCAGAGCTACTACCAACTGAGCTGTGAGGCCACAATAAGTAAATAAAAACCTCCATTTAAATGCACCCCTCATGAGTAAATTTTCCACAGAAACATCCAAAAAAACAGCAGTTTAACACAAAAATAAGGTATAAAAATCCCATTGCAAATTGTTACACGTCCCACGTCGGGTGTTAAAATGTGAAAAATAAAGAAAAATGGCGTCCTGAAAACACGCAAATAAAAGCCTCGATGAATGTTAACTAGCTGGAGAGGGCGGTGGCACAGTAAGAGCTGAATTTCAAAATAAATATTTAAAAAAAAATAGTATCACGACTGTAATTGCCAAGTACGGTAGACATCCTCTCAGATTTTCAGGCGATAAGAACCTTTGAAGATATCTAGTGGGGGTAGTCAGAGGCACTTCCAAACATTATATTTGTCACATGCCCACATTTTGCAGTAGTTAGCATTCTATACGTGACAGGTTGCAAGTCCATCGCCGCTTATAAGAATACTAACTGGTTTATTAATTCATGTTTTTTTGTAACACTCTTGTAAGTTTAGTATTTTATTTTCCACTTGGTATTAATAATAAATACTCGTAGTATAAAAAAACATAAGTTTCTTATTCATATTTATCATATTCGTTATGTGAAAAAAAAAACAAAATAAATACAGCAATATAACAAACTTGACGGCGTATTATTTTATTTTTTATTCCATCTAAATAAACTCTTAGTCAATTTCTTGATGAAGAGGAATCCAATGAGACTTCTTTTATAAATATAGAGCTATATTTGGCAAAAGTAACATTATAAAAACACCCGAAAATCATTACTTCTTTCTGGTCATCCATTCATATTCTTCAACTGATATTTTTTGCCATGCTGCCCTCCAACCTTCTCTTCCATAATGATCTTGATTATGACTGTCGTGCCGTATAAGGTGGCCAACCATCTTCCCTCTTCTATTCTATGACTCTTTTTTACTGTTGAAATACTCTTCAATTAATGCACTGTGCTTACTGTGCCCATACCCTAACACGGCACCCTCGGGACATCCAGGAAAAATCACCGAGTGGACTGCGGCCGACAGGATCATGATGTGATGCTTGAGTGTTAAACTTTTATTTATTTTATTTAACCTTTATTTAAACGGCAATACATTATTTGTATTAATAAGGACACATCTTATAGATAGTCGTGTTAGTTAAACCATTTATAACACAAGGATGGCTGGACCATTTTTTATGATTTTTGTGTTCTTTGATCAGTTGAGCTACCTATAGACCGCTTGCAACGGTCTTTGGTTGTCTCTACTGGTTTTTGTGTATTTTATAATATTCTGTAATATACTCGGACTACCCCCTCTAGATATCATCAAAGGATCTAAGCGCCTGAAGATCTGAAAGAATTTCTACCTTACTTAAGGATTATAGTTCTATTTTTTATATTAATATTTGGTGTTATTTGTTCTTGTGACAAAGCATTAAAGATAAATAAAATAGAATAATGTGAAACAACAAAAAAAAATGTATAATCGCTCACAAAACAGCAAAAAACACGCATAGGTATTCTTCAACCATCCATTATCATACGAGAGACTTCAATTATTTAGTTGGTGATATCACGTGGTCTTTCTTGGACATCCTGCGATGGGTCAATGACCAATTAGAGGTATATTGGCTCTGAAAAGGCCCAGGAGTCGTCGACGAACCAACGTGGTTATATATTAAGGCGGTACTTGGTTAGTACTTTTAATTATTATTCTTGTTAGAGCCTTCACCTTGTTCGATCGGCACCACACTGGAGCTCTATATAGTAGGAAAGAATCATTATAAAAAAGGTAGACAACAAGCCGTGTTTGTCTGATTTTTCTAGGCTTAGTCGCGAGGAACAAGCGTAGCTTCACCTAGTTCCTAAAGTGATCCTTGTGATTTTATTGAAATAAATGATTTTTGAATTTGAATACATTTTTGCCTCACACTTATTGCTATGTTGGCACACACAACGGCTGAATGATCCTCTTTTACAACCGAAAATAAAACTCGGATTTTAAAAACCTCATTTGTATATTCAACAGATTTTTACACTGAAACACCCATAAATCAACGATTAAAAGCTGACCACCGTCAAATTGCCTGACAAATAGCCTTTTAACCCGAAAAAAAGTAAAAAATACTTCCACACGGGAGTCACTGAATTAACCATTATAACCCCGGGAAATCCGGGAAAAAATCTGTTAACACTCCACTAGTGTTGGGAAGTGGAAAACCAAAATGCCGGGGTTTATTTTAGTAAAAAGGCCGGACGGATTTCCGAGAGGCTATCTCTGGCTAGCTTGTCATATTTGGCACTTTTTGATTTTTTGTTCAAGTGACTGTTATTTAATTAGCAGATTGTATGTAAATAATATACTGAATATGAATAAATTTTAACAGCATTTTCACATTAACAAAGTCATGTTACGTGTAAATAATGTAAAGACGTCCAAAGTATATTTCATTGCTTTATATTTTGTATATACGAATGAGTATTAACTTATGGTACATAAATAAATGATCATTTTAAATAAGTTTATTTGCCATTGGTGTCATTTTCGTACGAAAAAAGCCGGACACTATCCTTAATTGAATACCTACCTTACTAGGTAGGTATTCAATTAAATGTTTATTTTAATTACACGTCGAAATTTCGACCGAAAAAAGCCGGACATACGATCCTTTTCCCCACCCTACCTGTACGTAGTAAAAAACGCTGGACACTTAAAAAGCCATTTATTCTCCCGGTGGCCCGTTGCCGGATACGAAAAAACGGGGTAAGTGTAGGGGAATGAGTGGCTACAATCTGTTGTGGGATGTTTTTATACAGTTTTTTTGCGTCTTGTTCATAAATGGAGGTGGATAATAGCTTCATTATCCACCGTGATATGATCGTGATATACAAGTCAGAATATTTCAATTATGAAAATAGCATTCTTAAAATAGCATTTTCTGTTGAAAAATATTTTTCAATGACAAGCTTTTATAAAGCACCAGCGCGCTATCACCTGTCACATCATATATCATTGTCATCGGAACTTGACAAGTATGCAAAGTTTTTACTCAATCGAAGTTCCATTGTGAGTGTTCAGATCAGCTCATTGTCACATTATTGTATTGTCATCGGAACTTGACAAGTATGCGAAATTTCAATCGGTTGGGGATAACTGCTTCAAAATTGAGTTGCAAGATTCCACCTTAACAAACATAGTTACATACATACATAAATTGCAAGTTAAATAAAAGCTTGTAATAATTAAAAGAAAACAGACGAAAATGTTTTAACCAATTCCAAAGTCAAGAGACGATATTATTATTAGTTTTTTTTATGTTTTATGAAGGAACTACCTATTAGTCTCTTTGTAGATACAATTTAAATGCGAAGTTTAGACTAATTTCCACACAATAAAAAAAAAACATACAAATCTTTATATTTGGTCGTTATTAAGGTATAAAAATGATAATTAGATATAGGTATTTTAAATAAAAATTTACAGATAGCAAAGCTATATTTTTTAAATTTTAATAATAATTTTTAATTGTTGTACTTTTTTCTTTTGAAACGATGAAAAAGATTATTCCAGTGACCGGACGTACCGTGATTTGTTTAAGCATTATGTATAACAATTACGCTGCACCCCTATATTCAATCAGCCGATAAAACGGTAGGAGTTGATAGCAAGAAGGGTCGTTTGTGAACTTTGGACTTACACCGCCATCTAGTGAGAAGTAGCTAGAACTAAGAAAAATATTTCTATCGTAGATTAATGTGTATACTCGTATAAATATTTTAGCCGCAAATTTGATTCTCAAAATAAGTTTTTTAATTAGCAAAATGTTGTATTCCTTTTTCTATCAAATAATTTCATTATTATAATAATGTGTTTTTTTTTAATTAAAATTAATAGTTATTTTGCATAATATTAATCCAGAGGTCTTAACTAATTACGCATTAATAAATAAAATATTTTAGCATATTAAATAGATGTCTAGAATCATTAATATCTCTATCCGAATTTAAAATTTCAAACAAATAAAATATCTTCGTCTACACACCACCAGAGCTCATTAGTTTAGTGAAGCCATTGCACGCCAGACGGCGCCAAATTAGGAGCATAATATTAGTTTGTCCAACTAGCAATAGATGTCGCTATCCAAATAAGTCGTCTACTCACCAACAGATGTCAGCATTCGTTTTAGCTACTGCACACTAGATGGCAGTTAACACAACGAACTTTATGTTGTAAAAAAATTTGATTATTATGAGTGATAGTGATAAAATAGGTAAGTGTAGTTTGTGATGTGTTGACTCTATCGTTATTTTGTGGTTGACGAGAAAGCATTCCTACAAGTAGGTATGTATTATCAAAATACAAGACATTTTTAACAGATATTTTGTTTGCATGATCAACAAATTCTCAAGAGGGTTGACGTCAGGCAGGCGGCCGGTTCGCCAAATCCTCTTCGCAACATGTATGTCATCATGTTGTGCCGAACTCGCATTAAGTGGGAAAAAGAGAAGAAAATTACGATGATAAATAAATATTTGTTCCGGTGTTGTAGTACCATGGTACATTTGTTTCTGATACCTACAATACATGAAATTTTAGAGTGGGATTAGAAATACGTATGTATGTGGTTGGTTAGTGTTATATCAAGATTTTGGATATTAGACTGATAACTACCTATTTTTTTAGGTAATCTATACTGTCCCACTGCTGGGCAAAAGCCTCCATCTTTCACCTTTCTTCGGTCCAGTGCCGTCTCTTGCCAATAATTATAAAAGTTATCCAGCCTCCCCAGTCTTCTTTTCGATTTGGCTTGGTTTGTCTTATAACCGACCGCCTGCCTGATATCAACCCTCCTTGGGAATACTTGCTAGCTGTGCACTTCATCGTTGTCAGAGGCGGAAGAGTCCAAGTCTTTTAATTTTTTTAAATATTAAATATATTTTTTGTAAACGTAATTTCTGTTATGATAAATGTTTTTAATGAATGCAGAATCGTTTTTTCTCAATAACAGCAAAACATACAGTTTCGTTTATTATGATAAAGATAATTTAAGGATATAATCTAGATAATTTTAAATAGAAATACGGCTAATTACCACGTTTTTCTTTGTATTGCTGACGTTTCGAGACAATTCAGATGCTCTTCATCATAAGCATCGCCCGCGACCGCGATTAACAACCACGATATTTTTAATTCTATAATCTAGATAAATTATAGACAGAATCACGATTTTGGTGAAACTTTTCTCGATACATTTATTTTCCAAAGTTGGCTCTTCAAAAACACTAGTTTCGTTTCTATTCAAAACTATGAATAGCTAAATAAATAAGTTATTTTTTATATAATTTTTAGATAATCATACTAGCTACGTAATTCTTTTTAAGTTTGATGGTTTTCAAGATAATGCATTTTATAACTTTTTCCGTCTTATCCGGGTAGACTCAGCCCATACAAAAAACCAACATTTCACATAATATCACCTTAATGCCTGGGTACTTATCGTTAAGAGTAGATCAACAATACGTATCATTAGTATTTCTGCAATAGCACGGAAAAGTGGACCTCTTAAATAGTAATTTAAAACAGTTCATCCCCACAGCTGTTTCACAATGTAGAGACAAACTCCCCTACTTCCCCCTATCTTAATTTATGTTATTTTATTTTTAATTTACCAACAATTTGTGAGGCCACGACAAATAATATAAACGTATATATTTCTTTTATTCAGCTGTTGTTAGGCTTCCGTATCCAAAGGGTAAAATGACCCTATTACTAAGACTTCGCTGTCCGTCTGTCCGTCTGTCTGTCACAGGGTAGTATCTCATGAACCGTGATAGCTAGACAGTTGAAATTTTCACAGATTATGTATTTTTGTTACCGCTATAACAACAAATACTAAAAACATAACAAAATAAATATTTAAGCATACAACAAACGTGTTTTTTGCCGTTTTTTTATAGATAATGGTACGGAACCCTGCAATTGGCCAGACGGACAGACGTCTTAGTAATAGGGTCCCGTTTTTACTCTTTGGGTACGAAACCCTAAAAATGGACAGAAATATCGTACCTACTTGATATCTACATCAACACTTCTAAACTATTTTTATATAGAGGAAAAAAATATATTTTTAATTGTATCGAATAAACCAAATAATTACTAAAACAATTTTACCCATCAAAAACTTCATTAAGTATAAGAAAGTAACACAGGTTATATTATTTAAAAAAAAAAAAAAAATAGACTTCCACACTATTATTTTAATAATTTAACCTAATGTATAAATTAGTACGCCCGTGTGAAGCCGGGGCGAACTGCTAGTTATAAATAAAGTACTTAGCTATAATTATTTTTTTATATCAACACGCATCTTCTCACAGAACTATGACCAAGACAGAGCATTAACCCTTCACAGTCTTAGAAAGAGCCACGGGTCAGACGGACCTCATTCATATTCAAATTAATTAGGGTAAGATAATGATTGTCTTGCGATGAAAGGAAGGGGATGCTGTGAGAAGTATTATACAGTTTTTTGTCTCAAGTTTTGAATGGCTATTATTTGGGGTCTGTGTGACCGACCAAAAACCGGTTATCTTGGACAGGTGATACATTTTGATGAGATTATGCAAAATATTTTTTTATTCTTCCTACAGCTGTCTTTTGGTAATACCTTAAAAATATGCTGGTATTTTTCAAAATGTATACCAGATCTGCAACATACCATTAATACCTGAAATTTATTTAAGATTTATATTTATGTAATAATACTGGCTTCAACCCGCAGCCGCGGATAAAAAGTAAAATATTATGTGTCAATACAATTCATAATCTATGTGAGTAAACCAAGTTTCATCGAAATTGTTTCATTCGTAAAGCATGATTGAGTAACAAAAAAAGCCTCAAAGTAATATATTTATAACTAGCAGACCCATGACAGACGTTGTCCTGTCCAAATTTCGATAATCGCATAGAGTAACGCACGTTAATATGAAAAATTGGTGTCAACACGGATGTCAGTTTTTTGCTCCCCAAGCGCCATCTATACCATAATTAATCATCCCTTATGTGTTTTTTTTAATTATTTTGGGGATGTTTTTCATATTTTAAAGTAGTTTATTATTTATTCGGGTAGTATACTTACATCTACAGCAAATTACAACTTAATCCGTTTTGTCGTTAAGGCCTGATTGAGGAACAAACATACATACAAACTCACAAACTTTCACATTTATAATATTATTAGGAGGTTACAGTGATTTTGACTTTTTCATG
Source organism: Hydriomena furcata (assembly GCA_912999785.1). Classification (NCBI taxonomy): domain Eukaryota; kingdom Metazoa; phylum Arthropoda; class Insecta; order Lepidoptera; family Geometridae; genus Hydriomena; species Hydriomena furcata. The sequence continues at coordinate 2,929,002 of OU538843.1, forward strand.
ACGACAAAAAGATGGAAATAGATATGTAAGAACTAGGCAGTAGCTATAATTTAATAAAAATGGATGTGTACATGTACACACAAACTAACTCAAACTCTCACTACCCTAACCCTCGTATTCAAGAACGACACTATGTCGTATCGACGTATTCAGTAACGCACCCACAGTGGATGAAATCTTTTTTCATAAACATCTCTTTATACAGGGTGTCCAAGAACCTGGCGTCCAACTGGATTCCCACGATGCCCCAAGTTCTAACAGTACTCAGAAAAATATTTTAAAAAATCCACCCCATGTACTTACAGAATTATACTGATTTCAAAAAAAAAGGGGAAATGAGCACCCTGTGACATACTTTTGAATGCTGTGACTGCTAATGCTGATAATTTCGATATTTCTTGGAGGTTTTGTAATCTAGGGTATTGCTGTGTCTAAATAGAATGTAAAAATAAAGTACTTATTGTACCATTTTAAAATAAAATATTATTTTAACTAAAGGTGATATGGAAAATTATTGAATTTCGCAACTTTGACCGACTGTAGTGTAAAAAAAATGTACCAAAATAGTATGGCAAGTGACGTCAAATTTTGACGCGTTTATTCCTCTTTTTAAAAAGGTATAATACTTACACATTAATTTGAAAAAAAAAATTTTGAAAATATTTTTACTCAACAACCCAATTTTTACGAAGTGCCTACCTACTAACGGTAACTGTCGGACCCTTTCTTATCTTAGAAACTGTTATGTTACTACTATTATTTACTTCGGTTCCAAGAGTGAGCAAGAAGGAAATACACACAGGTAGATGGGTTCCCAGTAGAATAAAAGCAAAGAATGTTAGTTTAAAGATATTTTATTACAATAAATGTTCAAAATGTTGACCACCCGCGGCAATACAAGCTCTCACTCTCCTTAAAAAGGACCGCTTTATGTTTCGCGAGTAACTTTTTTGACGTATCACCTGCACTGCTTGTGTTATCTTCTCACGAAGGTCAGCGATGTCATTAATGGGCTTCGCATAAACGAGCTCCTTCATAGTTCCCCAGAAAAAAAAATCCAGCGGATTTAAGTCAGGTGAGCGTTTTATAGAGAGTTTTTGGACGAGCAATACCCGAACAGGTGGATTGGGCGATCAGGAACAATCCCGTGGCCAGCCCGCTCACCTGACTTAAATCCGCTGGATTTTTTTTTCTGGGGAACTATGAAGGAGCTCGTTTATGCGAAGCCCATTAATGACATCGCTGACCTTCGTGAGAAGATAACACAAGCAGTGCAGGTGATACGTCAAAAAAGTTACTCGCGAAACATAAAGCGGTCCTTTTTAAGGAGAGTGAGAGCTTGTATTGCCGCGGGTGGTCAACATTTTGAACATTTATTGTAATAAAATATCTTTAAACTAACATTCTTTGCTTTTATTCTACTGGGAACCCATCTACCTGTGTGTATTTCCTTCTTGCTCACTCTTGGAACCGAAGTAAATAATAGTAGTAACATAACAGTTTCTAAGATAAGAAAGGGTCCGACAGTTACCGTTAGTAGGTAGGCACTTCGTAAAAATTGGGTTGTTGAGTAAAAATATTATCAAAATTTTTTTTTTCAAATTAATGTGTAAGTATTATACCTTTTTAAAAAGAGGAATAAACGCGTCAAAATTTGACGTCACTTGCCATACTATTTTGGTACATTTTTTTTACACTACAGTCGGTCAAAGTTGCGAAATTCAATAATTTTCCATATCACCTTTAGTTAAAATAATATTTTATTTTAAAATGGTACAATAAGTACTTTATTTTTACATTCTATTTAGACACAGCAATACCCTAGATTACAAAACCTCCAAGAAATATCGAAATTATCAGCATTAGCAGTCACAGCATTCAAAAGTATGTCACAGGGTGCTCATTTCCCCTTTTTTTTTGAAATCAGTATATTTCTGTAAGTACATGGGGTGGATTTTTTAAAATAGTTTTCTGAGTACTGTTAGAACTTGGGGCATCGTGGGAATCCAGTTGGACGCCAGGTTCTTGGACACCCTGTATGTTGAGCGGCACTTTAGCGCACGCTACCGTGTGCCTTTAGAGCTCAACTTTGGCTAGAGGCACACGACAATGTGCCTCTAGTCACACTTTGCAGTGTCGCACAACACATAAAGTGATTTTTATGAAAAAATATTTCGTCCACTGTGCGTGATCTCATAGTGTCGTTCTTGAATACGAGGGTAAGTATGCCTACGCAGTTCGTACACACTGCGTAGGCGTTTCGTCGTAGAGGTCTACGAGCATCGAATAAGCCTCAACCATTCTTTGTACATATTAATTATTATTCCCAACGGGTATTTATCGCGTTTTACTTTTATTTTTTCCCAACCTTTCGTTTGTTGTAACACAGTCAAAATTTTGAGAAAAATTAAAAGTTCCTATTCTGTTAGTGCCAGACTAAAACTAAAACTAAACTGTGCCACCATTTACAAGACTAATTTAATTCATTTTACATTATATTTTCAAGATTTACTAGTAAACAAAAGATCTAGCAAGATTAGTAGGTTTTTTAAACACATTTTATTTTAATATAACTTATTTCATATCATTTTTATTTCTGTCTCAATGCTGAACGTAACCAAGCACGTGGTGTACGGCTTATAGTAATAAGAATAATGTCTTCTCTCACATCATCTTCAACCCTTGGAGAAAATAAAGACAATGTCCAAGTAACCCCTCGACGCCGTGAGAACCGGTCCATCCGGAATGCAAATGAGATCTTTTGTACCCGCGGACAATATCGACCTTTTTGAACGGCGAGTTTTGAAGAACTGCAAAATTCTGTTTGCTAAAAGATCTTTGCTTTTTGCTTGCTTGTACTGTTTTCGTCTAAAGATGAATATCAATTGCCGTATGTATGAAAGATCATTACTAGAGTACGGTTTCACAAATTTGCCAATTTTTATTTGTGTTCGTAATTGTCAGGACAAGGTTAATATGGAAGACATTTTGTATTAAATCTTTAATTGTTAAATTCGGGTAAAAAAATATTTCTATGTAGAAATTTGGACAGAATGACATATATATCGGGTGGATCAGCTAGTTTTAAATAAAACTTGCCATGGTTTCCGCGACAAATATAGTGTATTACAGCAGAGATGTCAAAGTTTAAAAAAAGTTATTTATTGTTTATGGGTACCCAACAATGATTATGAGTTTGGATAAAGATCCTAGACCTAAAGATCATTTGGGCTGCACACGTGCTTTGCCAGTAGGTAAGAAGTTTCGTAGTAATAAAATATTTCATAAAGATCAGTTTTCAAAAGTAAAGCGATTCAATCACGAAATGAAACATGGTCTAACCCTCTAGTGTGATGAAGACACATGTCCAGGCCCGGTGTTGCCCTCGTGAGAACCGGTCCGGCAGGAATGCAAATTAGGTCCATTGTACCCGCGGACAATTCCGACGGGTTAATTGTAGTTTTTTAACGGCTGGACGAGTGGCCAGCTTTAGATTATCGATGTTTGGAGTTTATCGAATCTCGAAAAAACTATTTAGTTTAATATTAAATGCAATTGAAAAGAGGTAAATTTAGCCATTTAATACTTTCTAAGCTTAAGAGGCTGCCAGTCGCTGATTGCTCTTTTTCGAAACGAAAAAAGAAATACTTCTGAACAAGCCACATCTCCTATTTTTATAAGTATATTACTTCAGGTTCCTACCTAGATTTCTATTAAGCTGAAAACATAATAGCAGAAACTTTTCACGATAAAGATATTATTTCAAAATGATACCTTTTAGAATTTATGATCGAAATATTTTATATACCTACTATTAAAATCAACTTGTGATTTATTGTTAAAGATAGGTAATATGTAGATCTACAATTCTATTAGAATAGATTTTTGATAAGTAATTATACATAATTTATATCATTAATTTATTCGAAAAGCTAAGGCGGACCACGCGCCGACGTGTGTTTGTCGTCATTGCAGCAGTCGGTAGGATTATTTATTGAAGTGATTAAAGATGGGTACATCTTTATTCACATATACTATACATTATAAAATAGGAGATGTGGCTTGTTCACAAGTATTTATTTTTTCGTTTCGAAAAAACAATCGTCGACTGGGAGCGCCTTAATAATTTAATTTTAAGATCCTAAAAAAAACATATTATATAATTATATTATTTTGTATCTCTATTTTTCTTTTCTTTCATCAATCAAAACACCTATTTCAGAGCAACCAGATAAACTAAACTAAAGTTGAAATAAATATGAAAAGTTTATCAAAACCAACAATAACCATAGACAACGATACATGAAAATAAAACTATCGATATCGACTTTTCGACACCACTACACTAAAACGACAAAAATAAAAAAAACCGGTTAGGTCAGTTCCGCAAAACTACAATAGCCGTACACATTGGATACTTAAATAGGTCCAATATTTTAATGCAACGCGCTATTATTACCCACCCCGTTGAGGATTCCTTTATGTCCAGTTTGCACCCTTCGATATCTTTTGTGTATGGCTCCGGGCAAGATAACCGGTAAGACGGGTTTTTTTTGTTGCGGACCTTTTGACCCGCATGGCATCGGTAGGGTTAAGTCAGTTGTGGCTAAGCTTTGTGACCGTTATGTTGCTCAGGTGAGTGTGTGATAGTTAAAGTGCTTAAAATAGATCGTGACAACTAGTGACTATTTGATCAGCTAATCGATCATAGATCAAAAAGGGAGGTAAGCTTTTGGTGGCACAAAAACAAATTCACGCAAAATCGAAACATCGTAATGTTTGGACGTGCCTTTCACCCCCTTTAGACATCTTCAAGGAACTAAGCGCCTTCAGATCTGATAGTATGTTTATTGTACTTGGGGATTAGAGTCGTGATCTTATTTATCATCTAAACCAAAATGAAACTCATAGCATTAAAAAAAACTTTATTATTTTCCATTCAAACGTAAATGCAAACTAAACTCAAAACTTCTATCACAAATCACCAAAAAGTTTGCAAGCATTCAACCTTTTTTCTAACTCACTCTCCCGCCTTCACTATCGATTCTTTTTTTTATTATTCGAACGGCGCTCCCATTGGTGGAACGGAACATTTTTGTTCGAATTTCAAAAGCTTTTTCTTTTGTAGGCGTCAGGGGGTGGGTAGGGTGGCAAGCAATATGGCGTTCTTAAAAAATAATTGCTTGTATTTAGCGCGGTCCTTTAAGATTTCTTTTGAGTGCTTTTCCTTTGTATCTGCGTAGAAAATGGGTATTGCTGTGTTGTTTTTGTTTTATCGAATATCTTTTTATTTTAAAGTTCTTCAATGATATTGAAAGCCATAAAAATATTAATCTTAAAACCAATAGAGTCAACGTTGTTTGTTCTATTTTATTATCTACACATAAAAACATGTCATTGATACATTACATGTTCGATTCCTGCCGAGGACAATAAATTGTGTGATGGAAATAGATATTTGTTCTCTGTCTGGTTGATATACTTAATATTTTAAAAAATGTATTAATGCTTGTATTCTATCAGTTATTTGGTATTTGCTTAGTTAGTTTTCAGATAGCTCTGTGTGATATTTAAACTAGTATAATTAAATTGAATTACATAATTAAAAGAATCATAATAATATGTTACCAAAAATCAAGATTTAAGGTGATTTTTTTTTGTATGGACTGAGTCTACTACCCGTATATGATGAAAAAAGTTATAAAACCGCATTATCTTGAAAACCATCAAACTTAAAAAGAAACTGTCTTTCATTTATGGAGCTAGTATGATTATCTAACGAATTATATAAAAAATAACTGTTTAGCTATTCATAGTTTTGAGTAAAAACGAAATTTGTGTTTTGGAAGACCCAACTTTGGAAAATAAGTCTATTGAGAAAAGTTTCACCAATCGTGTTTCTGTCTATAATTTATCAAGATTAAATCTTTAAGTTATCTTTGTCAAAAAGATTCTGCAATTATCAAAATAAAATATTACTCGTCTTAATTAAATTTAATAAAACAAACGGACACGTACATTTCGATAGTAAAAAGTTAATTTTAAAAGTTCGTCTTTGACCGTTATACCGAAAAATAAATTCTGCGAATTGCTTTCCAAACTGATTCTTCTTAAAAAGCATTTCTTAAACTCCAAGATGGCTTCCATCATTAAAATTTTCTTCAAAACACCCTTCCCCTAATGAAAAAATCGTGTCGTCTTGCAAATAAAATCAATTCATCCCTTTTCTACCCCTTTTGAATTCTGCCAAAATTTTCCCTAAGTTTTTCTCCGAGACCCCTTTTCATTCACTTTTAAATTTCGTAATTATATTTGTATAATGATTGCGAAGTTTTGATGGACTTTGCTACGCCTAACTGCTTTGTTTTTCTGGGTAGCTTGTAGCAGTAAGTACTTTTTGAAGGTTGATTACAATAAGAACTGCTTATAATATCCGAAAAATAATTTTTCGAACAGAAAAATCCATTAATGCACGCCGGGATTCGAACCCACGACCTTCAGATTGAAAGTCGAGGTATATCCCACTCGGCCAACACGGCTATAATATCCTGTTTTACAGAAATAAAGAAATATTCAACAAAGATTTAGAATAATCTTATACATATCATCATATCATATTAGTACTTACCTACGCTTATCTAACACCTAATAATATAATATGACTAAATAAGACAAGGATGGAAAGGATAAGCTGGACAGAAAAAATTACAAATATAGAGGTTTTACGTAGAATACAGGAAAAAAGGATCCTATTAACAACGATTGAGAACAGAAGAGGGAAGATGGTTGGCCACCTTATACGGCACGACAGTTTTATAAAGACTATAATGGAAGGGAAGATTGAAGGGAAGAGAGGAAGAGGAAGGCCACGAATAAGCTACATGAGCCAGATAAAGGAGAAAATAGCTGTCGTGTCGTATAAGGAAGTTAAAGAGACGGCACTGGAGAGAAATAGATGGAGAGAGCTGCATCAATTACACCGACAAGAGCACAGCTCTTAAGTTAGAAGAAGAAGAAATAAGACATACTACATAGACACACATTTTCAAGCTATTATAAGTCACGCCTAACATTCTCAAGTGTGTCTTAATGAAATAAGCAAGATCTTCAACATTAGGGCAGACGGGAATAGTGATTTGTTTTAATATCTGCATTTATTCTTTTAAAGTTATTATTATTATGTTATATTATGTATTTTTATTTTTATTTTAATATTTTTCGTATATTGGATTCAAGTCCAAGTCAAAGTCAAATCTCAAGGATCACTTTGAAAACAAGATTGATCATACGGACATATGTATATACGTAACTACAAGTATTTTAGGTCTGAATTAGTAAAAAAAATGTCACTTTACTAAAAATGAAGAGGTTTGACAAAGCTTTTGTAATAAAAAACATTTTTTAATTAATGTTATATAAAAATTCCACGCAATACTCTCCTAAGTAATATTAAAAACTATGATAAATAAATTCCAGTTGGTTCTGACCTAAATAAAAATATCTCAAGTCAAGTGCTAATCAAAAGTTGAACTCACAACAGATCGGCAAACTTTGTTGGGTATAGCCAATGTTTTTACGAAACAAATGACTCCTATTAAACAGTAAATTGCCTTCTAAAACTTTGGCCTTCTATGTCGTGACAACTTGAAAAATTCCACGCAAACTCTACAATGATTTCGTTCTGGAATTCACGAGAAATATTTAGAAAAAACCGGCTAAGTGCGAGTCGGACTCGCGCACGAAGGGTTCCGTACCATTATCTTTAGAAAACTAAAAAAAATCACGTTTGTTGTATGGGAGCGGGGGGCTTAAATATTGATTTTATTCTTTTTTTAGTATTTGTTGTTATAGCAGCAACAGAAATACATATTCTGTGAAAATGTCAACTGTCTAGCTATCACGGTTCATGAGATATAGACAGACGGACAGCGAAGTCTTAGTAATAGGGTCCAGTTTTTACCCTTTGGGTACGGAACCCTAAAAAAAACAAAAACAAAAGATATATTAAAATTAAGAACCTCAGTTTTTTTGTTGGTTGAAGACCTAATAGGATTATTCTTTAGATGGTATTTGCAAGCAATGTCCAACGAAACATCAACGATATCAAACCAACAGAGAATTCTTAAGAAATACCAAACATAATCTCACAACCGGGAGAAAGAAACAAAGCATCTAACGAATTTTGTTGAGCGTTCAAATTTGAATATCTAAAATTTCTGATAACAAGAAACAAACGGTGGTAAAAATATTAATTCCGAGGGGTCTAAGAGGGTCCGGGGGTGGCTACCCCCCAATCTTGGAGGCATTTAGCTACTTTTTTGACGCCCACTAGCCCTTTTTTCGAAGGGGGAGCATTTTGCAATTTAAATTTTATCTCTCCATAATGAGTTAGACGGTGGATTTCACTGGTTTGAATGCCAAGTACTCGGATTTTAATTTTGAGATAAGTACTTGCTATTGGACCCTCTTTTTTCTAATCTTGAAGAGATTATGGGATTCAAGATTTTCATTTCGATACTCTATTTTGTAGTCTTTGAAATAAAACCAATTTGAATATAAAACTAAATAAATACTATCAACAAATATGATACCTATATCTACACCTAGGTAAATGGATATGTATGTTTTTTTGTAATGGATAAGATAAACACCATCAATCACTAACTCAAACACCCACACACCCACACACACACAAATATACATACACACACACACTAAAACACACAAACACACACATACACACACACACACACGCACTCACACACACACACACTCATACACACTTATGCACATTTTTATCTATATTGTTTCTACCAATTGTAATTTACAATGTTTAATAGTTTTACCACCACACAACTAACTCTAAAAATAGACCTAAGCAAGAGCGAAATCTCCTATGACAAGTATTTTTTACTTAAAAGGAGATCTCATCATTGTTCATAATATTGTACTTTTGGAAACGCAATAAAAACATTATTATTATTATTATTATTATCTATTTTTTTTGTCTGTCTGCGTTTTACTGAGCATACTACTATTGCTTAGCTAGATAAATGTATTTTATTATGTATGTATATCCACTTAAGTGTCCAGCCCACCGAGCGACTATGTTCTATTACCGTCTACTCCCAAAAATTCCCAAAATCGGCAAAAAAATTCGCACAAATCGGCCGGCCGGCTCGACAAAAAAAATCATAGCTAAACAATTACAGAAGTTATATCAACTCAAAAAATACCTATGAAATGCCAATGAAATGCAAAATTGATTTTATTATATACGATTATAAAATATAATGTATTTATAAGGTAAGGCAATAAATTACTTTCATTTCATTTTATTATATACCGCCCCGGTATATAATAAAATCCCGCCCCGGCTTCGCACGGGTAGCATGTTATTATACATATAAACCTTCCTCCTGAATCACTCTATCTATTAAAAAAAACCGCTGTGTAGTTTTAAAGATATAAGCAAACATACATACAGACATACAGACGCGGGAAGCTGAAAGCGACTTTGCTTTATACTATGTAGTGATAAATTACTGGACCAATTTTAAAATTTCTATCAAAAATTACATCAGCCATATTTTATTTTCCAAAGAATTAAGAATCCCCACAAAAATTGCAATAATGTAACCTAAGGCATTTATCTAAAATTTGTCTATAAGTAATCTTTATTAGTAGAGGTACACACTCGTGCAAAGTCAGGGTGGACTGCTAGTTTTTATTAAATTTCTTATAAACCAATGCCCAATTTAGAACAAGAAAGAAAATCAACTTAATTAGATATAATTTTGTCTTATTTATAAAAGATAAATTATTCCTAATTCATTGCAGTGGGTTCAAAAGGATTTATATCAACGGGTGGTTTCATTATGTTTCTATTCTGTAAAAGCTGCGTTAGCCGAGTGGGAGGTACCTCGACTTTTAATACGATGGTCGTGGGTACAAATTCCGGCCGTCATCAATGGATTTTTCTATTCGCACAAAATTATATCCGCAATAACACGTTCTCGAAACGGTTAAAAAAAGCATCGTGAGGAAACCAGTTAGCATTCTTATAAGCGGTGACGGGCTTGCTAACTACTGCAAAATGTGGGTATTGTGCCAAATATAATGCCTCTGACTACCCCATTTTGACACCTTCAAGGCTCTAAGTGTGTGGAGATCAGAGAGGATGTCTACCGTACTTGGGAATTATAGTCGTGATCCTATTTCATTTTCTATTTCTGTTTAGAGGAATTTATCAGAGTTATGCTTAGTTTCAAAAACATTGTAAACAAAGTATTTATGCTGTGTGGGAAGCAGTTATAGTTTTCTATGAAATCTAAGTTGTATTTAGACTACCTACTTTCAATAACTGAAGACAAACACAGCTAGACAGCAGCTACCCCTAATGTAATAGGTAAAAACAAAATGGCTTCTTTTTGAAAGATGTTCAACTTTTAAGAGGCTGCCAGTCGCTGATTGCTCTTTTTCGAAACGAAAAAAGAAATACTTCTGAACAAGCCACATCTCCTATTTTTATAAGTATATTACTTCAGGTTCCTACCTAGATTTCTATTAAGCTGAAAACATAATAGCAGAAACTTTTCACGATAAAAATATTATTTCAAAATGATACGTTTTAGAATTTATGATCGAAATATTTTATATACCTACTATTAAAATCAACTTGTGATTTATTGTTAAAGATAGGTAATATGTAGATCTACAATTCTATTAGAATAGATTTTTGATAAGTAATTATACATAATTTATATCATTAATTTATTCGAAAAGCTAAGGCGGACCACGCGCGGTCGTGTGTTTGTCATCATTGCAGCGGTCGGTAGGATTATTTATCGAAGTGATTAAAGATGGGTACATCTTTATTCACATATACTATACATTATAAAATAGGAGATGTGGCTTGTTCACAAGTAAATATTTCTTTTTTCGTTTCGAACAAAAATAATCGTCGACTGGCAGCGTCTTAACTGTTTTCGTAAGAATCGTTAAGAAACGACAAAAAATATAATAATATTTATTTTCATTGGTCAGAAAGTTAAGATTCTAATTGGAACGTGAACTTATAAAAAATATACGAATTCATAGAGCATTGTCTCCTTCGCACTGCGTGTGTTTAATATTACTTTAGGAGCTTATTGTAAAGACCCCGGCCGTTTGTTATTGTAATCTGAAACAAGCTACCAACAAATATTCAAACGTATATCGAAACAATACGTCATAGTATGAACCAGAAATGTGTTAGTTTAAAGAAGTTTTCATGTCATAAAAAAATAAACCGAAAAAAGAACCCCATTTTAAATTTCGAACACTCGAACGTCCGAACGCCGAAGCTTTACAAACCGTGAAAATTAAAAAGTTAACCGTTCAACCAAAATGGCGGAATAGTTGAAACTTTGCGAGGGAAAGTGTTTCAAAAACTTTTTAATTTGCGAACTGGCTACGAACTGGTCGAAAGTCGAATTTTTCATCGAAAAGTTCACGGCTGTAGTTTTGAGGTGCGGAACAGTTTAATAGTCTCGCTTCGAAGTTTGTGGAACTGTGTTTGGGACGTGGAAAGATGCATTTTTTCTGTGATAAATGTTTTTTTTTCGTAGATTTGCAAGTTTTATAATAGGAGGTAAGGTACAAAAATATAATTGAAATTTTAATGCCTGTGTTATAGATAACCGCTTCTACAGGACAGTTGTTTTATCTCACGAAGGCGGGTATATCAGTACTTGTAATTATGATGTGTACAGACACACGCTTTAGTGTGTGTGACTGATACTAAGCGCTCCGGAGTTTACGCACACAAAAACAATGTGTTCGTGACACGTGTGAATAGAAAAATATACTATTGAAAGAGCATATTTTAGGTATCAAGCATTTTAATTACGTTTTTAAATTTGGTATCAGTCAGTCATTTGGTTGGCAGTCCAGCCCGGTTCATTGTGAACCTTCATTTAAATACACAAGCAAGTAGATTTACAGACACATACTTACATACAGAAATACTCAATAAGAATACACGCAATTTTCGGACATAAACAATCTGTTGCATAAAACCTACTTCGAACAAGACTGGTCAATAAATAAGGTTCAATAACAAATTTAATGCACTATGATGCCATTCTGGCTACTTCCTGTGACGCCGGAACTCGCCTATTACATCACATCCGGCGGGCACGACAGAATCGCGGGAAACTTCACAATTAGGGTAATTTTTCACATGTTGCCAATTTGTAAAGTTAGGGCAGAATGTGGAATGGTTGTATATACAACCATTAGGTAAAAACTTGACGGCAATCTGTAAGCATCCTCATGGATTTCTGAAATAATTTGATAGTGAAGTCTAAAGGGGTTAGTCAGGGGCAAAACATTACATTTGGCACATGCTTACATTTTGCAGTAGTTAGCATTCCTTAGGTGACAGGTTGCAAGTCCGTCGCCGCTAAAAATACATTTAAAAAAAATTAAACTGGAATTTCTTATTTTTTTTTAAGCATAACTAAGCAGTTGATCCACAAAATAACGTAGTAACTTAATTAATGAATCCTCTGTTAATCATATCAAACTATTAATTAATTCTGGAATGAGCTACAATAATTAAATTATTAAAAAAACAGAACTAATTTATTGTAGCTCCATCAAATAAATTACTCTACAAAATGAACTCGGTTTAAAATATATCTTTCGAAATTATTTTTTTCTTCGACACTTTTCGCATGCGAAAATCAACCCTACGTCTTTCTTTTAGAGTCGGGTTTGCGATACGATTCGAATAATACAAAACTTTCTCAACTCGGTCTTGAGCAATTATTCTTGAAAATGGCGCCAGAAAAAGTAGGGGATTTCAGTGGATTGGGCCAATTTAGATTTATTTTTCTCCCTCGCGGGGTCCGACGGAAAGTTTTCGAACCACCTAGAGGGTGAAGAATGTACGGATGGGAGAAAGTATGAAGATCTGTATCATCAGCTGATCTACACTATAAGTATTCTGTTGAAAAATATTTTTTCAAAATAAACTTTTATAAAATCCTCCTTCGAGCTAGAAATCAAAGCAGCGAGCTATCACTTATTATTACACTAGCCGACCCGTGACAGACGTTGTCCTGTCAAATTTCAATAATCGAATAGAAAAGACTGAATGTTTTTAGTCTGTGATGTCAGATTTTTTGCACAGCAGCGTCATCTATACAGAAATCATCCCTTTTGCGTTTTTTTATCGTTTTGGGGATGTTTTTCATATTTTAAAGTAGTCTATTATTTATTCGGGCATTATGTCTACATCTACAGCAAATTTAACTTAATCCGTTTTGTTGTTTAGGCTCGCTGTCACCATAATTTATTGTATTGTCACCGAAGTTACAAGAGTAAGCAAAATTTCAGCTCAATCGTACCAATACCAACAAATGGACGAAAATAGGTTTGTACAAACAAACATACAATCAATGCAAGTTCAATAAAAGCTTGTAATAAAGAGATATGTATTTTTAACGACGAAAAATATATGATCACGCATCTTTTTAACTGGTGATCCGATTCGAATGGTTTTTTTCTATTGTGTAGAGAATAGTCCCAAGTTGGTCTCATTTAAATTATATTAATGTAGGACTAATAGTTACTTCATCAAACTTAAAAACTAATATTATCCCTTGACTTTTTGATTGGTCGATACCTTTTGGTCGGTTTTCTTTTTAGTTTTTATTTGTACCTGTTAAACTAAAAAACTTTAGCCCCATTTTGAAATTTCTTTTACTTATCAAAAGCTACATTATCAACGAGAAACCTAGTTAGTTACTTATGGTGACTGTATAGATTTATAATAAAAATTAGGTATAAAAGTACTTACTCTTAAACAATTAGGTATAAATAAATATCTTTTTAAAAATATTTATTTATACTTAGTCAACTAACAACATGTGGAACTGTCACTGTCATTAAAAAAGCGAGTTTTTAGCGTCAGAAATAAGCCCGAGCAAATTCAATTCCAATTTAAAATAATTTAAGTTTTTTTCTGCAAAATTGAAAAAGAATATTTTGTCTGCAAAATTAAGCAATACTTTCTTCTGCCGTACCCGCAATAATTTGGCACCGATAAAAAATTAAATGGGGTAGGCACCCCTTGTAAAAACTCTGCTCTCCTTTAGCTTCACAATGCCACCCTATAATAGGTAACTACCCTATCTTACCTATCACATACATTTATATACAGTGACACTTTTTAAATAAAAATATAAATTAAGACGAAATCTTTTTACTATCGGGTTACAAAACTAGTTTAAAATCTTAGTAAACTTCCTTTGCAGGTAAATAAATATGACACTGTTTGTGATTGATCTAAAAATTTATGGTTGTTTAGTTCTCCCGATAGAAAGAGTTGTTACGCTAATCCTAAGAAATATACCTACTTGATAGTTATTCCGTCAATCCACCCTAAGGTGGAAACGCAGAAATGTATGTCCGATATCCACCCTAAGCAACAAATGTGAATAAAAATATCCTTTTCTGATTGTTATTCTGAATTTTCATTAAACAGCTAATACACAATGGGTACCTACACCTTTAAACACTATAATTTCGTCTAGATATTATCTAAATTATCTTTTTGAAACAGCTCTTAGCCAAACTTTACCTACCATAAAAATTATTCACGTTGATATGTTTAAAGTTGTAAAAAATTTACAAAACCTCTTTTACAGTTACATAGGATTTTTTTACCCGTCATCTCATTTAAAAAATGTGGACAACATCTGACTACCCTTTTTGGCCATCAAAGATCTTAGTGAATGGAGATCTTAGAAGATGTCAGAGTCCTTGGAGATTAAAGTAGTGTTCTATTTTATTTGTCATTTGCATGTCATTTGACAGGTACCTACAGTCAAACGAATTAATTTCAATGTTTAATTAATATATTTCCCAAAAACGCAAGGATCCAGACGGTATATTTTTGTTTTATAGAACCAACAAATCTTACGTCCTGGCTGCCTTCCAGAAGACTGAGGCTGTCTCCATCCGTTTCCGCAATCCCCTGGAAATATGTCCCTTGGAAAAAGACGGGCAGAAATGTTACCATTTTTGTTGCTTTTAATTGTGCATTATAGAAAAATAAAATTCAGTTACCTATGATAATGCAGATTCAAGAAGTAGGAGTATTCGCTCACTTACTCACGTAATACCTAAACGAAATGTAACCTGTACGTATGCTGTTTCTAGTCACGACTTTTTTCAAGTTTAAAATCGGTTCAATTGTTGTCGCGTGATTGAATAATAAACATACATTATATCCAAATGCGATTATTATTTTATGATGAAACTTATATAATACATCTTTTTTGTTCTCATAAGTTTTTCGCTACTGCAAAATGTGGACAATTGTGACAATTAATGTAACATAGTCTTCTGAATATCCCCTTTAGGTATCATCTGGAGATCTGAGAAGATGACTATATTACTTGGGGTATTATTGTCCTATTTATTTTTTCATTGCATATAATAATTTGCATAATTTCTAACAAAAACATTGTAATTTTCGAATTACGAAACAAACAAGAAAAAACAATAAAAATGTAAAAGCACCTCAACAAAACACTTAGAAAAACAACAATAATTTACTTAAACCATAAAATTACCTGTGTAAATGAGTATTTTTGTTGTTACAACTTGTTTCGCCCTTAAATTAAAAACAATTATGGCGGGGAGGCGGACGAAATGAAAAATTAAGACAATTTTAACGTGCCCTCCTCCACTTAGGCAGAAGATTGGGTTCGTTACTGGACATAACTGGGTTTTTGTATAAATTGCAGTAATTAACGGAGAAAAACAAAAAAAAACTATTACTTTTTTGAACTATTATTACTTACACACGTATATATCTTATATACAGTTGTTTTGAGAAGGCGGGTGAGCAGCAACTTATCCCATTTTTAGGGTTCTGTACCCAAAGGGTAAAGACGGGACCCTATTACTAAGACTTTGCTGTCCGTCTGTCCGTCTGTCTGTCACAGGGCTGTATCTCATGAACCGTGATAGCTAATAGTTGAAATTTTCACAGATTATGTATTTCTGTTGTTGCTATAACAGCAAATACTAAAAACAGAATAAAATAAATATTTAAGGGGGGCTCCCATACAATAAACGATTTTTTTGCCGGTTTTTATAGATAATGGTACGGAAACCTTCGTGCGCGAGTCTGACACGCACTTGGCCGGTTTTTCTTTACTTATAAACCACCCCTGTATTAAAGCTAACAGAACAAAAAAAAATAGTATTTAAATCGGTCAAGTCGTTTTTGAGTTTTAGCGTTACTAGCGAACAGCAATTCATTTTTATAGAAGACTAGCCGATCCGTGACCTGTCAAATTTAAATAATTGATTGACAGCTAAATCCCCATTTACAAAAAGATCCGCCATTTATTGAATTCATTTGTTACAAATGTGATAAACGAAGAACCGCTGTACCGATTTTGTGCAAACTTCATATAAACCATCAAATAAATAGTCCGAACAAAGCCTAAGCATTTGGTTTGGATAGGTGAGCACGTTCTTGAGTTATAAAATTACAACGAAAAGTGGCATTGATTTTGTATATATAGATAAACTATTACTATTACAAAGGTTTAATTTAATATGCTGACCTTGATTATACATAATTGAGATACATTTATGGCAAATGATTAGGACGTTATAAAATCAAAAGCATTAGAATCGTGTACACTTTCCCAGCTGTAAAAAGCTTTAAAATCCTCGCAATATTTCATTGTTTATCAAACGTTCATTACAATTCGCAGATAGCCCCAAGTAAAAGTAACAAATTAACATACAACTACCTTAAGATAAACCGACCCCTGAAAAAGAGGAAAGAAAGAGTTGAAGAGGGACAAAACATCGCCCCACGAAAAATTAAGATTCAAATAGTAAGAAAATTAAAATTCGAGGAACGGTCAATCGCCTGTCTCGTTCGCTCTAGTTGAACAAGTGGTGATTTTGTCTCTTTTCGCCGGGTAAAAAAGTCAGGGTCTTTCGGGGAGACATTATTGGAATAGTAATGACGACTGCCTGCTTGCTGGGTATTTTGTAGGTTTAGGGAAAGTAATTAAAGGAAGGTAAGTTGAATTCGTTATTTTTAAATTAAAGTTTGTTTTGAGGCCAAAAAAAACCTTTTGTACCATTACTAAGATCTCATTTACCTACTTGAAAATGTCATATTTTTTCATACTAAGTTGATGCGTTGCTAAGCAGTTTATGGCAGTAGTCGAATTTATTATTCATATATTCGTTACTAAAACTGTATCGTGAAATTGTTAGAAACAGTAAAAAAAATATAGTTTTAATAACGTATAAGATCATACTGACTGGCTTCTGGTTCCCATACAAACTTTGCTTATTTTTTTTACTCGTTGTGTAATAAATTATTAAACTGGCAAATTTATAGGATTCTTGTAGGGATTAGTTCTCTCATAAATATATTGTTTGTTCGTTCATTTTTCTAACTTTTATTTCAATAAAATCACAAGAATCACTTTGAAACGTCTAGTTCCTAAGACATTTTAAAGTTTGAATTTGAATAACCAGAAATGCCCGCATAGACATCTTAATATTTATGTCTGTGGTCTCTAAGCACAAAAATTGGTAGTATACCCTACACCTGTCTGTGCGAAACATAAGATATAGTACAAGATAATACTGAATACGATGATGTATCCTGAATTTTCTGTATCGTATCTTGACTGTCCGTTTTCTCTTCCATTAACTTGACAAGCAGAAAAAGAAACCGGATCGCAAAAAGCGAGTTAAAAGCAAAACAACATCGCATTTTACAGCGAGGCGCTGTCAAAATGTAGCTTGATCAAAGAGGGTTCTCAAGACGTTAAAAATGCCCCCCCCCCCCTACCCCTTAAGCAAGCCTGCGTCATTGTCGACCAGTGTTTTTACAAAATAAACCTTTTTGTAATTACCTTAGATTCATTATGGCTTAATTCGAAGCTCGTTCTTTCAACGCTTTTTTCAAGTCCAGTAAATTTATAATCACGTTCCAATACTAAAAAAAACTGACTTCCACGGGAAAATGTCTTATTATATACATAAACTGTAACTCTGACTGTAATCCCCACGAACAACAGACATCTTCCAAGATCTCCAAGCGCTTAGTCCCTTGAAGATGTCTAAAAGCCCACATTTCGCTAAATTTATTGCATCAGAGTATACTTATCAGTTTTTGATAAACTATTGTACCTAACTAAAGAGTATTGTAGAAGTGAGACTTCATCTTATTTGTGCTATTTATTCCTTGGCTCGGGTGGGGGGTTCATTTCTTTGTTCCGTTATCTATACAATTATTTGAAAGTCTCGCAAAAAGATAGAAGGCCGGACGCTTGGCAGCCCCTTTTGTTTTATTTTTAACTAGCTCGCGCTGTGACTTCGGCTGAAGTTGGAGCATACTATAAGTTGCTTATTATTTAGGCATCTGTATCTGTACAGTTATAGGACAGATATGACAGACGTTGCCTTTCAACGAAGTTATACGGAATATTACTTTTAACAAAGAAATCAAAATGTGTCGGCAAATTGTAAAAATCGGGTGATGATAGGCAGTTATAAGGTAGTTTTATGAATTATACTGACATAAATATCTACATATGAACGAAATTTAAAAATAAACACAAAAATATTAAAATCGAACAAGCCATTACATTGATACCCTCCTCTTTTTTAGAATTCGTTTAAAAACAAAGGGGTTTTATCTATTTGATTTTTTTCTAAATTTATTTTTGTTTTTTTGAGATCTCATTTTTGTTTATTATGTTATGTGTTTGTCTTATAGTAATGAGAATAAGTTTCATAAAGTCACGGTACATAACAAACTCACGGTTAAGGATAGGTATATATTATAATAATAGCCTATAATTTCAGCAATAAATAAAGCCTTGTCATTTAATTTATTTCCAGAACACGAGAGGCGCAAAAAGTGAATGAAAATGACGCGACAAAAATGACGAGACTGAATAACAGGACCAGTGCATCATGATCTGCGTCTTCCCTTTGCTTTTATGGAAACCAGTCGGAAAATCGAAACAGCTATCTTTGTTAAAGCTCTGGATAAAGTGGTCGAGGTGTACTTGGCAACAATAAAGGAGAAAATGATAAGCAAACAACTTTTGATATATTCTTTTGGAGATAATCATTTTGAGATTGTCAAACCACTCAGTTTTAAGTAAGATATTCACTAATAAAGTTTTAGGTTATAATACAAGTATACAATGTATGGAATGCTTACTACTGCTGTAAAATGTAGGCATGTGCCTAATGTAATGATCAGACGTGCTTCTGACTAGCCCCCTTAAATATCTTCAAGGATTTCCAATAGATTTTCTCGTTTGCACAAAACTATATGCGTGCATTGAGCTTAATGTACTACGTACTAGAGGAGCTATCCAAGCCAAATAAATTGCTAAATTTTCAATTATTAAAGCCAAAGTCCGCTTGCAGCGTAAAATAAATATTTATATGGCTAAACGAAACATTGAAACGTAAAGCGCTGACCGCTGAATGGCTTAAGTTACTTTCAATCAAAAAGGTCGTAAGCGCCACGAAAAACACGTTCGCGCGTCGCAGGCGTTAGACTCGGACTGAGTCCACTGTGGTCCAGGGACCGCAAGACGCACCGCAAATTATTACTTTGTGGTGTCATCTCTAGTACGTAGTACATTAAGCTCAATGTATGCGTGTAAAATTATAACACGTGCTCAAAACGGTGTAGGAAAATATCTTGAGTATACCAAACGGGCTTGCAACCTATCATGTATGGAATACTAACTACTGAAAAATGTGGGTATGTGCCAATAATGATCAGACGTGCCTCTGACTATCTTTAGATATAAATAAATAAATAAATACTGGCGGACTTTACACACAGCGCCATCTAGCCCCAAACTAAGCAAAGCTTGTACTATGGGAACCAGATAACTGATAGAATACTTAATATATACTTTTTTATATCTTCAAGGATCTAAGCACCTGAAGATCTGAATGGATATCTACCGTACTTGGGGATTACAGTCGTAATTCTATTTAATTTCATAAATTTCGCAAGTACCTACGTGAAAAGGATAAAAAATATATAAGTATAAGATATAAATGCCTCGTACGTTTTCCATCATGAGGTAGTGCTTCTAATCTATATACGTCCTAAGAGACAGATATTGTCACGATAAACCCGTGAAAATTTGTGTCCTTAACTTGCAAAGTATATGAAAAAGTCTAAACAATTCGTGACCAATAGGAGAACCGATATTTAAAAGCAAAACATGTCGATGACTTATCAGAATGTTTTAAACCAAGAAAGATGTCGCTCATCGAGAATAAGCATGAGTGATAACTCATCTGTAACACGAAAAATAATGTAGCCTAATGCATCAAAAAATTGCATCAATCATTAGCACACCCGTCCGAAGTCGCGGCAAAGCTAGTTAAGTATATTTTGATAAGTACCTATGTGCGTACTAGTGATATATTTTCGTTTCTCATGTAAGAGATTCCGTGTGAGATTAGTATGCGATGAGATTTGAAAAAAAACCGGCCAAGTGCGAGTCGGACTCGGGCACGAAGGGTTCCGTACCATTATCTATAAAAACGGCAAAAAAATCACGTTTGTTGTATGTTAAATATTTATTTTTATCTGTTTTTAGTATTTGTTGTTATAGCAGCAACCGAAATACATAATCTGTGAAAATTTCAACTGTGTAGCTATCACGGTTCATGAGATACAGCCCTGTGACAGACAGACAGACGGACAGCGAAGTCTTAGTAATAGGGTTCCGATTTTACCCTTTGGGTACGGAACCCTAAAAACAATCGTGTGTGTAAACTTATATCAATTGCTTCATTCGCTATAGTCGAGTAGATGTAAAAAACTTTATTAACTAACAGCCCGTGCCCGCTTCGCTGGGCGACAGATAGTTTCACATCTGGTATTCTAATCTTCAAAATAAATTATAGCCTATATGTTGCCGAGGACTAATAGCTACATAACAAAAAAAGTTTCATCAAAATCCGTCCAGTAGTTTTTGCGTGAAAGCCAGACAACAGACAGACAGACAGACAGACACAAAAATTTTAAAATGTTTTTCTTTGGCTTGTGTTACTTATATGAAGACCTCTAGGAGTATTTTTTTTAGTTTTTATTCAATGTACAGAATTGAACTCTTCTACAGTTTTATTATTGTATAGATTAAAAAAATTAGTCGTAAAATCTACAAATTTCTAATCAGAATCAGTATTCCGTCTATTACTTACAAACGAGAGCAGCCATAACTTAGATGAGGGCTTAACTTAGATGGGAGCAAAAATACAATGGCAAGTAAAATAAAACAGCATTATATAAAATAACAGGGGGTGGGGGTGGGTGGGGAGACGGCCATCGCGAACCACTTTTCTTTCTCTCGCCAAAGCCATTTTCAAAGGAGACGGGGAATTTTTAGAGATAAGACTTGGTTTTGTGTTTTTTAATATAACTGGAACCGAATTATATAAAAACCGGCCAAGTGCGAGTCGGACTCGCGCACGAAGGGTTCCGTATCATTATCTATAAAAACGACAAAAAAATCATGTTTGTTGTATGGGAGTCCCCCTTTAATATTGATTTTATTCTGTTTTTAGTATTTGTTGTTAGAGCAGCAACAGAAATACATAATCTGTGAAAATTTCAACTGTCTAGCTATCACGGTTCATGAGATACAGCCCTGTGACAGACAGGCAGACGGACAGACAGACAGACAGACGGACAGCGAAGTCTTTGTAATAGGGTTCCGATTTTACCCTTTGGGTACGGAACCCTAAAAAGGAATAAGTTTTTTGTTGAAAAATATTTGTTAATGACAAGCTTTTAAAACCATTAAAATCATCAAGCACCAGCGCGCTATCACCTGTCACATCATTATAACATTGTCATCGGAACTTCAGTTTTTACTCAATCGAAGTATTTACTAAGGAGTTTCATTGTGAGTATCAGTTGAAGAGCTCCTGACTCCATCATCAGAGAAGCTCACTGTCACCATATTATTGCATCGTCACCGAAGTTACATAAGTATGCCAAATTTCAGCTCAATCGGTTAAAGAAAACTGCTTTAAAATTGAATTGCAAGATTCCACCTTAACAAACATAGTTACATAGTTACATACATACATTGCAAATTAAATAAAAACTTGTAATAAGGTATTTATTTCAATAAAATTACAAGGATCGTCTTAAGAGCTAGGTGAAGCTATGGCAGCAATCAAGCCTAGTAAGATCGGGCAACAAACTTAGTGCCTATAATTGTTTTCTATGATCCTTTTCGTATCCCCAATCCCCGGTACAATATTTCTATGTTCAAGAAGCTTGCCATAAATATATTTTTTTCTATTTTTATTTTATTTTTACATACTCTCAAATCTCAAGACGCTTAAATCCTTGAAGATATTTAAAGAGTGTAGTCAGAGCCACGCGGCTTTTTCACAATACCCACATTTTGCAGTAGTTAGCATTTAATATGACAGATTGGAAACCAATCGCCTCTTAAAAGAATACTAACTGAATCCTCACGAATTTTTCCTTCATGGTATACAAATTTTTGAATTAAAAACCCATTGATGCACGGCCGGGATTCGATCACACAACCTTCGGAATGAAATTCAAGGTCACCTTCTACGACTTTCGGCCAAGATGACTCTTATCTTATTTTAGCTTCTTTCTTGTGCGAAGTCTTATCCACACAAATCTGTCGGCAACTACAGAAGTCGAGGCGATGTTTTTTCTCGTTTTATATTAAAATCGGGTGAGCTGAGGAAATTGTCAGTCAGATAGGAAATTGCCAGGCTTGGGAGCGGTGGCGTGACCAGAGACCTTTATTACTGAGAAGCAGACGCTAACCTTAAGGCGCTCCCAGTCGATTGTTTTTGTTCGAAACGAAAAAAGAAATACTTCTGAACAAGCCACATCTCCTATTTTATAATGTATAGTTTAAGTGAATAAAGATGTACCCATCTTTAATCACTTCGATAAAAAATCCTACCGACCGCTGCAAACACGACAAACACACGTCGGCGCGTGGTCCGCCTTAGCTTTTCGAATAAATTAATGGTATAAATTATGTATAATTACTTATCAAAAATCTATTCTTATAGAAATCTAGATCTACATATTACCTATCTTTATCAATAAATCACTAGTTGATTTTAATAGTAGGTATATAAAATATTTCGATCATAAATTCTAAAACGTATCATTTTGAAATAATATCTTTATCGTGAAAAGTTTCTGCTATTATGTTTTCAGCTTAATATAAATCTAGGTAGGAACCTGAAGTAATATACTTATAAAAATAGGAGATGTGGCTTGTTCAGAAGTATTTCTTTTTTCGTTTCGAAAAAGAGCAATCAGCGACTGGGAGCCCTTTAAGGCTTTTTTAAGGGTTATAGCTGAAGCCGTTTTAAGATGATATTATTATAGTCTCTTTGGAATTAGGTATACGTTTTTAACTTTATCTGCCGTAAAAATATCATGGAATATTCATTAATGAACTGATGTGGGAGTAGAGATAGGCTAAATAAAAGATGTATGGACAATGTGAAAGATGAGATGAGTAAGAAATGGATAGAGGCTGATTGAGGAAATGGAAGAAAAATACAAGTTATGCCAACTTCACTTAAGTAGGATAAGGACAGGTAAATGATGAAAGAATATAACAAAAATAAAAATAGCAACTAAAAACCAGAGAGGTTTAAACTTGTGCTATTACGAGTCAAGTAGCTACTTCAATTTCTGGCTTATACGTATCTAGGTACATAATTGTATTAACATTAATAAACTTCAAACATGAAATAGGTAATATACAATACATAGTAATGATATTTTATACAACAAGTTGGTGACTAGCACCCTTTGCAAAATATAATACGATGATTTGCAGAATATGTGGAAAATAAATAAAAATATATTTTTACAGTAGACATCCTCTCAGATCTCCGGACGCTTAGATCCTTGGAAGATGTTTAGTGGGGGTAGTCAGAGGCACGTCCAAACATTATATTTGGCACTTGCCCATATTTTGCAGTAGTTAGCATTTCATACGTGACAGCTTTGCAAGCCCATCGCCGCTTATAAGAATACTAACTGGTTTCCTCACGATGTTTTCCTTTACGCCGGGATTCGAACCCACGACCTTTAGATTGAAAGTCTAGGACCTTAAGTGGGAAATATTATAAGAACTAACATTACTGTCATATTATCGCTCGTAGCGATTTCGTAGCTTCGTAGATGTGCTACGACAGCTACGCGACATGCATCAATCGTAGTTCTTGCTTAGAATGCTTTGTTCTTTCAAACACTTTTGAATGAAGATCGTGAGATCAGAAATGCTTTGGGATGATGATGAAATAACCAGTGTGGTAAAATGGATTGACAGTATTGTGGGGTATATGTACCCAAGTAATATAGAGGAAGGTTGCTTGTACGATGGATGGCTTTTGGAGGAAAACGTTACACGGAAAATTTCAAGTTGTAGTATTTACACAGAAGTATATTAATCGTACCAACATAATGAAAATAAAGAACAGAGTCCAACTCACATTTCGGTAAACTCACTTTCGACTGTCAAGCTTTTTAGGGTTCCGTACCCAAAGGGTAAAAACGGGATCCTATTACTAAGACTTCGCTGACCGTCTGTCCGTCTGTATGTCACAGGGCTGTATCTCATGAGCCGTGATAGCTTGAAATTTTCACAAATGATGTATTTCTGTTGTCGCTATAACAACAAATACTAAAAACAGAATAAAATAAATATTTTAGTGGGGCTCCCATACAACAAACGTGTTTTTTGCCATTTTTTATAGACAGTGGTACGGAACCCTTCGTGCGCGAGTCCTACTCGCACTTGGCCGGTTTTTTTTAATAATGTAATTTTGTTTAATAAAAGAGATATAATTATGCTAATTATGTAATGAGGTTTTATATAATTATGTGGATGGATCCCACATCACTGCTCCTACCTACACGAGGTCGTACGTCTCTAGTTTTCTAAGTAAAGATACTTTGTCAAATAGATTTCTTTTGTAAATTTCCCTAAAGACTACACCAATAGCTTCAAATTAATTTAAAAGAAATTAAATAAAGTCTCAATTAATCGGTAACTCTATCTGTATTCATTAGCGTCGGTGTCAATTTGGAGTTTTGAAAGTATCGCTTATATATTTATTATTCTCGTTGGGTTTTGAGAACTTGACGGGCTTGGTAACATAAACCTCTCCTGGCGTTGCTTGTCCGATTCCAGATCTTAGTGAGGCATCATTATGATCGATCAACTATTTATTCCCTAGCTATCTTAGTAATACCTAACAGACACATACATAGCTCTGGGGAAGCCCCGAAGTCTATGTGTGTGTGTCCCGAAGGTTGTGGTAAGCACTACAAGTTTTTCTAATAAATATAACGGTTATTAAGCTAAGGAGGTATGTGATTTTTTTTTGTATGTGCTGTGTCTACCCGGATGAGACAGAAAAAGGGATAAAACTGTATTAGGTATCTTGAAAATTCAAACATAAAAAGAAACCGTCTATAATTTACTTAGCTAGTATGATCTAATGAATTATATAAAAATGAACTGTTTAGCTATTCATAGTTTTGATTAAAAACGAAACTAGTGTTTCTATAAAGCCAACTTTTGAAAATAAATCAATCAAGAAAAGTTTCACCAATCGTGTTTCTATCTATAATTTATCTAGATTATATCCTTAAGATATCTTTGTCATAAAACAAAACTGTATGTTTTGCAGTTACTGAGAAAAAACGATTTTGCATTCATCAAAAACATTTATTACTCGTCTTTAGTTAAGTCAGTTTTTATTTCATTGTTAAAAAGTACCTAATTATTTATTCAAAACTTTCGCCCGCTTTGCTCGCATGGTACCTGCATAAAAAGTATCCTATATGTTGTTCCTAGACTTAAGCTATGTATATTTCAAGTTTCATCTAAATCCGTTTGTTCGTTATTGAGTCATTGAATAATCCTCACAAAATTTTGAAGCAGGATGTAGATTAATGTCTGGTCTCATGCATGTATTAATTAACACTTTTGACAGATGCACATTCCGCTAAGTAGCGATTGCAAATGAATGATGATACGATGGTGATTTTCCGATGAATGCATGAATTCGAACCTTTTAGTGTTAATCACTCTGAAGATGAATGATAACTGATATAAAAGAAATAATTTCCATATTGCTGAAATTGAAGTAAAATAATTATTACTGAAGCTCTACATGCTGGAGCTTTTATGAAAATGATCATTTTGCTGTAATTTTGTGTTTATTTTCGCGTAGGTTGTAATCAACTTAACTTTCCTTGAGTGAGTTGAGTTATTGAGTTGCTTTGTTTTATAGAATTAAAACTATCGTGGTTGTTATTCATTTTAACTATAAATACGGCTAATTACCACGTTTCTTGTTGTATTGCTAACGTTTCGAGACAATTCAGATGCTCTTCATCATGAGCATCGCCCGCGACCGTGATCAACGGCAGATCGGCGAATATTAGAGTATTCGCAAGAAACGTGGTAATTTGCCATATTTATAGCTTTGTTTTATCTACATTATTTACATTATATTATTTTTATGAAAACATACCTCAATTAAAGTTATATTTAAAAAAAATCTTTTCATTATTTTACCGTCATAATTCAAGCCAATGTTTTCTGCAACAAAAACTAAATTAGTCTTTGAAAATTCGCAAATATTACAACTCAACGTTGTCTCAAGCACCTATATCACTTATCCGTCTCAAAAGGCGATCAAACATCCCCAAAATATTAGATAGGTATTTCTCAAACCCATCTCTTTTTCCCCGATTGATTTGTATTCGCAAAGATAAGTAATTACTTTGGGAGGGCAGATCCATAAATCCAGGGGGCAGGGGGTCGGCCTCCCTTGAAAAAAGGGGGTGTTCTTCTTATATTTAAATATCGAACCCCTTCCGGGTAGGTGCCACGGTTTTTCCAGTGAAAGGGGTAAGTGACAGAACCAGAGAACAGCAATGCGAGGAGAGGTTAATTTGATATATATTTTTTAATTTAAGCTATTTTATTTACAAGCTATTATTTAATTTGAACTATTCGTATAATTATTTGTAAGTTGTCCGCCGTAATTTGCAAACCATTTTTTGGTATCCGATTGAGCTGTTAAATAAATACTCACAACGGAACTTCTTAATAAATAGTTTCAGAGATCACTTCGTTGTCCGTCTGTCTGTCTGTCGGTCAAGCCACTTTTTCTCTTAAACGTGTGGAGTACTACCTATCAAGTTGAAATTAATATCAACTTCTTGGCAAGAAGCAAATTCTACAATACAAGTATAGGAAAAAAATCCGAAAATTGTTATTTAATTTTGTAGTTTCACACGATAAAAAAGTATAAAACAGGCTACAATCGACATATAATTTCCATGATGAACGAACCATCAACATACAAGTTTGTACGGTAGCCTAGGCTCAGTCAGTCTCGCAATTGTCCGGCTTTTATTTTTAACTAGCTGGACCCGCGACAGACGTTGTCCTGTCTCAATTCAAATAATCACATAGAAAAAAGCACATTTACATTTTCGAATT
Source organism: Hydriomena furcata (assembly GCA_912999785.1). Lineage (NCBI taxonomy): Eukaryota > Metazoa > Arthropoda > Insecta > Lepidoptera > Geometridae > Hydriomena > Hydriomena furcata. Next base: position 2,956,631 of record OU538843.1, read on the forward strand.
TTACAATTTTTTCATTCCGATTTCTGTGCATAAAAGTACAAAGTTCGATAATAAACTTTAATGCCCCTTTTTACCCCGTTAAGGGATTAAAATCAAAAAACCATAAAATATGAATTTCTTTAATTGCATTGATGAGAAATAATACTCTCATTTGATAATAAACTTAAACGCATATTTTTACGCTCTTAAAGGAATGAAAATCAAAAAACACGTTTCAAATAAAAAATGGTAGAATTTCATACAAACTTTCATCCCCTAGTTCACCACCTTAGGGGTAGAATTTCGGAAAATCCGTTCTTATCGGATACCTACGTCATACAATAAACACACCCTCCAAGTTTCAGGTCTCTGCGATCAAGGGTTTAGGCTGTGCGTTGACAGTCAGTAATTCAAGACAAGGCATTTTATAGGTATAGATTACTTAAAAATGTATAAATATTTGGCTACTCCACATTTTTCCCTGTTCAGTTTCAAGATGGACTTAAGAAGCAAAAAGGAAAGAGTCCAAGGGGTGGCTCCGCCCCCCAAGCCCATTGGAATACAGAATAATAATCGCCAAAAGAAACGGGGGAGGAAAAATATAAATAGCTACCCCGAGAGAATATTAAAATTTGTACAAGACAGCCCAGTTTCAATTTTACCTAAAATAAAATTGTTTTTGACGGAAATACCTTTTGTTTTATATACCTTGTTGCTTTCTTTCTTTTGAGTTTCACTACATAGTATAAAGCAAAGTCGCTTTCCGCTTCCCGCGTCTGTATGTATGTTTGCTTATATCTTTAAAACTACACAACGGATTTTAATGCGGTTTTTTTTAATAGATAGAGTGATTCAGGAGGAAGGTTTATATGTATAATAACATGCTTAATATATTAGAGAACCACTGATAATTTTAAGATTTCAAATCAGCGCGACTTTTTTTTTTAATTTTAAATGATTTAAACATTCTGTAATATATTTTGGTATCAGCTTTGCACCCGTGCGAAGCCGGGGCGGGTCGCTAGTACAAAATAAAAGGAAAATGTTCTATTGCTTGGAAAAGTTTAATGAATACAGGTAAAAGTTATGAGTAAGAGCTGTGTTGGTCGAGTGGGAGGTACTTCGACTTTTAATTTGAAAGATGTCGGTTTGAATCTTAGCAGTGCATCAATAGTAAACTTTTCGAAAAATATTATACAAAACTAGCCGACTTGTGACAGACGTTGTCCTGTCAAATTTCAATAATCGAATAGAAAAGATTGAATGTTTTAGTCTGTGTTGTCAGATTTGTTGCACACCAGCGCCATCTATACCAAAATCATCCCTTTTGCGTTTGTTTATCATTTTGGTAGTTTAAAATATGAAAAACATTTATGTTTTATTCTGGTATATTTACATCTACAGCAAATTTCAACTTAATCCGTTTTGTCGTTGAGGCTTGATTGAGGTACAAACATACATACAAACTCACAAACTTTTACAATATTATTGGGATAGGATTAACAGCGCCTTAACACGTGCTTTGCGGCCCAGTGTAGGTTCATAGCCTAGCCTATACTCTGGAATAGTATATAGGCTTCTATTTCTCGAGGTACCACGCGTCCGAAAGCATTGGCCAAAGCTAATACTAAAATAAGTATAACTGAAACACAGTTTTATACTAGTTGAAGAGCCTATGGATTCAAAATAAATTGTGTAACATTTCTTTATGTCAAATACCTAAATAAAAAAAAATAAACTTAATGCTTGATAATTTAAATGACCTTTCGTCAGCATAAATATGTGATGTCGGCGTGAGATGATTAGAATAATTAAGTTTTCAAAAAAAAAATAACCGACGAAAATGTTTTGACCAATCAAAAAATCAAGAGACGATAATATTAGTTTTTTAAGCTTTAGAAAGGAACTCCTACATAATTATTAAGTTATAACAACACATAAAGTGATGTTTATGAAAAAAGATTTCGCCCACTGTAGGTGCGTGTTCTCATAGTGTCGTTCTTGAATACGAGGGTAAGCCCCGTGGCCGAGTGTAAGTGAAAATCGTCCAAGTTTTACTCTTTGAACAACTTAAATCGCGTTAACTTTAGTTTAGAGTGCTTGTAAGGTTAGCAAATAACTGGTGTTGCCATTTGGAAGTAACAGGTCGTGATTACTACATATCGAGCTTGTGTTTTAAGGTGATATTGTGTGAATTTTTTGGTTTTTTGTATGGGCTGAGTTGAGTCTACCCCGGATAAGACGGAAAAAGTGATAAAACTGCATTATCTTGAAAAACATCAAACTTAAAAAGAAACCGTCTATAATTTACTTAGCTAGTATGATTATCTAACGAATTATATAAAAATGCCTGTTTAGCTATTCATAGTTTTGATTAAAAACGAAACTAGTGTTTTTGAAGAGCCTACTTTGGAGAACAAATCTATCGAAAAAAGTTTCAACAATCGTGTTTCTGTCTATAATTTATCTAGATTATATCCATAAGTTATTTTTATTTTTAAAAACAAAACTGTATGTTTTGCGGTTAATGAGAAAAAACGATTCTGCATTCATCAAAAATATTTATTACTCGTCTTAAAGGATGACTTTTTTTTTTATGACAAGAATTTGTTTAAAAAAAAATATTAACTGAAAATCAATTTTAACATTAACACATGTAATTCTACCTACATTCACAACTTTTAAAAAGGAGGTACCTAGGTACAAGTAAAATTTGTTTATAGTAACAAAATCTAGATGTAATAATCAGCGCCACCTGGTGCCGTGCATGTATATCCAGTGATGATAAAACAATGTACTTACTTCCCTATGTCAACACGTGTTTCAATTATACTAACAAGGAATAATAAGGTAAGAAAGTCTTGCCTAGAAATCTATTTTACTATTTTTATACCTTACCTAGGCACTTACTCATCTGTATCTACAAGTTATCTACAAGTTTATATTTATTTATTTGTGGAAACTTGTAATTGGCCTTCAGCATACTTGTATTTTATAATGATGATGAATATTCCTGTTAATAAGACTGTGTGTAAGTTTTTCTAAAATTCTAAAATAAAATAAATAAGTAGGTACATTCACAACTTTCAAAAAATAAGTATTTACCAATCACTAGATAGCTCTGATATCAAGAAAATAGTAAATAAATAAATCTTGTCAATAAATTGATTGATTTTGCTAACCGTACCTCACCTTCTCTGCTACGAAAGCTCATGTTGGCCACCTGTTAACGCGTGCCTTTCTTAATTCCCTTCCGTTTCCACTAAACTATAAGTTCATGCTTATTTCTAGGCCGCTCTTAGCGATCATCATCAAGGATCTCAGTGCACGGAGATCTGTGAGAATGTCTCGTAGTTGGGAATTACAATTGTGATCCTATTACATATAACATCGCTAAGTGCGTCCTAAAACGTTAGGCGTACGACCAGAGTTTGAAGCTGTCTGAGCAACTTTATGTAGAGGTAGATAGGTATTTGTAGAAAAATTATGAGTCAATAATTCTCTTTCTAATTATTTACTATTTTTAGTTGTAAGACAACTTATCGGGAAAGTCTCTGTGAAAAATTGCCTATCTTTATACCTACTATACTATGCTTAGATACGTTTTGATAAAAAGGTAGGTACTAGGTAGGTAGACCTACGTAAACTGCAGCAATCTACTGTCCATTGTTACCCGTGTTATTGTTCTCTTTTACTAATTGTGTTGTGCTTATTATGGAAATAAATGTTTTTTCTTTTTCTTTCTTCCCTTTCAATAACTTTGCAAAGAAAATCTCATGTTATTTAAGCTTAGGTACCTTCAGTTATAAAATGCCGCGGATTAAAAAGCAAAGACCAATTAAAAACATCGTCGATAACCAACTTTCCTCTCATGATCCAAACTCGAATGACACCAGGTGAGAAAGAGACAAAAAACAAGGGGGCAATTTTTGCCAATACTTCAACGAAGATAGATAGACCGCCCGCGCCCCAATTAGGGTTAGCACGCATAGCTTGAAGATCCGAGAAGTTTCTTAAACAGGTCGTCTTGGCAGTGTGGGAGTTACCTCGACTTTCAATACGAAGGTCGCTTGTTCGAATACTGGCCGTACATCAATAGATTTTTCTGTTTGAAAAATTTATACACAACAGTGAAGGAAAACATCGTGAGGAAACCAGTTAGTATTCTTGTAAGCGGCGACAGGCTTGCATCCTGTCATGTGTGTAATGCTAACTACTGCAAAATGAGGGCACATGTAGTTACATCATGTTTGGAAATGCCTCTGACTAACCCCTTTAGACATCTTCAAGGGTATGTACCTACGCCTGGAGATCTGAGTGGATGTCGACCGTACTAGGCTTGGTAGGTTTGATTGTCAGTATCTTAATCATTTCAGCATGATTAAGATTAAAAGAATGTAATATTTAATGTGACGATGATAATGTTGATTGAATAAAAAAAATAATTATTAATAAGTCGTGATCTTATTTATTTTATCCTCTATCTGGCAACCCTAGCCCCAGCGCTGAGAAAATTTTAACTTTTCTTTATTCAGCGGGAGACGCCACCCCCCCCTGCCCATTTTTCTTCCATTCTCTATGGCCATTCGCAAAGAGAAATAACAGTGCTCTGGGTGAAGCATTTATTAAATCCAGCATTCAAAATGAATTGCGCTACCTACTGCGCTGTTGTAGCGAAATATCTCGCGTGCATTTTTCTTTAATTAAAACAACCTTTTAGTTTAGTGTACCTGTGGGGCTGTTTTGTAAAAACTATGATTATCATTATCATGTTATGATATTCATACCAATATCATTGGCACTGTATGTCTTATTATGTAGTATACTATTCCAGAACAATTATCTATTACAATTTTCATCCATCTCTGTTCCGTCGTTACGGTGTGATTGTAACAAACTCACAAACTTTTGCATTTAAGTACTTAAGTATTATATTAGTGGGATACCTACATATCTGTATAGATTGTCTATATTTAAGTTATCTATAAATTATAATATAGGTACTTATGTAGGTAGGAGTACCTAGGTACCTAAACCTTAGCTAAATAATAAAATTAATAAAGAATATACCTATTATTTTTATGTTTTGTCTACATAAATTAATAATAATACATAAATTAATAAATATACATACCTACCTATTCTGAACCTCTATCTGTATAAGTGTGTACTTAAAAAAAATTTACTTCCGCTCGAGTCTATAAAAATGTAGAAAAGCGCCACCTAACAAAAGCTAATAGAACTAATTAGCAGGTACAGTATTTTTAATATGAGCTAGGTAAAAACTTCTGTAAGATGATGATAGATGGCTCTGTAGCAAATAGTATCTTTAGCTACCAAAAGATGGTGCAAAATTACATTACTTAAGATCGTTAAGCCGGCTCTACACTCGCCCGCGAACCGCGGCCGTGGTTCACGGCCGCGGCTCGCGCATTGCCACGCCGCCGCGCCGCTATAAATATAGCCCTCTACACTCGCAACCTTTCGCATTAACGTTCGCGCATTTGACTAAAATGGACGTGGAAGTTGCTTCTGCTCTGACATTGTGCGCTTTAGCGAATTACAATTATGCATTTATAAAGTCTGATTTATAATTTATTATTCATTTATAATTTCTGCTTGATAGCACTCCAGGAACACTAATTCGCGATCGTTGCTCCACTGGGTGCTCATTTTGACGTCCGCTTGCTACTGCGTCTCGCAGTCGCACACAACTGTGAACACAGCGCGAGTGTGGATGAGTTCGTGTTCGCGCTAAAAAAAACCGCCACCGGACGGGGAACGCCGCGAAGCGCGAACGCGATGTCGCGAAACCATCCACACTCGCGGTTCGCGGCCTTCGCGGCGCGAGTGTAGAGCCGGCTTAAGGGATTCTGACCGGACTGTAAATACCGTATCGGGGATTACAGTCGTGATCCTATTTATTTTTAAATAAATTATAGTATGTAGCAAATATGGGGTCTACTAAAACGCCGAAGTTAATTTCATAATTTTATTAAAGAAATTTTGATTTACATTATTTTGCGATTTTATTTCATCAAATTACAATAACTAATTACCTAGACAGTTTTTCATTCCATCTTATTTTTAACATTTAATCAGTAACTTACATTTTTACAATTTTAATTAATAATTAAATAAAGAAATTTTATGTCGTATATCTAACTACTTACATGTAACAAATTGTAAGTAAATCAAAAACATTACGGATAATTTTATCAAATTCAAACAAAATATGGAATCAAAAAAAATAATTACGCCAAAATGTATGGTCCCAAAACACGTCGGAACATCTCAATGCTTTCAGAAACTAGGAAGACCGTTTTTCACAATTTGCAATCCAAAATGCAATGACTGGACGTGCCCCTGGCTATCCCCTAGACATCTTCAAGTATCTGAGTGCCCCGGGCCGGATTTAGAGGTGTGGAGGAAACTATTTTTTTTTAACTTTTTTGTTGCGAGAAAAATTTAATAATGTATGTACTTTGACTGGTAATGATCTGGATCATTTGAGCCACCTATAGACTATTTGGAACGGTCTTTAGATAGCTTAACTGATTCTTGTGTATTAGATGTTATTTATTTCTGTAAATAAGATATGGCAAATTATACTTGTAAGGAAAAGTATTTCTTTTGTAACTTTTTTTATTATTTAAAACAAGTTTTTAAATTCAGAAAATCAATTCTTAAAGATTTTCCTAAAAATCAAAAGAACATTTTGGGAAAAATGTAGCCTAATGTCCGTCCCAAGACTTGAATCTATATTTATATGAAATTTAATTAACATCGGCCCAGAGCGGTTCGTCCGTGATAATACAACAGACAAACTGAGTTACTTTCGCATCTATATAATATTACTACAGATTCCTATTGTGGGCCCCCCACATATCCCGGGGCCGTAGCCCCAATTGACTTCCCCTAAGTCCAGCCCTGTGACAGCTTAGATATCTAGGATGTCTTCGATTAGGATTACATAATTATAAGCCTATTATTTCGTAGACAAAAGAAGATTTATTTTCGATGTCATACAGTCTCCATCATTTTATTCGACTGGTCTTTGAATGTAGTACAATATTTTTTGTTCCCTTCTGAATTTTAATTAAATTCGTGAATTTTGAAATTCATTACATAAACAGGAATAATAATTAAACATTATGAGTACTTCGGTATGGAATGCTACTGCAAAATGTGGGCGTGCCAAATGTAATGTTTGGACGTGCCTCCGACTAACCCTTTAGACATCATCAAGCTCAAAGCGCCTGGAGATCTGCGAGGATGTCTACCGTACTTGGGGATAACATTTTTTTTTAATGATCCCTTAATATTAATTGGGGATTCAAATGCGATTATCTTAAGTTGGTACTATGTAGATACATTATAAACACTTAAATATAATAAATCAGTATGGAAGTTGTAAAAGCATGTCCTTACGAATTAAAAGTAAAATTTTTGGCAAAATTTATCTAACTAAATAAATTATCACAGAGCAAATCATTAATACTGCAAAGGAGTAACATTTTGAGCGTTTAAAATAAGAATAATACTTAAGGTAATAATGAATATACAGGGTGAATTAAGACGACTCCCGAATATTGAAGACACAAGCAATAAGAGGATGTTTTGTATCGATTCAAAAAACTAAAAATGTATTTTAAGTACAAATATGGCTTATTTAGAAATTACCACGTTTTTCCATGTATTGTTAACGTTCCGAGCACAACCACAATAGTATTTTTTTTTTCAGATATACGCGGTAATTAGGGCGCTAATGAACAAAGAAAAAAAACTGTTTAATTCAGACAAAACCATATATATATTTTTTTCGGTTATTATCGATTGAGATCTGAACATCCAGTTTCAGTTTTCAGAAGTGTTCTTATTACACCAGGTATTTTGAAAAAGACATAATTACTGCAAATTATATTGTTATTACAAGTTATAAAGTTTTATTTACAAAGCAGATTTGAATACTACAAAATTCAAACTGTACATCTGAAATAAATAAAATATTTAACTAAAACTATGTAATTGTATAAAAGAAAATATTAAATTAAACTTAAAGCAAGTCAGTTCAAGCCTTACCATTTATTTTATCACTGATTTATGACTAGAATTATCTTACCATTTGTTCTCTCTTTCTTAGAATATCTGAAATTATTTTAAAAAGATAATAAAGATTTTTTGAAAGCGCGAAAAAGCAGAAAATATTTTTGGCAACTTTTAAAAATACACCTAAGGTTTAGTTTTGAACTTATAAATAAGGTTCAAAAACGAAATGAGATCATTTTTATAAATAATTAATTTAAAACCCTACCCTGCCTTTGGCAGTAGGGAAAAGTCAAATGGCACAATTTAAGAGAATTAAAATATTTACAATCTAAGCTCGGTAGTTTACTACAAATAGCAAATTTTCGAAATAATGTATTTTTTTATACTAAAAATCAAAAAGCCAGGACTTTTGCACATAGTGTGCAATCAGCTTAATTATTTGGCAAATCTTAAAGAGTAATTTAAAAGTTTACAATATCTACAAGGGCTTTTATTTCATTCTAATAACTTCATTGTAATCGTAACAAACATTTTGCTTTCGAAGTCTGAGTGTACGAAATTTATTTTTACGTGTGACCCTAAAACAAAATAAGAATATATAAGAAAAAATTACCAAATTGGATTAAGATAATTATTTGGATGGAGAAACTTATCGTTCCAATCAAAAAATACCATCACTGAGAAAGTACTGATAAGCACTGACAATGGTCAAACTTAGGGTAAGTTGAATGAAGATTCTCTAGGAATCTAGATGAGGCATGAGCCAAATGTTTGGAGGCGCCTCTGACTATCCCTTTCAGACATCTCCAAGGATCTGAACGAATGGAGATCTGAGATGTCTACCGTACTTGGGGATACAGTCGTCATCCTATTTCTATTTAATTTCGAAACATTTTCGGTACTTTTTAAATAGAAATATGGCTAACTACCATTATTTTCTTGTATTGCTTACGTTTCGAGACAATTCAGATGCTCTTCATCATGAAAAACGCCCGGAACCGCGATCTACGGTAGATCGGCGAATACTTTTAATTAAATAGGTATTTTATTTATTTAATAGGTTTTAATTCTATTCTCGGTACTTTCATCGACAAAACATTATTATTATTTTTACAAAAGTAAAATTCCCTTGTTTTCTTCATTCTAGTCTTAGAAAGTTTTGAAAGTGTTATTATCGATTACATTGCAGTTATTATAAGAATTGCCCACAAGCCAAGCTCGTTCGTAGAACAGACCAGATGCAATCGAAAAAGCTTCTTACATTGGGTATAACTACCGATTTGTAAATTTTAATTGGCCCGTACAACCACTAACCTATTCACTGTATTGGCTCGAGTCTGGCCGAATCATGATCCTGATTTATCGATTGACGATTGACCTGCAGTCCTATTGCGTTAGCGTAGATAATCGTAAAATCTCATCAACTTTTTTTTTTTAAATCATTTTTTTTTTTTATTCTATTGCTGTTTTTAATTTAATAATTATGTTTTTTATCGATTGACGATTGACGTTGGCGATTGACATGCAGTCCTATCGTGTTAGCTCAATGATAATCGTAAAATCCCATTCTCTTTTTCAAATCAGTTTAATATTTAAATTTTGTTTGTATTGTGTTATTTTTAATTTAATAATTAAGTCATTTTATCGATTGACGATTGACGTTGGCGATAGACATGCAATCCTATTGCGTTAGCTCACTGATAATCGTAAAATCTCATCAACTTTTTTTTTCAAATCATTTTTATTTTGTTTCTATATACGATTTTATAATTATTTGTGAATACATAAATGAAATACAATAGTTCTTTCTTCCTCTTTTTGTTTCAATTTTAGTGTTATTTTGATTTATTTTTAATTTTTCCTACATGTTTATTTTGTCTTCTGTCTGTTTTAAATTATTTATAAGTAATTTAAAATTAAATAAATAATTTCATTTTATTTCAGTAAGACAATTAAAGCCGATTTCGCTTATAATTCTGCGGGTTAGAAATTATTTTCCAGGCAACTAAATCAGTACAGTATCGCCAAACGCGATATATCAAGAAATAGCTTTTACTATTCAGGTATTTTTGATCACGATTCGTCAACCAGACTATATACTAGCCCTATGCGGTGGTAGGTTAAGAGTAATGGTATCTGTTATATACTGTTCAGTTTCATCTGGTAGATAATACCCATAATCGTCGTCTATCGAAATCGGTTGTTCTTTTGGCATTTGACACGCGTAATCCCAATTCTTCTCCACCGATTTTCTCCGTTTGGAGAATATTATTGAGCCGTCAAACGCGTATTCTTCATCGAAATGCAGAACTGCGTCGTCGTAGAAATAGTTCTCCATCTTCCTCGTGTTCCTCGCTATGTTCTTCATCAGTTTCTTCTTCGCGTAGCTTGATTTCTCTGAGTCGTAATCGTCGACTAGCGGATCGTTGGATCGGTTCTCCGATCTCATGTTCATGGAGAAGAGAGAGGAACTATTCGCGCTATCTCTGTCTAACCTATTACACATGCTATTATATGGGTTTAAGAATTCATTGTTGTTACACATCATGTTTGTAGGAGTCATTCCTTTGCGGAGTTGCTCGCGTCGCTTAGCAACTAGCTCCTTAAAATCGTCGGGTTCTAGTTGGAAGTCGTTGGTTTTGGCGTTCATGTAGAGGTAGCCAGAGGCAGAGTTGAGTCGTAGGGACTGAGAGCGGTTTTTGGATGATGATTTTTCTATGAAGCGTGGAATGCCTCCGAGTTGGTAGTTCTTGGATTTTCGATGTTTCAAGTTGGTTGACGGAACTGGTGATAACGGATCGCGGTATGGTGATAATCTGGAATTAGAAACATTTGGTTAATCCTAATAATATTATGAATGCGAGAGTATCAGGATAAAATTATTATCAGGCCTAAATGACAAAACGGATTAAGATAAAATTTGCTGTAGATGTAGATATAATGCCCGAATAAAACACAGACTACTTCAAAATACGTCTTTTGACAGTTACAGCCGACTACGACTATCTTATTAGCCTTATTGAGTAAACTTAGATTAAATTTACACAATAAGGCTGTAAGTCCGAAATGAAAATGTTGATAATTAATGATGAGTAGTTGTAATCGGTTCGAACTGTGAATATTTTGTGGTCAATTAACAGAACGGCGACAAAAAACTCACCGTAGAAGCCAATTACGACTGCCTAAGTTTACACAATAAGGCTGCGAATAAAAATAAACTAGTTAGGATCACGACTGTAATCCCCAAGTACGGTAGACATCCTCTCAGATCCCCAGGCACTTAGATCATTTGAAGATGTTTAGGGTAGTCAGAGGCACGTCCAAACATTATATTTAACACATGCCCACATTTTGCAGTAGTTAGCATTCCATACGTGACAGGTTGCAAGCCCATCGCCGCTTACACGAATACTAAAGTTAAAATGTACAACAACCACGATAGTTTTAAATCATTAATCATACTTGTTGTGTCCGAAGCAGTTACAGGAACAGCTACAAACGCTGGGCGCGTAGTCTTCATCTGTGTACAATGGTAATAGAGACGTATCGCCTGAAAAAAAAAACATATTAAGGTGATAAGTGAAATTTTTGGACGTTTTGTATGGGCTGAGTCTACCCGGATAAGACGGAAAAAGTGATAAAACTGCATTATCTCGAAAACCATCAAATTTAAAAAGAAACTGTCTGTAATTTACTTAGCTGGTAAGATTATCTAACAAATTATATAAAAATGAATTGTTTAGCTATTCATAGCTTTGATTAAAAACGAAACTAGTGTTCATGAAGAGAAACTTTGGAAAATAAATCTATCGAGAAAAGTTTCACCAATCGTGTTTCTGTCTGTAATTTATCTAGATTATATCCTTAAGTTATCTTTGTCATGAAAAACAAAACTGTATGTTTTGCGGTTATTGAGAAAAAAACGATTCTGCATTCATCAAAAACATTTGTTACTCGCCTTAATATTAAGAATTCCAAGTTAGAATAGGCTATATGACAGTATGAAAAATAAAGTGTTGTTGATCGTAATCTATGTCAATTATGCCTACATAAAGCGTTATGGAGTAAAATAACTTGAAAATGATGATTTATTAAAAAACCATTAATTAAAATTATCTATTTTCAAACGCCAGTCACGTGACACAAAACGGTCAGGATTGGTCGAATCGACGATGACGTCACATGCTTGTCAATATGTCATCGCCTGCCTTGAAAAACTTGACGTTTGTTTATTTGTTGACAAGCATGTATCGTCACAGAAACTAGTGCGACGCCATTTGCATAATGAGCGTTTTTTCGGGTTTTAAATTGTCGATATTAAATTTTCATTTTTAGGGCCAATACCTAACAGAATTGAAAATAATATTTTTTTATGGGTTCCACAGTCACTACTTAATAATATAGAATGGTTTTCAAAATCCTGACAAATAGCCCATTCCAGTTAGAATTCGGCCGAGTTGTATCGACAGAATTCCTTTTTATCGTAATATACACATAACTATTGATTTTTACAAGCTTTTGTTTAACTTTCAATGTATGTAGGTATGTTTGTTAGGGTGGAATCTTGCAATTCAATTTTAAAACAGTTGTTTCATTTTTAGGGTTCCGTACCAAAATGGTAAAAACGGGACCCTATTACTAAGACTCCGCGGTCCGTCTGTCTGTAACAGGGCTGTATCTCATGAACCGTGATAGCTAGATAGTTCAAATTCACAGATTATGTATTTCTGTCGCTGCTATAACAACAAATACTAAAAACAGAATAAAATAAATATTTAAGTGGGGCTCCCATAGAACAAACGGGTTTTTTGTGCCGTTTTTTATAGATAATGGTACGGAACCCTTCGTGCGCGAGTCCGACTCGCACTTGGCCGGTTTTTTAAAAACGTTTTCAGGCAATTAAATACCCAGCAAAGCTCGGCCATCATGTCTAATTCTGTAATTCTTTACTTTACTTCTATAAAATAATAAAATAAAATTCAAATTCAAATTCAAAAATCATTTATTTCAATAAAATCACAAGGATCACTTTGAAACGTCTTAGGAACTAGGTGAAGCTACGCCGATTCCACGCGACCAAGCCTAGAAGAATCAGGCAACAAACACGGCTTGGGGTCTACCTTTTTTTTTATGATCCTTTCCTTAATGCTATGTAAAAGAAATAGGATCACGACTGTAATCCCCAAGTACGGTAGACATCCTCTCAGATCTACTTCTATAATAGTAGTGTAATGAAAATGTTTACCTGTGTGTATCTGGTTAGGGTCAGCTGGTAGGCGAGTGCCTCTCGAGACTCCTCGTAATACGTCACCGTCGGCCGTTATGACGTCACCTTCCAACCTCACTGCTACTTGCTGGGCCTGAAAACGAGTATGTAATAAACTAGCCGACCTGTGACAGACATTGTCCTGCCTAAATTTCAATAATTGCATACAAAAAAGCTAATTCAGACAACTTCCAATTTTTTCCCAACAAACCTTGTATTACGAATTTTGGTAGAGTGCGTTTCATTCATTGGTCAAAACTGCGTTGCTATGACGACTAAATGTTTTTAGTCGGTGGTGTCAGATTTGTTTTGTACACCAGCGCCATCGTTTTTTTATCATTTAGGGGTGGTTTTTCTAACAGGAAACAGGCCCCATCTCAGCATTATGCACTCCATGAACCATGACGTGGAGCAGCACTGGTTGTCTGATGATGATGATCACCGTCAAGTAACTCACCTGTTCAGCCTGAGCTTGGTCGCGTTTCTCGTCCTCCGTGTTCATAGTGACGAACCTTAGGACCAGTAAATTCAAGCAAGCAGCCACAATAGCTAATCCGAAGAGAATGAAGATGAGAGCGAACATCACGTAGGAAGGCTTGCGGTTCAAAGCGTTGTCTTTTTGTAAGGCCACCATGTCACCAAAACCTGGAATTAAAGTTAAATTATTAAAATTAATAAGAATAGGCTATTTGACAGAAAGAAAAAAAAAGTGTTTAATAGTAATCTATGTAAATTAGGCCTTTATAAGGAACCACCATAATTTTGTAAAATAACTTGAAAATAAACAATGATTTATATTATCAATTTTTAAACGCCAGTCCAAAACGGTCAGGATTGGTCGAATCGACGATGACGTAACATGCTTGTCAATAATCAATATGTCATCGCCTGTCACACTTAAATATTTATTTTATTCTGTTTTTAGTATTTACTAGCGACCCGCCCCGGCTTCGCACGGGTAGCATGTTATTATACATATAAACCTTCCTCCTGAATCACTCTATCTATTAAAAAAAACCGCATCAAAATCCGTTGTGTAGTTTTAAAGATATAAGCAAACATACATACATATTACATACAGACGCGGGAAGCGGAAAGCGACTTTGTTTTATACTATGTAGTGATATATGTATTTCTGTTGCTGCTATAACATAGCAGAAATACATAATCTGTGAAAATTTCAACTGTCTAGCTATCACGGTTCATGAGATACAGCCCTGTGACAGACAGACGGACAGCGAAGTCTTAGTAATAGGGTCCCGTTTTTACCCTTTGGGTACGGAACCCTAAAAATAGTAGGGGTTTGGGGCCGAAATAGAACAATCTATTCCTTTCTTATACCAATGGTATTTATTTAAACTTCCCCACTTACCAATAGTTGTGAGTGTGATGAAACAGTAGTATACACTGTCAAAGTAGCTCCACCCCTCGAAAGTTGAGAAGGCTGCCGCCCCACCAGCGATGGTAAGGGATGACAGGGTGGTGACAACGCAGATAAGGTCCAGTTCGGAGGCGTTGACTTGCTTGCAATTTAACGCTCTTTTGATTGACTTGATGATTACACTGAAATAAAAAAAATGTAATAAATAAATCACTACATAGTATAAAGCAAAGTCGCTTTCCGCTTCCCGCGTCTGTATGTCTGTATGTATGTTTGCTTATATCTTTAAAACTACACAACGGATTTTGATGCGGTTTAATAGATAGAGTGATTCAGGAGGAAGGTTTATATGTATAATAACATGCTACCCGTGCGAAGCCGGGGCGGGTCGCTAGTAAATAATAAATATTGGCGGACTTTACACACAACACCATCTAGTCCCAAACTAAGCAAAGCTTGTACTATGAGAACCAGATAACTAATAGAATACTTATTTACTTTTTTTTCGTAAATACATACATAATATACATAGTAACACCCAGACACAGAACAAACAACTATGTTCATCACACAAATGTTTGCCCTGGGTGGGGATCGAACCCACAACCTACAGCGTAAAAGGCAGAGTTACTACCAACTAAGATGCGATAATAGGTGTTGGCTGAGTGGGAGGTACCTTGACTTTTAATCGTGGTCGTGGGTTGGAATCCCGGCGTGCATCAATGGTATTTTCTGTTCGAAAAATTTATATGCGCATCAAAACGGTGTAGGAAAACATCGTGAGGAAACTTGTATTCTCATAAGCGGCGATGGACTTGCCATTTGCATAAAGAAGCGTTTTTGCGGGTTATTTAAATCGTCAATATTCAATTTACATTTTTAGGGCCAATACATAACAGAATTGGAAATAATATTTTTTATGGGTTCCACAGTCACTACTGAATAATCTAGAATGGTTTTCAAAATCTTGTCAAATAGCCCATTGTGAACTAATATTAGACGGCTTCAACTATCAAAATCCCATTGTCCTAAGTCATTACACTTTTGAGATTATTTACCTATCTGCTAAGCCTAGTTAGCTAGGATTTTCTAGGCTAGGACAGAAAATCTTAGCGTGGGTAACTATGTACGTAACTATGTGGTGAATTTGGGGGGTGGGGGAAAGAGGGGTAGGGGGAGGGGGTTGTTTATTTACAAACCTGCTAAGTCTATTAACTCGTTCTCCGATACTTTGGAACATGATAAGGCCCAGTGGGATGCCCACGATGGCGTAGAACATTGTGAAAACCTTGCCACCGATTGTGGCCGGTGTCGAGTGCCCATATCCTGGAAGAAATTACTAGATGGTATACAATATCAGGAGGAACTTATAAAAAAACCGGCCAAGTGCGAGTCGGACGAAGGACTATAGCGCACGAAGGGGCAAAAAATCACGTTTGTTGTACTTAAATGTTTATTTTATTTTGTTTTTAGTATTTGTTGTTATAGCGGCAACAGAAATACATCTTCTGTGAATTTAAAATGTCTAGCTATCTATATATGATACAGCCTTGTGACAGACAGACGGACAGCGGGGTTTTAGTAATAGGGTCCCGTTTTTGCCCTTTGGGTTCGGTACCCTAAAAACGAAGAATGTACCGCAAGCTCTTAAAGTAATATTATACAGACTCGTATGGCGTCATTTTCGCACCACGAGTAGTACTGTTTTAATATTAATTCAGAGCTTGTGGTAGGGCAGTAGTAACTTTGAAAGACAGTGAGGAATACTATTAATATTATAAATCCAAAAGTTTGTGAGGATGCTTGTGCCTCTTTTAAGCAACAAAATAGATTTGGATGAAACTTTTAATACACAGTCATAGAATACTTTTTTCATCACACCATCTCGGAAAGAGTATTTATGCTCTTCAATATTTGAGTGCAAAAACCATTTTTATTCTCTAGAGGATAAAGTAAATTGAATTTAGAACATCGTGTGCACTAAGTTTGTGAATTAAAAAAATCATTAAACCTATTTACTGCTACCTCTATGGTGCCGAATATATCATACAACTTTTTTTTAATTTGTTAAAAACTCAGACCTTCTTGGTGTTTTTTTTTCAATTTGCTTTGTACGCGGTTCTTTACGCGGCATTTTTTCACGTCATTATTAAGATTATTCTGTAATACTTACATGTCATAATGTAGTAGTTAATACCTAAACTGAAATAAAAGTACCTATCTTGTGATTGTAAACGTTTTTTTTTTGCATTTAGTAATTTCCTCGCTGAGGTGGAATGAAAAGTGTTGCACTCGAGTGCAAAGATTTTTCACCTCGTGCTCTTTCAATTCCCTCGCTAACGCTCAGGATTCTAATTTTGAAACACTCGCTGCGCTCGTGATTCAATTTTAGAATCCTTCGCTTGCTCGGTCATCAAAATTGAACACGCGGTTAAAAAGCAACTTTGCACTCTTGTATAACAAATAACTATTATCTAGTTACTACAAGCGAAGCCGCGGGCGGAAGCTAGTTTGACATCGGTGAAAAAATGTTTTAACGCCTGTAAAACTTGATCGAATCCATGAACAGATTGCTAACAAAAAATGTAAGGCGTTCACGCATTATACCCATAACTGATTTAATAGCTCAGTTGGTAGTAGCTCCGCCTTCTGCGCTTGTGGGTTCGTTTCCCATCAATGACAAACATTTATGTGACATTTTGACATTACGACATTGTCCAAATTTCAATAATCACATGATACTACTATGTATGTACTTGAATTTAACAATAATTTTCTAGTAGATTTTCCAAAAATGTTAAATCATACAAACCTTGAAGAGATAATTTAAGAACAAAAAAAACATCCAAATCATACAATATTTCACGTTTTAAAGGCGTTAAAATGTGGTTTAACTAGCGTCCGTTGATCCTATGAGGTACCTATGAGGTACAAAAGCTCGCACAGAAAATTTGTCTTTAAATCTTTTGAGATTTTTTCATTTTAATTAAAAATATTATTTTTACAACTTCTAAAAATTAGAAACAGCATATACCTATAGTTGTGAGTACAGTAGTGGCATAGTAAAAAGCTCCCGTGAACTTCCACTGCTGGCCAGCTTTGTGAGGCTCCGACTTCAGCACCACAGTCTCCATCACTCTGAAGTCCTCCTCGGTGATATTGTACTTTCTTATGATCATACCTTCAATAGCTAGAAGACATGGTCCCGATTAAAAAAATGTAATTATTTATTATGTAAGTTTAAAATCTGTAGTACCTACCAAAAAAAATAGGATCATGACTGTAATCCCCAAGTACTGGACACATATTTTCAGATCTAGGCGCTTAGATCCTCGATAAGATGTCTAGAGGGGGTAGTTGGAGGCAGGTCCAAACATTATATTTGGCACAGGTCCACCCATCAGTACTACTATACTAATTCTATTTCTTCCTATAAGTATAAATATTTCTGCTATGTCCTAACAGGACCCATGTGCCTAACAACTTACCCTAATTATAAGACTTATATTTAATGTATGATGCAAATAAATAAATAAATAAAAAAGTTAAGTATCTTTATTATGTTTAAAAATATGTAAACTGAATATTACTGTAAAATTTGGGCATACATGTGCCAAATGTAAAGTTTGGACATGCACCTGACTAACACCCGTTAGACAACCTTGATGATCATTCTCAGATCTGAGATGTTTACCGTACTTGGGGATTACGGTCATGATCCTATTTCATTTTATAAAAATGATCCAATATTAAAATGAAATATTACAAAAATGAAATATTGAAATATTTTAATATTGGATTTTTTCATTTTTTTCATTTTTTTTTCATTTTAATTTTTAATCATATGAAGTATAATACCTACCAGTAATAATTTCAAGAAATAAGATTTTGCTAATTTAGTTACCAACATCTACATAATAGGATTACTTAGATCAAAGCCTAGGTAGGTACTTACCATCAGAAAAACAGATTATGTAGGTACCTGTACCTACTCATTTGACTCAACACTAAATATAACTTTTCCTAATAGCAGTAAATTGACATTTTTATTTTAGTATTTAGTTATTTTTTGAGTTATTAGATATTGTTGTATGGTGTTGTTCAATTAGATATTGACCAAAAAGCAGTAACACCTGAGAGAGATAACATAGTTTGAAATCTAGAAAACATTAGTGCAATAACTTAGAGATAGTTACAGAAAAAAGGATGAATATCAACATACCTTGCAACAAATTCATTCCTTCAATTTATTTTCCTTGAAATTATTTTATAGGGTAAATTAAAGGTTCTATAGGCCCATGTAAACAACTTTAATTATGTCTACTAATCATGATTGTTTGAAAAATAATACCTTGCAACACTTCAAAACGATTCTTCTCTGTGGTAGATTCCAATGCATCAAATACAGCCGCTCCAACCAGCAAATATGTAAATGTGCACACAATTAATGATAGAGTGCGTACATTCTGTTTCTTCATCCCTGCCGAGGGTCCCAGCGACCAGGGCAGGAGGTCTAACAGACTCCAGCTTAATTAGTTTACAAAATTCATATCATACACTATACAGATTCCCTCCAAAATTATGTGGCAAGTTTGAATTTAGAACTCATTTTGGCACTGTTGTTTGGCAACGGTTTTTCATTATTCAGCCTCTTTTGGAAGATTTAGTGGAATTCTTTATATATTTTGGCGGTTTCTATGATTTACAGGAAGAACTGAGTTTAGTTGTAAATCTTTGGACTAATTCTCATCAGTTTGATGTTATCAAGCGCAAATGTGGACACATCTGAAAAAAAAGATCGTAATTCAATGTGCTGCAAATATTTTTTCTTCTCACTTCTTCCCTATCAATATCAGGTACCTAAACAGAAGGTATTCTTGTACCTATCTACAATGCTGTCATGTAACTGGCACGAAACTCAGTTACCTACTTACGCAAATTCAAAGAAAAACAAAATAAAAATCTCGTAAAATTTTCGAACAAAGAACTTACCATGCTCCAAGGAGGCGAGGTCCTAGCAGTTTCGCATGTGATTAGTTTCGTGTATTGACACCGAAATAGACATTTATAAATATTTAAATATCTGCAGAGCTCACTAAAAATAACATAGCGTAGGTATAAATCCGCATTCAGATAGGTCAACGCTCACGTAAATCGTAACTGGGTCAAATTGTTATGACAAATAGCCGAGTAGGTATTTCTGATTAGATTCTCACAGACTTCGCCTAGCCACCAACGAGGTTTTACTCAATCGCCCAACACCAACCAGTCCATAGTGAGACAAAGAGTTCCAATCTATTTCAGGATTTTAGGTAATACTTTATGCGGCACACAGGCTGTCATTGTCTTTAATTTTCTCTGTCCTGCTAATTTCACGAGCGCTTTTGACGAACATCACGAACACACACCCATTTATGTATCCAGCTTTATTTGATTTTTAGATAAAATAACATTTTTACATGATAAAATTGGCTAAAAATAACAAAAATTTGTGCGAAACCTTCAATGCACTTCCTTGACCTAATTCCAGGGTTGTTAGTTCGAAAAAAGTTATTTTTACTGCAATGCAGCAAATTATTGCCAGGTGTATTTATATATTCTACTCAAACAAGAACACTCTAGAAATCAAGATTAATTATTTTCAACATTTTAATTGATTCAATAAAATTTAAATCAAAATATCCTGATATTAATGATTTAGTAATGTAAAATTATGTTTTTTACAACGCCATCTAGTGAGGGGTGAGAGCAGGCGTTTAATTCTCATCTAACAGTTAACAGACATATTTCTAGATGGCAGTTTTGTTGAAATAATTTATTTGAACCCACTTTTCTGTAGAGTAGAGATAGGTAGAGTGGTAACTGGTAAGAGTTGAATAAAAAGTTGTAACACACTACCTATGTCTACCCTATCCTTTACATAACAAGAAAAATAATTCTGAAAACATTGTGAATAAAAAATAAATTACATGTAAAGCCTAAACCATGTCTCTACTCTGAGCTATGGCATGAGTATGTAAATACCTACTTATTAGGTAAGGGTAGGTACGTGTACTTAGTAAGGGTATGTAGAGAAATAATAGTTCATTGAAAAGGGGCTCATCCGGTGAAATAGATAGGTACCCTAGGTAGATACCTACTACTTTTCATGCCATAAACATTTTGTAAATAATGAGAAAAACACGATCAAAATGACAAAAAAATTAAGCCCTCACGATAGACATGACATGACTACTTAGTTATGTAAATACGGTAGGTACCTAGCCACTGAAATGTCAAGTAGTTACAGTGGTGGATTTATACTAGGGGCAGTCGGGGCTAGTGCCCAGGGCGGTAAATTTTCTAGGGCGGCAAAATTTGGAAAGTGAGATAAAATTTTCTATACAATATATAATTAACTAATTCTTTTAAATAAACATTTTATCTTTCAAGAAATATAATTCAAGTATTATGTATGTATCACATTAAAATTTTGTATATTATATAGGAAATTTAAGTAAAAACTATTCAAATAAGTAGTCTAATTAATTTATTTCCATAAAGTTGATATTTTTATTTTCTGGAATTGATAAATTTATGTACTAGTTTTTTTGAAGAATTAAAAATATTTTCAAATTATGTATGTCTTTGTGATAACAGAAACTTCTAATTCTTAAAAAATAAGATATCTAAACTATTAAAATAAAATTTAAGTCATAGGGCGGCATTTTCGGGGCGGCATCTTCAGTGCCCCAGTAGGTATACATAAACTAATAGGTAGGTAGATAAAGGGCTACGTCTACTGTGCTGTGGGCATGTACCGGCGCACGCGCAGGGCAACTAGGCCGTGAAGCGAAAGCTTGGGCCGCTTTCTAGGTTCCATAGAGCTGATGGTACTGTGACATTTGTTGGTTTTAGTGTGTTTTTCATCATTATGACGTAAACCTAAGAATAAACCTGTACCTACTTACTTAGGTACCTACCCGTTTTAGGAAACGATGTAAGTATAAGTTGGAAGGTATGTACTTAGGGTAGGGTACTTACACCTAAAATAAAGAGAAATAAGTACTAAATTTTAGGGTAGATACCTACCTACTATACATTATTACAACAACGGGAAATTACTCACGTAAATGATAAATTGTCAATGAGGACACCGACAATGTTTCGATTCATCTAGAGAATCTTCTTCAATAATGTGTAGTACAACTCACGAAAGTTTTGAAAGTGAAATAGATACCTACTATGTTCCTGATTATTTAGGAATTTTATATGGTAGGTAGCTACTTAGGTAACTTACCCCCGTATTCAGGAAGAACACTATGAGAACACGCACCCACAGTGGACGAAATCTTTTTCATAAACATCACTTTATGTGTTGAGCGACACATATGGCGCACACTAGGTACCGCGTGCCTCTAGAGCTTAACTTTGGCTAGTCACACTATGCAGTGTCGCACAACACATGTGATGTTTATGAAAAAAGATTTCGTCCACTGTGGGTGCGTGTTCTCACAGTGTCGTTCCTGAATACGGGGGTAAGACAGACATCCACTTAAAATACTTACTCAGATCCTTGAAGATGTAGGGAGGTCGTAGAGGCACGTCTGAACATGAGGCACCTAACTACAATATTCCCAAGTACCTATCTTCCTAGGGTAGGTCACAGACTTATGATCGTCCATCTCTACAAGGCTTAGGTACCTACCTAGTTAGGTAGGTAGGGACCTCATTAGATAAAAATAGGATCACGACACGACTGTTGGTAATCCTGTTGGTAATACGGTAGCCATACTCTCAGATCTCCAGGCACTGGGATCATCAGAGATCAGAGAAGATGTCTAAAGGAGTTAGTCAGAGGCTCAGAGGTACATTTGGCAAATGCCTAGGTAGGTATGATGTAAATAGACGTAAGATATAAGAGCAAAGTAGGTAAAACCAACTCCTACCTTCGTAAATCTCGCATAGTAAAATTAAAATGCAATAATATGCAAGGTTAAGTTGCACCGAAGGTAGGTATACCTACCTACCTTTCTCCAAGTTCTGGGTCGCTGTTTGCGTAAGTACCTACCTTCGTTTGTATCTAAATACATAAAACTCTTGGGTTACTGACTGACTGGTCGATTAACGCAAAACCTAACTTTTGTATGCCATCGACTTTTTACAAGCTTTTATTTAACTTGAAATGTATGTATGTACCTACCTAACTATGTTTGTTATGGTGGAATCTTGCAACTTAATTTTGAACCAGAAATCTCTAACCGATTGAGCTGAAATTTCGCATATATGGTGCCGTGGTCCAACTGCAAAGATAGTTGGACCACGACCCATAGTAAAGGCCCGTAGTCCAACTAATTGGACAGAGCAGTTGGACCACTGCCCCGAAACGTACTTAAGTAACTTAGGTGAATGACAATGCATTAAAATGATGACAGTAAGCTAGCTGATTTGATGAGTCAGGAGCTGTTCAACAGACACTCGCAATGGAACTCCATAATAAATACTTCGATTGAGTAAAAACTTTGCATACTTGTCAAGTTCCGATGACAATGTTATAATGACGTGACAGGTGATAGCGTACTGGTGCTCGATGGTTTCGGGTTATTTAAATTGTCGATATTTAATTTACATTTTTAGGGCCAATACCTAGGTACTTAACAGAATTGATTTTTTTTTATGGGTTCCACAGTCACTACTGAATAATCTAGAATGGTTTTCAATATCTTGTCAAATAGCTCATTGCGTGAATGAAGTCACGAGGGTTTCCACTAGTCTGAACATAATTTCAGTAAACAGAGAGGATGCAGTAAAGCGTTGAGAGGTTTACGATGTTTTAGAAAACTTAATGATTGCGTGGTACCTTGTACCTAACTGGCACTTAGTTGGGTAATGCTAGACGGCTACATAATTATAAAGCTTTTGTAGATGCGATATTGGTAGATACCTACTTCTATGTCATTTTAAGGTGATAGGTATGTGAAAATAGCAGGAAAGGATCATTAAGAAAAGGTAGAAGAATCAGACAACAAACTTGTCAACAACTTTGTTGTCTGATTCTTCTGGGCTTGGTCGCGTGGAATCGGCGTAGCTTCACCTAGCTCCTAAGACGTTTCAAAGTGATCCTTGTGATTTTATTGAAATAAATGATTTTTGAATTTGAATGTTTGGATTTTTGTATGGGCTGCGTCTACTCGGATAAGTCATAAAATTGCATTATCTTGAAAACCATTAAACTAATTTCAACTGTCTAGCTATCACGGTTAATGAGATACATCCCTGTGATAGACAGAGAGCAGTCTTAATAAGGTCCCGTTATTACCCTTTGGGTACGGAACTCTAAAAACTTAGTAATTGGCCGTATTTCTATTTAAAAACGATTAATAGCCACAATAGTTTTAATTCTAGTTCTATATCTGCCTCACATCTCAGTTGGTAATAACTCTGCCTTCTGTGGGTAGTGGGTTGGATTCCCGGCTGGGACAAACATTTGTGTAATAAACATGAATGTTGGTTCTGTGGGTATTATAATGTATTAAGTAGGTAGGTACCTGCCTACCTATGTGTTTACAAAGTATAGTATAATATAGTAGAGTATAAGATGTATTCTATCAGTAATCTGAACTAATCTGATTCCCATAGAGCAAGCTTTGCTTAATTTGGAGCTAGATGGCGATGTGTGTAATGTTTACCAATTTTTTTCTTGTCTTGAGATCTGCTATTATTATTTTAACTATATATATTTTATCTATAATAAGCGGCGATGGGCTTGCAACATGTCACGTATGGAATGCTAACTACTGCAAAATGTGGATATGTGCCAAATATAATGTTTGAACGTGCCTCTGACTACCCCCTTTAGACATCTTCAAATGATCTAACCACCGGAGATCTGAGAGTATGTCTACCGTACTTGGGGATTACAGTTATTGTGATCCATTTTTTAGGGTTCCGTTCCCAAAGGGTAAAAACGGAACCCTATTACTAAGACTTCGCTGTCCGTCTGTCTGTCTGTCACAGGGCTGTATCTCATGAACCGTGATAGCTAGACAGTTGAAATTTTCACAGATTATGTATTTCTGTGGCTGCTCTAACAACAAATACTAAAAACAGAATAAAACAAATATTTAAGGGCCCGGTTTTTTTCTATGTTCTGTAGGTGGACTAGCCTAAACTAAGAAAAGTTTGTAGATAAGTACTATGGTAATCAGATAGCTGATAAAAAAACTTACATAAATACATTTTGTATTTCAGGTATTTAAAACGTAGGGTGGTTTATAATCCGAAAAACTTTGCTAAAATGATAAAGAAATGCACAAGGGATGATTTTAGTATAGATGGCGCTGGTGTGCAAAAAATCTGACATCAGTTTTGACTACCCAGGACAGAATAGTCTGTCATTGGTCGTCTAGTGGGATCTGTTTTGGATAGGACCAAGCTATGAGGTCATCGCCACACAAATTATTCAAATAAAAAAAGCAACAGTAAACATCTATTTATCATGTCGTTCAGTTCATGTAGTAATTATTATTATATCTGTGACCATGTGCCCATTTCACCTAACAAAACACCTTTCTTTACCCACACATGTACACTTTCACCTACGCTGTAGGTGAATGTTTGTGTAGAGCTTGTGTGTATTTTGCAGTGCAGCTCAAAGCAGTATTTCATATTTTTTCATCAAATTTCTATTTTATTTTCCACTACAAACCCTTGCGACGTATATTCAAGTAATTTTTAAAGAATTGAACCTTCGCAGCGCTTCCATAAGGTTGAATTTCGGAAATTTCTTTCGTAGTGCAACCCATAAACATCAAAAGGAAGATACCTTCCAAATTTCAAGTTTCTAGGACCAATAAATAAATAAATATTGGTGGACATTTCACACAGCGCCATCTAGCCCCAAACTAAGCAAAGCTTGTACTATGGGAACCAGATAACTGATAGAATACTTATATACTTTGTTTGATGTAAATACATACTTATTATACATGTTAACACCCAGACACAGAACAAACATCTATGTTCATCACACAAACATTTATCCCGGGTGGGGATCGAACCCACAACCTACAGCGCAGAAGGCAGAGCTACTACCAACTGAACTGTGATGCCAGACAATGGTTTAGGCTTCGCGTTGATAGATCAGTCAGTCGATCAGTAACGCATGAGTTTTATATTTTTGAATGTCTGCAAATAAAGATAATATATAGTCTAGGTACATGAACTTTTTCCGTTTTCCATGAGAATTTAATGACTTAGATTTTCCTGTAAATAAAAATGCGATGTTTTGTGAGGATGTTTAAATCAGATGCATTTCAATCATGCCTGATCCTGATCAACGAATTAACTGATTTAAAATTAAACTTAAACATAATAAAATAGTTCGTGACATGGAATAGAGATAATATCAATGTGCTTTTTTCGAGTATTCGCCGATCTACCGTTGATCGAGCTTGGGGGCGGTGCTCATGATGAAAAGTATCTGAATTCTCGAAACGTCAGCAATACAATGGTAATTAGCCGTATTTTTATTTAAAATTATGATTTTTATTAAGGTAGCGAGTAGAGCGGCCAGTGGAAGTTGAAATATATACAAAGTTCCAAACGCTACCAAGCGTAGGAAAATAATCCAAGGACGTTAGAATTGCGCTGCCGCATGCCGCTTCAATCATTTCTATGTCATCATTGCACGCAATTCTCTATCCGTGTGCGTGAGAAAGGTGTGTGCGTATCTGTATATCGCTACACCGTGTCTACAGACAGTTTATCTGTGTGTTGGTTCGTAGTGTGGGTGTTGCGTATACGCATGCAATGCCAATGCCGCGCGGAAAGTTGTAAAACTTTTACGGTGATGTTGCATGACCGGAAAATATCATTTAATGGAAGGAAATAAGTTTTTTTGAATTACTTGATTGTGGTAACCTATTTTATATCGTTTTTGCTGGAATCGTGCAGCGGAACTTGTATGCAATAGTTGAATGAACTGTGCTAGTAATTAGAGTTTATTGACTTCTTACATAATTTCAACAGTATTTTAATTATCGTATTAGGTTTCGACTGAAAAAATCTATTGTATTTGTGCTGTGATGTTTAGTTAGAGACTATATGTTGCCACAA
Source organism: Hydriomena furcata (assembly GCA_912999785.1). Classification (NCBI taxonomy): domain Eukaryota; kingdom Metazoa; phylum Arthropoda; class Insecta; order Lepidoptera; family Geometridae; genus Hydriomena; species Hydriomena furcata. The sequence continues at coordinate 2,983,402 of OU538843.1, forward strand.
AATAAATTTATTATTTTTTTCTTTTTATCCTACTTTTTCGAGGTTTTCAATCTCGAGGTTCAGCTGTATTTATGTTTTTTATTTCTGCCAATTATAGATACGTTACCTAGCAGACCCGCGACAGACGTTGTCCTGTCCAAATTTCGATAATCGCAAAGAGTAACGCACGTTGCTATGACGACTGATGTCAACACTGATGACAGATTTCTTGCACATCAGTGCCATCTATACCAAAATCATCACTTTTGCGTTTTTTGTCATTTTGGGGATGTTTTTCGTATTTAAAAGTACTCTATTACTTAATTGGGCATTATCTACATCTACAGAAAATTTCATCTTAATCCGTTTTGTCGTTTAGGTCTAATTGAGGAACAAACATACAAACAAACTCACAAACTTTCGCATTTATAATATTATTAGGATAGTTGGAAAAACACATATGTTTTAGTCTTCAATTAATAAAAATGTGATTTTTCCGTTGGATGTCTTTTAAATAGGTATTTCAGTTTCAATTATTTATTTATGAATTTTATACAATCGTGTCTGAAATAATATAAGGTAAGTTATATTCAAAATGGGAGTTCGACACTTGAAGCAGGCGTAGGTAACTATTTCGTAAAAATCGATCTTTGTTTATTGATTTTCATTACCATAGCTCTGAATACCAGGAGATAGTTTAAAGTCGTGGGATGAAAGTAGGCTATATTTTTTCCAAAGAAATATTGAAATTTCCAGGAATTTCAATATTTTACGATAAAGTCGTCGAAAATCGAATTATTGAATAATTGAACATACTCAATGAAAGAGCGCGTTGAAGTCTTCTGCAAAAATATCAGGAGAATCAGGATCCTTAAAAGGTGGTTTTCAATGTTAAGGTTCAGCTGTATTTGTTTTTTATTACCACGATATTTCTACCAATTGTTATAGATAGTTACTAGCCGTCCCGACAAACGTTGTCCTGTTAAATTTCAATATCCCTTAGAAAAAAGCAACTTACAGTTTTTCCCAAATTTTACAATTTTACGCTGGATTTTCCAAATTGTTCTTTTATAAGAACTTTATAATGATAATAACGAACAAAAAAGAATAATTACTATCGGTCCTATTCACGCGTGATGCTGCGACCAAGGGAAATAGTGAGTTTTCTTTAGAAGCTTTTATTTAACTTGCAATGTATGTATGTAGGTATATGTAACTATAGTTTTTATTAAGATGGAATCTTGCAACTCAATTTTGAAGCAGTTATTCCCAACCGATTGAGCTGAATTTTTGCATACTTATGTGACTAGTGAAGTAATTATCTATTGAGCTGATGATTTTGATTTTGAGCCTCTTAGCTCAGTTGGTAGAAGCTCGCCCTTCTGCGCTGTAGGTTGTGGGTTCGATCTCCACCCGGGATAAACATTTGTGTGATGAACATAGATGTTTGTTCTGGGTCTGTGTTTTAATATCACTACATAGTATAAAGCAAAGTCGCTTCCCGCTTCCCGCGTCTGTATGTATGCTTATATCTTTAAAACTACACAACGGATTTTGATGCGGTTTTTTTTAATAGATAGAGTGATTCAGGAGGAAGGTTTATAGGAATCAGCTTCGTACCCGTGCGAAGCCGGGGCGGGTCGCTAGTGTATAATAAGTATGTATTTACAACAAAAAAAAACGTATATAATTATTAGTTATCTGGTTCCCATAGTACAAGCTTTGCTTAGTTTGGGGCTAGATGACGCTGTATGAAATGTCCACTAATATGTGTTTATTTGTTATATTTATATGTTACAAACATACAAAAATCTGGGGACACGACAGTGCCCCCGCCAAGTCAAGCAATAAAGCGGCACGGCCGTACCATCCTTTTCTCGAAGCAGTTCAGGCCTTCTTAGCATAAGAAAATTGATCATATTTGAAAGTCTTAGACGATATCACAAACAAGTTGTTCCTTATTTACCAAAATCATCAAAACGAGTTGATCGATGTCCTGTTCCTAGAGTGAAGTCCAGATTTGCCCAAAAACAATTTAATGTGGTTGTTCCACATCTATATAATAAATTAAATAAGGATCATAATGTAACGCATAAGAGCAATAATGAGATTAAAAAAATAATACTCGCCTGGATTGAGCAATGGGATTATGAAGGCTTTGAACAAATGCTCACTGATTTTTATTTTTAAAATGTATAATTTAGTCACACACGAAAGTAATTACTCGTATACACACACACACACGCACATGCACATTAAACAAATACAAAAATATTCAATAGAGTCACACACAACGCATGCAAGCACACCATAAATAGTTTTTATTGTACACAGATATAGTTATTTTTATAGGCATTTTTATTGTTGTTTTTTTTGCTCCTTTAGAGCAGCACTCAAACTTTTGTTGATTACTTCAATGGGTGCTTAAATAACTTTGTTTTTGTAATTTAAAATTAAAATTATTGTTTTTTTTTATTTTAGCATAATTTAGAAATAACAGAATGTACTGGGATGGAAGAAGCCACCGGCTCCTGAAACACAGTTTTATACTAGTTCGGGAGCCTATGGATTCAAAATAAATTGTGTAACATTTCTTTATGTCAAACTAGCGACCCACCCCGGCTTCACGGGTAGCATGTTATTATACATATAAACCTTCCTCCTGAATCACTCTATCTATTAAAAAAAACCGCATCAAAATCCGTTGTGTAGTTTTAAAGATATAAGCAAACATACATACATACATACGCGGGAAGCGGAAAGCGACTTTGCTTTATACTATGTAGTGTCAAATAAATAAATAAATAAATAAGTCAAAGTTTCTTATTTTATCACTCACTCACTGACTGACTGACTGACGTAATTAGCTAACCTTTACGTAATAACTTTAAACAGAAGGACCCTTAAAGTAGGGACTGAATAAATTGGTATTACATGGATTTCACAACTTTTTACGGTAGAAGAACTAAGTTGCGTTGCAAGACTTTTTTTACAAGTTATGTTTTTGATGGCATATAAATGTTTCCTCTTTATAATATTAGTTCAGAAGATAGATCATTCTTCTATTCATTTATACATTTATTCTATTTCGTTTATGTAAATATAATGTAGGCTTTTATGATGTAGATTATCATGTATCTCTTTGATGAACCTCAATCGACGTTTACAGCCATAAATGTTCGCAACTAACAGAGCTTGGACTTTCATCGTGCCGTTACACCGAAGTATACCGTGACCCCGAATTCCACTCCAGATCCCAGCATCCGCGCCAGCCAAGCTGCAGAGCCGGTGGAAGGCAACGCCAAAGTCAAATGGTATTTATTTCAATAAAATTATACGTCTTATGGCCCTGTTCGACGATTGCTTTTTTTCGAAACGAAAAAAGAAATACTTAAACAAGCCACATCTCCTATTTTTATAAATATATTACTTAAGGTTATTATTTATTTCTTTTTTTAATCGTCGAGCAATCGTCGACATACAGGGCCTTAAGAGTTAGGTGAAAGACTCCTTGAAAATCCTACTATCCCTTACCTTCTAAAAATAAAAAAAAATATTGGACCTAAGAATGATTGGAGGGGTCCAATCATTTTTAGGTCCAATATTTTTACCCAAAGGGTAAAATCGGAACCCTATTACTAAGACTTTGCTGTCCTACTGTCTGTCTGTCTGTCTGTCCGTCCGTCCGTCTGTCTGTCACAGGGCTGTATCTCATTAACCGTGATAGCTAGACAGTTGAAATTTTCACAGATTATGTATTTCGGTTGCTGCTATAACAACAAATACTAAAAACAGAATAAAATAAATATTCCCATACAACAAACGTGATTGTTTTGCCGTTTTTATAGATAATGGTAAGGAACCCTTCGTGCGCGAGTCCGACTCGCACTTGGCCGCTTTTTTATATTATGTAAATTTATTACTTGAAATAAATTAAACTCGAAATAACTGTAGATTTTGACACGGGTCTTTATCGCTTAATTACCTAAAATTTACATTCCCGTCGGTCGTTTCGACTATGTTAAAATAGCCATGCTCGCGGGCAGACTGGAGTACTCCAGAGACCCGTGTCGTCGTGTCGTGTCGTCGTGTCGGAACGGGAACTTAACACAGCATTTGTTAATTGAAATTCAAATTCAAAAATCATTTATTTCAATAAAATCACAAGGATCACTTTGAAACGTCTTAGGAACTAGGTGAAGCTACGCCGATTCCACGCGACCAAGCCTAGAAGAATCAGGCAACAAACACGGCTTGGGGTCTACCTTTTTTTTAATGATCCTTTTCTTAAAGCTATGTAGAGCTCCAGTGTGATGCCAATCGAACAAGGTGAAGGCTCAAACAAGAATAATTATTAAAAGTACTACTCAAGTACGTCAACAATAAAAAATAATAATAATAACAATATGTAACTAAAGAGCTAAAGCGATACGAATTCTAAAGCGATACGAAGTTCGCCGGGTCAGCTTGTATTTTATAAAAAGCCATATCTCTTAAACATTATCTCCAATAAGGTTTGTAAACTAGCGGCCAGGGAAAAATAATTTAATTGAATAGGTGATAGAGGATTTTCAAAGTGATACTATCACTAGGCTTGCCAACCGTCCCAGATTTTCCGGGATGTCCCGCTTCGGGGTCAACTTTGGGCCGTCCCGCCGCTACCCATTGCGGGACGCCTTTTGTCCCAGTAATGCAGAAATAAGCTGTCTATCGACCACGTCAAGACTAGCCTACAAATAAAAAATAATTTTGACCAAAAATGCAGCGAATTTTTAATCTACGTATTACAAAACAAAAACTTGTTAAAATGCGCAAAATCGCAAAATAAATACATGATAATGATGATGAAATGATTAAGAATATACAGTTTTTTCTACCATTGTCCCGCGTAATATACCCAAGTCCCTGGGTAATCCCGGAAATGCCTTTTTAGGGTTCCGTACCAAAAGGGTAAAAACGGGACCCTATTACTAAAACTTCGCTGTCAGTCTGTCTGTCCGTCTGTATGTCCGACTGTCTGTCACAGGGCTGTATCTCATGAACCGTGATAGTTTATTAAAAGCGAATCAGATAATTCAACTCAATAAGTAAAAAAGTCTTGTACTGTATGCACTGTTGACTCACTGATTATGCTGTGCCAGTTTTTGCAGCATAGAACTGTTATTGTTATTGTAACTGGCCTCACAGCTCAGTTGGTAGTAACTCTGTCCTCTGCGCTGTAAGGGTTCGATACCCACCCGGGACAAACATTTGTGTGATGAACATGGATTTGTTGTGTCTGGGTGTTATATATTTACAAAAAAAGTATATATATTATGTATTCTATCAGTTATCTAGTTCCCATAGCAAGTTTGGGGCTAGGTGGCGCTGTGTGATAACGTCCTCCAATATTTATTTATTTATTGTTATTGTAACTTAGCAGTGACTAGATTGACGACTTTGAGTGAATGAATGAATTTATTCACATTGATCTTTGATTTTCCATTTTGGTTCATATTATACATTGTAATAAAGGTTGTAATGACATTAAGGATTTTCAGGAGATATTTCTCCAATGAGTCACGCACCAATGTACATAAAGGTTGGATTTTCAGGAGATATTTTGAAAATGAGTGATACCAATTTCAGCAAAAATAAAACTTTCAACTTGCTGTTATTGTAAAGATTCTAAACTCGCTGTAACATTACTGATATCATAAATTACATTATGTATAAAAAAATTACATTGCTAGCAAATTAAATGATAGTACGGATTGTAAGTTGATTCCCAAGGAGGTTTGACGTAAGGCAGGCGGCCGGTTGTAAAACATAAGCCAAAATCCTTTCGCAACATGTTTGTTTGTCGACCCCACTTTAAGTGGGAAAAGGTGAAGAAAATTATGAAGCACGATTGTTAGTTGAAGTAAATATGGTTATTTCAAGTAATTAATTATTTTATACTAGTTTTGCTATGCTGATATTTTATTTTTATTTTGCTGCCTTTTTTCAGCCTCTGCGTTAGATTAACCAAACTCATAAATATCACAGAACAACAAAGGCCAAATGTTAATAAAAAAACATGACATAATGAACAACTTAACGCTTAAATCACCGTGAAGAACTAAATCATCGGTTACAAGACAATAGTCGGTTAAAACGACAAATAAATAATAACGTAACAACCGATAAGTATGAACTAATAGGTATGAACGTGACTTTGAAACATTTCTCGTCTTAAAATCAGAAAGCGCAGCAAGCGCTCACTACGTGCTTGACTTTTACCCAGCGCTGACTTGACATTACTCTGTACGCACACCATTGCTGTTTTGGTATGGGGAAAGGAAGAGAAAGTGGTAACTAAAAACGCAATGTGTGGGGTGTCTCGCGATGGAAACAATAAGGTTAGGAACACAGCAGTCTCGGCGAAATGTCGAGCCAAAAATGTGGGTCACTGCCGCGTATAACGGCTCGCGCTCGTTGTCCGCCCGCGTAACGTTACGTGTGGGAAATTATTTGAATTTGGAACGCGGTTTTTTTTATTTTTTTTATCAGGTTGGTATTGTCATTGTTACTTTGTTTTGTGTGTGGTCTAGTTACGGTCTGACGCAAAGTTACCGTTACGAAGTCGGCCTGTAAGTTTGTACTTAGTAGGTTTAGAATTTACAGAATGTACTGTATATGGAAGTTTTTATAACTTGATCTTATAACTTTTAATTTTTTAAGTTGCTCATAATGTTAAATTTAGTTGTTGAGTTATCTAAGTGCATGTTGTTGCATCCTGTAACTGGAAAACACGTAGAACCACCCTGAGATCTGAGAGTATGTCTACCGTAATTGGGGATTACAGTCATGATCCAATTTTTTACATTCTTTAGCTTAGTTTACCTCTTATTGTGTAATAGAACTGATAATCGTAATTGGCTTCAGTTAAATTCTTTTTGTGTTTTGACAGTTAGAAATAAAATAATAAGTTCTTACGTTGGTATTCCGAGTTATAAAATAATACATACGTAATTATAATTATTAACTTTTCTTTTTTACGAGTACATTAGTCTTATATCTAAACTTTTTAGTGCCCAAAGTGACTTTATGTTTTTGTTCGTGTTAATTATTTTTAGTAATGTCTTTCTTTTTAATATTTAGGAATTCAATTAGTTATTTAAAAAATAAATTAGATAGATGGATGAACTCTTTATTGCACCCAAAGAAAACAAATGGTAAATAACAACAAACATAAATGTACAATGGGCGGTCTTATCGCTAAAAGAGATGTCTTACGATTTCCTAGTACGGTAAAAGTTCTCACAAATCGTCCCACCCATATGTAACCAATGTAATGTTCGTGCCTCTGACTACTCCCTTAAGACATCTTCAAGGAACTGGTTGCCTAGAGGGCTGAGAGCTTAGGGACTTGAGGATTACGGTCAATCTTTTTTTTAATGGGTTTCCTCACGATGTTTGAGCACGGTGTAAATTAATTAAGTATTGGCCGAGTGGGAGGTACCTCGACTTTCAATCTGACGGTCGTGGGTTCAAATCCCGGCGTGCATCAATGGATTTTTCTGTTCAAAAAATTTATATGCGCATCAAAAACACGTGCTTAAAACGGTGAAGGAAAACATCGTGAGGAAACCAGTTAGTATTCTTATGAGCGGCGATACTGCAAAATGTGGGCATGTGCCAAATATAATGGTTGGACGTGCCTCTGACTACCCCCACTAAACATCTTTAAAGGATCTAAGCGTCTGGAGATCTGAGAGGATGTCTACCGTACTTGGGGATTACAGTCGTGATCCTTTGTGTTGTTTGTGTGTTTGTGTGTATATTAATAATATAAATTTAATAAATAAATAATAATAGGGTACCACAACACAGTGTTGGGGCTAGTAAACCACTAATTTACATAATAATTATTTTGTTGTATTACCTAAGTCTAATTGTCCACAAGATCTTCTAATATACCTACTACTGATTTTGAATAATACGTACTTCAAAAATATTAAGTTACAAATAAATAATGATTATTATAACCTGTCACGTATGGAATACTAAATATAGCAAAATGTGGGCATGTGCTAAATATAATGTTTAGACGTGCCTCTGACTACCTCCACTAGATATATTCAAAGGATCTAAGCGCCTGGAGATCTGAGAGGATGTCTACCGTACATGGGGATTACAGTCGTGATCCTATTTTTTTTTATGTATTTACTTATATTAGGTCCACTAGCTCACACCATTCAACATAATTATCACCACTTAAAATTATTAACTAAATCGTTGGAATGTAAAAATAATTTTAGGGGGGGGGGGATGTTTAAATCCGCCCAGTACTGTATTATAAAATGTTTAAATGTTTGTTTGTTACTCATAAACGTCATACTTACCGACTGAACCGATTTGAGTAGGTATAGTTAAGTATAATCATATGACCTGAACTAGAGCATAATTATTTCTTTTCCTTTTCAACATTTTAACAAACATATTATAAAAAGATCAGACTTATGTTTTACAACGGGCCAACCTATAAATGTAGAAATCGCATTAATTTTTCCTATCATTAAATTATTTAATCTAAAAAAAATAATTTATTTTTTGTATCTGACGTCAACCCTCTCTTGGGAAAAACATAGGGTACTACACAAGCGAAGCCGAGGACGCAAATTAGTAAAGAATAATGCAACAAATGTAGAATAATGTATGTCAAATAACAAGTTAGGTGAGGTATAGTAATTAACACGTTAGGAGCTATTATACTAGTTATGTCTTTAACCAAGTCGGGTAACGGTATACCGTAACATAGACGATGTAGTTCCCAAGAAACGGTAACCGGTAGAATCGTGAAATAGAGTGAATGATTCTAGCGGCGATGGGCTTACGTGTGGAATGCTAACTACTGCAAAATGTGGGTAATGTTGAATGTGCCTCTGACTACCCCCTTTAGACATCTTCAAGGATCTAAGCGCCTTGAGATCTGAGAGTACCTATGTGTACCGTACTTGGGGATTACAGTCTTGATCCTAACTCTTACTTATTTACAAGGACTAGGTGCGAAGTGTATTGTATATAGTTTTAATGAAAGCGGTATTTTCGAAATTTTTCTGATGTTTTGAGCTATAGTATTGAATATCGAAAAATAAAGATGCTGCAGTGATATAACCGTAATAAATCGGTTGATAAACCGTTCGGTAAAGGGTTAACAGAAATTATCGGTTATATAATCGTTTTTGAATAACAGAAACTGTTTTTTTTTAACCGTAATAAATAGATTTAGGTTTTTATGTCGGCCATTGTTTTTCTACTGTAAAATCATTATCTCTATTCAAAGTTTTTATTACAGCTATGTTTTCTGTAGTTCTGTCTTAAGCCGGGGTATCACGGCCCGCGTTTTCACGCGCCAGACCGCACCAAGGCGGACGGACGCGCCGTGGGAACGATGCATCCGTGGTGGCCCGTGCTCGGAACGCTCTGTACGCGACGCACCGGACGCACACAGGCGGAGCGTCATCCGGCGCGGCCCGTCGTTTTACGCGCCGTGGGACCCCGGCTTTACTTGTACAAGAAAAGACATAAGACGGCCGTCATAATACGCACGCTGCTTCCTAGGATCAAGGTTTTAGCACCCACTCAAAGCTTATTGCTAACTTTCCCTAGTTTCAAAGCCAGCTCTAGATACGATTTAGTAGTTTTGATATTTTAATAAAAAAATAGAATCACGACTGTAATCCCCAAGTACGGTAGACATCCTCTCAGATCTCCAGACGCTTAGATCCTTTGAAGATGTCTAGTGGGGGTAGTCAGAGGCACGTCCAAACATTATATTTGACACATGCCCACATTTTGGCATGCATACGTGATAGTTTGCAAGCCTTTGATGTTATCCTTCACCGTATTGAGCACGTGTTTTTGATGCGCATTTAAATTTTTCGAACAGAAAAATCCATTGATGCACGCCTGGATTCGAACCCACGACATCAGATTGTGGGTCGAGGTACACTCGGCCAACACGGCTTTTGATATTTTTTATGGGATCAAAATTATTAAACCACTGGTTTTTAGGGTTCCGTACCCAAAGGGTAAAAACGGGACCCTATTACTAAGACTTCGCTGTCCGTCTGTCTGTCACAGGGCTGTAGCTCATGAACCGTGATAGCTAGACAGTTGTAATTTTCACAGATTATGTATTTCTGTTGCTGCTCTATCAAAAAATACTAAAAACAGAATGAAATAAAAAAATTAAAGGGGCTCCCATACAACAAACATGATTTTTTTGCCGTTTTTATAGATGGCACGAAACCCTTCGTGCGCGAGTCCGACTCACACTTGGCCCATTTTTTTTCTAAGTACACATGTTTTTTTACATGTTGTGCCGACCCCACAATGAAATAAAATAATTTCAAATGGATGATTATAATATAATGTTATGCTTTTAGCTGTGTAACGTAATATATTTAAACCACACAAACTTACTGTGAAAGTGTCAAGACGTGTTAGCTTAGATACAGAAACGCTCGGACGTGGATTTCACTGCACTTCGTTGCAGTTTACTACTATTTAACTAGGACTCTGTACTGACAGACGGGCAAACTTAATTTGTAGTTTCTGTGATTACAGTTTTATTAGCCAATAAAATAAAACGTTTTCCAAAGCTCCCCAATTACGCATACCATTCTAATAAGCTATTTTCATCTATACTAATATAGTAAAGAGGAAAGATTTGATTGTTTGTTTGCATCGAATAGTCTCCGAAACTACTGGGCTGATTTGAAAAAGTCTTTCACCATTACAATCCTACATTATCCCTAATGAACATAGTCTATAGAATATTTTCAAAAATGTTAGGGATCCGTATGAAAACTTCGATAATGTAACCCAACGTGTGAAAAAAATCCAAAAAAAATCCGTATATCGCGTTTGCTGCGGAATTTATTGACAAAGTGATGAAATGCAGTTTTATAAAAAACAGCAATATCTACAAAAAAGTCCACATTACTATAAGTCTAACTATTAGGGATCCTTATGAAAACTTCGAAAATGTAACCCAAGGTGTAAAAAAAACATTATTACACCCGTGCGACGCCGGGGCGGACTGCTAGTTACTATATAATTACACATAGTGGGTATAAATAATGCAACGAAGGGTATTATTTAAATAATCTTAGTCGCATCGCCCACACGAGCTAGAGTCGAGACAGCGTCGAGGCGGATGCTCGCCCTCGCTTCGACTCCGCACTGTCGAACAAGCGTCGCCGCGCCGCTAGCGCGTTCTCGCCTCGACTCCGAGTCGCCTCCGCCTCGACGCGCCTCCTCGACTCTATCACGTGTGGCAAAGCGCCTTAGAGATCCAAAATGTTTGAATATAAATAAAAATAATGATAGAGAATTAAAGAGGAAACGGTGAAGGAAAACATCGCGAGGAAATCCGCATGCTGCAGATAGGTTTGCAACCTATCACGTATGAAATGCTAACTACTGCAATGCATGGGCTTAGACATGCCTCTGACTACCCCCGTTAGCTATCTTCAAGGATCTGAGCGCCTGGAGATCTCAGAGGATGTCTATCGTACTTGGATACTTTTTCTAGCAGACCCGCGACACATTGTTATGACGATTAATGTCAACACGGATGTCAGATTTGTTGCACACCAGCGCCATCTATAACCAAATCATCCATTTAACATTTTTTAATCAAATTGGGGATGATTGATTTATTCGGACATCTAGAGCAAATTTCATCTTAATCCGTTTTGTCGTTTAAGCCTGTTTGAGGCACAAACATATTATAAACAAACTCACAAATTAGCATTTGTTATATTATAAGGATTCTAATTAAGGCGCTCCCAGTCGACGAATGTTTTTGTTCGAAACGAAAAAAGAAATACTTGTGAACAAGCCACATCTCCTATTTTATAATGTAGAGTATATGTGAATAAAGATGTACCCATCTTTAATCACTTCAATAAATAATCCTACCGACCGCTGCAATGACGACAAACACACGTCGGAGCGTGGTCCGCCTTAGCTTTTCGAATAAATTAATGATATAAATTATGTATAATTACTTATCAAAAATCTATCCTAATAGAAATCTAGATCTACATATTACCTATCTTTAACAATAAATCACAAGTTGATTTTAATAGTAGGTATATAAAATATTTCGATCATAAATTCTAAAACGTATCATTTTGAAATAATATTTTTATCGTGAAAAATTTCTGCTATTATGTTTTCAGCTTAATAGAAATCTAGGTAGGAACCTGAAGTAATATACTTATAAAAATAGGAGATGTGGCTTGTTCAGAAGTATTACTTTTTTCGTTCCGAAAAAGAGCAATCAGCGACTGGCAGCCTCTTAAAAGAAACCCTAAACAACAATTAACAGTTATCAAACTGTTCTTAACTTCCTAGAAAAAAAGCATGTTACTCACTGTGGTTGAAATTATGTCAAATTACTAGTCATCGCCCACGCCTTTACTCGAACTTGAGCATGAACTTGACCGGTCAATAGTCTGCAAGCTGAGTGGGGGGATTGAGAAAGGGGGGGAAATGGGGGGACTGTGTCAAACTAATTTTGCAGCAAGACTGACGAGCGAGGTTTTTCGGCACTTAAGTAGTTAGGTAGGTACTTTTCAAAAGTTAATTGCTGGATTATTTCGTAAAAATCATTTTAAATTTAACATATATTATGGCTTTGTATGCAGTTTAGGTACCTACATGATTATGTAGATTCTAATAGTTATTAAGAAGTTGGTATTCTTTTAAAATATATGTTTTTTATAGCATACTACGAGTATAGATTAGGTACCTACGAAGGTATATAGATTCTATAATACTATGAAATTGATATTCTCTAAATGCGACTGATATTCGGCTATGAAAATCATAGATTTTTACAAAATATGCCAGTTGATATTGAATCGGTTCTAAAAAAGTTAAATAAAGGTACTTAGGATACGTAAGAGGGGTGGCACTGGGGCACTGAAGATGCCGCCCCGAAAATGCCGCGAAAATGCCGCCCTATGACTTAAATTTTATTTTAATAGTTTTGATATCTTATTTTTTAAGAATTAGAAGTTTCTGTTATCACAAAGACATACGTAATTTGAAAATATTTTTAATTCTTCAAAAAACTACATAAATTTATCAATTCTAGAAAATAAAAATATCATCTTTAATTTTTTCAAACCTTTATGGAAATAAATTAATTAAACTATTTGAATAGTTTTTACTTAAATTTCCTATATTATAATATACAAAATTTTAATGTGATACATAATACGTGAATTATATTTCTTGAAAGATAAAATGTTTATTTAAAAGAATTAGTTAATTATATATTGTATAGAAAATTTTATCTCACTTTCCAAATTTTGCCGCCCTAGAAAATTTGCCGCCCTGGGCACTAGCCCCGACTGCCCCTAGTATAAATCCACCACTGGCTATATAGCTATGTATCTGTGTGTCTGACCTTTCAAAATTACACAAAGGTTAGCTGGAAGAAAATGCTGACTAGCATTAAGTTCGCCTATGTAGTTAGGTAGGTTTCTATCTGTCTGTGACATCGTACTTAGCTTTTAAACAAATGGTAGATATCCTATGTAGTAGATATCTTTACAAGCGTTATCAAGGTGTTTTAAATTCTTAAACTATTTATTGACAGTAATAATTATTAGACATTTATTTACTGGAAAAGTCTATTTACCTCTACGAGCACAAACCTATCACGATTATGTCTTACTTTTATTATGTATCTAGTATCTACCTATTACATTGTCATAAAAGAACAGCTAATTAGCTAATCATTAGGTGAAAATCTTTCACATTGTCAAGTGAACGTTGGGGAAATGCATTTTTCTTATGCAACCGCCACAAAACCGTTTCTATCACACACAAACACACATGCATCTTGCTTTCTTCGACATACTCAGCGAATGCCGGCTAAAAATCCAATGCTTTCTTTTTCAATGTCGGCAAAGTGAAATAGAAACATTCCACCCATAAAGCAGAATAGGACGACACCATGTTTGCCTGCGCGCGCGAATGTCGCAATTGACGTTGGCAATTCGAAGCGGTAACGTCAAAACTCCCGCCGATAATTTTGACAGCTGCTTGATAGTAATAGGGTTGGTATTATCTAGGCAGAAGTAGCGCTAGTGTTGTGCTGTTTTGTAGTCGCGTTGCCGATTCGCGTGCGTTGATATGTAGGACAATCGAAAGCCTTTCTCCGCGCGGCTGTTAGGTATTTAATTCCGTTAGTTTTTTTGTGGCAGCCATTACACCAATATGGCGGACGGATGGCATCATTTTTCGCTTGTCACGTTAGATCACTGGAAAGCTGCTTATATAGAAACAACGCATAACTGTAAGCGAGGGAATTATGTAATATTAGCTCTTTGACAACGCTACGTGCTTGTTTTAGGTAGGTAATCATCAAATTATGTAGGAACTCTTTATTAAAGCAGATGGTTCTGATTTTAAAGTGTTATTATTTCTTTTGTTATATATTTTTTATAATTTTTCTAATCTAATTTTCAAAGGCCAGGTCGTTTACCTACAAATAAATAAAACATTATGTATTTTATTAGATACCATGTACCTACTTGCAATGTTTTGATTTGGGAATTAGACTGGTATTTAAATAGGACGTGAGAATTAAATTACGAAGTTAAAAGACTTGTATCCTAAACATTCCATTCTTTTTTATAAAAAGCTTAAACATATTTTTTTTCTTGATGGGATTTGGACCAGCCAAGTGAACATTCCATTTTTAAATTTTATAAAAGCTAACATGTTTTTTTTCCTTTTTAGATGGGATTTGCACCTGCCAGATGCACAAACAACATTCTATATTTAGGGTTTTTATTTAAAAATCTGTCAGTGTGCTGAGAGGCACGGGCGGCATAATTGCATAATTTGCATAGAGACAGTGCAACCACTTTCTCTACTAACGGGACCCTGAAACGGGGACGTTCCCACATGGTGGCGGATAATGGGGAAATTAGTGGGGGGACTAGGTCGAAGTAGATAGTTTTTATGTTCGTCGTATCTACTTTATACCTTTGGTATTGCTGTAGGTACGAATATTAGGTACTTTTGACTTCGAAATGCAGTGTGACTATTGATTGATTTTTCTATAGTCATTATAGAACTAAAATTGAGTAAATATTTTTCAACAGAAAACTTATTCTAAGAATAAGCAATAATTGTACTTTGAGAATAGATTTAATGGAAAAAAAATGCTAATGCTGGCCATATACTTACATAAAACCAGCATATATAATATAAAAAAATAATATAAACGGCGATAGGCAACCTAGAATGATAGGTAACTGTAAAATGTAGTAATGTGGGCATGTGTAGATATAACGTTTGAACATGCCTCTCTATCCCACTTAGACCTCTTAAAGGATCTGAGCTCCTGGTGATTTGAGAGAAAAGCTTACATGCTTGGGCTGTATGTACCTACTAGCTTGCCACCTGTCACGTAATAATGCGAATAGTACTACTGAAAAATTTAGGAATGTGTAGGTACTTAGGTTATTTGAAAGTGTCTCTCTTTCTCCCTTAGACGTCTTAAATGATCTGAGCTCCTGGTGATTTGAGAAAAGCTTACATGCTTGGGCTGTATGTACTTGTACCTACTCTCTCACTTCTCATGATCTGTGCGTAATGGATATAGCCGCTGGTAATGTTAGAAAGACGTCCGTTCATTTCGCGGTCACAACAAAACGGCGAACAGCGACGCCGGTAAAGGCATGGCTGGACTGGAGTATAGTTATTGAAATTATGGTTAAAAGATGCAGCTTGGGCTCTTAGTCGACGAACGAAGAGATTGTAGTGGAAGGTCGATGAAAGGAAGCAAGTTTTTTAAATTGTCTCGTTTGATTTCTTTATTAGAATCGAGTATGAGTCTTTGGTCTATGGAGCTGATTGAAGGAGACTTGGATGAAAGTGGAGAAAGATAAGCATAAGGCTGTGATGCCAAAGGATGTTAGATATCTCTTCAGGGGGGTTAGCATGAACTACTATCGTATCGACAACGTATCGTCCAAATTCAAAACTGATACTTTTTGTATAGTAAAAGTGTCAGTTTTGGCATTAGGACGATACGTTGTCAATACGATAGTGGTTCGCGCTCAGGCCACAGAACTAGACTAAACTAAGCAAAGCATGTACCCAGATACTGATAGAATTATTCCTGTATTTTTTTTTTGTAAATACACATATAATACTTTAAAACACCCAGACACAGATCAAACAGCAATCAATAAATGATCATCACAAATGTTTGTTTTTGGTGGTAATGGAACACAACATTTCTTATCCAAATCTCTGCAAAGCCCGCTGTGAATCCGCCTTATTCAAAAGTGTGTCAGAGAAAGTCAGGGAAAGGTGGCTGCAAGCAGGTCAGTTACCATCGTTACGTCGGCACTGCCACACTTAAATTCGGCGCCATCTTGTGTCACGATGAGGTCATGATCATAAGTTTGTTGACCTATAAAGTTATGCCTTTTTGCTTGCCAAAATTGGCGATTGTTGGTTAACCTTCGGTGACTGTAGCTGTCATTCATTAAAGTGCTCATGGAGTAGTCGTTCATCATCTTCCTGTCCTTATCTAACTTTGGTGGGATCGGCACAACATGTATTATTCATATTCCTCACAAAGTCAAGGTCAAAAGGTAGTTATTTCAATAAAATCACAAGGATCGATTTGACATCTTAGGAGCTAGGTGAGCCCGCGCCTAGGCCTAGAATCAGGCAACAAACACGGCTTTATCAGCCGTCATCTCAATACTCCTTTCATGCCCATCTTTTCTTTGGCCTCTACTTCAACATCCATCCATATTCATGCTTAACAAGCTTGCAGCCTTATCATAGTCTTGTCACCATACTTATCTAACTGTGGGAACGGCATTTTAATACTACAGAGAATTCTTCCTCCAGATCAGATACTGAGTAAACAACTATTATTTAGCAAATCATGGAAAAATTTATTCTACATGCCAACTGCGGTATCTATTGCACCTCTTGCATCTCAGCAAAGGACTCACCTACCACTCCTCTCTTTAAAACCAACGTCTGAGTGTGCAATGACTCCGATAATAGCTTTGCACATCATGCAAACATTTGTCCTACATTTCGGGGATCTGCTGCATCTCTTGCGTCTCAGAAAGAGACTTGCCTACCTCTCTTCTACATTTATGTCCTGAGTGTATAATCTAGCTATTGAATTGACTTTAACCCGTCTGCAAACCATCGATCATGTCCTAAATGCCGGGAATCGACTGCATCTCTTGCGTCTCAGCAAGAGACTCGACAACTCCACTTCTCTTCACCTACGTCTGACTTCTGAGTGTGTAAGCTACCTATTTAATTGACTCTAACCCGTCTACAAACCATCGATCATATCCTACATGCCGGGAATCGACTGCATCTCTTGCGTATCAGCAAGAGACTCGACAACAGTAACTCCACTTCTCTTCACCTACGTCTGACTTCTGAGTGTGTAATATATGTACATATTAAATTGACTCTAACCAGTCTACAAACCATCGATCACAGAACAGCACAAATCGAGGTGACCGCAATGCGAGTGAAATGGGAAAGCGACCTCGTGTAACGGTACAGCATTGTGTATAACACTTATAATCACGGATTAGTCGGCGGACCGTGGCACGTGTAACACTGACGCTTTATGTCATTTTGAGTTCGCAATAAATATTCCTATTGATATGCGAAAGTTTGTATGTTGTTTCATTACAATTAATCTATGTAGCCCCTTTAAACGAGCAATTCTTGTATAAATAAACTAGCTGACCCGTGCCCGCTTCGCTGTGCGTAAGACATTTCTAATATGGTATTAGAAATGTCTTACGTTGACTTTTTTGTAGACGTTTTTAAGGTGTACAATACTGTAGTACATTATTTTGATATATCTCGTGGGGTTCAGCCAGCATTTGCAATGTAAGCGCAAAAAATGTGTTTATTTACGACATCACATTAGAAACCTCTAAAATTATCAGTGTTTCTCTACTATATTATGCATGTATTATACATATAAACCTTCCTCTTGAATCACTCTATTTATTAAAAGAAACCGCATCAAAATCCGTTGTGTAGTTTTAAAGATATAAGCAAACATACATACATACATATATATTACATACAGACGCGGGAAGCGGAAAGCTACTTTGCTTTATACTATGTAGTGATAAATAAATATAAATAAATATTGGCGGACTTTACACACAGCGCCATCTAGCCCCAAACTAATCTAAGCTATGGGAACCAGATAACTGATAGAATACTTACATACTTTTTTTTGTAAATACATACTTAATATACATATTAACACCCAGACACAGAACAAACATCTATGTTCATCACACAAATATTTGCCCTGGGTGGGGATCGAACCCACAATATATGTGTATATATGTATATAATCTAAATCTCGGAAACGGCTGCAACGATTTTCATGAAATCTAGTATGCAGAGGGTTTCGGGAGCGATAAATCGATCTAGCTAGGTTTCATTTTTAGAAAACGTCGTTTTTCCGTGTTTTCAGGCAATGAAATTCAAATTCAAAAATCATTTATTTCAATAAAATCACAAGGATCACTATGAAACGTCTTAAGAACTAGGTGAAGCTACGCCGATTCCACGCGACCAAGCCTAGAAGAATCAGGTAACAAACACGGCTTGGGGTCTACTTTTTTTAAATGATCCTTTCCTTAATGCTATGCAGAGCTTCAGTGTGGTGCAAATACATCATCCAGGTACTTAGGATCAAACTCTGTAATCCCCAAGGGTGGTAGACATCCTCTCATATCAGGGGCTCAGGTCCTTCCCATAGTACAAGCTTTGCTTAGTTTGGGGCTGGATGGTGTTGTGTGTAAAGTCCGCCAATATTTATTAATTTAATATGGGGTCGGGACAACATGTTGCGAATTATTTGGCTTATATTTTACAACTGAAACTACAAGAATTTGTGTTGAAGCTCTTTAGTTAATTAAATAATAAATAAATATATAGCCCCAAACTAAGCAAAGCTTGTATTATGGGAGCGAGATAACTGATAGAATACTTAAATACTTTTTTTTTTGTAAATACTTACTTATTATACATATTAACACCCAGACACAGAACAAACATCTATGTATGTTCATCACACAAATATTTGCCCTGGGTGGGGATCGAACCCACAACCTACAGCGCAGAAGGCAGAGTTACTATCAACTGAGCTGTGAGGCCAGTCTCAGTCTAATTATTTATTGTTGTACGTACTTGGTTAGTACTTTAATTATTATTCTTATTTGAGTCTCATATTCGATTGGCACTACACTGGAGCTCTACATAGCATTAAGGCGACCCCAGTCGACGATTGTTTTTGTTCGAAACGAAAAAATAAATACTTGTGAACAAGCCACATCTCCTATTTTATAATGTAGTATATGTGAATAAAGATGTACCCATCTTTAATCACTTCGATAAATAATCCTACCGACCGCTGCAATGACGACAAACACACGTCGGAGCGTAGTCCGCCTTAGCTTTTCGAATAAATTAATGATATAAATTATGTATAATTACTTATCAAAAATCTATTCTAATAGAAATCTAGATCTACATATTACCTATCTTTAACAATAAATCACAATTTGATTTTAATAGTAGGTATATAAAATATTTCGATCATAAATTCTAAAACGTATCATTTTGAAATAATATCTTTATCGTGAAAAGTTTCTGCTATTATGTTTTCAGCTTAATAGAAATCTAGGTAGGAACCTGAAGTAATATACTTATAAAAATAGGAGATGTGGCTTGTTCAGAAGTATTTCTTTTTTCGTTTCGAAAAAGAGCAATCAGCGACTGGGAGCCTCTTAAGGAAAGGATCATTGAAAAAAATGATAGGTCCCTGTTGCCTGATTCTTCTAGGCTTGGTAGCGAGGAACAGGCGTAGCTTCACCTAGCTCCTAAGACGTTTCAAAGTGGTCCAAAAATGCTTTTTGAATTTGAATTTGAATTCAACCTGCCTGACGTAAACTCTTTGGGAATTTCACTCTTCATTAGAATGAAAATGAATTTGTCACAATGTATCGTTTTCCAATGAGTACAATGCGAGGAAAGTGTATTGGAGGAAAAGTTGTGAAAATTATGGAATACTTCCCGCGCCGGTGGCTTCTCACGATCGCTACTGGTAAGGTGTGGATACCACTTCGAGATATGAAGCATCTACTTACGGTTAGTGATGTTTTAAATTGTCCTAGTGATAACTATAGATTTTTACACGGGTCTTTATCACGTAACTAGCAGTCCGCCCTGGCGTCGCACGGGTGTAATAATGCTATTTATGGCTAATTTTTTTACACCTTGGGTTACATATCAGACGTTTTAATAGGGATCCCTAATAGTTAAACATATGGAATTCCGGACTTTTTTGTAGATATTGATGTCCTCTATATAACTGTGTTACATTACTTTGCTCTATTGTCAATATTTTCTGCAGCAAACGCAATATAAAGTTTTTTGATATTTATTCACACTTTGGGTTACATTATCGAAGTTTTCATACGGATCCCTAACGTTTTTTAAAATAATCTATAGCCTATGTTCATAAGAGATAATGTAAGATTATAATAGTAAAAGAATTTTTGAAATCGGTCCAGTAGTTTCGGAGCCTATTCGATGCAAAAAACAATCAAATCTTTCCTCTTTATAATATTAGTATAGATTACCTTTAATTTACTTTCCCGACGTTTCGACTACAATAGCCATGGTCGCAGGCAGACTGGAGTACTCGGAGCTACCGTCGAGAAGCGCAGGCAGTTGAAGAAACTACCCTCACTTGGTCTTCAGAAATAGAAATGTTCATGTTCACATTACGACACACCTAGTGAAAAATAGAATAAAGTGGTCCTAGTGATGTTATTTTTCATGCTGTAGGCGCGGTAATCTGTCCCATGTGAGTTCATTTTTATTTGGACCACGCCGCGTCGACGTCACTTCCCTTTCCTGAACGCGCCGTGACTTTAAGGCGACTAGCGCCATCTCGCGCCAGGCCAGTGAGATTCGGCGGCCCGCGCGTAACTGCGACGCATGAGCGGCTCGAGTACTTTTTATTCATTTGTGGTGTTTTATTGTGTTTATTCTGTCTATTTTATATTTTACGCGCTTTATTATACATTCTTATCAAATATCAGCATTCTCATTAACTCTCCGAACCCCGAGATAGAGTCAGCCAGCCGGGCAAGTGTTAAAATGCTTATATACATAGCTAACTATTGATTTTTGTACCGTTTTGGTTTAAATCATTTAAAACTCAACTAATCAGCTGCTTTGAGAATAAATTAATATCTTTGAAGGGAAAAACAGCTGTTTAAAAGACCGGTAAAAATAACCTACTTTCTCAGTAATATTGTTGCTTTTTGTGTAAGCATAAAATTTTCCTTTTATTATATATCATTTTATTCTGCTGTCTCTCTGCAAGTCCGCACAAAACACCTAAATATCTAGCAAATTCATAGCTTCGCTCATTGGACAAGTACCCTAAGCTGACGCGTTACCAAGTCTACCGATCTTCACATCCCTGTTGCACATCGGTCTTACCCCACACAAAATAGATGTTATTATCGCTTACCGAATAACTGTAGCTAATCCATCATTCAAAGATTTATTACCGCTTCGAATCACGAAATGTAATATGATGTTGTCTATTTATATAGGTTTTTAGATTATCAAACGGTGATTTTATGCGCGTTTATAATTTATCAATTTGAACAGTTAGAATAATGGCTGTGCGGTTTTTTAGATGAATCATTTGACGCAAAAAATTCGATTACTTACGCGTGCAATACTTTAGTGTTTCGTGAATAAGCATGTCTTAGAACCAAAAGTCGAAGAAGTATAGAAATAAAAACCATTTATTGAGTAGGCAGTTTTTCTCGATCTGTACAATTTATCGATAGTTTTAAAAAATGTGAGCCGTCGCGGGATGCCTGGCAGATGTGAAACATCAAATTTAATATGGTGCTTTACATTATATGCATAAAAGGATAGTTTACAACACAGTAAATAAATATGGTAAAGTGAAAAATAAAATATCATTTTTTCAAGATAAGATGACGGTTTGTTGGTTAAACATTTTTATTTATTAGATACAAACATTAAAACAAATTCTTCCAATTTTCTTAACTTCATACAGCTGATACTTATTAGACCGGCTTTTAGCATGCGTGCGAAAAAAACGATTCTGCATTCATCAAAAACATTTATTAAAGTCGGTTTGTTAAGATAATAGAATTGTCACAACTATGGAAGGAAAAATATTGTCTTTCGTAATACTTATATTAGCGCATATCCTCATACAGACAATATCACATTACTTTTGATTCATAAATTCCGTTCATTCATTTAAATATTCATAATAAAATTCATTTACCTTGATACATAAGTTACACAAACATATGATATATACTTACGAAAGTGTAAACATAATAATATTATTATACAAAAAAATTATATAAAATAATATCCTAATAATATTATAAATGTGAAAGTTTGTGAGTTGATCTGTATCATCGATCGCGCTGGTGTGCAACAAATCTGACATCACAGACAAAAACATTCAGTCTTTTCTATTTGATTATTGAAATTTGACAGGACAACGTCTGTCACGGGTCGGCTAGTATTATATAAATTTCTCGTGTCACAGTGTTTGTAACCAAACTCTTCCGAAACGGCTTGACCGATTTTTATGATTTTTTTGTGTATATTTGGGAGATATGAATATAGATCGTAGGGTATGTTTATATACCCTTAAGTGATAAGGTTGGCATAAAGTTCGGAATAAACTGAAAGTGCCTTTTTCTTTAGGATTATTGAAATTTGACAGGATAACGTCTGTCGGGGACAGCTAGGTATAATGTAAAATTTAAATGCACATCAAATATAGTACGAAAGGGTAATTCAATAATAGCTGATTAAATTTATTATAATGTTCAACATTATTCTTATTTATTCAATAATGATTTTCATTCAAATACAGTATTCAATGGATAAATGTGAAATAATCAAAATGAGGTAAATGTATAGAGATAAATTATATTAACGACCATTGAATTAATCTAGACACATGAATCAATTAAATACATTATAGGTATACCTTGTTCGATTGGCACCACACTGGAGCTCTACATAGCATTAAGGAAAGGATCATAAAAAAAAGGTAGACCCCAAGCCGTGTTTGTTGCCTGATTCTTCTAGGCTTGGTCGCGTGGAATCGGCGTAGCTTCACCTAGTTCCTAAGACGTTTCAAAGTGATCCTTGTGATTTTATTGAAATAAATGATTTTTGAATTTGAATTTGAATTTGAATTTGAATTTGGTACCCACCCAGACACAGAACGAACATCTATGTTCATCACAAAAATGTTTGTCCTGTGTGGCAATTGAACCCACAACTTACAGCGCAGGCAGAGATACTTCCAACCAAGCTGTCAAGCTAGTCAAAACTAAACAATAAAAATTGGATCCCGACTGTAATCCACAAGTACGAAAGACAATATTTATAGATCTTCAAGCGCTTAGACCCTTTGAAGATGTCTAGAAGAGGTAGTCTGAGGCACGTCCAAACATTTGGAACATGCCCACATTTTGCAGTAGTTAGCATTCCATACGTGACAGGTTGCAAGCCCATCGCCGCTTATAAGAATACTAACTGGTTTCCTCACGATGTTTTCCTTCACCGTTTCGAGCACGTGCTATGATGCGCATATACATTTTTCGAACAGAAAAATCCATTGATGCATGCTGGGATTCTGACCCACGACCTTCGAAATGAAAGTCGAGGTACCTCCCACTCGGTCAACACGGCTTCACATTAATTTAATTAATAATTATTATTATCTTATTGAAGCCGTGTTTGCCGAGTGGGAGGTACCTCGACCTTCAATCTGAAGGTCGTGGGTTTGAACCCCGGCGCGCATCAAAAATACATGCTCAAAACGGTGAAGGAAAACATCGTGAGGAAACCAGTTATTATTCTTATAGGCGGCGATGGCCTGCAACCTGTCATGTATAGGATTCTAACTACTGCAAAATGTGGGCATGTGCCAAATGTAATGGTCGGACGTGCCTCTGACTACCCCCACTAGACATCTTCAAAGGATCTAAGCGTTTGGAGATCTGAGAGGATGTCTACCGTACTTGGGGATAACAGTCGTGATCCTATTTATTTTTTTATTTATTTATTATTATGTTACGTTTGTTCTGTGTCTGGGTGTTACTATGTATAATATGTATGTATTTACAAAAAAAAAGTAAATAAGTATTCTATCAGTTATCTGGTTCCCATAGTACAAGCTTTGCTTAGTTTGGGGCTAGATGGTGTTGTGTGTAAAGTCCGCCAATATTTATTTATTTATTTATTTATTACCCTACACTTGATTCATTCACGTTCATTGATGCCTGCATTCACAAGCGTGCATAACCCAATTCGTGCTTCGCATTGACATTCGCTGCGCAAGCGCAGGGTTGGCGACCGCACTTTCACTCGCACCTGGCCTTCCTGTGCTTCCTGTTGCGTCAGTCACGTCAGTTTTGGTTTGACGACATAGTCTTATTTGGCACAACGGATTCAAATTCAAATTCAAAAATCATTTATTTCAATAAAATCACAAGGATCACTTTGAAACGTCTTAGGAACTAGGTGAAGCTACGCCGATTCCACGCGACCAAGCCTAGAAGAATCAGGCAACAAACACGGCTTGGGGTCTACTTTTTTTTTGGATCCTTTTCTTAAAGCTATGTAGAGCTCCAGTGTGATGCCAATCGAACAAGGTGAAGGCTCAAACAAGAATAATTATTAAAAGTACTACTCAAGTACGTAAACAATAAAAAATAATAATAACAATAACTAAAGAGCCTCAGCACAAATTCAAAAAGCAGCACACGCTACACTTGATTTAGAAATAAAACTTAAAGATAAAATAACCATTTGCTTAAAAATAATTAAAGTAGACAAATGTTACACAAAATAAAATATTAAGTAAAGAGAGTGCAGATTAAGTAAATTAATATTTAGCTGTCGAGTGGCAGCAGATCAGCATTGCCGTCCAGCACTGTTTTGTAAAAACATGATTATCATGTTATGATGTTGAATGCATTACCTAATGTTAGAGAAAATTTAAAAAGAAATCTGTAAACTTTTCATAATAACAATCAATTCACTGTTTATGCACCTATTCCTACGCTTCTGCGTATTGTATTGGAAGCGTAGGTATTATGGCATTCAGTACCAATAAATATTTGTATGAATATGATAATCAAGTTTTTACAAAATAGCCCCACAGTTTTGGTTTGACGATAAAGTCCAAATGCTATAATAGTATTTGGCACAATGGATCCAGGGCTATTTTGTAAAAAACATGAATATCATGTTATGATGTTGAATGCAATAACCTAATGTTAGAGAATACCTAATCTGTACACTTTTCATAGTAACTATTCACTGTTTAAGCACCTATACCTACGCTTCTGCGTAGGTATTGTATTGGAAGCGTAGGTGAAGGTGCCTAAACAGCATAAAAAGCGTAGATATTATGGCATTCAGTACCATAATATAATAATCATGTTTTTACAAAATAACCCCACAGCATTGCCGTCCAGCTACCTAATTTCAAAACTATGTTTATCATATTATGGCTTTCAATCTCTCTTTATGGCATTTTGGTTACCTATACCCAATTCTATTATAGTTACTATAAAACACGTAGGTATTTTTAATAGAAATACGGCTAATTACCACGTTATTTTTTTGTATTGCTGACGTTTCGAAACAATTCAGATGCTCTTCATCATGAGCAACGTCCACGACCGCGATCAACCGTAGATCGGCTAGTCCTAATAATATTATAAATGCGAAAGTTTTTGAGGATGTTTGTTTGAAAATCAATCAAGCCAAAACGACATAACATAGACTACTTCAAAATATGAAAAACATTCCCAAAATGATTAAAAAACGTTAAATGGATGATTTGGGTATAGATGGCGCTGGTGTGCAACAAATCTGACATCAGTGTTGATATCAGTCGTCATAGCAACGTGCGTTACTAAGCGATTATTGAAATTGGACAGAACAACGTCTGTCGCGGTTCGGCTAGTACTCTACAAAAGAAAAATACTTACCAATTACTATATAATAACAAACAATTTTCGCTTTTCACATCTACGCCACTTCCACGATTGCGCAACAGGAAGGGCGGGCGTGGCCGAGTGAAAGTGAGGGCGGCGACCTGCGCGCGCGCAGCGAATGTCAATGCGAACACTGCAATAGAAGTAACCTACTTCTGCTAGCGTGCTAATGCTTAGGTAAGTTAGAAAAAAAATAGGATCACGACTGTAATCCCCAAGTACGGTAGACATTCTCTCAGATCTCCAGGCGCTTAGACCCTTTGAAGATGTCTAGTGGGGGTAGTCAGAGGCACGTTCAAACATTATATTTGGCACATGCCCACATTTTGCAGTAGTTAGCATTCCATACGTGACAGGTTGCAAGCCCATCTAAGTTCTCATGGCTTATTTTGATGAGAAAGTTTACCATATTTAGTGGACGTCTTGAGACGATGTTTCTATGCTTGAAGAGTAAATAGGATCCACTGGAACGAGTATAAGTAATAATAAATATCGGTGGACATTAAAACACAGCGCAGTCTAGCCCCAAACTAAGCAAAGATTGTATGGGAACCAGATAACTGATAGAATACTTATATACTTTTTTTTATTGTAAATTCATACTTATAGATAACAACACCCAGACACAGAACAAACATCTATGTTTATCACAAAAATATTTGCCCTGGTTGGGGATCGAACCAACAACCTACAGCGCAGAAGGCAGAGTTACTACCAACTTAGCTGTGAGGCCAGTCAATAATGGTAGTCAAATGCAAGTACAAAAAATATACTATTAATTATTTTTTGCAGAAGTTAACACATGCAAACCTATCGCCGCTGATACAAACCGCTTGTTCTCAGCTCGGAACAAAAGATTGCGAACGTGCAAAACTAACGGAACAAATCCAAAAGAAATTTGTTACATAACTCGGAAGCTCAGGCCGTTGCTCCTAAGCCGGTACACACTGACGTAAGGTGAAACGCTCGCTTATGTAACCAGGGCCTTGAACTTTACGGAACTGCCAGTAGGAACTTGAATGGTGAAGTGGAGGGGCTGGCTGGTGCAGAGAGGGTTGGCAGTAGTAATAACGGTGAACGAAATGTGGGTAAGTTTTAAATATGATGATTAGATGCGCCTCTGACTAACCCCTGAGGAACTTGAATGGAGAAGTGGAGGGGCTCACAGGGGGAGTTGGCAGCAATTAGAACGGTGAACAAAATGTTGGTATGTTCTAAATGTGATGATTAGATGCGCCTATAACTAAACCACAATAATGGAATGTTAACTACTGCAAAGTGTGGGCATGTGCCAAATGTTTGGACGTGCCTCTGACTAAGGTAGACATCTTCGAGGCTCAGAGCGAGTGAAGATCTGAGAGGATGTCTACCGTACTTGGGGATTACAGTCGTGATCCTATTTCATTTGCAATTTCATGTGAGCTAGTCGAAGACAAGAGTTGATGAGAGTCAGTGTCAGCATCATAGTAAGAAGCCACGGCTTCCTACTAGCACGTAGGAAGCCGTTCTTAATTTGTAAGTGCACTGTGTAAACTTCTTGAAGTTTTCAACGTCAAAGTATCTTTATTTTAATATCACTACATAGTACGAGTATAAAACAAAGTCGCTATCTCTGTCCCTATATCCCTATGTATGCTTAAATCTTTAAAACTACGCAACGGATTTTGATGCAGTTTTTTTAATAGATAGAGTGATTCAAGAGGAAGGTTTATTTGTATAATACATGCATAATATAGTAGAGAAACACTGATAATTTTAGAGGTTTCTAATGTGATGTCGTAAATAAACACATTTTTTGCGCTTACATTGCAAACGCTGGCTGAACCCCACGAGTACAGTATTGAACACCTTAAAAACGTCTACAAAAAAGTCCGCGATGGTATTAGAAATGTCTTACGCACAGCGAAGCGGGCACGGGTCAGCTAGTATAATAATAATAATAATAAATATTGATTGGCATTTTAGCCCCAAGCTAAGCGAAGCTTTTACTATGGGAACTAGATCACTGTTAAAATACATTATATACTTTTTTTGTAAATACATACCAACACCCAGACAGAACAAACAAATATGTTCATCACCCAAATATTTGCCCTGGGGATCGACCTCATAACCTTCAGCGCTGAAGGCAGAATTACTACCAACTGAGCTGTGAGCTGTTGCTTGAAATAGGTGCAAAAGATAGTTAGCTTCATGTTAACTTCAAGTTGGTTCAAGGCTCGATTGCGTAAACCATTTCTCTTACGCAAGCGGGTTAATGACCGACGATTCGCGATGTGTAACTTTGCCCGTGACTTTGTTTGCATTTCACACCTTTTCTACCGGATACAACATATTGGTCTCTGTCTTGTCCAGAATATAGGAATAGGTTAGCGTGGTATGGGCATGTTATGAGGAGGGAAGAAAGTCATGTAACGAGAAGAATGATAGGAATGAATGTGGATGGATGTAGAAATAGACGTAGACCAAAGAAAAGATGGATGGACTGTGTGAAAGATGACATGGGTAAGAAAGGAGTGAGTGATGAGATGACGGCTGATAGAGGGAAATGGAAGAAGTACATATGTTGAACCGACTCCACTTAGGTGGGGTTGTATAGTCCTTTTCTGAAACTCAATGTGTAATATTTACGGACAGTTTTAGACCAAAAACCGGCCTATTGCGAGTCGGACTCGCGTACGAAGGGTACTTCTATAAGGTAAGGTATCTTTGAAAAACGGCAATAAAATTGCGTTTGATGTATGGGAGCCCCACTTAAATATTTATTTTATTCTGTTTTTAGTATTTGTTGTTATAGCGGCAACAGAAATACATCATCAGCGAACATTTCAATTATCTAGCTATCACGGTTCATGAGATACAGCCTGGTGACAGACGGACAGCGGAGTCTTAGTAATAGGGTCCCGTTTTTACCCGTTGGGTACGGAACCCGAAAAAGTACTACTGTTATCTGTATTGCGGAATACACCTAGACATTACGTCATCGGTCATTCACCTCTACACACGCATTGCTGTGTGTGTTAATCGAGTACTTTTGTTTTGTAAGTATGTCTATTGTATTTTAATTGTTTGAATTATTTTATACTTTGGCCAATAGCAAGAGTTTAAGACGCTATCGAATTACATGCTAATAAAGAAAATAGGATCACGACTGTAACCCCCAAATACGGAAGACATCCTCTCTGATCTCCAGACGCTTTGATCCTTTGAAGATCTAGTAGTTAGTCAGATATTTGGCACACATTTAGCAGTAGTTAGCATTCCATAGTAGGTAGCAAGCTTATCGCCGCTTATAAGAACATTAACCGGTTTCCTCACGATGTTTTCTTTCATCTCTAAGCACGTGTTTTAATGCGCATATAATTTTTTTGAACAGAAAAATCATTGATGCACGCCGAGATTATAAACCACGACCGTCAGATTGAAAGTCGGGGTACCTCCCACTCGGCCAACACGATATATAGCGGCAACAGAAATACAAACATCATCTGCCTAGATATTACGGTTCATGAGATACAGCCTTGTGATAGACAGAAAGACAGACATACAGAAGGACAACATACGAACAGCGGAGGCTTAGTAATAGGGTCCCGTTTTTACCATTTGGATACGGAACCCTAAAAAAACATAAAACCAAACAACACAACTAACAATACCCAACTATGCCGCCTAGCAGCATTGCTGTGTCTCAGGTTTAAGGTTATAAAGTTGGTTGGAAGTGACTAAGTATTATTAACTAGTGCCATCGACTACATAGCCCAATCGACTACATAGCACGGGTCACGAAAGTGGTCGGTACTTCTGCAGGTTTGACACGCGGACTTTTTTACCGGCCGTATAAGCCTGATGTTTTAGATAACAGTGTTCGCCTTGCATGAGGTGTCTATTGGGTTATGTAGTCGATGACTAGTGCTAACCCGATGTAACTTTACACAAATGAGACATGTATGAACAGGTCAAATTAAACAAAAATGTAATTCTACCTAAACCTTGAAAATCTGTCTTGTACATAAACCCCCATATTCTTAGTTGTAACCTCGACTCTACCTCCACTAAAACACTTTTGTCGGTCGTTTAGAAGCTGTCGAGGAATGTCAAGGTACAAGGTACCTTGAGTTGACAGTTCTGTTGACTGAGGAGTACTCGAGGTAATTTTATCAACTAAAGCTAACACACGTTTCAAGGTCGAGTCCAGGTGGATATATTTCGAGGTGACAACTTAGAATATGGGGAAAAGTCTTCAAAACATATTAAGGGGCTCCCAGTCGCTGATTGCTCTTTTTCGAAACGAAAAAAGAAATACTTCTGAACAAGCCACATCTCCTATTTTTATAAGTATATTACTTCAGGTTCCTACCTAGATTTCTATTAAGCTGAAAACATAATAGCAGAAACTTTTCACGATAAAGATACTATTTCAAAATGATACGTTTTAGAATTTATGATCGAAATATTTTGATACCTACTATTAAAATCAACTTGTGATTTATTGTTAAAGATAGGTAATATGTAGATCTAGATTTCTATTAGAATAGATTTTTGATAAGTAATGATACATAATTTATATCATTAATTTATTCGAAAAGCAAAGGCGGACCACGCGCTGACGTGTGTTTGTCGTCATTGCAGCGGTCGGTAAGATTATTTATCGAAGTGATTAAAGGTGGGTACATCTTTATTCACATATACATTCATCACATTACTACATAGTATAAAGCAAAGTCGCTTTCCGCTTCCCGCGTCTGTATGTATGTTTGCTTATATCTTTAAAACTACACATCGGATTTTGATGCGGTTTTTTTTAATAGATAGAGTGATTCAGGAGGAAGGTTTATATGTATTAAACCCGTGCGAAGCCGGGGCGGGTCGCTAGTACATTATAAAATAGGAGATGTGGCTTGTTCACAAGTATTTATTTTTTCGTTTCGAACAAAAACAATCGTCGACTGGGAGCGCCTTAAAGATGCAAATCTAAGCAGTTTGTATAAAAGAATAATAAAGTTGGTCCGAATGTCGACCCCTGAGGTATGCCCCACGGTCGATCACCTGACTATTGACGATTTTAGTTCATTATTATTCATTTAGTTTTATAAGTAGCTAAGGAACTCGATCGATCGATCGATCGATCGGGGTTCGATCCCCACCCGGGATAAACATTTGTGTGATGAACACAGATGTTCTGTGTCTGGGTGTTAATATGGATAATAAGTAAAAAAAAAAACGCATGTAAGTATTGAGGCGATCTATCTTCTATTTAAAATGATTATAGTGTAGTGTATGCTGCTTTTTAAATTTGTGCTGAAGCTTAGTTATTTTTTTATTGTTGTAAATAGGTACTTGAGTAACACTTTTAATTATTATTCTTGTTTGAGCCTTCACCTTGTTCGATCGGCACCACACTGGAGCTCTACATAGCATTAAGGAAAGGATCATTGAAAAAAAAGGTAGACCCCAAGCCGTGTTTGTTGCCTGATTCTTCTAGGCTTGGTCGCGTGGAATCGGCGTAGCTTCACCTAGTTCCTAAGACGTTTCAAAGTGATCCTTGTGATTTTATTGAAATAAATGATTTTTGAATTTGAATTTGAATTTAATAATCCCAAATTTAAACCCGCACATCAGCCCAATCATCACCCTTCTAATCAGATAAGATCGAAATTTGAAAGTGTCTTCCATACAAAGTAAAGATATTTTTGGTGTTGGTTTCCAAACTTTCTAACCCCGAACATCCTCTGTCACACTTGAACCTAACTCGCATTTTTCTACAAACATCACTTCCGTCCACTTGTCATTCGGTGCGCGTGCGCACTTTCGCAAGCCACTTGCGATGCTCCCAGCGCCCTCTCCAGTGAAACGCATGGACTTTCTGACCGGATGCGAGTGGAAAAATTATTTAACTAAAATTTCTTAGGTAACCGGTCGTTGAGCTTTGAACCTTTTAGTTAGTTTTGATCCACCCAGTGCAAATATTTGTGTGATGAACATATATGTATTTCTAATAAAAAAGTATATATGTACTCCATCGGTTATCTGGTTCCCATAGTACTTCGCTTAGTTTGGGGCTAGATGGCGATGTGTGAAATGTCCACCAATATTATATTTATTTAATTAGAATAAAGTAAAATAGGTGGTCAACTTCTTTCTCCTAATCATCGCCTTATTGGCAAAGTTCGTTGAACTGTGTACAATGACTTGTTGCCTAACTTCAATGACTGGATATTTGTGATGATTAAGTTGTTTGTAATTCATTTTTAAAAGGATCAGAATTTTAAAGAAATATAATCACTAGTAGGGGATCAATAACCATTTTTGGAAAAAAAATAATTTTCAAACTATCATGATTAGTAGACTTATCTATAGATTTTGACACGGGTCTTTATCACGTAATTATATCATATAGCTTTTAAGATTTTTAGTCGACTGGCCTCACAGCTCAGTTGGTAGTAGCCTCTACGCTGTAGGTTGTGGGTTCGATCCCCACCCGGCATAAACATAGATGTTTGTTCTATGGGTGTTATGTATAATAAGTATGTATTTACAAAAAAACGTATATGAGTATTCTATCAGTTATCTGGTTCCCATAGTACAAGCTTTGCTTAGTTTGGGGCTAGATGTGTAAAATGTCAAAAAAAAATCCTATTCCTTTTTTTCGCCTGAGATCTATCTCTATCAGTTAATGAATAAAGATTTTATTTAAAAACGTTTGTTTTTTTTTATAAAAAAAAAATCAATATTCAAAAATCATTTATTTCAATAAATCACAAGGATCACTTTGAAACGTCTTAGAAACTAGGTGAAGCTACGCCGATTCCACGCGACCAAGCCTAGAAGAATCAGGCAACAAACACGGCTTGGGTCTACCTTTTTTTTAATGATCCTTTCCTCAATGCTATGTAGAGCTCCAGTGTGGTGCCAATCGAACAAGATGAAGGCTCAAACAAGAATAATAATTAAAAGTACCTACTACTCAAGTACGTACAACAATAAAAAAAAATAACTAAAGAGCTTCAGCACAAATTCAAAAAGCAGCACACGCTACATTGATTTAGAAATAAAACCGATGTGTTTATGTGTTAGTGTATGATGTGTTTTGTTATAGTCGATGGTTGGTGCTTAGCAGCATTTGGTCTGCCTTCAAGCGATATAAAAGATAGACTAGCTTCAACACGATCTCTTCTGCGGCACCCTGTAGCATCAATTGTCGTTATACAACCCCAGTTTCCTCAAGTTGTGTTTACATTAGCAATTAGCTCACTTGGCGAGCATGCCTTCCGAGGTTCAAGGCCCTGTAATAGCTCCGGCAGTTGCGCAACTACCACGTCCATAGGAAAACAGTTCAACGGCTTCTCGAGTGCCTAGGAAAAGAAACGAAAGATAATGAACAGAATAGTTTATTTTAAACCAACTTAATATGTCTTCTTATGGATGCTTGAATGTAGAAAGATTGACAAAACAGGTACAGGAATGGGAGTGTGAATGGGAGCGTTGGAAGAAGAAGACCTCGGCGTATTTTCCTGGACCAAATTGGTAACGTTTTGAAAAAAGGCCGGGTCGAGAGTACTCTAAACCGACGAGCATGCATGAGGAATGTGGAACGTGATGAGAGTGAATGAAGCTAAAGAAGTATGTCAGGATCGTAGCAAGTGGAAAGCCGTGATCTCTACCACTCTGGGAAACAGGCGTGATAATTATGTATGTATGCTTGAAATGTTTGGTTTTTTGTATGGGCTGAGTCTACCCGGATAAGACGGAAAAAGTGATAGAATCGAATCTTGAAAACCATCAAACTTAAAAAGAAACTGTCTTTTATTTATGTAGTATGATTAACTAAGGAATTATATAAAAACCGGCCAAGTGCGAGACGGACTCGTCAAGTTTGTTGTCTAGGAGCCCCACTTAAATATTTATTTTATTCTGTTTTTAGTGTTTGTTGTTATAGCGGTAACAGAAATAGACGGACAGACAAACGGACAGACGGACAGATAGATGGACAGCGAAGTCTTAGTAATAGGCTCCCGTTTTTACACTTTGGGTACGGAACCCTTAAAAATGAACTGTTTAGCTATTCATAGTTTTGAGTGAAAACGAAATTAAGTATTATGGAAGAGCCAACTTTGGAAAATAAATTTATCATATTGTATTAATTATAGATTTTAAACAAGTTGCTTTGTTATGCTTAGTTATTAACTGGCAAAATTGAAAATGATCAAAGCCGGGGTAGGCACCACAATCGGATATTTGACCTACCTATATGCAATGCTGCAACTGCATACCAATACTAAAAGCTGTAAAAATAAAAAAATCTTGTAATGTCACTAACATCCGTTTATAAGTCACAATGTTACTAACTATATTAGAAATATGGTGTTGCTTAACGGGATCGCACCTCCTCTTTACCCATAAGTACGCTTAAATATTATGCGTTGATAAATAAATTCCATTAAGTAAATAACTTCCCAGAACATAATGCAAAATATTTATTTTACAATAAAATATGACACAGACAAGCACCAACATCAGCTATAAATAAACATAAATATTTAAGAAGCCTTATAAGGTAACTTAAAACAATAAATATATTGAATTAGAACAATTTTTCTCGTATAAACGGAAACGTCATTCATTGTTTCCACTTACGTCAAAGAAAATTATCTAAATTTTTGCACGTCATGGCTTAATATACTTGTAAGGGTATTCCCTAAATTAATATTTAATTTGCATACCAAATACTATAAAATAGCTCTGTATTGATTGGTCAGAATTAAGGTGTGATATGTTTGGTTTTTTGTATGGGCTGAGTCTACCCGGATATGACGAAAAAAGTGATAAAACTGCATTATCTTGAATCGTAGTCTTTGTTTTTAGGGTTCCGTACCCAAAGGGTAAAAACGGGATCTTATTACTAAGACTCCGCTGTTCGTCTGTCTGTCCGTCTGCCTGTCTCATGAACCGTGATAGCTGTGTGTAAAACACTAAAAACAGAATAAAATAAATATTTAAGAGTGGCTTCTATACAATAAACGTGTTTTTTTACCGTTTTTATAGATAATGCGCGAGTCAGACTCACTTGACCGGTTTTTTCGTTTTATCAGTCTCAGAATGTTCTAATTTTATATTATGACGTCATGCAGTACTTTCCTGGGTTGCAAAGATTGGCAGATAATATGAGTCATTGCCACCCCTCGGGGATTGCCACCACCATGACTCATGAAGCCTTTTAATACTAAAATTATACAACCTTTTTGGAAGTCTGTTAAAAGCTAAGCGGAATTTATGGTGATACTTAAGAGGAGTAATAAATGTTTTTGAAGAATACAGAATCGTTTTTTCTCAATAACCGCAAAACATACAGTTTTGTTTTTTATGACAAAGATAACTTAACAATATATTACAGACAGAAACACGATTGGTGAAACTTTTCTCGATAGAATCAAAACTATGAATAGCTAAATAGTTCATTTTCATATAATTCGTTAGATAATCATACTAGCTAAATAAATTATAGACAGTTTCTTTTTAAATTTGATGGTTTTCATGATATTGCAGTTTTAGCACTTTTTCCGTCTTATCCGGTTAAATTCAGCCTATACAAAATATCAAAAATTTCAAGTATCGCCTTAACATTTTTCGGTTTTCGGGACCCGAGCATAGGGTCAAAGACCCGGTTGGTGCCTACCCCGTTATTGGTCATTTTCAATTTTTGCAGTTAATAAGTAAGCATAGCAAATAAACTGGTTTAAAATCTATAGTTAATACAATTCTTTGTCTATGATTAGTGACAGTTGTGGTACGTTATACCTCTAGACTTGATTGACCACACCTAAATATTTCCCGTTTTGTCTATTATATGAATAATTAATTAATAAATATCGCCTGTTACAAAACCTTTGCTTAACCTAAAATATAGAAAAATACTTTTATGTCGTGTAAAAATCGTCGTTTAAATTTTTTTTTTCAATATAAACCGTTTATTTGAAAACTCACCCTATAAATGGTTTTTAAAAGCCATTTCCAATGGTAAATATTTATTAGAAAAGTTTTACTAAGATATCTAAGACTCTCCGTAACTTACTGACTGATCTACCAGTGCACAGTCTAAACTACTAGTTCTTGAAATTTGAAATTTGGAGAATGTATTCCTTTTGCTGTGTAGGGGTGTACTACGAAAGGAATTCCCGAAATTAAACCCCTAAGATGGTGCAGCATGAGTTCAAATCTGATTAAAACTTTCACGTGAAACTTAACGGGGGGTTTCCCTTATAGTCTATGTCATAAAATAAAAGCTTTTAATAAAAAAAAAATCACGACTGTAATCCCCAAGTACGGTAGACGCCACAGATCTCTAGACGCTTAAATCCTTTGAAGATGTATGATGGGGGTAGTCAGAGGCACGTTCAACATTCAAATTTCGCAGTAGTTAGCATTCCATTAGTGAGAGGTTGCAAGCCCATCGCCGCTGACACTGTTTTTAACATGGGATAAGGGCAAGAAGATGACGATAATTATCAAAAGATAAAAAAAATACTATGACCGTCTTATCATTTAACAATGAGTCATACTAACCTTGTGAACACGGGATACTTGAAACGGTGAGTCACTAACGCGACTCACCATTTCACTTGTGACGTGGGATCGATGGCATTAGTGACGTCATCACGTCATTAAACATCGCGATGAAACCAGTCAGTGTTATTATAAGCAACCTGACACATAGAGCTGACTGAATCTGACTACCCCATTTTACCCTATTTCTAAGACCTGAGTGTCTGGAACTCTTAGAACTATAGCAGAACGCTTTGGAATTACAGTCGTGAACTTATATCTGTTTTTTTATTTTTTGTTTAGTTATTTTTATTAAAACGAATAACATCATCTATGTGACTGGCCTCACAGATCAGTTGGTAGTAACTCTGCCTTCTGCGCTGTAGGTTGTGGGTTCGATCCCCACCCAGGGCAAATATCTGTGTGATGCACATAGATGTTTTTTCTGTGTCTGGGTGTTAATATGTATAATAAGTATGTATTTACAAAAAAAATAAGTATGTAAGTATTCTATCAGTTATCTAGTTCCCATAGTACAAGCTTTGCTTAGTTTGGGGCTAGATGGCGCTGTGTGTAAAGTCCGCCAATATTTATTATTATTATTATTATCATCATTTACAAAAATAGGTATATATTATTTGATACATAGCTATATTACAAAATACACCAAAAACAGTTGAGCTATCTAAAGTCCATTGCAAACAATCTATAGGTAGCTCGACTAATCCAGATCACGTCACGGAA
The DNA here is from genome assembly GCA_912999785.1 of Hydriomena furcata. Taxonomy (NCBI): domain Eukaryota; kingdom Metazoa; phylum Arthropoda; class Insecta; order Lepidoptera; family Geometridae; genus Hydriomena; species Hydriomena furcata. Next base: position 3,020,841 of record OU538843.1, read on the forward strand.
GCGTCTCCAAGATGCTGGCATGCTGATCTGTCATGCCAAATAGGAGACAGCTCTCAGGTCACGCATCGCTTCGGCGCCTTGAAATAATTAAATAAAAACTGGTCAAACGGACTCGCGCACGAAGGGTTCCGTACCATTATCTATAAAAACCGGCAAAAAAACACGTTTGTTGTATGGGAGCCCCACTTAAATATTTATTTGATTCTGTTTTTTGTATTTGTTGTTGTAGCAACAACAGAAGTACATCATCTGTGAAAATTTTAACTATCTAGCTACCACGGTTCATAAGATACAGCCCAGACAGACGGACAGCGAAGTCTTAGTAATAGGGTCCCGTTTTTACCCTTTGGGTATGGAACCCTAATAACTACAGAAAAACCTTGGCTAAGAATATTACCTATTAATTGAAAACAAAGAAGTGTTATCAACATTCGGTAGCAGGTGGCCACTTAATCTATGCTTTTCAACTTGTAAGTACCTATCATCACGTACCTAGTCATATAATTGATGCAATACCTAATTCCTTAGAATTGTTAATCAATCTGGTCACAGTTCATTTGGTAGTAACTTTGCCTTCTGCGTTATTGTGGTCGGCAATCTGTTAATACCTATTTTGGATAAGTTTTGGTGTTTATTTTGATAAATGTACATCGAAATTCATTATCAAAGTAGTTTTTGGTTCCGTACCCAAAGGGTAAAAACGGGACCCTATTACTAAGACTTCGCTGTCCGTCTGTCTATCACAGGGCTGTATATCATGAACCGTGATAGCTAGACAGTATAACAACAAATACTAAAAACAGAATACAATAAATATTTAATTATTTAAGTGGGGCTCTTATACTTATACAACAAACGTGTTTTTTTGCCGTTTTTTATAGATAATGTTGCTTCAAAATGGTTCGAGTCGGACTCAAACTTGGCCCGTTTTTTTGATGGCCAACATCGATTCTTGAAAGGTGCTACACATTTTCGTAGTATTTAAAAGCTGTAGCAACGGAAACGATATATTAAAGCCTTTAGGGCGAAAGTCTGCGTAGGCTTGCTACGTAGAGGGCCCGTAGAGGGTCTACGTAAACTAGACAGCTACTACGCGGATTCAAATCCCGGTCGCGCATCAATGAAAAATGAATCAAGGAAAATATCATGAGGAAATCAGTTAGTTTACTTTTAAAGGGCGATGAGGCTTGCTCTACCTGTCATATATTAAATGCTAACTATTGCAAAATACGTACCATACCCAACGGACCCGTCAATAAGTTTTTTAATTTTTCATTCTTACTCAGGACTTAAATTTGTATAATGGACTAGAAGAACCTCGCGAATTCGTCCACGTAAAGTTATTTTCAAACCAATTTCAACCCCAACGGTATAAAGTAATAATATAACATATTTCATAAGATTGATTAGTCACTTATTTCACAATGATTTTATTAAATGTTGATAGTCATTCATTAATCAATATTATAAAATAGGGAATGACACAGAAAACAACTAACTGGTAGATGTGAATACCTAAGTGTTGCGTGTGGCCATATATATAACCATGTCTCAGCATAAGAATATTATTAAGGTGATAAGTTAAATTTTTGACTTTTTGTATGGGCTGAGTCTACCCGGATAAGACGGAAAAAGTGATAAAACTGCATTATCTTGAAAACCATCAAATTTAAAAAGAAACTGTCCTTAATTTAGGTAGCTAGTATGATTATCTAACGAATTATATAAAAAATAACTGGGTCAAAATCACCAAGGTGGCAAATTCCAAATTCTGTTTTACGATGAATTTACCTAGCAGCTATTAATCTGATGATCAGCCTTAATGATCACTAAACTTATGTTTAATCAATATTTACGTTGGCAGAGCACAGAATTGATTACTACTCTTTTAATTTTAATTTTAAACAGAGCTATCGCTGAAAAAAATCATTCCGGGAACGTTTTTATGAAGTTTATAATAATATTAAAATATAACATAAGTATTTATTTTTTACCTTGTTCAATAGCGGATATATGTTACTTATAAATAAAAAATAAAAAAATGTAATGAAGTTGCCAATAAAGATGTTAAAAAGCAAAATATAGTGCAAATGGAGCTATTATGACTATTTCTTTGTCTAAATTATCTAATTATGTGAAATATCGCTGTCTTATGTGTAAATTAATATGCTATAAGTATAAGAAGTTCCCCTTATATTGATATTACCAGGGCTTTTTTAAAATATCTAAAATAAAAATGAATTATCTATGATTTTAGTGATGTTCCCGGAAATGATGAGGTGTTCCCTAAATGACGATATAGCTACAATTTAGGGTCATAAAATCATAAGCAATGTTTTTGTACGTCGTACTTATTTATTTATTTTGGCATAAGGTTCTTTTTTAACAAAAACGTAACTTAAATCACTTTACAGTCGTTTTGGCATTGGAATAATACTTATTATTTGCTCAAATGCTATGTAGGATGCATCACTCGGATTAAATTTTTTTTTTTGCATTTTTTCGCACCGAATTTAAGAATGTGACTAGGATTTCTCCATTATCTTTATCGACACAAGGTGGTAACATATCTGTAATTCACAGTTTTCGTTTGTGTAGGTACTTTTATTAAAATAAAGGTTCCAGGGGATATTAAATTTGGGTTTAGGTTTTCCTTGTCTTGATTGTAAGATGTACCAGCTTCAACAGTAATAGTTTTACTATACTTGATATTGCCTTCTTCTTTTCTCTGTATTTTTTGGATGATTCTTTCCAGTTTTTTATCTGCTTTTGCTTTTTTCTCTCAGTCATCTTATCAATATTTTTAACTTTCTTTTCAGCTTTTTTTTCTGATAGTACGCTCTAGCTTGAGCCATTTTTATTTATCTCTCTTCCTCCGTCATCTTATCTAAAAATTTCCTTTTCCTAGCATTGTCTTTCTCTCGTTGTCGCAAGTAAGCCGAACTATTTTTTTTAACTTGCTTTTTTGGACGTTTGTTATTTTTCTCAGTCTCAAATGACTCCATTTTGCTAAAAAATAATAAACGTATATAAAAAAACATGTTAGCACAACATACACTAACTTAACTAACCAATAGTTATAATAACAGGGCGCGTTTATTTGAAAAAGTCATTTCGGGAACGTCTTTGTCATTTCGAGAACGCTCTGTCAAGTCCGATAACGGTCCCGAAATGACCGTTCCCGAAATGACTTTTTAATATAAACGCGCCCTTTTTAGACTGCAGCTATCTTTGACATCATGTTCGGCTTTGTTATTGTAAAAAAAATGAGGTTACTATTTGCTATAAAACACTACAAAACGTATTTTTCAATATTCCAAGTTGATAAACGCATTCCCGGTATGATGACGTATTGATGTACGCTCTATAAATAATGAATTGAAAGATACTTACCACTTTTTTTAAATTGTTTTTGGCGAAAACTCTCTCGGCAACTGTTTGTTTACATCGTTCACATCACTGTACCACATACAACTAAAGGTTGCGTACAGAAACTGAATTTTTACTGAGAATCAAAATTGCGTTGCCTAAAATGACGCTTACATTGCCGGACACAATATTTTGACTTGATTTTCTTTAATTTCTTTTCTTTTTTTAAATAATAACAATAATTAACTAATATAAGATAAAAATGTAGGCCATTAAGTAAGAAAAACTTTTCACTTTATTTTATTTTATGAATATTTCCAATGTTACTTTCTGAAGATTACTACATAGGACGCGTTCTCGAAATGATTTTTACTAGTTATTTCTTCAAATAATTATGAATGTGCTTTACTTTTGCAGCATAAAATATTATGTACAGATAATATGAACAGAGTTAAGTAACATTTACAATAACGATTTACTTAAATAAACTGAATTTAGATATTTATTTGCTGGCAAAGCTAATTCTCCACCTTGGTGATTTTGACCCAACTGTTTAGCTATTCATAGTTTTGATTAAAAACTAAACTAATGTTTTTGAAGAGCCAACTTTTTAAAATAAATCTATCGAGAAAAGTTTCACCAATCGTGTTTCTGTCTTTAATTTATCCAGATTAAATCCTTAAGTTATCTTTGTCATAAAAAACAAAACTATGTTTTGCGGTTATTGAGAAAAAACGATTCTGCATTCATCATAAACATTTATTACTCGTCTTAAGAACCCCCCACTCTGGCCTTAAAGCTCAGTTGGTAGTAACTCCGCCTTCAGCGCTGTAAAATGTGGGTTCGATCCCCACCCAGAGCAATAAATATTTGTGTGATAAACATGGATGTTTGTTCTGTGTCTGGGTGTTGGTAACATGTTTTTTACAAAAAAAAGTGTATTATGTATTCTATCAGTAATCTAGTTCCCATAGCTTTGCTTAGTTTGGGGCTAAATGGCGATGTGTGAAATGTCCAGCAATACTTATTTATCTATCTATTCATATAATAAAACTGTAGAATAGTTCAATTCTGTACATTGAATAAAAACTAAAAAAAAATACTCCTAAGGGACTTTATAAAAGTATAACAAGCCCAAAAAAAAGATTTTGAAATTTTTGTCTGTCTGTCTGTTTGTTGCCCAGCTCTCACACAAAAACTACTGGACGGATTTTGATAAATTTTTTTTGTTGTATAGCTATTAATTTTCGGCAACATATAGGCTATAATTTATTTTGAAGATTGGAATACCAGATGTGGAACTATCTGTCCCCCAGCGAAGCGGGCACGGGTCAGCTAGTATTTAAATAACTTTGTTAAATAAATGCTTTTTAAAAGATAATGACAAGCCAAGATCGCTTTCGCAGAAAAGATGCGCATTTAAAAACAAAATAGTGCGCAATTTGAATGACTTCGTCATACATTCGTTACACTTGTTGTGACTTGTCACATTAACTTATTTAGATTTCATAATGTTACGAAAACAAGGTCATTCGTACACCATTACAAAGCACGTGGTAGGACACACAAGCTAAATCATTGTTTATTTTCAAGTTTTATTACTCCATAACGCTTTATGAAGGATTACTATCAACAAGACTTTATTTTAATGTCAAATAGCCTATTGTTTCTATAAAGAAATGAAGACATTAGGCGTCTATTGGGCTATGTGGTCGACGGTAACCACCTACGAGTATATTCCCCGTAATCCGATTATAATGACTATTTTTTCTATAAAAAATCTGAATCACTAGTGAGCGTGCCGAATGTAGCGTACACACACAGGTCACAAAGAAACCCGCTGATAATCGTACCTATTTACGAGAAAACAATGACAAAGTTACCTGCCAAACACAGCATATATACACGGGTTAGCCAACCACAAAAAAATAAGGAAACTCGCAAATCACACTACCAAGTTTTATTTATTTAATCGTATGACATAGGAGTTACATAAGTTAGCGGAAAATATTCTTCTAGAAAAATAAAGAAGAATGATACGAATTATTGTGGATGGATATAGACGTAGAGGTAGGCCAAAGAAAATATGGATTTACTAGCCGACCCGTGACAGAAGTTGTCCTGTCAAATTTCAATAATCGAATAGAAAAGACTGAATGTTTTTAGTCTGTGATGTCAGATTTGTTGCACACCAGCGCCATCTATACAGAAATCATTCCTTTATCGTTTTAGGGATGTTTTTAATTTATTAAAGTAGTCTATTATTTACTCGGGCATTATATCTACATTTACAGCAAATTTTATCATAATCCGTTTTGTCGTTTATGTCTGATTGAGGAACATACATACAAACTCACAAACTTTCGCATTTGTAATATTAGGATGTGTTGAGTGACACTATGCGCACACTACCGTGTGCCTATATTCTCTTCTTCTGCTGGCCTACCACAGGCCAAGAAAAAACCAGTGATACAACAAACTATAGTATTACGCAACGTGTCATTGCCCGCGCGACCTTCGCACGTTGCTCGCATACTTTCGACGTCGACGTCTCGCCGCGACTAGACACGTAAATTGCATTATTTTTGCCGGCTTTTATAGTTTTATCCGGCTAAACTATAGCTAAATTTAAAAATTAAAGGCAATACTTTAGCCGCTAAAGTATTGCTTTCCGAATTATTTAAATCAAGAACATTGCCACAAAAGTAACGTCTATTTCTACTTTCTAAAATAAAAAGTTAAAATAGCCTCACAATCTACAAGCGTGGTTGACATCTTGCCAAGTGCGCGCTTTTTTTCTCAAAATTTGCCGAAATTAGGAATCGTGAAACCGTGGATTAAAACATCACAACAATTTTCCGGCTTTTACAATCCGCTACAGCACTACGATACTTGCAGAATTTGTTTGTTTTTTTTATGCCATTGTTGTATTTAGATTGCAAATTCCGGTTTTTTCTATGTTTTGGTAGCACAAACCTAGCGGCATCTATTGGCTATTCCACGTGAGTGACGCGAAGATATCTAGTGATAACGATGTGACGAAACGGTGAACACTTCGGGTTCAACAACTTGGGGCCGTGCACCTATCACCTCTAGCCAGCTAAATTGTTTGTCAATGTCAAAATGGTTTAGCACGCGCAGGGTTAAGGGGCTCCCAGTCGCTGATTGCTCTTTTTCGAAACGAAAAAAGAAATACTTCTGAACAAGCCACATCTCCTATTTTTATAAGTATATTACTTCAGGTTCCAACCTAGATTTATATTAAGCTGAAAACATAATAGCAGAAACTTTTCACGATAAAGATATTATTTCAAAATGATACGTTTTAGAATTTATGATCGAAATATTTTATATACCTACTATTAAAATCAACTTGTGATTTATTGTTAAAGATAAGTAATATGTAGATCTAGATTTCTATTAAAATAGATTTTTGATAAGTAATTATACATAATTTATATCATTAATTTATTCGAAAAGCTAAGGCGGACCACGCGCCGACGTGTGTTTGTCGTCATTGCAGCGGTCGGTAGGATTATTTATCGAAGTGATTAAAGATGGGTACATCTTTATTCACATATACTATACATTATAAAATAGGAGATGTGGCTTGTTCACAAGTATTTCTTTTTTCGTTTCGAACTAAAACAATCGTCGACTGGGAGCGCCATAATAGGTTCATTAAAAATTGCAAAAATGAAAATGCTTCTCAATTTGGTAACTAGCTCCAAACGAGCACACACAGCGTTGACTGGCCTCACAGCTCAGTTGGTAGTAACTCTGCCTTCTGCGCTGTAGGTTGTGGGTTCGATCCCCATCCAGACCAAATATTTGTGGGATAAACATAGATGCTTGTTGTGTCTGCGTGTTAATATGTACAAGAAGTATGTACTTACCAAAAGTATATTATAAGTATTCTATCAGTTTCATGGTACAAGATTTACTCAGTTTGGGGCTAGATGGCGCTGTGTGTAAAGTTCGTTAATATTTATTTATATTTTTAAGTTGTCAGTCGCGTCATTTCTGACTGTTTTATCCACATGGCGACGCAAGAGTTGTCTTATTGTCTTGTTTGAAATTACACGACTGACAATTCAAAAATGTACGCTCGTTTGGCCTCACACTTACTATTTAACTTTTACACGGGTCTATATCACGTATTACGTTTAGCTATTAAATAACTGTTTAGCTATTCATAGTTTTGAGTAAAGCCGAAGTTAGTGTTTTTGAAGAGGCAACTTTGGAAAATAAATCTATCGAGAAAAGTTTCACCAATCGTGTTTCTGTCTATAATTTATCTAGATGAAATCCTTAAGTTATCTTTGTCATAAAAAACAAAACTGTATGTTTTGCGGTTATTGTGAAAAAACGATTCTGCATTCATCAAAAAAATATATTACTCATTGTCATATTCACAATTGACGAATGGATGAATAATATAGTGCATTATGAATTTGGTTACATAAATCATACTAATACAAGCATTACGACCAGAATTATTCATTTTACATATAACATCTACTTAATAACCACAATGTTTATATAAAGGAGGTCATTTGTTACTGTGCGAGATACGAATAAAGTATTTTTCCTTGTGAATGTTCAGACAGTGAATCAATTCTATGGAAATTTATAAAATCTTATGAAAGGAGAACCACAATGTTATGTTGAGTGGTTCCGCCGTCTCAACTAAATTAACGACTCCTAATTATTAAATTCAAGGTGTGCCGGTTTTCTGTATTACTTTATTGCGACGTCAAGCGACGGGCTTGCAACCTGTCACGTGCTAGTGCTAACTGCAAAATGTGGACATGTGTGTATATTTGGAAGTACCTCAGACTACTCCTTTTAGACATATTCAAGGCTCTAAATGCCTGGATATCTAAAAGGATGTTTACCGTACTGGGGGATTACAGTCAGGATCCGTTTTTTGCGCGACATCCTTTCAGATCTCCGCGCTTAGATCGATGAAGGTTTTCAGAGGGCGTAGTCAGAGGCACGTCCTAACGTTATACATAACTTTGTCTTACAGCCGCTATAATCCGACCACGTACCAAAACAACACGCAATAATAAAAACTTTATCAATATGATCAAGATTGGGAGGCCGTCGAATTCGCGAGGTGATTACCCTAATACTGCAAGGTCGTAGGTCCATAGCTGGGGCAATGGCCCGCACATAGAGGGGGCTGAGACATGGCGATCGTGACGTATACCACCAAATTATCCTTCAGCCCGTAGGACACTCAACTCTACGCGGATATTGACTTTACTTTTGCTGGGTACTTCGATTTGTGATCCGAAGGTCGTGGATACTAATCCCAGTTGTGCACCATAACAGCACAAAAAAATCAAAAATCATTGATTTCAATAAAATCACAAGGATCACTTTGAAACGTCTTAGGAACTAGGTGAAGCTGCGCCGATTCCACGCGACCAAGCCTAGAAGAATCAGGCAACAAACACGGCTTGGTGTCTACCTTTTTTTAATGATCCCTTTCATAATGCTATGTAGAGCTCCAGTGTAGTGCCAATCGAACAAGGTGAAGGCTCAAACAAGAATAATAATTAAAAGTACTACTCAAGTTTTATTTTTTATCCCATTAGTTTCGTTTTTAATCAAAACTATGAATAGCTAAACAGTTCATTTGTATATAATTCGTTAGATAATCATACTAGCTAAGTAAATTACAGACGGTTTCTTTTAAAATTTAATGGTTTTCAAGATGTTGCGCTTTTATCACTTTTTCCGTTTTATCCGGGTAAACAGCCTATACAAAAAGACAAAAAATTTGTATCGCCTTAAAGAGACTCGTAGTTATAGATGTTTTACGGTAAACCAACGATCTTGTATCCCAACAAATCTCCAACCGATCTTTTTTCCCTGTCAACTGACAAACAAAGAATAATGAATGCCTTAGCAACAAATATATTATCAAAGTGTTATCATGCCCCACTTGTAGAACAATTTACTTCGTATTTGTATTATCTTTGTTGTCTGTTTTGTAGCTAAGTAAATAGATTTTTTTCTGAAGAAATAGGTTTTCTGTTGAACAATATATTCCAATGACAAGCTTTTGTAAAATCAACCATCGAGCACCAGCGCGCTAACCTGTCACATCATATAACATCGAAGTATTTACTAAGAAGTTTCGCTGTGAGTGACTGTTGAACAGTCCTGACTCCATCATCAGATCAGCTCGTTGTCACCATTACATTGTCACCGAAGTTACATAAGAATGCGAAATGTCAGCTCAATCGGTTGAAGATAACTGCTTCAAAACTGAGTTGCAAGATTCCACCTTAACAAACATAGTTACATAGTTACATACATACATTACAAGTTAAATAAAAGCTTGTAAAAATATCACTGTTGTCTCTACAAAATAATAATAATAATAATAATGTTACACAAAAATGTTATACAATTATTATTAAACTTTTAAGTTTTCCAAACGAACTTAAACATGCAACCAAGCAGCAATCCTACTACTAAATAAATAAATATACACAATATGTGTTTAAAACAGACATAAACATGGAAAACACAGTATATTGTTGTCTGGTTTTTTTGGAAATCATCCAATAATATATTACGTATAACTGGAAATTCAGAGTGATATTTAAATTAATATAAATTCTGTTTTTAAAAATGGATCAGCTGTCAAAGAAATACCTCGGTAATCGAATTCTGACTAAATTGGAAACGTCCTGGAAAAACCGGCCAAGTGCGAGTCGGAATCGCGAAATCGGGTTCAGTGCCATTTTCTATAAAAAAACGGCAAAAAAACACGTTTGTTGTATGGTTCTACTTACATATTTATTTTATTCTGTTTTTAATATTTGTTGTTATAGCGGCAACAGAAATTCATCATCTGTGAAAATTTCAACTGTCTAGCTATAACGGTTCATGAGTGTATCTCTGACTACGCCCTTCGACAGACGGACGGACAGACGGACAACGAAGTCTTAGAAATAGGGTTCCGTTTTTACCCTTTGGGTACGGAACCCTAAAAATGAGAATGAATGGTAGGTTGTTGGTTCGATCACACAGGGCAATTATTTGTGTGATGATCATAAATGTTTGTTCTGTGTCTAGATGTTAGTAGTATCATATTATGTATATATTTACAAAAAAAAGTAAATAAGTATTCTATTTGTTATCTAGTTCCCATAGTTCAAGCTTTGCCTAGTTTAGGGCTAGAAGGCGATGTGTAAAATGTTAGATCCTTGTGGGTTGTTGGATCCTTGTGTTGGTTGGTTGTGGGTTCGATCCCCACCCAGGGCAAATATTTGTGTGATGATCATAGATGTTTGTTCTGTGTCTGGGTGTGAATAGGTATGATAAGTATGTATTTACAAAAAAAAAAAAAAAAAATGTATTCTATCAGTTATCTGGTTCCCATAGTACAAGCTTTGCTTAGTTTGGGGCTAGATGGCGCTGTGTGTAAAGTCCGCCAATATTTATTTATTTTTATTTATTTATGGAACACAGACGTAATTATTATTATGTACGTACTAGCTTTTTCCCGCAACTTTGTCCGCGTAGATTTAAGGAATAACTTTTTACGACTTTATCGTAAAACATTAAAATTAATGAAAATCCTAAGAAAATTTCGAGATAAAAAGTAGCCTATGTCTGTCCGAAGACTTTAAACTATCTTTATATGAAATTTCATCACAATCGACTCAGTGCTTTAACGTTACAGAAAGAAATGATTTCGCATTTGATATCAAAAAAATCAAGTGATGATGCATACAGTTAACAGTGTAAATACGTATCAATTTGCCAAAACATCATCACAATCTATGTCATACGGGGTTATTGAACCGTGATCATCTGAGAGCAATGAACCTCATTGAAAATAAAACAGGCATTTACGTAACGAGCTATTGTATGATCACTTAATGAGTAACAATAGATCGATGTAGCTCCTATCACGATTGTAAGTTTATTGTTATGATAGGGTTTTGACACCTGGCACCTGTGGCGTCAGGGTCACAGGAGTCATATAAAAAAAACCGGTCAAGTGCGAGTCGGACTCGCGCACGAAGGGTTCCGTACCATTGTTTATAAAAAACGGCAAAAATATACTTTTGTTGCATGGGAGTCCCACTTAAATATGTTTTTATTCTGTTTTTAGTTTTTGTTGTTAAAGCGGCAACAGAAATACATTATCTGTGAAAATTTCAACTGTCTAGCTATCACGGTTCATGAGATACAGTCGTGTGACAGACAGGCAGTCAAACATACAGACAGACAGACGGACAGCGGAGTCTTAGTATTAGGGTCCCGTTTTTACCCTTTGGGTACGGAACCCTAAAAATGCCTCAACCTGGGCAATGACCGATGGAAAGATGACCAAGAAAATATCAGTGACTCAACTTAAAAAGAAATCCGTTACAGGATATTTATGCTCAATCCTATTTCTACTCTAAAAAAACCAGCCAAGTGCGAGTCGGACGCGCGCACGAAGGGTTCCGTACCATTATTTATAGAAAATAGCAAAAAAAATCACGTTTGTTGTATGAGAGACCCACTCATATATGTTCTATTCGCCCTCATTAGAGTACATTAGAGTTTTATTCTGCGCACAAAAAAACAGCCTATCGCGTCCCGTGTCCTTTTGTGTGCGTGAAAATACGTGTGTAGGAAAATCGTATCTACGTGAAACGCTCAATGTGTGCGTTAGTAAGTACAAGAGTTCGATGACCGTTGAATTTTCGGCAGAATGTATTGCACAAGAAATCATTGGTTTTTCGCATGTTGGTACTTTTTCTTTGATTTTTCTAAGGTTGGCTGAACGTGTGTAGGTCGTGTCCCTAAGTCTTGAAAAAAACGATTTACGTCGTTAAGGTGATAAGTGAAAGTTTTGACGTTTAGTATGGGCTGAGTCTACCCGGATAAGACGGAAAAAGTGATATAATTGCATTATATTTAAAATCATTAAATTTTAAAAAAATTGTCTTTAATTTAGGTAGCTATGATTATCTTACGAATTATATAAAAATAAACTATTTAGCTATTCATAGTTTTGATTAAAAATGAAACTAGTGTTTTTGAAGAGCCAACTTTGGAAAATAAATCTATCGAGAAAAGTTTCACCAATCGTGTTTCTGTCTTTAATTTATCTAGATTAAATATTTAAATTATCTTTGTCATATAAAACAAAACTCTATATTTTGCGGTTATTGAGAAAAAACGATTCTGCATTCATCAAAAACATTTATTACTCGTCTTAAAAATGTAAAGCGTCATATTTTTTGGCAATCTCCATGCCTTTTTTTAGGAAAATCACAAAAAAACTATCCCGCATTTTTTGAGGAATCTTATTCTGTATTATTGTATTTATTTCTGTAAGCCGTGTTGGCCGAGTAGGAGGTACCTCGACTTTCAATCTGAAGGTTTCGAATCCCGGCGTGCATCAATGGATTTTTCTATTCGAACAAATTATATGCGCATCAAAAACACGTGCTCAAAAACGGTGAAGGAAAATATCGTGAGGAAACCAGTTAGTATTCTTATAAGCGGCGATGGGTTTGCAACTTGTCACGTATGGAATGCTAACTACTGCAAAATGTCTAAGAATAAGCTAAAGCTAGAAGAATCAGGCAACAAACACGGCTTGGAGTCTACCTATTTTAGGGTTCCGTACCTAAAGGGTAAAAATGGGACCCTATTACTAAGACTTCGCTGTCTGTCTGTCTGTCTGTCACAGGGCTATATCTCATGAACCGTGATAGCTAAACAGTTGAAATTTTCACAGATTATGTATTTCTGTTGCTGCTATAACAACAAATACTAACAACAGAATAAAATAAATATTTAAGGGGGGCTCCCATACAACAAACGTGTTTTTTTTGCCGTTTTTATAGATAATGGTACGGAACCCTTCGTGCGCGAGTCCGACTCGCACTTGGCTGGTTTTTTTAATTATCCTTTCCTTAATGCTATGTAGAGCTCCAGTGTGGTGTTGAGGCTCCTTGGGATACCTAATTATTATTGAAGGAAATTATTTTCATGGATATTGTGTTACATACATACCTACATTACTTATGAAATGTATAGGACTAGATGGTAAACATTAGTATGTACATTAACATGTTTTTCTTGAAACATACTCTGCCAAAAACATAGATCTATTTGATTTATTTTGATATACACATAAACTACGTAAAACCCTTTAAGACAAACTACTTTTTGTGGGCGTTATCACGTCGCATTTTTAGAAAATGCTGAAGTTTGGCCAATGACCTGTCATAAATATTGTCCAAAAATATTTCAAACTAGCTACCGCCCTAAGCTTCGCTCGCGTGACATCTCTTTGTAAAGTGTAATTATGTAATGCTTTTCATGTCACATACTACTTCAAAGTTTCATCTAAATTGGTTCGTTATGGAGTTGAATGACAAAACTAGATGTAGGTAAGGTATACAAACGTTTGCATAAAAAATTGTCTCGATACAATACAAGAAAAAACGTGGTAATTAGCCGTATTTATAGCTAAAATGATAAATTGATAATATTATTTCACCACTACATAGTATAAAGCAAAGTCGCTTTCCGCTTCCCGCGTATGTATGTATGTTTGCTTATATCTTTAAAACTACATAACGGATTTTGATGCGGTTTTTTTTAATAGATAGAGTGATTCAGGAGGAAGGTTTATATGTATAATAACATGCTACCCGTGCGAAGCCGGGGCGGGTCGCTAGTGTTTTATAATAGAGTTATCTATTACACTTACTGGCAACCCTCACTGGCTATTTAGACACAGCGTTGCTCAAGCCCTGTCAAGCCGAGTCAAGGATAATTTAAGCAATTCTGTGAAAACGTTTCGTAAACGTTGGTAAAACGCAACGCGTTGGCGAAACTACTAGATTACGGAGATGCACAGTGACGAAAATAATTAAATTGGCTAAAATGTCACAGTTTTAGATAATTGTTATTTGCTTTTGATATTGCTACATAGTGTTTTTACCGCAGTATACAAAGTGGTGATGTCGCAAAAGAAAATTGTTTTATCGATTCGAATCTTAGATATCATCGGTGGATGACCTTAAACGATAATTACGTTTAAATAACTAAAAAGAATACCGACGAAAATGTTTCGACTAATCGAAAACTTAAGGGACAATTCGTTTTTTAAGTTTTGTAAAGGAACTATTAGTTTCACTTTCAAAACTTTCGTGAGTTATACTACACATTATTACAACAACGGGAAATTACTCACGTAAATGATAAATGATTAATGATGAGTGCGAGACGACAATGCGAGCAGGGTAGCGCGCGCGTTTAATGGTCCACTCACCCTGAAGAAGATTCTCTAGATGAATCGAAACATTGTCGGTGTCCTCATTGACAATTTATCATTTACGTGAGTAATTTCCCGTTGTTGTAATAATGTGAACTATTAGTTCTATACGAATATAATTTAAATGGGGCCAACTTGGGTTTATTCCCTACACAAACTCGTCACTTGAAAACCGGCCAAGTGCGAGTCGGACTCGCGCACGAAGGGTTCCGTACCATTATCTATAAAAACGGCAAAAAAATCATGTTTGTTGTATGGGAGCCCCCCTTAAATATTGATTTTATTCTGTTTATAGTATTTGTTGTTAGAGCAGCAACATAAATACATAATCTGTGAAAATTTCAACTGTCTAGCTATCACGGTTCATGAGATACAGCCCTGTGACAGACAGACAGACGGACAGACAGACAGACAGACGGACAGCGAAGTCTTAGTAATAGGTTCCGATTTTACCCTTTGGGTACGGAACCCTAAAAAATCATCGAAATTGGATCACCAGGTAAAAATATATGCGCTTTTTTATGTACGGAACCCTAAAAAAGCAACAAAATGTACATACATGTCGAATTGAAAACCTCCTCTTATTTCGTCGGTTAAAAATTAATGTTTCAGACAATAGATATTTTACCGTTTATCATACCATCAAGTAAAACGATGTAATTTGTTATTAAAAGTAAAAGTTATGAAATAGGATAAGGGCTTTACGATCTCCGAAACTTAAAAACGTCTAACAAATACCCACGATTTGTAATAGTTAGCTTCAAGTGAAGAGTTTGTAAGCCCAATATGGTTTGTAGGAGTAACTGGTTCCACGTTCCACGACGGGAATTCAAAACCACGACCTTCAGATTTAAAGTCGAGTTACCTCCTGCTCGGGCAACTCGGTATAACCGATTATACTATTAATAGATAGATATAATAGCTATATATTTACTGGTCTATATATAAAAGAGGATTTTCCTTTGGTATTCCAAGTTACTTAGCATTGTATTTACGAATGGTATCTGAAATTAAATAGATGTATAATTAGTATAAATTATATATTACCGCATTGGTTTTCCTAACTAGAATGCCAAAAGAATCCTTTATTTTTCGGTAGGTGATACACACTGGAAAAATAAATAATTACTAACATAACACTATTTGTAAGCGGCGACGGGCTTGCAACCTGTCGTGTTTAGAATGCTACTGTAAAATGTGCCTGCCAAATGTCATTTTGGACGTGCCTCTGACTAACCCCTTAAGACATCTTCAAGGATCTGAGCGCCTGGAGATCTGAGAGGATGTTTACCGTACAGTCGATTACAGTCGTGATACTATTTATTTTATTTTGTATCATAACAATTTTCCAAAAGATTTTTATAACAAGTATTATGGTCTACGAACGCGTAGGTGTGAGTTCAGCGCGCAACCATTGCTCTCTTCGACCACCAGCTATCTTGAGCCGCGAAGACTCCTTCAATTTTCCGTTAAGCGTCCAATTTTCCATCATTTTGGATAGGAAAGGGGGAGGTGGGAGGTCCAAGTAGCTGGTAGGGAATTTTCCTTGAAGAAAAACGCCCGAAATACGTGATGTCATCGACCGCGGGACAAGGTCGCGATCACAAGGTCGTCGGCCGAGCGTCGGTCGACAACCCCACCAAAACATACTGAAGATGGATGCGATTACGTCATGTGCCTCGATATGGATATAGTGCTTAAGTGGTGATGATAATTGATGTGGGTTGATGTGCGATGGGTGGCATGGGGTTAAGAAAACATTGAAAATAAATTTCCATTTTTTTGTTAGTTTAATAGAACCTAAACTTTCAATTCGATACTGATAATAAATAAAAATAATTGCTCGTATGTATGAAATATCATCAATTGATTTGTCTGGATTTTTTTTTATAAATATTTCCGAATAATTGATAAATTTGGGCAAAAATGGGGTTTATTAAAGTTAGTTTTATGTATAAACTAACTAACCCGGCGAACTCCGTATAGCTTTAGAATGAACAAATGATGTGTTAAGTTCCTGTTCCCGTTCCCGTTTCAAGTATTCTGTCTGTCTCCTGGTTCTAAGCTACCTCTTCACCAATTTTCAGCCAAATCGAATCAGCCGTTCTTGAGTTATAAATTGTGTAACTAACACGATATGAATATGATCACAACTGTAAACAACTGTTAACATTCTTTCAGATCTTTAGTTCTCAGATCATTGGAGATATCTATTGGGGGTGGTCAGAGGTACATCCAAAAATTACATTTATTGCAAATGCCCACATTTTTCAGTATCTAGCTGTAAAGTAACTAGGAAACCTATATTTACCAATTTCTCTTGTAATATTCTCTCGATTAATAGCCGTGTTGGCCGAGTGGGAGGTACCTCGACTTTCAATCTGAAGGTCGTGGGTTTGAATCCCGGCGTGCATCAATGAATTTTTGTGTTCAAAAAATTTATATGCGCATCAAAAACACGTGCTCAAAACGGTGAAGGAAAACATCGTGAGGAAACCAGTCAGTATTCTTATAAGCGACGATGGGCTTGCAACCTGTCACGTATGGAATGCTAACTACTGCAAAATGTGGGCATGTGCCAAATATAATGTTTGGACGTACCTCTGACTACCCCCACTAGACATCTTCAAAAGATCTAAGCGTCTGGAGATCTGAGAGAATGTCTACCGTAATTGGGGATTACAGTCGTGAAAGTCGTAATCCTATTTATTTTTACTAATGCTCGATTTTTACAAATAACAAATCACAGAAGTTGATAAAAAAAGTTTTAAGTTATTATTATTTAACTACCTGACCCGTGCCCGCTTCGCTGTGCGTAAGACATTTCTAATACCATCGTGGACTTTTTTGTAGATGTTTTTAAGGTATACAATACTGCAGTTCATTATTTTGATATATCTCGTGGGGTTCAGCCAGCATTTGCAATGTAAGCGCAAAAAAATGTGTTTATTTACGACATCACATTAGAAACCTCTAAAATTATCAGTGTTTCTCTACTATATTATGCATGTATTATACATATAAACCTTCCTCCTGAATCACTCTATCTATTAAAAAAACCGCATCAAAATCCGTTGTGTAGTTTTAAAGATATAAGCAAACATACATACATACATACGCGGGAAGCGGAAAGCGACTTTGCTTTATACTATGTAGTGATAAATTTAGCTCGGCAACCCTTTATTAACCTTATATAACATAATAATCTTTGTCATAATTAAATAACAGATGAGAGTATCTATAAAGTAGTTGGATTATGTTGAAACTTTGCATATCTGTCAAGTTTCAATGACAATGTAAGATTATGATGATTGAGCTCAAAACCATGTTAACTCCTTCTCAACTATACATAATCCCATCGTGTTTGAGCACGTTAGATTTGTCTTGACAAGAACTCTAACTAACTATTAATAGATTTCATAATACCTTGTTACGAAAACAATATTTTTCAACTGAAACTTTATGTTTTCACCGAAAATAACGGCGATTGGTGTACAATGGCGTTTACCTGCCGCTCTTTAGAGAACCATGGCTTAAGGCATGCCTAATTCGGGAGGGGCAATGTGTTCTGAATCAATACCTATCATTTAGTATGCTATAGGTCAATGAACGTTGTGATGGAATAAGATGAAAACTGAAACTGCTTAGTAACAGCCCAAAAAATATAATAAGATACAATAATACAAATAATAGGATCATGACCTTAAGGCGCTCCCAGTCGACGATTATTTTTGTTCGAAACGAAAAAAGAAATACTTGTGAACAAGCCACATCTCCTATTTTATAATGTATAGTATATGTGAATAAAGATGTATCCATCTTTAATCACTTCGATAAATAATCCTACCGACCGCTGCAATGACGACAAACACACGTCGGCGCGTGGTCCGCCTTAGCTTTTCGAATAAATTAATGATATAAATTATGTATAATTACTTATCAAAAATCTATTCTAATAGAAATCTAGATCTACATATTACCTATCTTTAACAATAAATCACAAGTTGATTTTAATAGTAGGTACTAGGTACATAAAATATTTCGATCATAAATTCTAAAACTTATAATTTTGAAATAACATCTTTATCGTGAAAAGTTTCTGCTATTATGTTTTCAGCTTAACAGAAATCTAGGTAGGAACCTGAAGTAATATACTTATAAAAATAGGAGATGTGGCTTGTTCAGAAGTATTTCTTTTTTCGTTTCGAAAAAGAGCAATCGTCGACTGGGAGCCTCTTAATCCCCAAGTACAGTAGACATACTCTCAAATATCAAGGTGTTTAGATCCTTGTAGAGGTTTACGTTTACGATAGGTTTGCAACCTGTCACGTACGGATTGATAAAAACTGCAAAATGTGGCACGTCCAAACATTATATTTGGCATATGCCCACATTTTGCAGTAGTTAGCATTCCATACGTGACAGGCTGCAAGCGCATCGTCGCTTATAAGAATACTAACTGGTTTCCTCACGATGATTTCTGGATTGTGTCGGGATTGAAACCGATGACCTTCGGAACGAAAGTCGAGGTGCCTCCCACTCGGCCAACAAGGCTTTTTTTTAAGATCAAAAGTAGCTTATATTCGTCCCAAGACCTTAAACTATCTCTGTGTGAACTATTTCATCACAATCGGTCCAGCAGTTTGACCGTGATAACGTCACAGACAAGCATACAGACAAAAAGATAGACATAGTTACTTTTGCATGTATAATATTAGCGGCGATGGGCATGCAACCTGTCACGTATGGAATGCTAACTACTGCAAAATGTGGGCATGTGCCATATATAATGTTTGGACGTGCCTCTGACTACCCCCACTAGACATCTTCAAAGGATCTAAGCGTCTGAAGATCTGAGAGGATGTCTACCATACTTGGGGATTACAGTCGTGTTTTTATTTTTTATTATAGATAAGCATCTAAAGAAGTCCATCATTTTCCTAGATCAGTTTTATAGTTATCGTGCTGCTAAGTGCTTTCTAGCTATAAAAATCGTGATAAATTTCCCAACAAACCATCCATCCAAAAGTCGGTTACTACCGGTCAGCCACCTACGGAACTTTCAGTTACAATTTCAGTTCGTTTCAGCGTTTACATTAGAACGTTGACCCCCGAAAATCGAGCTACGACCGACGCGAACCCGGAACACGATCTAGGTCCGAACTGACGAGGCAATGTTTTATTATTTTTGGAACTTTATGAAGTAGTTCAAAGTTGAGGTAATTTTCGGGTGGATTAAATTCAAAGTCAAATTCAAAAATCATTTATTTTAATAAAATCACAAGGATCACTTTGAAACGTCTTAGGAACTAGGTGAAGCTACGCCGATTCCACGCGACCAAGCCTAGAAGAATCAGGCAACAAACACGGCTTGGGGTCTACCTTTTTTTTTAATGATCCTTTCCCTAATGCTATGTAGAGCTCCAGTGTGGGGCCAGTCGAACAAGGTGAAGGCTCAAACAAGAATAATAATTATAAGTACCTACTACTCAAGTACGTAAAACAATAAAAATAACTAAAGAGCTTCAGCACAAATTCAAAAAGCAGCTTTAGTTAAATCTAAAAAGATTTTTAAAAAATATATTTTAAAATCTAGCTTCTATAACCTCTAGAGCTCTAGTACTAGTCAAGACAAATCCAACGAGCCCAAACACGACGTGGTTATGATGTGTAGTTAGGTAGTTCCTATGGCTACATTAGTTAGTTTACATTATAGAAGTCTTAGTTTCTGTCACGCAGTAAAACTAAACGTATTAAATGTAAGTTTGGTTTGTATGAAACTTGAAACAAAACCTACTCGTAGTTCTTGATCTGTATGCGACTTTTTTTGGGCAACACGCGAGGAAAGCCAAGCGCAGAACCTAGTAGCAGGTATTAACAAAATTCTATTAGAAAGAAGTAGGTCTGCACGCAACATAGGATTTTAACCTTACCATGGCGTCATTCGACATGTACCTACGTACACCTATTTGTACATAGCATAGTTTTTCCTTCGTTTCCGCTTGGATTACTATTCTATTAAATATCAAAATTTTGCATTGTGATAAACTATAATAACGTTTAAAAAACTAAAGACAAAATGTTTTGATAAATCGAAAAATCAATACAATATTTTTTTAAGTTTTATAAAGAGACTATTGTCCTACTTATATATCATTCATCTTGAAAACCATTAAACTTAAAAAGAAACTGTCTTTAATTTAAGTAGCTATAAAATGCCAAGTAGCTAGTATGATTATCTAACGAATTATATAAAAATTAACTGTTTAGCTATTCATAGTTTTCAGTAAAAACGAAATTAGTATAGACAATTTTGGAAAATAAATCTATCAAGAAAAGTTTCGCCAATCTTGTTTCTGTCTATAATTTATCTAGATTAAATCCTTAAGTTATCTTTGTCATAAAAAACAAAACTGTATGTTTTGTGGTTTTTGTAAGACACGTTTCTGCATTCATTAAAAATTGTTATTACTCGTCGTATAGGTACAGAGTTTAGTCTCATTCGCTACCATGACATCATGGTGAATATTGATCATGATGATGAACGGCCTACTTTGATTCCGATGACCGTGATGACGCACTAAGTAATTTACGAGAACCTGTAAAAACTGGTACAACAGAATGCTCTGCCAAAAACGTGCAATACCAATTCGGATTTGCCTCTGACAGCCGCCTAACGTGTGGTCATTGAAGTCATATGAACCTTATAAATTGCCAAAATATTGAAATAATTACCTCTATGACAGAGGTAATTATTTCAATAAAACTACTATCACTACATAGTATAAAGCAAAGTCGCTTTCCGCTTCCCGCGTATGTATGTATGTATGTTTGCTTATATCTTTAAAACTACACAACGGATTTTGATGCGGTTTCTTTAATAGATAGAGTGATTCAGGAGGAAGGTTTATATGTATAATACATGCATAATATAGTAGAGAAACACTTAAATTTTAGAGGTTTCTAATGTGATGTCGTAAATAAACACATTTTTTTGCGCTTACATTGCAAATGCTGGCTGAACCCCACGAGATATATCAAAATAATGTACTACAGTATTGTACACCTTAAAAACGTCTACAAAAAAGTCCACGATGGTATTAGAAATGTCTTACGCACAGCGAAGCGGGCACGGGTCAGCTAGTTAAGTATATAATTATTAATGACGGTTAAAAAACTAAAAAAAAAAAACAAACGAAAATGTTCCGATCAATCGAAAAGTGAAAAGACTATATTGGTTTATACGTTTTTTAATACGTTTTTTGTGAGTTTGTGCCTCAATCACGCCCAAACGAATTTAGATGAAACTTGGAACATAGATAGCTTAACCCTCGTATTCAAGAACGACACTATGAGAACACGCACCCACAGTGGACAAAATCTTTTTTCATCAAAATCACTTTATGTGTTGTGTGACACTGCATAGTGTGACTAGAGGCACATTGTCGTGTGCCTCTAGGCAAAGTTGAGCTATAAAGGCACACGGTAGCGTGCGCCATAGTGCCGCTCAAAACATAAATTGATGTTTATGAAAAAAGATTTCGTCCACTGTGGGTGCGTGTTCTCATAGTGTCGTTCTTGAATACGAGGGTTAGTCTTGGAATAGCATACAGGCTTTAGGCACCACGCGAGCAAAGCCTCGGGCGGAAGTACTCTATAAATTACTCTCAACGGATATCGCATAAGTCATTTTGAAGTTGTAATTAGCCTCGCAGACACCTCGGTCACTGTTTGGGAAAGCGGCCGGAAACGACGTGGAAAGCACGGAAATGACGTCAGCGTTACTTAACCCGCGATGTGGAAGTAATTTTTAGGGTTCCGTACCCAATAGGTAAGACTTCGCTGTTTGTCGGTCCGTGTCACAGAGCTGTATCTCACGAACCGTGATAGCTAGACAGTTTAAATTCACAGATTATGTATTTCTGTAGCCGCTTTATCAAATACTAAAAACAGAATTAAATTAATATTTAAGTGGGGCTCCCATACAACCAACGTGTTTTATTTGCCGTATTTTATATAACAGAACCGTGCCCGAGTCCGACTCGCACTTGGCCGGTTTTTTAAATTATCACTACCATTTTCTGTCAGTTTTTCTCGCAAACTTGGCTCTGGGGGAGTTTTGAAAACAAAACAATTAACAACTGTAATCAAAGAAAATCAGTTCAACTGAGGTTTTAAAATTACATACAAGCATAACCAAATATTTCTTTTTTTTATACTTGAAAAAAATATTAAAATTGATTCAGTTTTGAAGGAGAAATCACGGTAATACGAATTAGCGATTTCGATAATTTTCATTTTGAATATTAGGTCCGAGCTGCAGTTGTCTCTATCGCCACACATACGTTTCATCTCGGGCACAGGGCGACAGCAATAGATTTTTTAATAATACCTATTTTTTTTATTTTTTGCTAGGATTTCCTCATAAAGGTTTTTTCAACTAGGTACCTACAAAATATCATCTTTGGGTTTTTCCAAGTCTATTGTTTTAGTTAAAAGTCACTACACCACAAAAACGACTATTAATTTATTAAATATAGTACCTAATCGGTAGGTAAATGAAACCCATGAATCATGATTTCGGGTCATGACTATTATTCATTGTGTAACCTAGTTATGACAGATGTCATTATATAAAAAATAAAACATTTGTAAATAATCATAAATGTTTTGTTAGATTTTATAAAACTAATGTGTTGTGTATGTTTTTTTTGTTTATTTTTTGTGTTATAAACGAATTGATAGATAAATTATTCTGCTTTTAGTATTTGTTGTTATAGCAGCAACAGAAATATATAATCTGTGAAAATTACAACTATCTAGCTTTAACGGTTCATGAGATACAGCTCTGTGACAGACAGACGGACAGACAGACAGACAGACAGACAGACAGCGAAGTCTTAGCAATAGGGTTCCGTTTTTACCCTTTGGGTACGGAACCCTAAAAACCAACCTCAATACAGGCCTAGCCTAGTGAGGGACTGAAATAAATCCCTTGTGCTCAATGATTCTACGAAATTTTGTATATGTAGATAAGTTAATAGGTATGTACCAAAAAGTCATAAACAATAATAAAAACGCGATGGTAAAAAACGCGGATGTTACCATAGTAACCGATATATACCCTGAGGTCTATAACCCGCGGCCTGATTAGCTACGTCACTGACCTCGGTAACACACATTTTCTAGGCTGAAATCAGCAAAGTTTAATGACCTCGGGTATTTAAACTATAGTTTGTTTGACATGGAAATATGCTACTTTGAAAATGTAGCGAAAAATAATCTGTTTAGCATATCCGTAAGGTTATATTTATAGTTTTATGCTAAAGAATTGGGCTAACTTTAAATCTTCAAGCATCTATATCTATAGAAGACATACACCCAGATCTCTAGACGTTATCCGAGAATAGTAAACGGTATCTGGTGCCTGTGAATACCCCTTTTAGACATATTCAAGGATCTACGCGCCTTAAGATCTGAGAGTATGTAAAATAAAAATAATAAATAAGATCACGACTGTAATTCCCAAGTACGGTAGACATCCTCTCAAATCTCCAGACGCTTAGATCCTTTGAAGATGTCTAGTGGGGGTAGTCAGAGGCACGTCCAAACATTATATTTGGCACATGCCCACATTTTGCAGTAGTTAGCATTCCATACGTAAAATGTTGCAAGCCCATCGCCGCTTATAAGAATACTAACTGGTTTCCACACGATGTTTTCCTTCACCATTTTGAGCACGTGTTTTTGATGCGCATATAAATTTTTCGAACAGAAAAATCCATTGATGCACGCCGGGATTCGAACCACCGACCTTCAGATTGAAAGTCGAGGTACATCCCACTCGGCCAACACGGCTAGTATTATTATTTAATGAAATATGAAATTTGAAATAATTGCCCACTATTGCTAAAATGTGGACATGTGTTTAGCGTTATTAGTAGGAAAAAGACAAACAAATTGATAACCTATTTTAAAGCCCAGAATAGATTGAACTAGAAGAGGTCAACAAAATAAAATCAAATGTGGCGTTATAATTTTTGATTACCTCTTTTATATAAAAGAGGTTTATATAAACACTAGCTTTTACCCCCACTTCGCGTAGATTGAGAAAATCGATTTCTGACGAATTTATCGTAAATCATTAAAATTCCGGAAAATCGAAAGAAAATTTTGGAAAAAAGCCGATGTCCTTCTCGAGACTTTAGGATATGACATTTATTTCATCACAATCGGCCTAGTGATTTTGCCGTGTTAACGTCACAGATAGACAGAGTTACTTTTGCATTTAAAATATTAGAATAGATTAATTTACATTCAGAATGCTTTTCGCATAATAATTCGTATTGAGCTTAAACTTGAGCTAGGTATGTCACTATGAAAATAAATGCTTTATAACACTGTGTGACCTAAACCCGCAGTTATGTCACGGGTTTCCGTGACCTAAGTGATTCCATTAATACACACCGTGCTTTAGTCAACTGATTTCACTTATTTCACAGATTAATATAAACAAGAGAAAATTCGTCAATATTCTTTGACATTGACACAAACACAAATTCACAGCTAACTAATGTTAAAATATTAGCATTACATAAGGTTTAGCATATTTATACCTAAAAGAGAAACAAAAGAGGTTAAGGTGAGTAATAAAATGGTTTGATGAATGCAGAATCGTTTTTTCTCACTAACAGCATTAACAGTTTTGTTTTTTATGACAAAGATAACTTAAGCATATAATCTAGATAAATTATAGACAGAAACACGATTGGTGAAACTTTTCTCGATAGTTTTATTTTCCAAAGTTGGCTCTTCAAAAACACTAGTTTCGATGTTAATCAAAACTACGAATAGCTAAACGAACTGTTTTTATATAATTCGTTACATAATTATACTAGCTACCTAAATTATATATATTTTTTAATTTGATGGTTTTTAAGATAATGCAGTTTTATCACTTTTTCCGTCTTATCCGGTTAGACTCAGCCCATACAAAACGTCAAAAATTTCACATAATTGTAAAATACATTTTTTCTAATTTTTTTTTTTCATTTCAAAGTTTTACGCATTTCCTGAATCTACGCAAACAAATCGCGGGTCAAAGCTAGTTTGGATATAGTTCGATGATCGTGTAGTGCGAGTTTATTTCGTGCATTCTTTAGTGTAACATCTCTATGTCAGTGCTACTTCTGTGGCTCGAGTGGATGCGTGGTTATAACTGTACGCGACCTGCCACAACGCTGCACCAAGCTCAAGGGCACGGACAGTGCTGCAGTGGAGTAGACAAGTGTAATTTTATAATATAAAAACTGGCCAAGTGCGAGTAAGACTCACGCACGAAGGGTTTCGTATCTATAAAAACGGTAAAAGAATCATGTTTGTTGTATGAGAGCCTCACCAAATATTAATTTTATTCTGTTTTTAGTATTTTTTTATTATAGCAGCAATAGAAATACATAATCTGTGAAAATTTCAACTGTATAGCTATCACGGTTCATGAGATACAGCCCTGTGACAGACAGACGAACAGACGGACAGACGGACAGCGAAGTCTTATTAATAGGGTTCCGTTTTTACCCTTCGGGTACGGAACCCTATAAAATAACAACTTACAATTAAAAATATAGAGC
This sequence comes from Hydriomena furcata, assembly GCA_912999785.1. Classification (NCBI taxonomy): domain Eukaryota; kingdom Metazoa; phylum Arthropoda; class Insecta; order Lepidoptera; family Geometridae; genus Hydriomena; species Hydriomena furcata. The sequence goes on from OU538843.1 coordinate 3,047,154, forward strand.
CACAACAGCGTGTGCTCAGGCTGTGGACAGTGCTAGAGCGTTTGTATGGTCATCCTTGAACGAACTACCTGCGAGATAATCATCATCGATTACCAAATCCTACTAATATTATTAATGCGAAAGTTTGTGAGTGGGTGTGTGCGTTTGTACTCTTCACGAAAAACTACAGAACGGATTAAAATGAAACTTTACAGTAATATAGCTTATACATCAGAATAACACATAGGCTACTTTTATCCATGTACCACCTAGTAGCAGCTAGTAACAAAATAATAAGTCGACGTCTCCACACATCTCTATGTCTTCTCGAAAACGTTGGATAACAATCGTCTTGAATGCACTCACGAATCGGACGTCAAGGCCGGACGTCGATGTCCGCACGATGCCCCATCATGCTATAACTTGCCCTAACTTGTCCTTACTTGCCCTAACTTGCCCTTACAACATGCCATACATGCCCTGCTTGATGCACTAGTTATTTCTTGATAACCAGGTGTCCAGGTCAATGATGAGCTGAGGTTGTTACAGATGAAGTTTCCCAAAGCTCCTCATCGTCAAAAGAATAAATGTGTAACTGACTGACTGATCTATCATCGCATAGCCACTGGTCCTAGAAACTGAAATTTGGAGATATATTCCTTCAGGGTGCAATGAGAGCTTCACCTAGTTCCTAAGACGTTTCAAAGTGATCCTTGTGATTTTATTAAAATAAATGATTTTTGAATTAGAATTTGAATTTGAAATGGAATTCCCGAAATTGAACCCCTATGAGGGTGCAGCGAGGGTTGAAGCCTGTTTGAATATAACTTTACGTGAAGGAAGTCGGGTATCCACTAGTTTAATAAGGTAATGGACAATATATTTGATATATAGAACTACAATAGATTGTAGAATGCTCCAGTATCGATTTCGAAAAGGGTTCCTTGAGATTTTATAAAAAAAAATAGTTGCTGAACTAGTCCTACTAAATGCTAAGTAATTATAAATACTTATAAACAATCAGACGTAAAACCATTGCAATTCAGATAGGTAAGGCGTAATTAAAAAACTGATCATGCTCGTTAAAAAAACAACAATAAACCTCTTGACATTCAACCACGTCTTACTTTGCCATATTTGCGAATTAAAAAAAATAAGCCCGCCAAAAATAAACGTCAAAAATTCAAGATGGCCGCCGACGGCACTGCGACCTCGTCCGTTCAGGAAGTGCATGATAATACCAATGAACTTTTCAATGCTACCCAGTTGTAGTCATTGACTACATAACCCAATAGACGCCTAATGGCTTAATTTCTTCAAACATTGAGGTGTGCAGATCAGGGGGGTAAAAAATACATTCTGATTGGCCGGTTCAATGTCACAATGCCACCGTGGAGCGCGTCGTGAATCGCGCTGTGTTTTATATCAGCAATATAAGCCTAATGTGTTGTTTGAAAGTGTTGGTCTTGCATGAGGAGTCTATAGGCAATGGGATAGTTGTAGGTGATGTGGGATCCAGGAGGGATACCTACTTCATTTTATTGTGCGCATACTCGTAATTGTTGACCTTTAAATCGAGATGCACACATACATTTTGCAATGCGTCGTCAGCGCCATTTTGAATGTATAACCTTGAAGCATGTAGGTAATTTGTGGTGTGTTGTGAACTCATAACTACAGGCAAAGTTATCTAAATATAAAACTCTTTCCTCACAAACTTTTTCATGAATTTGGTACCTACTGCATTTTTTATTTTATTTGAATAAACAAACAGTTGTAACACACTTAGGGTTGCCAGAAGGTTGGGATTCATTGATTCCCAGACAGACATTTAACATGACTAAGAAGAACTAATTATGCCGACAAATTTAAAAAAAAAATCACTAAATTGAGTCATGCGCTGCCGAGGGAGGGAGGGGGGGGGGGTAATAATTGGTAACCATAAACACACAAGAGTAGTAGGGTTCCGTTTTTACTTGGGTACGGGACCCTAAAAACAAAATAATGACTGTGTAATCCCCAAGTACAGTAAACATTCACTCAACTATTTCTAATCAGATGCTGATGCACAACAATTTTGGCTTAGAATCAGTAAATAAAACCAGGAACGATTTTCTTTATGACTAAAGCGTGTATTCTAGACGAAATAATGTTTCCGTGTTTTGGGGTAAGCACCAGTTTTGACGTTTCGACGTTTTGACTGAATCGTCTGCAAGTTCGTCCCATATGATCAAATTAACCGAACTAGTAGTAATAATTATTTTCAAACATTCTATTAGAGATATTGATTTGCGTCTTTCTTTAACGTTTGTTATCGTCGTTTAGAGTAAAACATAATACAAATGCATGATTTTTAAAAATACCTAACGTGGTCTTTGTTGTCCTTTAAAGTTTATCTACACCCGATGAAAATAGGTATTTTTATAAGACCATTATCGTGTTTTCTCTATCTCTCTATCATAACCTATTTTCTTTGAATTTATGGACGAAAAGAATTGAAGTTTGACGTAGGTACTAGAGTTAGGTAAGCCGATCACGAACGCTTCTGCCTTGATCACACGTACTGAGAAAAACGGGCGAGACAGTACTCTCGGTCAAGTACCTACTCGGTGTTTATATGTACTCAGCAGGGCTATATTGTAGAAACATGATTATCATGTTATGATGTTGAATGCAATAGGTACCTATTGTTAGAGAATACCTAATCTGCAGGGCTATTTTGTAAAAACATGATTATCATGTTATGGTACTGAATGCCATAATACCTACGCTTTTTATGCTGTTTAGGCACCCATACCTACGCTTCCAATACAATACCTACGCTGAAGCGTAGGTATAGGTGCATAAACTGTGAATAGTTTCTATGAAAAGTGTACAGATTAGGTATTCTCTAACATTAGGTATTGCATTCAACATCATAACATGATATTCATGTTTTTTACAAAATAGCCTTGCAGTACACTTTTCATAGTAATTATTCACCGTTTATGCACCTATACCTACGCTTCTGAGTCGGTTTTGTATTGGAAGCGTAGGTATAGGTGCCTAAACAGCATAAAAAGCGTAGGCATTTAGTAACTTACTTTACATCTAGACACAGAACAAGTATCTTTGTCTATCACCCAATATTTGGCCCTGGATGGATCCCAAACCTATACATCATCATTTATTTCTCCTTTCCCCACTTAATTTGGGGTCACGGCACAACATGTTGCGAAGAGGATTTCCTGCCGGAGAAACGCCGGCCTGACGTCTTTGGGAACCCACAACTAATACAATAACCCTAAAACTCGTGCTAAAGGTTGGAACAGATGGCAGGAAAATGAGAAGGTCTCGACCCTCAGCACACGGAAATGATGCAAGGAGGATGATCAAGCTTACAACAAGCTTTTATTTAATTCGATGTTTTCCTGTGTCATGAGGCAATACAAAAAAATATAATTTAGTCATTGTATTATCCTGCATATTTTGGATTGTGTTCCATGAATCATTCGATGAGTAGTCTTTTTCAAAATACTTTATTGTACACAGGAAACATTAACAACTAGCTGCCCTGTCAAATTTTAATAATCCCATAGAAAAAAGTCCTTTCTGTTTTAAAAAAAATACTTCTTCTTTTAAAAAACGCATAGTGCATATTTGACAAGACAACGTCTGTCATGACAGCTAGTAATAAATAAACCACTCTTGTGGTCAACGCAAATCCAATGACACTTCACTTTTGCTAAATCAGGATGCGTCAAAGAAAAGGCGCACGCGCACATAGGTTACATTGATATAACACACAATACAATAGGTATTACTTTTTCATTGTTTCCTACACTTCAATGACGATGCAAAATCGAATATCAGAATGTTGCTATTTTTGTAAAATAGGATCACGACTGTAATCCCCAAGTACGGTAGACAGCCTCTCAGATCTTTGAAGATGTCTAAAGGGGTTAGTCATAGGCAGTTATGGCAGCTGCCTATGTTAGGTTAGCATTCCACACGTGACAGTTCGCAAGCCCGTCGCCGCTTGATATTTTTTTGAGTTAGGAGCAATAGATTTTTCTACGCGAAAAAATAATATGCGTACTCACAACGGTTTAGGAAGACATTTAATTTTTTTAGGGTATGGGCCCCTCAATGGGTGAAGGCCTCCTCCAGTTTCTTCCAATTTTCCCTGTCATATGCAACCTTCTGCCAATCGCTTCCTGCTATATCCGCTAATAGTTTTTATGTTTTATAAAGTAACTATTAGTCCTACATTGATATAATATAAATGGGACTAACTTGGGACTATTCTCTACACAATAAAAAAAATCATTCAAATCGGATTACCAAAAAAAAAATAAAGAAAAAAAATATACGCGTCGACTTGAAAACCTCCTCCGTTTTTAGTCGGTTAATACATTGTTATATATATCTATCTATGTACGGCCCCTGATATGCTTTTCTTTCTTCTTTTCTTTTGAATGGACTTGCTAGTGAACAGTTATCTTACATTCACACAAAGATAAGTACCTATTGCCATTAAGCCCATCAAGTATATTGCTAAGTAAGAATATTATCACGAATGAATATCTTATGTATTAATGTGAATAAGTAAACAGAAATGCTATTTATTTCATGGTTAACTGACATTTGCATACGCAACGAAATAATTTGTGTTCTAGGGTTGTCCAATAGCCAAATCAAAGATAACAAGAGTCAAATTTATCTATTCATATAGATACCACATTTTATTTATTATTTTTTATTTTGGCGGACTTTACACACAACGTAGTAATTTAGCGTAGCTATATGCATCATTTGCATTTCACACTGGTCTTAAAAATAGGGTATGTAAATTAGGTACAGAGGTCTTGTTAGGACATAGCAATAATCACTACATAGTATAAAGCAAAGTCGCTTTCCGCTTCCCGCGTCTGTATGTCTGTATGTATGTTTGCTTATATCTTTAAAACTACACAACGGATTTTGATGCGGGTTTTTTTAATAAATAGAGTGATTCAAGAGGAAGGTTTATATGTATAATACATGCATAATATAGTAGAGAAACACTGATAATTTTAGAGGTTTCTAATGTGATGTCGTAAATAAACACATTTTTTTGCGCTTACATTGCAAATGCTGGCTGAACCCCACGAGATACATCAAAATAATGTACTACAGTATTGTACACCTTAAAAACGTCTACAAAAAAGTCAACGATGGTATTAGAAATGTCTTACGCACAGCGAAGCGGGCACGGGTCAGCTAGTGATGCATATAAATACATTTAGGCTAAGTAGGTTTACCTGCATAAAAAAACAAGATTAATTTAAAATGTTTTATGTTACTTGTTTTCTTTTCTGTCATTAACCAACTTGACAAAACATTACCTACGGTTATTTCACTTTCAAAACTTTCGTGAGTGGTACACATGTCAAAACGAGAAATTACTCACTTAATAAGTTTTCTGTTTAAAAATATTTTTTGATGACAAGCTTTTGTAAAATCATTTAAACCATCGAGCACCAGCGCGCTTTACATCATATACATTGTCATCGAAACTTAACAAGAATGCAAAGTTTTTACTTAATCGAAATATTTACTGTTGAACAGCTTCTGACTCCATCTTCAGATCAGCTCGCTGTCACCATATTATTGTATTGTCACCAAAACTTAAAGATGTATGCAAAATTTCAATCGGTTGGGGATAACTGCTTCAAAATTGAGTTGTAAGATTCCATCCGAACAAACATAGTTACATACATACAATGCAAGTTAAATAAAAGCTTGTAAAAATATAATGTCGATGCAGGCACCGACAATGGTGGATTCTGTGGTATCCCCGCTGAACCCAAAATTCCTAAAAACGATCGCTCTTATTCCTTTTATGTTAAAGTTTAAATAAGCGTAACATCAAAGTGACAGTTCTAAAACTTAGCATAGTTTCAGATAAATTTACGATTTTCGTACTTACGAATCGCTTGATTTAGATGGTGTTGACTAAGATGACACTTGGATGTGTCAAACATGCGAAATAAAATGGAGAAATGACTAAATAATCTTAGGTTTTAGGACTTTCATTTTGATACTACGCTAATTTCCACTTTAACGTAAAAGAAATAAGAGCGATAGTTTTTAAGAAAATTTAAGTTTAGCTTGGTTACAACAGAATCGCCACCAATGTTTCTAATCATTCAGAGAATCTTCATCCAAACCTACCTACGCTTGTTTTTAGAAGGTTATTGTGTAATATAATCTATTCGTTTGTACCTACGTTCAAATGAAGTAAGTCGTTTGTAAGTCAATCTAACGTACAAAACACAAAATTAAGTAGATTTTTGTGGTCTTAATATATTTTTAATCGTTTTTATAAGAATGCTTTCACGAAGGTGCGAGTTCAAAGTCAATGTTTTTCTTACAGGTTAAAAGTGTCAGCCCTACCAAATGAGGAGTGCAATGCTGCAACAAAAGCAAGATGGCGGCGTCTGCGCCCGCGCATGTCCCTGAACCTGGCGCGCCGCTAAATTTACACGCGGCGCGTCATCCGGCACGAGAGCGTTAAATGTACAGATGAGACTATTTCTAGTTGAATACCTACAATCCTACATAACCTAGAAACCAAACAGGTTAATTATCTTTGCCTTACCTTTTGGTTTTTGAATTAATTACTAGCTAAATAAGCTGCTTCGATTTTGAAGAAATAAGGAATCGGTTATTGTTTTTCAGGCTGGTTATAAAGTAAGGCTGCAACCCAATTATAATTAAAGTTATTAGGATAAGTATTTTTTTCGTTTTTATTGCCATTTTTAAACTAGCGACATATACATCTACTCTTACTTTGTAAACTAACTTATAAACTATTTTTGTAGTACTAACCGAGTAGGCACAACAATAAAAGAATGAAATAAAGAGCATCAGTAATGTTATGTCAGAGTGGACAGCTGGTACCTACAATAATTTTATCGAGTAGGTACATCTGTGCACAACTCTATGTCCGGCGAAGAGATGAAGCAGCGAAGGTCAGCGGCGCACTGACTGCGCTGTAAACATGCGCAAATGCGACTTCAACTAATAATGTAATGAGGTATCATAACAGCTGAAATAGAAAGAAAACTTATATAGCTATTTGTATTACGTTTAAAAAAAACCGGCTAAGTGCGAGACGGGACTCGCACACGAAGGGTTCCGTATAAAAAAACGGCAAGAAAGTGTACCCCGAAAGTGGGAGGTACCTTGACTGTCTATCTGAAAATCGTGGGTTCGAATCCAGGCGTGCATCAATGGATTTTTCTGTTCGAAAAAATTATAAGCGCATCAAAAACACGTGCTCAAAACGGTGAAGGAAAACATTGTGAGGAAACCAGTTAGTATTCTTATAAGCGGTGATGGGTTTGCAACCTGTCACGTATGGAATGCTGACTACTGCAAAATGTGGGCATGTGCCAAATATAATGTTTGGACTTGCCTCTGACTACCCCCACTAGACATCTTCAAAGGATCTAAGAGTCTGGATATCTGAGAGGATGTCTACCGTACTTGGGGATTACAGTCGTGATCCTATTTATTTATTTTATTTTTTACTAGCGACCCGCCCCGGCTTCGCACGGGTAGCATGTTATTATACATATAAACCTTTCTCCTGAATCACTCTATCTATTAAAAAAACCGCATCAAAATCCGTTGCGTAGTTTTAAAGATATAAGCAAACATACATACAGACATACAGACGCGGGAAGCGGAAAGCGACTTTGCTTTATACTATGTAGTGATTGAGCAAATCTTGTTTTAAATGCGTTGATTAGGTTTATATTTTTCACATTTTTTGTTTATTTATTCGAAAACCAGTTAATAAAGAAATCCAGGGACCCTATATTAATGTTTAAAACATATTTAGAACATTGACCACAAAAAAGGTATACTATACCTGATAGTATTAAAATATTTTTATAACAAGTCAAAATGTCCTTATATGGCTTGTTATAAATACTTTGATTAATTAAAAAAAATTACGAACTTTATCGAATAGAACGCATTTTTTTTTAAATCGATATTTATCGCATTATTACTATTTATGACGAGTAATAAATGCTTTTGATGAATGCGGAATCATTTTTTCTCAATAACCGCAAAACATACAGTTATGTTTTATGATAAAGATTACTTAAGAATTTAATCTAGATAATTATTAGACAGAAACACGATTGAAAAAGTGAAACTTTTCTCGATAGATTTATTTTACAAAGTTGGCCCTTCAAAGTTCTAGTTTCGTTTTTATTCAAAACTATGAATAGCTAACAGCTAGATGCGTGAGAAACCAGGGCGAGCAGTATATATATATTTTCATTTCTACACATTCTGTTGCCTATGGTCGGATAAAGAGAGATGAAGCTCCAAGGTCAGCAGCACGCTGACTGCATTTAATGTACATAAACAAGTTTATTATGTTTGTCGGTACATAACTGCTAAAATATCTTTGCATATACCCACTTATGGCCGGCGCACAGTCGCGGACGGGAACGCAGAATATTTAAAATTGAATAATTGAATTTATTATCCAATAAAAATAATGTACCTATATACTCGTATATTTCAATGCTCGATGATCAGACTTGGAGCAGCGCAGTTTTGGGAGATTACCGAGCATTGAAATATACCTTATTTTGATTATCACTACATAGTATAAAGCAAAGTCGCTTTCCGCTTCCCGCGTCTGTATGTATGTTTGCTTATATCTTTAAAACTACACAACGGATTTCGATGCGGTTTTTTTTAATAGATAGAGTGATTCAGGAGAAAGGTTTATATGTATAATAACATGCTACCCGTGCGAAGCCGGGGCGGGTCGCTAGTTTATATATATTGGGAACAAGAACATAGGTTATAAAAACAGTCAAAAAACGATGATGCCTGCAGAAATGCTAGACAGTGTCGCGGACACCAACGCCCTCGATACAGAGAATAAAGTTACCAAATAAAAAAACCGGCCAAGTGCGAGTCGGACTCGCGCACGTACCATTATCTATAAAAACGGCAAAAAAAATATGTTTGTTGTATGGGAGCCCGCCTTAAATATTTATTTTATTCTGTTTTTAGTATTTGTTGTTAGAGCAGCAACATAAATACATAATCTGTGAAAATTTCAACTGTCTAGCTATCACGGTTCATGAGATACAGCCCTGTGACAGACAGAAGGACGGACGGACAGCGAAATCTTAGTAATAGGGTTCCGATTTTACCCCTTGGGTACGGAACCCTAACAAAAATGGAAAAAATGTTTTAAGGAATTGGATAACTAGTAAATTAAATTGATCAATTTTAAATCTTTTGCACTTCCATTCGCCATTGTAGTACACAGATATATCGTTTCGACAACTAAAAGCATGGCAAGCTGGAATTTATCAATTTGCATCTCCTTTTGGGATAATAAATAAGAAACTCATCAACTTTTTTCATTTTTTGTTTTATTCTACTTCAATGCAGAACATGGCACTGAAAAACAGAGTGTGAAGATCGATTTTTACGCAATAAGCAGTCCAAAATTTGGTGACCAGAAGGTCAGGACTTGCATCCAACAAGGCAACAAGGTAAATTGTGGCTGTAAATAAATAAAATAGGTATTGAGACTCTTGTGTTTGTAATTTAAACAGAAAATAGCCATGCTGCTTGGCGGCATAAATAGGTTCATCTTATTCTGCCCCGAACGAGCCCCCTTAAAAAGGCTCTTTTATGGTCTCTCTAGGCGCATTGCCCATACAAGCTAGAGTCGAGGCCGTGTCGAGGCGGAGTTGCGGCACAGGCGAGGCGGAGGCAGCTCGGAGTCGAGGTGAGAGCGAGCAAGCGGCGCGGGGACGCGCCCATGCCTCGACGCCGACCGGATGCGCCCTGAGTATCTGAAACGACGCCGACACCACCAAAGACATCATCATTTTTGTCAGAAGTTTTATTGTACTTTGACACACATAATTCTGAACAGAATCATAAAAAAGATGGCGCCGAAGAATTTCATTGCTGGCGCCGTTCTTCTTAGCATGTCTTCTTAGCAACAAGATCCTGCAATCATTCATTTCCTTTCCCGATTCCTTTGTAATAGTGCATCGGATGTGAACCAGTCCTAAAACAATAAAAATTAAAAGCAAACCGAACGCACGCGCCAGCATTTTATTCCATTTTCGAAAGGATTCGAAAGGGGTTTGAATTTAAAATTAGAACGGCGCGCGCTCAACGGAAATCGCCCGCGGGTGAATCACGCATCCCGTTCGTTACGAGGGATTATGGTATTTTATAATTCCATTTTTGAAATAAGCTGTTCACAATGAAGTCTTGTTATTGGCTATTATTTTACATTCATAAAACGGTTGCCAATTTCACCTGACTGGCCTCACAGCTCAGTTGCAGTTGGTAGTAGCTCTGCCTTCTGCGCTGTAGGTGGTTGGTTCCCTCCTAGGACAAATATTTGTGTGATGAACATAGATGTTCGTTCTGTGTCTAGGTGTTATTATGTATCTTAACCCTATACTTGGCAGAGTGCCTAATTTGGTACGTTCAACTTTCAAAAATTCCCAACGCGTGAAAAAATATTTTTAATCTATTTTAATTATTACATAATTTAGAAAATATTGTCCCAATTCTACTAAAAAATACTTTTTGATGATTTGCAACTCTCAATTTGAAGTAGAGCGAATGATAGCTGACCAGTGACAGGAGTCTTCGCACCGCAGGGTAAAAAAATTAAATATTACTAGTATTTTTTTAGTATTTCTGTCAAAAACGGTTGATATGTAATAGTTAACATTTTTTACACCCGAAATTAATATTTTCATGTACCTAAATGAATTACAATGGCATGCAATCAACTGGTTTTTCATGATGTACCAAATAAGTCACATTGCCAGATGAGCGCCATTCAAGTTTATCTTTACTATGTACCTGATATGTGACATTGCCATACTCGTATAAATTATATTTTTTCAAAATTACATACATTTATGATTTTTGATCGAGCGAAGTGAGATGTCTTTGACAACTCGGAGGTGTCGTCGGCCCTTTTATGCGAGTATGAATGTTTTTTCGACGATAGCATTCTAATCGTTGCTCTAATAAATCGAAATTCACCAATTGTCATAAAATTTTCAAGCTTGAGCTTTAATTGTCAAGAAATTATAGAGATAAGAATGTACGTAAGGTGTCAGTTTGATGCGAAGTACTTGGTAAAATGACATTTTAGTGCCACAGGTGCCGCAACTATATCAGCAGCAGCAACATCGACCTCGTCAACTTGTGGGTCTTATCTTCAAGTCGGGGGCAAGTCAGATTTAGACGAAATTTAATCATCAGATGATGAACAATAGCAATGCTGTGATAGCAGTTCACCGCCTTCACACTTTCCCATTGCCATTTTCACTGGAAAACCTATACTTTTTATGAAATGTTGATAATGAGATGAATCAAGTTGTTACATCAACATTTCTGCTACAATATCAACTGTCATCGCTGTCGATCACTGTTCATTGCCCGTTGATTCTGAACAAGTACCTTCCCTATTGTAGGTATGCAGCTTTGACCCTAAGCAGCTACTTAATCAATAAGACCTAGTGTATTAGGCACGAAGGAAGGTCGCAAAGACTAACACCTTATTGGCGTTGTAAAAAGTTCACTAGTTCTGCTGAAGTCAAAGATCATCTTCTTTGGGGTTTGACTTGCAGGAAAGAGTGACATTCAATACTTCAAGCTGTTCTACTTAGATGACATCATCTCTCTATGTGCAAAAACAAATCTTTACAGCACATAAATAACTAGCACTCCTTCCGATGTTTCAGAAGGCGATGAAAAATATTTTTGTAAATCATTTTCTGATCTAGCAGATCGTTTTGGGCATATACATCATTTCGGGGCTGTTGATAATACTCGCCTATCTTCTCTAAAACGCTTGATTAAATTTCTCATCACCCAACTTTCAAATTTAGCAGAGGGAGGTGCATACATTGCACAAAAGTGCAAACTAAGAAAGGATTAGGGGAATACTAAAGAGTTTTATATACTTATATATATATTATCTACAGATTATAAATTGAAAATGAATATAACGTAATCGCAAATTATTTTTAGCATGTTTTAATTACTTTTTAATGTAAGAATGTAATATTTTTGTTATATAAAGTGTTAAACACAAATGTATATAAGCCTGGCAGTGTGACACATATGGTACGTTGATTTAGTAAAGTTGATTATGACACATCTGGCAATGTGCCAAATATGGTACATTCAATAAATCTAAAAGTATTAATAATATAATTTTTTTTTTCATACTATCCCCTCTATTTATGACCCTAGATCACAAATTATACAAAAAAAAACAACATTTCAAAAATAAAAATTCCTGCCAAGTATAGGGTTAAGCTAAAAAAAAGTTTTTAAGTATTCTATCAGTTATTCAGTTCCCAGTCTAACCTTTGTTTAGTTTGAGGATAGATGGCTCCACAGAACACATACTGAGTGATAATGTCCAGAAAGTTGTGTAGTGACGTACTTGGCCTATGAAGAGACAAGCAGACATTGACAATAAAACTGCTGTCAAAGTAATACTTTGACAGCACATACCACACAGCACAGCGGTACCTAATAAGGTATCGGTTTCACTTAGAATAAGAAAACGTTGATTTTCTTCTATAAAATGAATTGAAATGAAATATAATCGGTAGGTAATCCCTACGAGCGATAGACAAGTAGACATCCTCTCAGATCTCCAGTTGCTCAAATCCTTGAACATCTTAGATCCTTTTACAAGCTTTTATATAACTTGCTCTGTTCGTATGTTTCATCAAAATTTGCAAACCATTTTTCGACCATTTGTTGGTAACTATGAGCTAAGATTTGCAGACACCTTTAGTTCTGGCGACGAACAATGACAAAGAGCTGATCAGATGATGTAGTCAGAAGCTGTTCAACTGACACTCACAACGGAACTCCTTAGTAAATACTTCGATTGAGTAAAAACTTTGCATTCCTGTCAAGTTCCGATGACAATGTTATGTTATGCGACAGGTGATAACGCGCTGGTGCTCGATGGTGTAAGTCGTCTCTTCAGGGTCAATAACTAATCAAATTCCATTTAGTTTTCATACTTTTATCAATGTTTTATTTATATTTCATAATACATTATTATCGCTGAACATCCGATTCACTTCCCTCCAAAAACCTCTCTGTCAGAATACCTGTCAGAGTGACAGTTGACTTTGCTCAAAAACCAAGCATAGAACCAAACGTGTATTCTACCTACGATAAGCGTACTACTGAATAAGTACTTATACATTTTAGTATGCCGTTACAATGGTTTGATTAATTTTACAAAAGCTTGTCATTAAAAATATTGTTCAACAGAAAATGATTATGAGATCCCTATACCCATTTATTTACGATTTATTGCAATATTATCCTCAATGTCAAGTATGTCGTCCTTAGATTTGGATCAAAGAAGCGAGTTCGCTGCACTTTGAACGATTATTAGGGCAGACGCACAATGTTTCATTTCCTTGCCTTAAAGAGGAAAATAATTCATTAGTGACGTTAGTTGTCACGTAATGAAAGTGACATTGACGTAAACATCTGCGTCACAAATACACTGTAAAATTGAGTTTTATTATTATACTAGCGACCCGCCCCGGCTTCGCACGGGTAGCATGTTATTATACATATAAACCTTCCTCCTGAATCACTCTATCTATAAAAAAAAACCGCATCAAAATCCGTTGTGTAGTTTTAAAGATATAAGCAAACATACATACATACATACAGACGCGGGAAGCGGAAAGCGACTTTGCTTTATACTATGTAGTGACATTATAAAGTAAAAGTGCTTATTAAAAAGGACCAAATTGGGACTATTTTCTACACAATAGAAAAAAATCTGTTGTTATAGCGGCAACAGAAATACATCATCTGTGAAAAATTTAACTATCTTGCTATTACGGTTCATGAGATACAGCCTTGTGACAGACAGACGGACGGATAGCCGAACAGACGGACAGCGAAGTCTTAGTAATAGGGTCCCGTTTTTACCTATAAAACCTATAAAAGGCAAAAAAACACGTTTATTGTATGGGAGCCCCACTTGAATATTTATTTTATTCTGTTTTTAGTATATGTTGTTATAGCGACAGCAGAAATACATCATCTGTGAAAATTTCAATTGTCTAGCTATCGCGGTTCATGAGATACAGCCTTGTGACAGACGGACAGCGGAGACTGAGTATTGGGTCCCGTTTTTACCCTTTAGCTACGGAACCCTAAAAAGCAATAAAAAAAACTTCCTCCACTTTTTTCATCGGTTAAAAATGTAAGCTCAAAAGTAGTGAAAAACCTCATGTCCGTCACCTTTATCCTTATTATTTACATCTTTATCCTTGAAACATGACTTTGTCCATTGACCTTAATACTGCGCGCCAAAACAGAAACATTACACTCATAAATTTCACAAAACATTGCAATTTATCTGCAATCATTTCCGAATTAAGGACGAGTATTATTTTTAATAAATAAATATTTACAATTTAAGATGACTAATTTTTTTTAAAATAAATAAATATTGGCGGACTTTACACACAGCGCTATCTAGCCCCAAACTAAGCAAAGCTTTTATTATGGGAACCAGAGAACTGATAGAATACTTATATACTTTTTTCTTGTAAACACATACTTATAAACATATTAACACCCAGAGAACAAACATCTACATAATGTCTAACACACAAATATTTGCCCTGGGTGGGGATCGAGTCCACAACCTACAGCGCAGAAGACAGAGTTACTACCAACTGAGCTGTAAGGCCAGTCAATGATGAATGTAGAATCGTCCTTTCTCAATAACCGCAAAACATACAGATTTGTTTTCTATGACAAAGATAACTGAAGGATTTAATCTAGATAAAAATTATAGACAGAAACAAGATTGGTGAAACTTTTCTCGATAGATTTACTTTTCAAAGTTGGCTCTTTAAAAACACTAGTTTCGTTTTTACTTTTTTTGCTAACTACTGCAAAATGTTTGCATGTGTCAAATATAATGTTTGGACGTGCCTCTGACTACCCCCACTAGACATCTTCAAAGGATCTAAGCGTCTGGAGATCTGAGAGGATGTCTACCGTACTAGGGGATTACAGTCGTAATCCTATTTATTTTTTTATTTTATTTTTTTACTCAAAACTATGAATAGCAGAATACTCTGAACAGTTAATATTTATATATACATAAAACTAAAAATTTCAAGCATAAAGATGGCTTTTAAATAAAAAATATGATTTACGAGAAGAATGATAAGAATGAATGGATGGATGTAGACGTAGAGGTAGACCATAGAAAAGATGGATGGACTGTGTGAAAGATGACATGGAAAGGAGTGATGATATTATGACTGTGACGAGAATTTTATATATTAGATTATGTATCGACTTAAATTATCTAAGTAGTTTTTTAGTTTATCATATCATATAAAAAAAAAAAAAATTTAATATTCCTGTTATATATAGTAATTACCTAAATGAGATCACGAAAGCTACTAAACATTATCAAAGTAAACTGTCTGTTGGTAATAAAGAACACAAGATTGCTTTATTTGTGTTTATGAACCTTGTAAGGGTTCCGTACCTAAAGTATAAAAACGGGACCCTGTTACTAAAACTCCACAGTCTCTACCATGCTCTGTCACTAGGCTTTATCTCGAGAACCGTGATAGCTAGACAGTTGAAATTTTCACAGATGATGTATTTCTGTTGCCGCTATAACAACAAATACTAAAAATAGAATAAAATAAATATTTACGAGCTCTCCCATACAACTAGGGCTGCCATCCGTCCGGGTTTGAAATTTGGCCACCCGCGACACAAATGTGCCGGAATTGTGAAATCAACTTTTCGATAGCTCTAAAATCCGGTTTTTACGTGTCTTGGTTGGCAAATTTTAGAGATGGTAGCCCTACATACAACATACGTGTTTTACAGGTAATGGTATCGGAACCCTTCGTGCGCGAGTCTGTCTCGCACTTGGCTACTTTTTTACAATACACAACACAAGATAAGTTTCATAACCTCCAAGAAACTTGCAGACAAAGAAATGGTAATCTTCACAAACATAATTATTTGTTGTCTTGAACTCTTGTTTATTTGGTTTCAGGTATCGTCTCAGGCAGTTAGTGAGGTTGTTAGATAAACCTAGGTTTCCTAATAGTTAGTGAACCGTTTATCCCTTTAATGCATGATTTATTCTGACCTCTTGAAAAAAATATATCTTGTAGACTTGTACATTCTAAAGCAGGGAGACATTAGAATAATATTGTCCTAACCAATTACTGTACCGAAAAGAAGATGAATGATTACAATAAAATAAAAAAATGCACTTATTTACCTTCGAAAATCAACTATTTACTCCAAAAACACTATTCCAATTTTCACCTGCTACAAATTTCCGACAGTCAATGCTTTGTGAATGTCAAGATGGTAGGTATTTGACGTCTGTCAAACTACTAACTCTTCATAAATCCAAATATAGAGGTAATTATAGATGCGAAAAATTTGAAAATTAGGTATTTAAAAAATCTATTGTTGTCGCGCTGTGCCCAAGATATAAACGTATGAGTGGCGATAGAGACAACAACAACAAAGTGGGTTTAAAATCTGTTCGAAAATAATATTACATGACCAAAGTCGCGCGGGTTTCCACTAGCTTAATATAAATGGGATAAACCCGGCGTCTTCTTCTATAAAATTGCGAAAACTTAATTAAAACGATACAGCAGTTACACAGTAATTATATTAGTAGTTACACGCCGTCACAAAGTAGATAATGTATACATTAAAAAAACATAGCCACCGGATTAAAAATCTCTTACGTTTATTAGAAATCGTTTGAAATAGTAGTTTATGTAACTGTCATATAAGGAAGGGTATTAAAACACGAGTGTGAGTTTATGAAACGAGCGAAGCGAGTTTCATAATAGTAACGAGTGTTTTAATACCCGTGTTATATGCAGTTACATACACTACTTTATCTTCACTAACGTCGCTATCCATTTTTAACTTTTAATTTGTATTTTAAAAACAAAACACATTGCGAAACATTAAATTCACGCGTACGTGTATTGTATTGTCACAGTGAACTTGCCGCCATTAAAATCTAACCAATAAGCAGCTGCGCGCGCAGGGCCAATCAGGAGCGAGCGCGCGCTGTTTTTTTTTTTTATTTAATTGGCACAAGATCTTACCAAAGAGTTTTGTGTATGTAAGTTTAGTAGTTTCACGTATAACCCAACTGTTTTCAAAAGCCAGCCTAATATCAACATTTTATTCAACTTGTATGAGGATTTTGACATAAGGCTCGCCAGGTTAATTGGTCGCGTTTTATTGATGTTATAATGAGATTTTACGATATCGATGTGGATATTATACCATCATGTGAAATTGCTTAAATTGAGTGTTTTGTTGTCTGCGCTATAACAGTAGTAATTATAAGTCAAGTATTGGAAACATAAGTAGAATGTTACAACATTAGTGTAGATAAAAAAACTTATATATTAGTTGCGGTATCATAACTAGTACCTACAAGTAGAATTAAAATTGTGTTTGCAAGAGGTAGATATAGATACCCAAATTCCTAGCTACCCTGTGTAGCCCGTAGGGTAAATTACGTTGAGTCAAAGTCAAAGTCAAAGTCAAAGTCAAAGTCAAAGTATATTTATTGCTGAATCACATGTTCCTACAAAGATGTTAATAATTATAATTTTGTGGTATTAATGTATTCTACCCTATTAAGGGTGTGCAATGTTTATGTTTACAATGGGTGATAAGGTAAGCGATACATAATACAAAATAAAATAATATAATATAATACAAAAGAAAAAAAAACTAATTAGAGTAAATGTCAATAGAATAAAATAAAAAATAATAGTCAATAATAATAAATCATAAAAATTGTTGTCCAGAAAATGGGACTAAATTATTAGTAAAATGCAGATGTCAAAGAAAATAGTACTACAATGTCAAAGCACAACAAATACCTAATCAAGTTAACATGTCTGTAAGGAATTCATTTATTTTGTAATAGCATAATTTATTAGTCAATATAATTCTCAGTTTTCTCTGAAACAATGAAGTTAATAATTCTCGCAATAATAGCGGTAGTTTGAGAGCAGCATTGACTGCTGTACGGCCGTTATTTAACGGCCACTGAATCTCAGAAAGCGTTATACGTTTGAAAGACGTTATAATCACAGCCTTAGTATCGTCTGGAGCCAATAGCCTAGACAAATAAGGTAAACGTTTTGGTACAATTACCTATTATCTAGGTTTTTTCCGTTTCAGTGCATTGTCCTAAAACTGAAGGACTTTAAAACATTCTTATCATTGGCAGTTATGATATGATAATTCTGGCGTGCAACACTGTCTGTAAGGCGTTGATACAGGGTAACAATAACACCATACATTATACTTTACATACCCTCGTAGTCAAGAACGACACTATGAGAACACGCACCCACAGTGGACGAAATCTTTTAAGCTATTGCATAGCTTCTATCGCGGGCCTTGAGCGTGGAGACCGAATCCAGAAAATCAGAATCAGAATCAGAATCCATCACTTTATGTGTTGAGCGGCACTATGGCGCACGCTACCGTGTGCTTTTAGATCTCAACTTTGGCTAGAGGCACACGACAATGTGCCTCTAGTCACACTGTGCAGTGTCGCACAACACAAAGTGATTTTAATGAAAAAAGATTCCGTCCACTGTGGGTGCGTGTTCTCATAGTGTCGTTCTTGACTACGAGGGTTAGTCTACTTGCTACGGATGGTAGCAATAGTGACGTAGGTCAAAAGTGTTATGAATAAATATAAATATTGGATATTTTACACATTGCCATCCAACCCTAAACTAGGCAAAGCTTGTACTATAAGAACTTGAATGACTGATAGAATACTTAAAATACTTTTTTTGTAAATACATTAAAGCACCAATACACAGAACAAACATCTATGTTTTTCAGACAAATATTTGTCCTAGGTGGGGATCGAACCCACAACCTACAGTGTAGAAGGCAGAGTTACTGCCAACTGAGCTGTGAGACCAGTCAATGTATTAGAGGAGGAGGAGGACATAATGGATGGAAAGAGCTCACAGCTCAGTTGGTAGTAACTCTGCCTTCTGCGCTGTAGGTTGTAGGTTCGATTCCCCCCCCCCCCCCCAGATAAACATTTGTGTGATAAACATAGATGTTTATTCTGTGTCTGGGTGTTTATATGTATAATATGTATGAATTTACAAAAAAAAGTATTGTTATTTGGTTCCCATAGTACAAGCTTTGCTTAGTTTGGGGCTAGATGGCGATGTGTGAAATATCCACCAATATTTATTTATGTCATAGTCCTGACCCACACTAGAACTCCCCATGTCGAAGGTATCAGAAACAATGACTACCATGTTACAATAACTTCTGCCAATATTCATCTCGCCGCAGGGATTGAACCCGCGCTTCTTAAGAGGCTAGTCGCTGATTGTTATTTTTCGAAACGAAAAAAGAAATACTTCTGAACAAGCCACATCTCCTATTTTTATAAGTATATTACTTCAGGTTCCTAACTAGATTTCTTATTAAAATCAACTTGTGATTTATTGTTAAAGATAGGTATTATGTAGATCTAGATTTCTATTAGAGTAGATTTTTGATAAGTAATTATACATAATTTATATCATTAATTTATTCGAAAAGCTAAGGCGGACCACGCTCCGACGTGTGTTTGTCGTCATTGCAGCGGTCGGTAGGATTATTTATCGAAGTGATTAAAGATGGGTACATCTTTATTCACATATACTATACATTATAAAATAGGAGATGTGGCTTGTTCACAAGTATTTAATTTTTCGTTTCGAACAAAAACAATCGTCGACTGGGAGCGCCTTAACTATTAGTCGTTCAGTCTCACGCCCCAAGTCGAGGTACATCGGTCTCAAAATGTTTCTGTTTTCAAATGCGACTTCGCCTACCGATACCGGTCGGTATAACGAGTGCATATCAGTAACAGCATTGTTGCTCATCGTTATAAAATAATAACAGAACATCGACCGCCCTCCGTTGCCTCAAGGGCACTCGACCACTCACTCGTAATAACATTTGCTGTTCAAGCTAACATATTATAAATAATCCGACGGTTTGTGAGTTTGTAACGTTTTTATGGTCCAGTTTTGTTTACGAGTACCTACATAAAGTTCGTGATCAGGGGCAGTTCACAAACTGTGGCCTGAGTACAAACCACTATCGTATCGACAACGTATCGTCCAAATGTCAAAACTGACACTTTTACTATACAAAAAGTGACAGTTTTAGCATTACACACACTTACAGTACACAGTACACTTTTGCTATACAAAAAGTGTCAGTTTTGGCATTACACACACACTTACAGTACACAGTACACTTTTACTATACAAAAAGTGTCAGTCTTGGCATCACACACTTACAGTACGCAGTACACTTTAACTGTAAAAAAGTTTCAGTTTTGGCATTACACACGAACTTACAGTACACAGTACACTTTAACTATAAAAAAAGTATCAGTTTTGGCATTACACACATACAGTACACTTTTACTATACAAAAAGTGTCAGTTTTAGAAGATAAGTGATTTTTATTTAATTTTTAAATTTTTTAACAATTTAATATTTCATTTATAAGCAGTGGTTACATAACTACAAAATCTACCAAAATTCGCGGAATATACTGCCTTTATAGGTAGAATATGTCTGCCTTGTGCTTTGTAGGTAGTGGATTTGATTCCCACCCGAACAAACATTTGTGTGATGAATGGATGTTTGTTCTGTATCTGGGTGTCTTATTGTATTTTAAGTATGTATTTACAAAAAAAATACGTATATAAGTATTCTATTAGTAATCTGGTTTCCATAGTAGAAGTTTTACTTAGTTTGAGGATAGATGGCGATGTGTGCGAAAAAAATATGGTACGTTAAGGTACCTTTTAGAATGCGCTTTTTTAGGGTTTCATACCCAAAGGGTAAAAACGGGACCCTATTACTAAGACTTCGCTGTCCGTCTGTCCGTCTGCCTGTCACAGGACTGTATCTCATAAACCATGATAGCTAGACAGTTGAAATTTTCACAGATTATGTATCCCTGTTGCTGCTCTAACAACAAATACAGAATAAAAACAGAATAAAATAAATATTTAAGTGGTGCTCCCATACAACAAACATGTTTTATTGGAGTTTTTTATAGATGTACGGGACGAGATGTCTAACTCGCACTTGGCCGGTTTTTGACATTCATACTTACATTTGACACTATTTCTTGGGACATCCTGTATAAAGATAATGTATTGATGTTATGTTGAGATATGTTTTGTTAAAAGATTATGTAGTTCGTTGGCTGTGTTGTGTCCTTTGCAGTTTTCCTGTTTTGTTCGTAGGTGACAATAATCCTATCTTAATCCTAATATCCTAATAATATTATAAATGCGAAAGTTTGTGAGTTTGTATGTATGTTTGTTCCTCAATCAAGCCTAAACGGCAAAACGGATTAAGTTGAAATTTGTTGTAAGTAGATGTAGATATATATGTATAATACCCGAATAAATAATAGACTACTTTGAAATATGAAAAACATCCCAAAAACTATAAAAAAACGCAAAAGGGATGATTTCTGTATAGATGGCGCTGGTGTGAAACAAATCTGACATCACAGACTAAAAACATTCAGTCTTTTCTATTCGATTATTGAAATTTGACAGGACAACGTCTGTCACGGGTCGGCTAGTAATATTATAAATGCATTTATCATATTATTAGGATTATTATATCATAGTTAATTATTAAAAGTCATCATGATAATCATATAAAACAGACGTAAAAAAAGATAAAAAGCCAATTAATCATAAAAAATCGCAGTCACATTGTCTTTTAAAGATTAAAATAATTATAAATAATGAAGACTACAAAACAAGTTAAAAGTGGACCTAAATAAAAAACATAATTTTTGCATTAAAATTATTCAAAATCTTTATTCATAAAAACTAAGTAAATACAGCAGTAGAAGTACGGTGACTAATAATGTTGCAGTTTAACGTATTACTAGTTATTGTCACATTGTGTTTAACAAATGTGGAAAATGCTAGAATACTAGGGTTGTACCCAACCCCATCTATCAGTCATCAAGTGGTATTCAGAGCCTTCAACCTGGAGTTGATCAAAAAAGGCCACGAGCTGGTGGTGATCACACCAGACCCTGCATTCCGCAACGAAATCCCTCCAGAAAATTTAACAGAAATCGATATAGGACAGTCTTATAAATTAATGCCAAATATTCTTTCTACTGCGGTTAAAAGAGGAGTGATATTAGATGTTTTAGCTATGATAAAAAAAGATCCACACTCTATACTCAAACTTGGAGAAGACATGTTCACTAACCCAGAAGTGAAGAGTTTGATCGCTGATAGAAGTCAAAAGTTTGACTTGGTTATTGTAGAGGCATTGTCGTACTCGGCGCTAATATTCAGTAAGATTTACAATGCTCCTGCCATTTTGTTTACTTCATTTTACGGAACTCCAGATAACTTCATGACTGTTGGAGCTGTAAGCAGACACCCAGTTTTACACCCTCATATGCTCAGACAGAACTTCAGAGATTTAAGTATCTGGGAGAAGATTCAAGCGGTTAAGGTCGAATGGGACCTTCTCGTTTACGACACAGTGCGTGAACAATTAGAGAATGATTTCTTGAAAGCAGAGTTTGGGGTTAATGCTCCGACAGTTCATGAGTTGAAGAGTTACGTGGAACTGTTGTTTGTGAACACGCATCCTGTGTTTGATGGAAACCGACCTGTACCTCCTGGTGTTGTTTATTTGGGAGCACTGCATTTGAAACCTATCAAGCCATTGCCCGAGGTAAGATCACTGTTATGGCTTTTGTTTAAGCCATCTTAGAATGGTAGGAGGTGCCTCAACTTTCCATTTAAAAGTTGTGGACTCAAATCCCGGTCGGGTGCCAACAGATTTCACTTATTGCTCAAACGGTGAGGGAAAACATTATGGGGAAATAATTATATGGCAATGGGCTATGGTATGATGATACTTAAAACGTTAAAACAAGTATACGCCTAAGATTATATCTTTGGCTATCTTTATATAAGCGCCCGAAAATCTGTGATAATGTCTGATGCTTGGTGAGTTCAGTTCTGACTTGAGCTTATTTTTTTATCAGACTGGCTGTGTTTTCTAATAAACATGATGGTTTTGTAGTTGAGTTTGTTTGGGTCAGAAAATAACCAAAGAGATGAATGCATTGTTTTGAGCTTACTATACATCGTTTCAAATAATTTTTATTATCAGGACCTACAAGCCTACTTGGACAATTCAACTCGTGGCGTGATATACGTCAGTTTGGGCTCCAACGTCCGTCCTTCCATGATGGATCAGGACTTACTAGATGCATTCCTAGAAGCCTTTAAAGCTTTGCCCTACGATGTTATGTGGAAATTCGATGGAGACAGCCTAAAGATTCCGAAGAACGTGAGGGTCCAGAAGTGGTTTCCTCAGCGTGACTTGCTGGGTTAGTTATATCAGCCTTAAAACATCACATGGACATAGATTTGCGTTAAAAAATTAAACTATAACGAGCAGTTGCCAGACTATAAAGCTACCTCAAGTTTGGGTTGTTTTTTTTATAAGTAGGTATATAAGTATTATATCAGATATCTAGTTCCCATAGTACAAGCTTTGCTAAGTTTGGGGCTAGATGACGCTGTGTAATGATGTCCACCAATATTTATTTATTTATTTGTTTTTGAGGAATGATTGCTCTTTAAATCTTTATAGATAGCATTGTAATCTAAAGATAAATATATGAAACTCTTGCGTTACTTAATAACTGACTGATCTATTGCACAGCCTAAAAAACGTCCTAAAAACTTGAAATTTGAAGTATTTTTCCTTTTGGTTTGCAGGGGTTCTCTAAGGAAGGAATTTCCCCTTAAGAGGCTGCGGAGGTTAATATCAATTTGAAAAAAAAAAAACTAAAAAAAAACCGAATTATAAATAAAAATTGTAGTGCTTTATAATACTCGTACTTATATAACGAAAAACCCGTGTTATCTGTGCTTTATAGCTGGTTCAAATTGGTGTCGTCAACTCGAGGTGTTCATGATTTCTATTTCGAACGTATCTTAGGGGGCTCCCAAAAAAAGCATTTATGTATATCCGTCCACAAAAGCTGGAGTAATCGCGTAACATACACACAAAAAAAATACATACAGGCGAATGAGAATCTCCTTCTTTTTGAAGTCGGTTAACAACTTAACGTGAGAGTTTTTAAGATTAGATTGAATATTTTTTTCCAGTGTTTTTAGCAGAAACTGTTGATAGATCAGATTTTAACTAATATTTTATTCCAGGACATCCAAACATAAAACTTTTTATCACGCAAGGCGGTCTCCAGTCTACCGACGAGGCTATCGACGCTGAACTGCCCATGGTAGGAATACCTTTCATCGGCGATCAGTGGTTCAATGTGAACAAGTACATCGAGCTTGGCATTGGTGTTAAAGTGGACTCTCTGACGTTGACAGCTGATATGATTGTGAAGGCCGCTCATCAAGTGATTGGTGATGACAGGTACGAAAAGATTATTTATATTTTCCCAAAAAACTTCTAAAAAGATATGGTCGTCCTTTCAGTCTAAACGGATCACTAAATCCTTTTGGATAAATGGATGGTAAATCTAAATTTACAAAGTCGCGAGGTTTCCACTAGTTTTACATTACGAATTTAATTTTGCTTTTCTCCAACAGCTTCAGAAAAAACATAGCAAAACTTCGCTCAGAAATGCGTGACCAGCCCGAGCGACCTCTCGATCGTGCAGTCTGGTGGACAGAGTATGTCATCCGCCACGGCCGATCTAGGCGCCTCCTCCACTCCTCAGCTCTGATGCCATGGAGCCAGTGGTTCATGGTCGATGTATTAGTGCTTATAGCCTTGGGTATTACAGTATCGGCTGTAGTTGGTTCTATGATACTTTATGTGATGGTTAGGTTGTGGTTAATGAACAGTAAGGATAAAGTTAAGCAGGCGTAAAACATGATTTTTAAGTGATAGTATTTTATTATTATTTATTACTTTATTGCTGAAAATTTGTTGTACAAACTTCGAAGGTAACAAAAAAGGTTGGACAGTACAAAAAGTAGAATATAAACAATAAAGTTTACCTAAACTGTATAAATCTAATATTTAAAATTTCCACGTCACAATGTTAGTTACCGTACTCCTCCGAAACGGCTTGACCGATTCTCATGAAATTTTGTGAGCATATTGAGTAGGTCTGAGAATCGACCAACATCTATTTTTCATACCCCTAAGTGATAAGGGTGGCGTAAAAAAAAACGAAACTAAAGTTTTTGAAGAGCCAACTTTGAAAAATAAATCTATCGAGAAAAGTTTCGCCAATCGTGTTTCTGTTCTTTTATTAAACTAGTTTAAATCTTTAAGTTATCTTTGTCATGAAAAACAGTTATTGAGAAAAAACGATTATGCATCGATCAAACACATTAATTACTCGCCTTAAATAAAAGCTTGCACCTGAATGTTGTAAATTTAACTTGTCGCGAGGGTTTTTACTAGTAGTAACTATTACCTCGTCTTACTTCGATAATACCCAAAATGATGTCACTTCTCTCATTTATCAGAATATTACACCTTGAGCGGCTCCCCCAAATTCGAGGTTGCATTATCAATTGTGTGTCCTCGGCTTTATCAAAACTGGGGCAATGTGTTAAGGATGAGTTTGTTTACGTAGAGCAATGTAAATATTTACTGACCGAGTTTTTATCATTGTTTTTGGAGATTCGTTTGTATTAAACGTAAGGACATTTCTTTTATAAAAGCCTTCATTTCTCTTGTGAGTATTGATTTTTTACAAACACAAATATATTATTTGGATTACCTACGTATCTACATCTAAAAATATTAATAAAATCGGTCAAGCCATTTCAAGTGATTCGCTCACCAACATAATTTTCTTCCCTTTTTCCCACCTAATGTTGGGTCGGCACAAGTTGTGAAGTTGCTCAGAGGATTTGCTCGCCAACGTTACACAGTTACTGTCATAAGCATTTAATTTATATTTATAGGAAGAAAGGCTAAAAGGGGTTGTCAGAGGCACGACTAAACATAACATTTTGGCACAGGCCCACATTTGCAGTAGAATACTAGCTGCTTTCCTCACGATGTTTTCCTTCACCGTTAATACGCATATACATTTATCAAAAAATCCATTGATGCACGGTTTTCAACACGATACTCCCTTGGCTAACACTTCATTTTTATTTATTTAGATAAATAACTGTCGATCACAAGTAAACAAATAAGTACCACAACACAATATGAACAACAATTGATTGCATCATTTAGATAATTACTATTTATCGGTTTGACACTGAGGAACTGAGTGACCAAGGTCAGTGTACACAACATACTCGAGTTTATAATAACGCATTCTTATACCTTCATGTTATACACTAGTTGTAAACCCTTCCTTACTATTATTGATCGAACGAGCGAAGCGAGTGAAGATCTCTAAACTCTTTGGTTCGCGTTTTTATTTTGAACATTTGAAGATGTCTACCGTACTTGGAGATGACAGTCGTGATCTCATTTAATTTTTTTATTCAGGAAATAGAATTACGACAGTAGTCCCTAAAGTATAGTGGACTAAGTGGTGGACATCCTCTCAGATCTTATCGAATAGAATACAGGTTTCTTCACGATGTTTTCCTTCATCGTTTTGGGTACGAGTTAATAAGCATAATACTCTTTTTTTTACACCGTTTTTAGAGTTTCGTACCAAAGGAGTGAAAACGGGACCCTATTACTAAGACTTCGCTGTCCGTCTGTCCGTCTGTCTATCACAGAGTTGTATCTCATGAATAATAGCTAGGTAGTTGCTAGCCAGTTGAAATTTTCACAGATTATGTATTTCTGTTGCCGCTATAACAACAAATACTAAAAACAGAATAAAATAAATATTTAAGTGGGGCTCCCATACAACAAACGTGTTTTTTTTACTGTTTTTTATAGATAATGGTAAGGAACCCTTCGTGCGCGAGTCCGTCTTGTACTTGGCCGGTTTTTTTATATATATATTTTTTTTTTATGTCTTGCCGTAAACAGGCTGTTGATAAATCGTGTAATCTTTGAGTAGTTTGAGTAGATGTTCGCATTCGCATAGTTTGTTTTTAAGTACGTACAATTCTTTGTCTCCTTGTGCCACTTTTTCTTTCGTAACTAAGATTACAGGCTTACTTACATGAGACAGTTTAGTAAACATTGTCTTCTCTATTTGTCTTTAAGCCGCTATTACATTGCGCACGGGCACTTTATACACGTGACACATAAATTCTCTTTTATAAAAAAAAAACAATAATTTTTTTTATAGATATTGATGGAAATTTTACACATATTCGTCTATAATTCCACAGAAAAAAACCATTTAATTTTTCCCGAATTTAACGCTGGATTTTCTGAAAAGCGGTATGAAATATACTTTACAACCTATTCTCATAGTACCTACCAAATATTCACAAAAAAAAATCAAAAGAATCGGTAAAGCCGTTTCGGAGGAGGTTACAAACACTGACACGAGAATTTTATATATTTTTTGTTAAACATCCTTTTACATTATTACAGTAACGAACCAACATCCATGTTCATCACATAAATATTTGTATTGGCTGGGCATCGACCTACAATCTACACCTACTGAACTGAGCTGTGAGGCCAGTCCAATAGTACAGTGAGATCATTCGGTCACTCGCGAGCACGGTACGCACGAATACAACATGGCTGACGTCATTGCATATCCGTTGCCTGCTTGGATATGTAGTCCACGTAGCCACGCTGCGCACGCTACACGTAAATGGAGGTACCTATTAGGTATCAAATGCTGTGCAATTATTGTGCATTGCCGAACCTTTATCCGTGCGTAGCGTGTGCTGCAGTGGAAAGTAGAAGATACACGCAACTTGATTCACGTGTGTAACTCCGTGCAAATCCTACGCTACAATGAAACAGCGCCTTTATACGGATGTTTTTTTTAATGACCTCAAAATGTGTTAGTTGGGGTAAATATTGATGGGGTAATTATGTTTTAAAACTAACATTTTATGTATTCGTCTGGAGTTTCGTTTTGAGGTTCTCTTCTAAATAAATACAAGCTAACCCGGTGAACTTCGTATCGCTTTAGAATTAACAAATGTTGTGTTAAGTTCCCGTTCCCGTTATAAAAAGTATCCTATGTCCGTCTCCTGGTTCTAAGCTGGGGAGGTCCCACAAATTTTCAACCAAATCGGTTCAGCCGATTAGCTTAGTCTGTTGTGGCAAAATTTGACCCAAAAAACAAACATAATGAAGTTAAATAATTTATTTCATGTTATATCATTATTATATCATATAAAAATTTCATCAAAATCGCTTCAGCCGTTACGACGTGTTTGGGTCAAAAACATCCAAATTTCGCATTAATCTGGATAGTGTATAGCTATTTTTATTGTTGGACATTAGACTTTAATCGAATTTAAAAAAATAGGATCACGACTGTAGTCCCCAAGCACTGTAGATATCCTCTCAAATCTCCATCCTTGAAGATGTCTAAAGAAGTTAGTCAGAGACACGTCCAAACATTGCATTGTGCACATGCCCACATTTTGCAGTAGTTAGCATTCCATACGTGACAGGTTGCAAGCCCGTCGCAGCTTACAAGAATACTAACTGGTTTCCTCACGATGTTTTCCTTCATCGTCAACAGAATTAAATTCAAAATTAAAAAAATATTTTGCTCGACTCATTCATTGTTCTTGCGTAGGTAGGTACTTCATAAATCTTGTGTAATAGGTATTATTCTTGGTAATAATAAGCCAAGTAGTTTTTGGGGATTTACCAAAAGATAAATGCATAATATTTATATAAATAAAACCAGAAAAATACATCCATTAGCGGATGTAGCCTTTAGGACATTGTGGTTTTATAACAAGAATAGAAATCAAATCTGCACGGGAAACCCAAAAATATTAGGTAAATTTAAAATATAATTGTAACGTTGAAAACATAATATTTAATTTTAATTATGCCTATAGAAATGCAGAAAACAGGAAAACACAACACGTAGGTATTTACACATCCGGAATGCAAAAATACTAATCCAATTCTGGTGAATTCTTAACTTGATACGAATTTTCTATACTTATATATTATAAAGAGGAAAGAATTGATTGTTTGTTTGTTTGTTTGCATCGAATAGGCTCCGAAAGTACTAGACCGATTTGAAAAATTATTTCACCATTAGAATCCTACATTATCCCTGATGAACATAGGCTATAGAATATTTTTAAAATGGTTAGGGATCCGTATGAAAACTTCGATAGTGTAACCCAACGTGTGAAAAAACTCCTTATATCGCTTACGCTACGGAAATTATTGACAATAGAGCAAAGTCATGTACTACAGTTTTATAGATATCATTAATACCTACAAAAAAGTATTTAATACCATATGTCTAACTATTAGGGATCCGTATGAAAACTTCGATAATGTAACCCAAGGTGTAACACCCGTGCGACGCCGGGGCGGACTGCTAGTATAACATATAGCCGACTATGGCGTCAAAGAGGCCTGGCCTCACAGCTCAGTTGGTATTAACTCTGCCTTCTGCGCTGTAGGTTGTGGGTTCGATCCCCACTCAGGGCAAATATTTGTGTGATGAACAGAGATGTTTGTTCTGTGTCTGGGTGTTAATATGTATATTAAGTATGTACTTACAAAAAAAAAGTATATAAGTATTCTATCAGTTATCTGGTTCCCATAGTACAAGCTTTGCTTAATTTGGAGATAGATGGCGCTGTGTGTAAAGTTCGCCAATATTAATATTTATTTATTTATTTAAAGACCAGTGAGGCTATTTTGTAAAAACATGATTCGAAGGACCATTAAATGTAATGGTAATCTCAAAGATTTACAGGATTATTATTTTCAAAAAACACCGCCACTAATTAATTTCAAATTCAAAAATCATTTATTTCAATAAAATCACAAGGATCACTTTGAAACGTTTTAGGAACTAGGTGAAGCTACGCCGATTCCACGCGACCAAGCCTAGAAGAATCAAGCAACAAACACGGCTTCGGGTCTACCTTTTTTTTAATGATCCTTTTCTTAATGCTACGAGTATGTTGTCCTGTTCATACATATACATACATATTGTTCCTACATATTATCGTGTTCATATTTATTTTCGTTATTTTTCAAATTGCACAGATAATAATCAGTTAAGAAAAGTATCGAATCGGATCACTAGGTAAGTAAACATACATTATATAATACACTAGCGACCCGCCCCGGCTTCGCACGGGTAGCATGTTATTATACATATAAACCTTCCTCCTGAATCACTCTATCTATTAAAAAAAACCGCATCAAAATCCGTTGTGTAGTTTTAAAGATATAAGCAAACATACATACATACATACAGACGCGGGAAGCGTAAAGCGACTTTGCTTTATACTATGTAGTGACTAGCAGACCCGCGACAGACGTTGTCCTGTCCAAATTTCTATAATCGCATAAAGTAACGCACATTGCTGTGACGACTAATGTCATCACTGATGTCAGATGTTTTGCACACCAGCGCCACCTATATATACACTTACAAAAATCATCATCCCTTATTTTTTATCATTTTGGTGATGTTTATCGTATTTTAAGTAGTCTATGTTTTATTCTTGCATTATAATCTACATCTACAGCAAATTGCTAGTAATTTAAATAATATTAGTAATATTATGAAATTACTAATATTATTTAAAAAAATGAAAGAAATGAAAATCAGAAATGCCCATCAATGGGCATTTCTGGACAAAAAGTCCAGTTATCCCCATTAGCAGCGCATTTAGTTTGTAATGGGCATTTCTGGACTATGGGGATAGTCAATGGGGATTTCTGGACTAACCCAAGTTTATGTACCTATGTGACTATTAACCTACCACGCTAGAAGCCGCGGGCGACAGCAAGTTGTGTAAGTATTAAATGTTTACAGGATACGGGACTAAAATCCACAAAGTTACGACGTTACAACTATTTGTTATTCTGCGCTTGCGCAGTTGCAACTCGCAGTCACCCCAGAGACCTACCTCAAGTGGACGCGCACGTACGCACACACAAAGATACGCGCACGCACACGCAACCGGGTATTTCGAGACGCGTGTACCGATGTAGGATAAAGTTTTAAAATTATTATTGGTAGACGTTTTACACATCACCATCTAGTCCCAAACTAAGCAAAGCATATATATACTATGGGAACCAGATGACTGCTAGAATAATAATAACTACTTAATACTTTTTTTTGTACATACCATACATATGATACATTATAACACCCTGACACAACAAAAATCTATGTTCATCACACAAATGTTTGTGCCAGGTGGGAATCGAACCCACAACCTACACACATATATTTTTAATGCTGTCTTGAATTGTGCCGTCCCCACAATAGGTGGGAAAAGTAGAAAATGATGATGATGTTTTGAATAACAATACACAATATGTTTTAATGTAGGTTTTACTAGCTTACGCCCGCGGCTTTGCTCGCATGGCACCTGAACACAAAGTATCGTAAATGCTACTCCATGACATAAAGCTATAGGTATGTGTAGTGTATTCCAAGTTTCATCTAAATCCGTTCAGTCATTTGGGCGTGATTGAGCCACAAACATCCTGACAATCTACCAATCTTCCGCAGCTTGTTTTAATTACGGATATATAATTTTAACTATAAATACGGCTAATTACCACGTTTTTTCTTGTATTGCTAACGTTTCGAGACTTTTAAAATGCTCTTCATCGTGAGCATCACCCGCGACCGCAATCACAGCAGATCAGCGAATAATTTTAATATCTATCTATACATATAATAAAACTGTAGAAGAGTTCAATTCTGTACATTTAATAAAAACTAAGAAAAATACTCCTAGAGGCCTATAAACAAGTAACACAAGCCAAAAAAAAACATTATGAAATTTTTGTCTGTCTGTCTGTCTGTTGTCCGACTTTCACGCAAAAACTATTGGACGTATTTTGATGAAACTTTGCTGTAGCTATTAATCCTCGGCAACATATGGGTTAAAATTTATTTTGAAGATTAGAATACCAGATGTGAAACTATCTGTCGACCAGCGAAGCGGGCACGGGTCAGCTAGTAGTTAATATTAGTATTTTATAATAATATTAGTAAGATTTAATTAATATATGCATTAATACGTATTTGGGAATTTCACAGTCGTCATTCAATATTTATTTCTTATGTAGTTTCCCTTTTGTTGGTCTTAAATTAATTAATAAGTAATGGTAAAGATACCTCCTTATTTTCCTTGCTATTTATTTCAATAACTTATATACCTACGACGTGATAACATTTCTAGATAGATTTATAATCCTAAAAAGACCATTTTTTTTGTTTTAACGCTAAAATCTAAAGTGTTGAACAGATTTTTTTGACATAATTTAGTAGTAACAGTTTTACAGTTTTTCATATAAAGTTTTTTATCATATTTTCCACTAGCGACCCACTCCGGCTTCGCACGGGTTTAATACATATAAACCTTCCTCCTGAATCACTCTATCTATTAAAAAAACCGCATCAAAATCCTTTGTGTAGTTTTAAAGATATAAGCATACATACAGACGCGGGAAGCGGGAAGCGACTTTGCTTTATACTATGTAGTGATTTAGCCCTAGCAGTCTTTGTTCATACAAAAACCAAAAATATTAAAAAACAACTCAAAAGTTTCATAGATACTTTTGTTCTCTATGTTGTTTTTACATTTGGAGGTAAATTCCCAACAAATTAAGCCGAAATTTAGCTTACTGTAACTTCGGTGACAATACAATAACATGGTGACAGCAAACTGATCTAAGATCAAAGCTCGAAGGTTCAAAGGAATTTTCCCATGCTTGTTTAAAAAAAAAATCTAAAAACTAGCCTTTATTTCTACTACTATTTCAAAGTTTTAGTATTGTGTTATTATAAAGGTTGTGTATGACAGTTTTTTATGTATAAGTATGTGTGTATATAATTATTTTTTGTTAGTAGTGGTCGCCTCTTCGGCGTAGGCCTCTCCTAGACCTCCATATGGGCTTACATTTCTCAACACCTCCTTATTTTCGCTTACTAACTGAATACTAACACAAGAAAGAGATCAACCATTAATTTACCAACAGAAAATCTTTCAAATAATACAGCGAAGAAATTCCTCATTCTGCTGTCAGTACCAGCGGCATCCACGCCATTGACTTTCTTGATGCCATTAACCGAATGACCCAATGCACAAAGAACTGCCTGCTTTCAAGGTGAACCCACACATACAACCCACATGCACACAAACTGTATGTGATTCAAAATAACGACCAACCATGCAACCCCTGACAACTCACACGGCAAAGCCAAACGACTTTCAACCTTATACTGTCGCGATACGGCTCACTGCGTTTTCGCGGGTGGTTGGCGCTGATTGGTAGAGACGAAAAGGGTGCACACAGACATGTAAACCCAGACGCGTGTACTGCAGTCTGGCCACACACAAAGAAATCCTTGTAGTGATTCTATTGCAACTTTCGTTGAACTTCTAGACCGTTAATTTGTTTGTAAATATTTACAAAAGCAGACTTTTCTATAAGTATACGTTTTTTGTAAGATACATAATATACATTGATAGATTCGTGGAAAATACAAAATAATATGCTAATGAAACGCACACATGCACGCGTAGACGTATCCTGTAAGGACAATGCATTGTGTATTATGCATGTTTACATGTGTGTGCTGTGTTTCAATATTGCGTTGGCAACTTTATTTTATCATCAAACATTACGGTTAAGTTTAAAAACGTTGAATTGTTACTTTTACTGATAATCAGAATGTTTTGGTAAATAAATTTGTGTCTACGATTTGGAAGCTTTATTTTGATATAAAAATTAAAAAGTTCGATAATTACTCGTAATCTAAAAATAAAAATAAATAGGATCGCGACTGTTATCCCCAAGTACGGTAGATATCCTCTCAGATCTCCAGACGCTTAGATCCTTTGAAGATGTCTAGTGGGGGTAGTCAGACGTCCAAACATTATATTTGGCACATGCCCACATTTTGCAGTAGTTAGCATTCATTAATTTAATTAAGTGATTGTGATTGTGTATTTTTAGGCAGGTACATATTTTACCAAAGAGGGTTGACGACTGGTAGGCCAGCTGTAAAACATAAGCCAAAACCTTTCGCAACATGTTGTACCGAACCCACATGAACTTTTGAGTGATATAAAACTGGAAATATTAAAGCATAGTTAACGAACCCTGATTGCGTCAACCCGACTCACGCTGACTTAATAAGTCATATTTCTGGGAATTTTAATATTCACAAGTTTTTTGTTTTTTGTTTAATATTTGCAATTATCTGAAATTCCATATCTTCAGCCTTCAACTTCGAAGGGTTCACCGCAAGGGCTCTTGCCTTTAAGGTCAACAAACCACCCTCACCCCTAAGGGATAGATAGTGTCAGTGTCCTCGCGAAAATATGGAGGGTAACGCACCCTCGGCCATTGATATGGATTTTGTTATTTGATGTTATGCTGTTGTTTTTACTATTGACCTTTAGATCCTTGAAGATATCTGAAAGGGGTAGTCATAGGCCCGTCCACACATTTAGTACATACAGTAGAGTACAGTAGTTATCTAGTTAGTATTACATACTACTCGAAAACGATAAATCGTAACGATAGTTGTGCAAAAGTTATATCGTATCGACTATTATATAGTCTACTAGCGACCCGCCCCGGCTTCGCACGGGTAGCATGTTATTATACATATAAACCTACCTCCTGAATCACTTTATCTATTAAAAAAAACCGCATCAAAATCCGTTGTGTAGTTTTAAAGATATAAGCAAACATACATACATACATACAGACGCGGGAAGCGGAAAGCGACTTTGCTTTATACTATGTAGTGATTTGACTGGCCTCACAGCTCAGTTGGTAGTAACTCTGTCTTCTGCGCTGTAGGTTGTGGGTTCGATCCCCATCCAGGGCAAATATTTGTGTGATGAACATAGTTGTTTGTTCTGTGTCTGGGTGTTAATATGTATAATAAGTATGTATTTACAAAAAAAAGTATAAAAGTATTCTATCAGTTATCTGGTTCCCATGGTACAAACTATGCTTAGTTTGGAGCTAGATGGCGCTGTGTGAAATGTGTACCAATATTAATTATTATATTGATTACTAGCTTTACTAGCTTTTTGAAATCTTACGACTTTATCGTAAAACATTGATGTTCCTGAAAATCAGAAAAACATTTTGGACAAAAAAGTACAATCGGCTCAGAGGTTTGGCCGTGATAACGTTACAGACAGACGATTTTTAAACGATAGAAATACCGTTATTACTTTTGACAATTATCGATGTTCGACGAAACAAAATGTGTTCTTCGCAGACTCGCTGTCCACTTGTAATATTTATGATGTCATTGAACTAAGTCACTTCTGTTGTGTTCATAAAGTTTTATACTTTTATTTAGGGTTTGTAATGACCAAATCCAAAATAACGAATACAACAACCAGTTTCGAATAAATCTATATTAATATAATAAATGCGAAAGTAACTCTGTCTGTCTGTGACGTTATCACGGATAAACCGCTGGACCGATTGTTATGAAATTTCATATAGAGATAGTTTAAAGTCTTAAGAAGAACATAGGTTACATTTTTTTCAAAATTTTCGCCAAAATCTATATGCGTATCAAAAACACATGTTAGTATTCTTATAAGCGGCGATGGTCTTACAACCTGTCACGTATGGAATGCTAACTACAGCAAAATGTGGGCATGTGCCAAATATAATGTTTGGAAGTGCCTCTGACTACCCCCACTACACATCTTCAAAAGATCTAACCTTCGTATTCAAGAACGACACTATGAGAACACGCACCCACAGTGGACGAAATCTTTTTTCATAAATATCACTTTATGTGTTGAACGGCACTATGGCGCACGTTACCGTGTGCCTTTAGAGCTAAACTTTGGCTAGAGGCACACGACAATGTGCCTCTAGTCACACTATGCAGTGTCGCACAACACATAAAGTGATTTTTATGAAAAAAGATTTCGTCCACTGTGGGTGCGTGTTCTCATAGTGTAGTTCTTGAATACGAGGGTAAGCGTCTGGAAATCTGTGAGGATGTCTACCGTAATTGGGGATTACAGTCGTGATCCATTTTAAATTCGAATCGAATCGATTGTGATGAAATTTCATATAGAGATTGATGGCCATAAATGCTACATTTTTTTCTAGATTTTCAAGAATTGCGTTACGATATCGTATAACAAGTCTAATCGAATCATTAAATATTTTGAATGTACGCGAACGAAGTGGAAGGCAAAAACAAGTAACGATATAAACTGCATGTAATAATGCGTTGAGTTCAAAGCAAGTTCAAGGTAAACACATTGTTTATACCTTTCGAAGACTTTGTTTACTGATATAATGCAAATGGACCTTAACCTGAAAACACAAATACATACAGCTAATGTATAAGCGGCGATGGACTTGCTACCTGTCACGTATGGAAATCTAACTACTGCAAAGTGTGGGTGTTGTGCTTGTACTTCATACCAATAAAACACTTTTTGAGAGAACTACAACTTCTTTAATATCCTAATATAATATTATAAATGTGAAAGTTTGTGAGTTTGTATGTATATTTGTGCCTCAATCAGGCTTAAACGACAAAACGGATTAAGTTGAAATTTGCTGTAGATGTAGATATAATGCCCGAATAAACAATAGACTACTTTAAAATAAGAAAAACATCCCCAAAATAAAAAAAACTTAAAAGGGATGATGTTGGTATAGATGGCGCTGGTGTGCAACAAATCTGACATCACAGACTAATAATATTCAGTCTTTCTATTCGATTATTGAAATTTGACAGGACAACGTCTGTCACGGGTCGGCTAGTAAAAATATAAGATTTGATATTACCACTTTGTGACTTATATGTATATAAAAACCGGCCAAGTGCGAGTCGGACTCGCGCACGAAGGGTTCCGTACCATTATCTATAAAAACGGCAAAAAAATCATGTTTGTTGTATAGGACCCCTCTTAAATATTTATTTTATTCTGTTTTTAGTATTTGTTGTTAGAGCAGCCACAGAAATACATAATCTGTGAAAATTTTAACTGTCTAGCTATCACGGTTCATGAGATACAGCCCTGTGACAGACAGACAAACGGACAGACAGACAGACGGACAGCGAAGTCTTAGTAATAGGGTTCCGTTTTTACGCTTTGGGTACGGAACCCTAATAAACTAAATTACAGTTTTCTAGTGCTAAGAGTATCTGAGCTAAGCTGCTGACAGACGGGCGGACGGACGGACGGACGGACATGGCGAAACTATAAAAGTTTCTTGTAGCCTCATAGCTGGTAGTTAGCTCTGCTTTCTGCGCTGTAGGTTGTGGGTTCGATCCTCACCCGGGATAAACAATTGTGTGTTGAACATAGATGTTTGTTCTGTGTCTGGGTGTTATGTATCACTACATAGTATAAAGCAAAGTCGCTTTCCGCTTCCCACGTATGCATGTATGTATGTTTGCTTATATCTTTAAAACTACACAACGGATTTTGATGCGGTTTTTTTTAATAGATAGAGTGATTCAGGAGGAAGGTTTATATGTATAATACATGCATAATATAGTAGAGAAACACTGATAATTTTAGAGGTTTCTAATATGATGTCGTAAAAAAACACATTTTTTTGCGCTTACATTGCAAATGCTGAATGAACCCCACGAGATATATCAAAATAATGTACTACAGTATTGTACACCTTAAAAACGTCTACATAAAAGTCAACGATGGTATTAGAAATGTCTTACACACAGCGAAGCGGGCACGGGTCAGCTAGTAATATTTATAAAACAAAAAAAACGTATATATGTATTCTATCAGTTATCTATTTCCCATAGTACAAGCTTTGCTTAGTTTGGGGCTAGATGGCGCTGTGTGAAATGTCCACCAATATTTATCTAATATATAAAATTTCCATGTCACAATGTTAGTTACCGTACTCCTCCGAAACGACTTGACCGATTCTCATGAAATTTTGTGAGCATATTGAGTAGGTCTGAGAATCGACCAACATCTATTTTTCATACCCCTAAGTGATAAGGGTGGCGTAAAGATCGGGAAAAACGGAAAGTGCTTTTTTCTGTGGGATTATTGATATTTGACAGGACAACGTCTGTCGGGACAGCTAGTTTATTTATATTTTCGTCTGAAAATTACGCAATTTTGAGCGCTAATTGGCATTGAGATCATTGGCCGCCCGCCCTTGCACTGTCTCATGACGTGATCTGACGCATTCGGAACACATCCATGCAGATATTTATGCCAAAGACATAAAGACTAATTTGCTGTGACAATGTTATGCAGCATAGGTCATTGGA
This sequence comes from Hydriomena furcata, assembly GCA_912999785.1. Taxonomy (NCBI): domain Eukaryota; kingdom Metazoa; phylum Arthropoda; class Insecta; order Lepidoptera; family Geometridae; genus Hydriomena; species Hydriomena furcata. Next base: position 3,085,701 of record OU538843.1, read on the forward strand.
CCGGCTAAAAATTACGGAATTTCAACCTTATATACTAGGTATTACGTGTGGTATTAGAATATCAAATGGAAAAGTCTGCGTTCGATTTGAGGATCAATATCCTTAAAATTTTGTTTTGCAACGCGTTTTAGAGCACGTAGGTATACATCTAAATAAATAAAACACTTGCTGACTGACTGATCTATCATCGAACGGCCTAAACCACTGGTCTTAGAAACTTGAAATTTCGAGACTGTATTTCTTTTGGTTGTATTTCTTTAGTCCAATTTCCGAAATTCAATTTCTAAGAGGGTTCCGGTTAAAGTCTGTTTAATAACTCCATGACGAAATTCAAATGTTATATTCTAAGATAATATTCTTAGATAAGATAAGATAAGGTCAAGAGGAAGAAGAACAAGGTTTCGAGGGTTTCCATAAAAAACCGGCCAAGTGCGATTTGCACTCGCGCATAAAGGGTTCCCAACCGTTATCTATAAAAATCGGCAAAAACATCACGTTTGTTGTATAGGATCCCCACTTAAATATTTATTTTATTCTGTTTTTATTTTTTGTTGTTATAGCGATATATGTTGTTTTATGAAAGAATTTATGGTAAATACTTAATAAACAAAGATTTCTATTATTTTTATATGAAATACATCATCTGTGAAAATTTCTACTGTCTAGCTATCACGGTTCATGAGATACAGCCCTGTGACAGACAGACGGACAAATAAACGGACAACGAAGTCTTAGTAATAGGGTCCCGTTTTTACCCTTTGGGTACGGAACCCTAAAAACGAATATCCTTTGTTTTAGTGATTGGTCGAAACATTGAAGTTGGTTTTATTATTAGATTTTTTAACAAAATTATTTAATATTAATTTTAAAACATGCTTCCTTTAATAAAAAACTTTTTTCCTCTCTAATTTGCGTTTGGTAAATTTATTTTATCGATTTGTAACATTAATAACAATACATTATGAACGTACAAAATACAATGTGTAATATTATGTACCTTATCATTCACTACCTATGTATGAACCAAAACCCACTATCTATATACCTACCTATATATTGGCGGCCACTCATTCATGAGTAATATGTATAAACTTTATTTCTAAATATAAATATCAGAATCATTTTATTATCAGTACACTCAACAACGGAATATTAAACCTTTTTTTTATCGACTTTTTAAAAGGTATTTTAGGTTCTCAAGTCGGTAGTATTTTTTTGTGTTTGTTATATTAGAAAGTTTGTGAGTTTGTATGTGTGTTTGTTCCTCAATCAGGCCTCAACGACAAGACGGATTGAGTTGAAATTTGCTGTAAATGTAGATATAGTGCCAGAATAAGACATATACTACTTTAAAATATGAAAAACATCCCCAAAATTATAAAAAAACGCAAAAAGGATGATTTTGGTACAGATGGCGCTAGTTTGCAACAAATCTGACATCACAGACTAAAAGCATATAGTCGTTTCTATTCGATTATTAACAATTTGACAGGACAACGTCTGTCACAGGTCGGCTACTAATATAAAAACTTTTAGAATTTTATTTTACCTTCACTTTTGGTGTTGAGAGTACAAAGTTACAAACAGATACAACTCAAAATGTTCTTATGTGCTTTTGATGTTGATTGTACGAACTGATTCAACTCAAATGAAGAGAAAAAAGAAAAAGGAAAAATAAGAGGAAGGAAATTCGTAGTAAAATAAGTATCCTGATACCTAATTAGGATTAGGTAGGATGTTTGCAGTTGCAAAAACAACGATAATAAGGAAAATAGAGTGCATATGCATTATTAATTTTTTATATATAGGTACTTTTAATTATTATTCTAGTTTGAGCCTTCACCTTGTACGATCGGCACCACACTGGAGCTCTACATAACATTAAGGAAAGGATCATCAAAAAAAGGTAGTGGCGTCTAGCCGTGTTTGTTGCCTGATTCTTCTGGGCTTGGTCGCGTGGAATCGGCGTAGCTTCACCTAGTTCCTAAGACGTTTCAAAGTGATCTTTGTGATTTTATTGAAATAAATAATTTTTGAATTTGAATTTGAATTTGAATTTGAATTTGAATTTGAATTTGAATTTGAATTTGAATTTGAATTTGAATTTGAATTTGAATTTGAATTTGAATTTGAATTTGAATTTGAATTTGAATTTGAATTTGAATTTGAATTTGAATTTGAATTTGAATTTGAATTTGAATTTGAATTTGAATTTGAATTTGAATTTGAATTTGAATTTGAATTTGAATTTGAATTTGAATTTGAATTTGAATTTGAATTTGAATTTGAATTTGAATTTGAATTTGAATTTGAATTTGAATTTGAATTTGAATTTGAATTTGAATTTGAATTTGAATTTGAATTTGAATTTGAATTTGAATTTGAATTTGAATTTGAATTTGAATTTGAATTTGAATTTGAATTTGAATTTGAATTTGAATTTGAATTTGAATTTGAATTTGAATTTGAATTTGAATTTGAATTTGAATTTGAATTTGAATTTGAATTTGAATTTGAATTTGAATTTGAATTTGAATTTGAATTTGAATTTGAATTTGAATTTGAATTTGAATTTGAATTTGAATTTGAATTATTATTATTAACAGGAAATTCCAGTAGTAAAATTTAAATAAAAATATAATTACTATTGACTTAATATTTTTATTGTATCATACTTATTGTTATTACAAAAAAAAACGTATCTAGTTCATATTTATCAGTTATCTAGTTCCCATATTACAAGCTTTGCTTCATTTGAGGCTAGATGGCGCTGTGTGATAATGTCCATCAATCTATACTAATATAATAAATGCAAAAGTAATCCGTCTGTCTGTCTGTCTGTGACATTATCACGGCCAAACCGCTAGGCCGATTGTGATAAAATTTCATATAGTTTCAAGTCTTGGTGATAGAAGCTATTTTTTTTTTCAATGACAAATTTATTTTAAACTTTTTTTTTGGAATTTCATTAAATTCAATTTAGACGAAGTGATGGGCAAAAGCTAGAAATACATAAAATTCAGTTTTCCAGAGACGGGTTCATTGACCCCGGGGCAAACAGCCATCTTAATAGGTTTTATTACCTCCAGGGTAAGGACCTCGTATTTACTTCGGGGATGACTTCAACTAAAATAAAAGTAATTCAAACTTTGGTCGATTTTAGATGGTTATTTTTTTGCGATTTTGTGAGGAATTCTAATGAGTATCGGGTGTAATTTATGAGGATATAAATCTGTAATTCATTAAAATGCATCTTTATTATAAAAAAAGCCGCCGAATTGAGAATTTCCTCCTTTTTGGATGCCAGTTAAAATCGATTCTCAATTCTTCGGTGGTTTTTTTTTTACGATGTCTACGATATTCATGACTTCGGGTGCTTTTATGTAGGTTTAGTAGGTTATGGAATGGAATGCTAACTACTGCAAAATGTGGGCATGTGCCAAATATAATGTTTGGACGTGCCTCTGACTTCCCCCATTAGTTATCTTCAAAGGATCTAAGCGTCTCGAGATCTGAGAGGATGTCAATCGTACTTAGGGATTACAGTTGTGATCCTAATTTTTTTAAGTATTTCTCAAATCTGTAGACGTTTATTTTCGTTTTCTTAAAACAAAACAATGATATTAACACATCAGTAATCAACCAAGTAATATTATTTAAAAAAATACTTAGTAAAAACAGCAAAAAAGCAGAAATAGAACTAAATTATGTCATGTTATGTTTCGTAGACGCCTACGCGGTTGTTCACCCCCAAATCGTAGCGCGTAGATAGCTACGAGGTACGTAGCGATATCGGTCGTTGACCTCGGAATTGAGTATAACCCGCGGGTCAAATTGAACGGAACTCCGATAATGTTACTATGAATGTTGTTAATCGAAAGTAACACTCATAAAATATATTTTTCCTTTTCTGATAAAATGGAGTTGCTGTTTCCAATTTTATGCTAACATATAATTGATTGCATGTTCTAGATGTATTATTATTTAACCCCTTAAGACATCTTTAAGAAGCTGAACCTGGAGATCTGGGAGGATATATACCGCACTTAACTGGCCTCACAGCTCAGTTGGTTTTGCGCTGTAGGCTGTGAGTTCGATCCCTACCCAGGACAAATATTTGCGTGATAAACATAAATGTTTGTTCTGCATGGATGTAATTATGTACCATATGTATGTATTTACGAAAAAAATATATACATATAGGTATTCTACCAGTTATCTAGTTCCCATAGTAAAGTACAAGCTTTGTTTAGTTTAAGGCTAGACGACGCTGTGTAAATTGTCCACCAATATTTATTTATTTATTGAGTTTATTAATAAAATGTAGGCATGTGCTAAATATATTGTTAGGACTTGCCTCTGACTAGCCTTTAGACATCTTTGAGAATCTGAGAGCCTTGATATCTAAGAGAAAGTCTGCACTTAGGAATTATTAGTCGTGATCTTATTTTTATTTTTCCAAAATTTATTTACGCGACCTTTTTTTATTTTGTAAGTCATTATTATTTTGCAGTAGTAAAAGGTACATTAGCTTTTGATTCGAAGGTGAAGGTTTGAATCTCAGCCATTGGACCACCAATGGATTTTTCTATTCGTCGTTAACAACCTCGAAACCATTATACAATAATAGTTTTAAAATACCGAAAAAAAAAATTTACCGTTGCAGCAGAAGCTTCTTATGATCTGAGCACTGTCAGCATGATTTATTATTGCACTATCACAAAGTTATCGAGGTTTCTTTTTAACCGAAAATTGGCACTAATTTATGGTCTGGTACTAGAAAATACTACACAAATTACAACGGAGACGGCGAACTATTTATGAATGGATAGAATCGTGAAAATATGAGTAGCTATGTGGTAGGTGCATATGAATAAACGGTTAACTAAATATTGTGTTTTTTCAAGGATATTATTTTTAATTTTTTAATTTAAGTTTTAACTACTTAAATTTAATTAGTAACAGACACTGACAATACGTTATTATTTTTTTTGGTAATTAAAAACTAGTGTTGTATATGCGGTGATAGGCTTACAACCAGTCACGTATGGAAACTATTGAAAAATGTGGACAACAGCCAATTGTTTGAAAGAATGTCTACCGTACTTGAGAATTATAGTCGGTGTTTTTTAGGGTTTCGTTGTCTACAAGAAACCCTTATGGTTTCGCCATGTCCGTCTTTTGACACACACTTGGCCTTTTTTTAAACTAATTCATAATGAATAAAGTAATTGTTCGAATAATCTTAAAAAATATTGCACTTTGACTCTGCCTCTGGGGTGGAGTTCATTCACGCTATTACGTGATTCGCACTCATTTTGATAAGACCACTTATCAGTACATTGTTTGGTGAAATTTCAAGGTCAACGAACGGCATCTATATATACTATATAATATAATAAAGCTGAAGAGTTGTTTGTTTATACGCGCTGATCTTTGGAATGACCAGTTGGAATTGAAAACTTTTTTTTGTATTATGTTAGCTACATTCATGAGGAAGACTATACGCTATCTAGCATTACGCTAAAGTTTTTGGTTTGCCTATATAATGCTTTGATAATTGTCATGCTTTATTCGTGTGCGCTGGAGTAATTCAAATTCAAATTCAAAAATCATTTATTTCAATAAAATCACAAGAATCACTTTGAAACGTCTTAGGAGGCTAGGCTAGGTGAAGCTACGCCGCCACGAACCTCTAGGAATGGAGTTCCTACAGGCGCAGAGGTGATACTGCGACGTGGCGCGTCCCCGGGCTGCGGATAGGGGGCAACCGGTGTGCCAATAGCGCTCGTGCGAAGCGGGCGTGCGGTGCACCGGTAACCGGTGCGTCCAAGAGAGATATTGGGCACCGGCGCGGACAAAACACGAAGAGAGAGAGGTAGGGGGGTGGGGAAGGCTTCTCCGCGCGACCCTTTGATTAGCAAAGGGCGCAGTGGATGAAGCAGGACGTGCTCGGTGAGCAACAGCCAACCGAGCAGGGAATAGAGGGGGTGCTCTATTGCCAGCGTCCAGGGTAGGGCAAGATGATGGATGATAGAGATGAGGGATGATAGAGATGAGGGATGGGTCGTCTTCCTGAAAGTCGGGTAGGTGTCTTGGCTTGTTGATCGCGGCGGGGAGCCATGATTGACTTGCCTTGACGCCAAGCGCCCGATTAGTAGGGAGTGAGGCCAACCAAGTGGGTGGGATTAGAACACGGCTGATCCCACCCAGGGAGGGGCCCCCGCGACGGGGCACAGACTGGCGGCTTGGTGACTTCATCGTGGTTTTGGGCGATGCACTTGCCTAGCTGCCAGTTATTAGGAAGGTAGTGAGGCCTCTTATAGGCCTCCGTATGGAAGGGAATGGACTAAGCGTGGAAGGCATGCCGAGAGTGACGATACGTCGTTCAGGGGTGCTTAGGCATGGATAACACCTGACGACGCACTCGTCATCTCTTTGGCGGAGTGAAAGGGATGGGAATGTGAGGTGATGGATGCAAGACGGGAATGGAGAGGAAGAAAACCTCAGTAAAAAATTACCAGCGGCAGGAGATCTGAGAGTGATGGGACGGTGTACGCACCGTCTCCGCAACTCTCCTCCTCCTGGCGATCATGTGATTTGCCGGGAGCGAGGCCGCCGAGTGGGATCCCTTTGATCCCACTCTGGGATGGAGGGGAGGCGACAGTGGGTGCCTGCCCTACCGGGATGGTGACTGGTGGCCGTTCTGGCTTTTGGCCTTGCCACCAGTCGTGGAGCGGAGTTCGGCTTTGCCGACTCTGCTGTTTGGGTCCGTGAGTGGCTGAGGTGGGGGCTTCGGCTGCTCGCTTGTGGACCCCGGGAGGGCGATGGCACTTAAGTTAGTGCTGTCGTGAGCTCCGCGTACGTAGTGCGCGGGACCGGGCGTGGCAGTGGGTGTCATTCCCGGGACGATGCTCCTAGCAACGATGCGAGAGGGGCACCGGTGCGTTCCGTATGGAGATCCCGGAGCCCCTCGACATGCATTGAGGCTGGCCATCGGGCGTTTTAGTGAGTCGTCGAGCGCAGAGTGCTTGACAACCTCACATAACCTAGTTTGCCGCCCCTGGGCAAACTAGGTATCTGGTTGCAGATTTTACCGCCCGTAAAGCAAAAAAAAAAAGGTGAAGCTACGCCGATTCCTCGCGACCAAGCTTAGAAGAATCAGGCAAAAACACGGCTTGGGGTCTAACTTTTTTAGGGTTCCGTACCCAAAGGGTAAAAACAGGACCCTATTACTAAGACTTCGCTGTCCGTCTGTCTGTCCGTCTGTCTATCACAGGGCTGTATCTCATGAACCGTGATAGCTAGACAGTTGAAATTTTCACAGATTATGTATTTCTGTTGCTTGTATAACAACACTAAAAACAATAAAATAAATATTTAAGGGGGGCTCCCATACAACAAACGTGATTTTTTTGTCGTTTTTATAGATAATGGTACGGAACCCTTCGTGCGCGAGACTGACTCGCACTTGGCCGGTTTTTTTAATGATCCTTTCCTTAATGCTATGTAGAGCTCCAGTGTGGTGCCGATCGAATAAGGTGAAGGCTCAAACAAGAATAATAATTAAAAGTACTACTAAAGTACGTACAACAATAAAAAAAGGAACTAAAGAGCTTCAGCACTTATTATATGTAAGTTTAATGCCTTATATGTAAGTATGAGCGAGTAAAACCGCGGGCATAGCTAGTCACTGATAAATGCCAATCGCACGCTTCACGTAACAAAAAATGCTGATTTCAACGTCTGTGACATCACCGGATATTTTAGATACTCATATCACTACTGTGTGGCATTGTACTGTATACTGTAGTTAATATTAATATTAATACACATGTCTCACAGCACTATCTAGCCCCAAACTTAGCAAGGCTTATACTGGAACCAGATAACTGATAGATTAAACTTGTATACATTTGTTGTTAAAAAGGGTCAAAGAGGAAGGTTTGGTGCTTTTTCTAATTTCAACCGTTACTTACAGCCACCCCTACCTTGCCAACAATCAGATTAACATACGTGTATAATAAAAAATATGTGGGACATGGATGCTATCAATATCTGACGCGCTCAAGTATGTCCAATAGCACAAGTACAAGTCCATGGCGTTCAGAGGTTCCTTTAAATTCGCCGCTTCACGGTGTTGGAATGACCTGCCTCCGCCTGTGCGCGCCCTGAAAACAGTCAGTATTTTTAGAAGGTCATTAAAGGTCCAGTTTCTGCGAGAGCAATCTGAGTCAACATAACCAAATAGCTTACCTACCTACTAACATGCCACATCCTCACTACCAAAGATAACCTCAACTTACCCTCGTTTTATGCGCGTCGAGCATTTGCGTCGATCTCTCCTTCTCATCCCGCCTTCATGTACCAATTTTTAATCTATTTCCACATATCCAATCCATCTCCCATCCTTTCAAATTATGTAATCAATAAAATCAAATCAATATAAATCAGTAAAAAATAAATAAAAACATGTGTTACTTTTACCACAGACAAGACGGACAGACCGAGACCGAGACCACAGAACACCTATCGCTAAAGATGGATTACGTGTATTTTATTTTTTTGTTTTTCATTATATTTATTTATTTTCGTTTACCTTTATATATATTATGAATATTTATATTTACCATGCACACTCGCATACTACTTTGATATTTATTTATTTTATTGTTTAGTCTATTGTACGTAAATTCTTTAGAATTAATACTTATTTCTTATTTAGTTTATCGACTTGTTGTGTCGCCACATCGCGTCCAGGCCCCGACTGAAAACCAGCGTCGCACCGCGCTTCGCCTATTCCATAGGTTCGGTGCTGTGCGGCTCAATGCTGAGACGGGGACCTATTTGCCCCCACATGGCACAATTTGCTGTTCACTGTTTTTTGTTCTCTTTATTCATTATTTGTGTTGTGCTTTTGGAGCAAATAAATGTTTTTTCTTTCTTTCTTCTTCTTTCAATAGTTTTTTTTTTACATTTTTGAAAATCTATATATGCTCCCCCCACCGATGAAAATAAATAAATAAATATTTTACGGACTTTACACACAGCGCCATCTAGCCCCAAACTAAGCAAAGCTTGTACTATGGGAACCAGATAACTGATAGAATACTTATATATATTTTGTAAATACATACTTATTATACATATTAACACCCAGACACAGAACAAACATCTATGTTCATCACACAAATATTTGCCCTGGGTGGGGATCGAACCCAAAACCTACAGCACAGAAGGCAGGGTTACTACCAACTGAGCTGTGAGACCGGAAAAGGTATACTATACACTATATAACATTTTTTTCTTATAACCATCTAAGCTTCCCAACTAAATAGCTCTCTATGACGCTCGAGCAAATCCCCATTTAGCATCGTGGGCTCCTACAGAAGAATCCTATGAAGAAGTATTGAAAAATAAATATTTTGGATACTTAGTGTCTTCGAAGAAATTGCATTAGATTTCAGCATTTTCAGCATAAATGTCTGGTAACAAGCCGTAAAACGCAGCCAGACAACAAAGGAGACTAAATCACTATCCAGACGGTCAAGTCATGTTGTACCTTGGCTGTCTGTACCTAAACTACTTATCAATGGTTAAATAAAATATTCACACCTTTTTCGGAATAAAATGGTCACTAATTATCGACGGCATCACAGCTCAGTTGGTAGTAACTCTGCCTTTAGTGCTGTAGGTTGTGGGTTCGATCCCCATCTAGAGCAAATATTTGTGTGATGAACATAGATGTTTGCTCTGCGTCCGGGTGTTAGTATTAGTATGTATCATATGTATGTATTTATAAAAAAAACGTGTAAGAAATCTACCAGTTATCAAGTTCCTATAGTACAAGCTTTGCTTAGTTTGGGGCTTGATGGCGATGTGTAAAATATCTACCAATATTTCCATTGTGAGTGTCTGTTGAACAGCTCCTGACTCCATCATCAGATTATCTTTCTGTCACCATAATATTGCATTGTCACCGAAGTTACATAAGTATGTAGTAAGTAATTATAAACATACAATTTTGTTTTAAATGACAAAGATAATTTAAGGATTTAATTTAGATAAATTATAGACAGAAACACTATTGGTGAAACTTTTCTCGATAGATTTACTTCCCAAAGTTGGCTCTTCCAAAACACTAATTTAGTTTTTACTCAAAACTATGAATAGCTAAACTTTTCGTTAGATAATTAATCATACTAGCTATATATGAAAGACAGTTTCTTTTTAAGTTTGATGGTTTTAAAGATTATGCGTTTTTATCACTTTTTACGTCTTATCCGGGTAGAATCAACAAAAAACAAAAATTTCAAGCATTACCGAAGACTAGAATGTATAAAGCTAAAGCGGGTAAAGCGACGGGAAACGGCTAGTAGACAATCATGCGTGGGGTAAAAATATGCATGCTATATTGAAATAGATTGAATTGAAAGTCATGAAAGGCGAGGTGGGTGTATGGAAATTGCAACACTTATAAGCTTATTCATTAGATAAGACACCGTAACAACAACCGTTGTTCTAAAGGTTAATGTCCACTGCATACCTACTTACTAATGTGATACAAAAACATATCAGATTAGGTACTGGCAAATTAACAAGTATGTCAGGATGGTAGCTAGTGGAAAGATATGGTCTCTGCCTATCCCTCAAACAAGCGTGATTTTATGTACATAAGAATTAGCAAGCCAATAATAATAATATTAAATTTGTATTTTTGTGTTGTTTGGGATCCGATTGTGAAATATTAAGCTTTAAAGTGCTAAATTTTGTCAGATTCAAGTGTCCCTCCCCAATTGAGGCTCTTTAGTTATTATTTTATTGTTTACGTACTTGAGTAGTACTTTTAATTATCTGGGGGCACGGCAGTTGCCCCCGCCAAGTCTAGCAAAAAGCGGCACGGCCGTACCATCCTTTTCTCGAAGCAGTTCAGGCCATTTTCGACCCCCTATAACTTCGTTGTGGATAAAACTAGAAGCCTGAATTTTCAGTAACCAAGCAGTCACTATATAAACACGGTATATTTCAAATTTCATTCAATTTGAACCAGTAGTTTAAGAATTATAACTAGTCAAAGTTTCCTATTTTGTCACTCACTCACTCACTCACTCACTCACTGACTGACTGACCGATCATCAAAAGTTTAAGGCACTTCTAGCAGACATAGAAGCTTCAAATTTTGAATACAATTAGTGGTTTGTGTATAAATCAAGGAAAAACCTAAATATTTTGCAATTTCGATCCATTTTTCTAGATATACCGACTACATAAATAACTTTGTAACCCCATATAAATATATAGGATTACAAAGTTACATTTGCAGTTAGGCACCTAGTTATGATTATGTTCAAAGGTAACTTGTAAAATGGTCAACGGAATGATAGTAGAAGGTACCGGAAAGGAAAAAAAACCGAACAAGTGCGAGTCGGACTCGCGCACAAAGGGTTCCGTACTATTATTTATAAAAAACGGCAAATAAATCACGTTTGTTGTATGAGAGCCCCACTTAAATATTTATTTTATTCTGTTTTTAGTATTTGTTGTTATAGCAGCAACAGAAATACATCATCTGTAAAAAAAAATACTGTCTAACTATCATGGTTCATTCAGCCCTGTGACAGATAGACGGGCAGACAGACGGACAGCGGAGTCTTAGTAACAGGGTCCCGTTTTTAACCTTTGGGTACGGAACTCTAAAAACTAGGACTATCTACAAAAATAAATGAGATGCTATCAAAAACATAACTTGTAAAAAAAGCCAAGTCTCGCAACGCAACTCAGTTCTTCTATCGTAAAAAGTTGTGAGATCCATGTAATACCAAGTCGGTTAATTTAATCAGTCCCTACTTTAAGGGTCCTTCTGCCTTATGTTATTACGTAATTAGCTAACCTTTACGTAATAACTTAAGACAGAAGGACCCTTAAAGTAGGGACTGATTAAATTAACCGACTTGGTATTACATGGATCTCACAACTTTTTACGATAGAAGAACTGAGTTTCGTTGCGAGACTTGGCTTTTTTTACAAGTTATGTTTTTGATAGCATTATTCTTGTTTGAGCCTTCACCTTGTTCGACTGGCATCACACTGGAGCTCTACATAGCTTGAAGGAAAGGATCATTAAAAAAAAAGGTAGTCCCCAAGCCGTGTTTGTTGCCTGATTCTTCTAGGCTTGGTCGCGTGGAATCGGCGTAGCTTCACCTAGTTCCTAAGACGTTTCAAAGTGATCCTTGTGATTTTATTGAAATAAATGATTTTTTAATTTGAATTTGATGTACGATTGGATTTGGAGGTGTGAAAAAATTCACGGTAGTAGTACATATAACGAATTTAAAAGGAAAACTATCACGGCTAAGAAGACTTACAAGTTTATGAGTAATCATCGACCAACTAAGAAAATGTATTTTCAAAGTAGCTCAACGATTACTCGTAAACTGGAAGTAAACTTTTTAGTACAAATATCGTTGAATTACTTATATGACGCTGTTAGCTGTATAAACTAACCTATATTGCGCGTGGCTTGACACGCACTTGGCCGGTATTTATATATATTATAAATGCTAGTAATATATTCCAATAAATAATTTGTAGGTAAAGTCCAAGAGATATTGAAAAAATAAAAATAAATAAATAGGATCACGACTGTAATCCACTAGTACGCTAGACATCCTCTCAGATCTCCAGACGCTTAGATCCTTTGAAGATGTCTAGTGGGGGTAGTCAGAGGCACGTCCAAACATTATATTTGGCCCATGCCCACATTTTGCAGTAGTTAGCATTCCATACATGACAGGTTGCAAGCCCATCGCCGCTTATGAGAACACTAACTGGTTTCCTCACGATGTTTTCCTTCACCGTTATAAGCACGTATTTTTGATGCGCATATAAATTTTTCGAACAGAAAAATCCATTGATGCACGCCAGATTTCAATTCAGATTGAAAGTCGAGGTACCTCACACTAGGCCAACACGGCTTTTGCATAATCTAAACACGTAATAAATAATTTGTAGGTAAACTGGCCAAGAGATTTTGAGTGGGAATAATACGCTACATAGATAGCACATGCTACCCACACGTGTAATGAGAGCGATATTATCAGTGTCAACACAATTAGGAAATCTTAGCGCAATTTGTTGTGCAATGTGCTTGGGGCACGGAGTGTGCACGTGTTGGTATTATAGGCACCCACGTACGTTCTATGGGGTTTACTCTTGAAAACGATTAACAATAGGTATTTCGGGCGTCTACTCCATTGGGATTATAATTTCTATTAGTCGTCCGGTCATCCAGTACAATAACCTTTACCAGACAACTCTTTAGGTTGTTGAAATGATTAAGACGCTGCCAGTCGTCGATTATTTTTGTTCGAAACGAAAAAAGAAATACTTGTGAACAAGCCACATCTCCTACTTTATAATGTATAGTATATGTGAATAAAGATGTACCCATCTTTAATCACTTCGATAAATAATCCTACCGACCGCTGCAATGATGACAAACACACGTCCGCGCGTGGTCCGCCTTAGCTTTTCGAATAAATTAATGATATAAATTATGTATAATTACTTATCAAAAATCTATCCTAATAGAAATCTAGATCTACATATTACCTATCTTTAACAATAAATCACAAGTTGATTTTAATAGTAGGTATATAAAATATTTCGATCATAAATTCTAAAACGTATCATTTTGAAATAATATTTTTATCGTGAAAAGTTTCTGCTATTATGTTTTCAGCTTAATAGAAATCTAGGTAGGAACCTGAAGTAATATACTTATAAAAATAGGAGATGTGGCTTGTTCAGAAGTATTTCTTTTTTCGTTTCGAAAAAGAGCAATCAGCGACTGGGAGCCTCTTAAATTACTATTGAAACTCTGTATTACGATTACATACGCGTGACTTTTTAGTAATTACTAGGATCATTATAAAATCCATTTAGTGTCGCACAGGGTCACGACGGTAGACATCCTCTTAGATCTTCAGGAGCTTTGATCCTTTGAAGATGTTTAGTGGGAGTAGTCAAAGAATTATATTCGGCACATGCCTACATTTTGCAGTAGTTAGCATTCTATATGTGACAGGTTGCAAGCCCGCTTAGAAGAATACTAACTGGTTTCCTCACGATGTTTTCCTTCACCGTTTTGATCACGTGTAAACGATCTACAATACCTATAAGAAAGTGAAACAGAATGACAACTGTAGTCAAGTAGACATCCTCTCAGATCTCCAGGTGCTCAGATCTTTGAATATGTTTAAAGTGGGTAGTCAGAGGACAATACATTTAGCACATGCCCACATATTGCAGTAGTTTGCATGCCTTACATGATAGATTGCAAGCCTATCGCATGAGAAAGGTCTATAAGATAATGGTCTATAAGGTATTTCCAATCGTTGGTTTGATTCGGTTCAATAACTGTATATTCTAGGTTATTTTTGTTTTCTATTAATTTCTAACTAGATATTTAAGTTTTTTTCATTTTCTCTCAAACAAGTTTTTCTTTTTTAATTCCTATTGGCGAAAACATACTAGTATTAGTTTTATTAAGTGTTTTTTATTTAGATTGTAAAACTGTTTGTTTTTCGAATGAAATAAAATAGTCAAGCGATCTAGATCACTATCTTGCAAGAATCTTCGAGAAGCTGGCCCTATTCATGGTAATTATAGGAATTTCTGTGTACGACTACTTTTAAGAAGCCAAACTTTTACAAGCATGTTTTCATTTTCTCTTGACCCCACTAGAGTTCGTTGCTCGATGATATTCAGATTGTTCAAATATTCTATTTCTGTACGCGCTTGAATTATTTTAGTTTCTAATGTATTTTACGGTTGGTGAATTGATTCAGAATAATGAATAACGTTTTTGTTTTCAAAATAAATGAATATTGGTGGACATTTCATACAGAGCCATCTAGCCTTTAACTTAGCAACGCTTGTACTATGGGAACCAGATAACTGATAGAATACTTATTTACTTTTTTTTTTGTAAATACATATTTATTATACATATTAACACCC
Source organism: Hydriomena furcata (assembly GCA_912999785.1). NCBI lineage: Eukaryota > Metazoa > Arthropoda > Insecta > Lepidoptera > Geometridae > Hydriomena > Hydriomena furcata. The sequence goes on from OU538843.1 coordinate 3,100,722, forward strand.
AGACAGAACAAACATCTATGTTCATCACACAAATATTTGCCCTCGGTGGAGATCGAACAATTTATTTAATAAATACTTTATTGCACAAAAAAAAACAAAATAGTTGCACAAAAAGGTGGGCTTAATGCTGTAAGCATTTACTGCCTGCCAACCTCAAAGGTAACAAAAAATAAGGTTGGCGTGCTAGTAGTTAAAAAAAAACAAATTAAACAATATACCTAACATTACCTAAAGTATAAAAATAATAACTCCTATAAAAATAACAATATACAATATTAATACTTACTTACTATAAACTACAAAAATATTATTATTTAATAAACTTAGGATAACTGATTGATTCAGGCGTGACTTTGCGGAAATCCATTTTAAAAAACTAAACGGACAAAGATATATAGCAACAAATTCCGCCAATCTGCTCCCAAAGAGTCCAACCTAATGTAAAATACTCCAGTAGAAAACTGTCCTGGAAAGAACCTGGAAAAGTATAGTAAATTGGTACAATAAAATAAGAATACAATAGATAAGAAACGAAAATAAAATTAAATAAAAACTGTAAATAAGACAATAAAAATAAAATAATACAATAAACAAGATAATAAATACACTAATACCCAAGTAAACAAAATTAAATAAATAAATTTAGAGAACCTGAAAAAAGTACCACAAATTAACCGCACCTCCCTACCAGAAAACTGAAAATATGAAGTAGATACTCTTAGGAAACTACTCAACTAGAACCCCAAAGAGTCCAACCTAAGGTAAAATACTCCAGTACAAACTTTCCAGCAAAGAACCTGGAAAAGAAATTACTGGACTTTTCCAGGTTCTTTGCTGGAAAGTTTGTACTGGATTATTTTACCTTAGGTTGGACTCTTTGGGGTTCTAGTTGAGTAGTAGTTCTAGTAGTAGTAACTCTTTGGGGTATTAGTGTATTTATTATCTTGTTTATTGTATTATTTTATTTTTATTGTCTTATTTACAGTTTTTATTTAATTTTATTTTCGTTTCTTATCTATTGTATTCTTATTTTATTGTACCAATTTACTATACTTTTCCAGGTTCTTTCCAGGACAGTTTTCTACTGGAGTATTTTACATTAGGTTGGACTCTTTGGGAGCAGATTGGCGGAATTTGTTGCTATATATCTTTGTCCGTTTAGTTTTTTTTTAATAAACTTAATAAAAACTATAAGATAATAAATAATTATATAAAATAGGTATTTTTCTTTTCGAAAAATTGTGCTTAAAACTGTGAACGTCATTGAGAAACGGATTTCTTATATCAGCAGAGATTGGCTTGCAACCTGTCTCGTATAAAATGGTACCTACAGCAAAATATGAGCATGAATCAAATGTAATGTTTAAACATGCCTCTGACTACCCAATTTAGACATCTTCAAGGATACCTGAGAATTACAGTCGTCATACTATTTTGTAACGTCTATAAATGGCTAAAATACTATAGCATAAATTTATACGTTTATATAGGCAGAGACGCCTAGGATTGCGTTAGACGTAACCTGTTCCTACCCACCTGGCCAGAACAGTTATCCTGTAATCCTACTAACATAAAAATGCAAGCATTTACCGCCACCTGGTGGTATAATTGATATCTATGCGACCATTGATAAAAACTCTCCCTTTGATCAAACATATATGGCGGTAGAGGTCTGAGGACGGTGGACACAGCGACCAGAGAACAAGAGCCATTAAGAAAACCTAGATTTCTCCGAAAGTGTTATGAAGTTATAGGTCTGGGAAGAATGGTGTAGCGGATGCGATAATGCCAGAAAAAATGCTGTATGTCCGCACAAATGATATTATGAACGCTCTTGATTGGCTTAAAATGAGGTTTTAATTATCTCATTTCCATTGTGTTTAACTCTTATTAAAACAAAGTACGTAATCTACATTTTTTTTATACCATTACTTTGAGATGTTTCAAACAAAAAGAAAAGTGTCCATTCTCGTGTATCACACCAGTTTGAATGTTTGTTTAATCAACAAAATAAAATAGATGAACCGATTTAAAAAAAAAACTATCCAGTTTGTGACCTGAATTTAAACAGATTTTTTTAAAGAAAGGCGTGGGAGGAACCTCTTTGGTTTATTTAAATATTGTTCTATATATAAAAATTTACTATAACACTACACTGTTCAAGCCCTCCTATACTTATTTCAGGACTATCGATGACATTTAAACGTCAAAAAATTTATAAGTTTGATTGACGCACAAAAATACCGGGCTTGAAGAGGATAGGCTTCTCTTATTGTCTTTTTCTTTTACTTCAAGTTTTAAACGTATATTTTGGTGGCATTTGAACATGCAATATAATTTTTTGCCTATTGTACAATATATTTTTATGTAATAAATAACTTTTTGACATAATTATCTAGGTTGATTTGGAAAAACATTTTAAAATGTATGTCGAAAATTTCCAAATACTCGTAATCAATTATGTCTAAATGGTTGCTTAGCTACTCAAGCAACAGCTTTTTGTCACTTAACAATTTTTTGAAATTAGTATTAGTATGAATACCGTCTCAGTCTAAGACATCGACTACATAGCCATGTAGGCATGTAGTCGATGGTCTAAGACGAGTAATAAATATTTTTGATTAATGCAGAATCGTTTTTTCTCAATAACCGCAAAACATACAGTTTTGTTTTTTATGACAAAGATAACTTAAGGATATAAATCTAGATAAATTATAGACAGAAACACGATTGGTGAATCTTTTCAAGATAGATTTATTTTTTAAGTTGGCTCTTCAAAAACACTAGTTTCAGTTTTACTCAAAACTATGAATAGCTAAACAGTTCATTTTTATATAATTCGTTAGATAATCATACTAGCTAAGAAAACTATAGACAGTTTCTTTTTAAGTTTGATGGTTTTCAAGATAATGCAGTTTTATCACTTTTTCCGTCTTAACCGGGTAGATTCAGCCCAAACATTTCACATATCACCATAACTAAGGATTTTACATCTGGACCTAGATGTATGGACCTATTGTCTCTACTTAGTTCAACCTGTGATGTAGGTTGTCTATTTTTATTAATTGCAGTCCCGCATTGCACCTGGCTAAACCGTTATATCTGGCATAATCTTTGGAGGCAATTTACACTATGCGGAAAAATCGAAGTTATACCTTCGATTAAATAAAATATAAATAAATTAATAAAATAAATATTGGCCGACTTTACACACTTGCCATCTAGCCCCAAACTAAGCAAAACTTGTACTATGGGAACCAGATAACTGATAGAATACTTATATATTTTTTGTAAATAAATACCTATTATAACATATTACCCAGACACAGAACAAATATCTATGTTTTTCACACAAATATTTGGGTGGGGATCGAACCCATAACCTACAGCGCAGAAAGCATAGCTACTACCAACTGAGCTGTGAGGCTAGTTAATAATGTATCCTATATTCAATTAAAATAAATAGGATCACGAATGTAACCCCCAAGTACGGTAGACATCCACATTATTACAACAACGGGAAATTACTCACGTAAATGATAAATTGTCAATGAGGACACCGACAATGTTTCGATTCATCTAGAGAATCTTCTTCAGGGTGAGTGGACCATAACGCGCGCGCGCTACCCTGCTCGCATTGCCCGTTGTTGTAATAATGTGTAGTACAACTCACGAAAGTTTTGAAAGTGACGGTAGACATCCTCTCAGATCTCCAGGCGCTTTAATCCTTTGTAGATGTCTGGAGAGGGTAGTCAGATGCATGACATAACTACCCGTATATATCATTGTTCAGGCTTCATTTTTGTCAATTCTCGTTGAAATTAAGAAATATAATGCAGAAAACTATTCTTTTTCACTTAAAAAGTGTGTATGTATTTACAAATAAATCAGTACTGTATCAGTTATATACAACGTGTTACAAAATATAATTAACTAGCTGACCCGTGCCCGCTTCGCTGTGCGTAAGACATTTCAAATACCATCGTTGACTTTTTTGTAGACGTTTTTAAGGTGTACAATACTGTAGTACATTATTTTGATATATCTCGTGGGGTTCAGCCAGCATTTGCAATGTAAGCGCAAAAAAATGTGTTTATTTACGACATCACATTAGAAACCTCTAAAATTATCAGTGTTTCTCTACTATATTATGCATGTATTATACATATAAACCTTTCTCTTGAATCACTCTATTTATTAAAAAAAACCGCATCAAAATCCGTTGTGTAGTTTGAAAGATATAAGCAAACATACATACAGACATACAGACGCGGGAAGCGGAAAGCGACTTTGCTTTATACTATGTAGTGATTATAATTTTGTCAACCCTAGTAAGGGAGGTACCCTGTCATGTGAGGGAGCCAGATTATTTAACAGAAAGGACTACGTACCTATTTTACCTAATAATTGTCTACTTTTAATAGTTTTTATATTTTTCATATATAGTTTTTTTTTTGTTTTTTTGCAATAATACGGTTCTTAAATATTGTGAATGGACTCGTTAAGGCCCTATCTAACCCCCTTTCGGCTTTACGGGTAGTTTTGTAACAACCTGTATATTATAGTTTCCATAGTACAAGCTTTTCTTAATTTGGGGCTAGACTGTGTGAAATGTCCACCAATATTTATTTATTTAAAAAGGATCGTCTAAGCCGATATCGGCTAGATGTATGTAGGTTAAGAAAGGGCAAATTACAGTAGGCTGTAAAGAGGCTCGAGATGGTTATGCTATCGCCCACCTGCCGAGTACCGACCACTTTTTGCCTGAAGTAAAATAGCTGGTAATTGTCGACTGGCTCTGTCCCAAACTATGTAGAACTAGCAGACCCGTGACAGACGTTGTCCTATCAAAATTTCTATAATCGCACATTGCTATGACGACTGTTGTCAACACTGATGTCAGTTTTTTTGCACAACAGCGACATCTATACCAAAATCATCTCTTATGCGTTTTTAATAATTTTGGGGATGTTTTTAATATTTTAAAGTAGTCTATGTTTTATTAGGGCATTATACCTATGTCTACAGCAAATTTAATCATAATCCGTTTTGTCGTTTTGGCCCGATTGAGGTTCTATTAAAATAAGGTTACTTCCAATCAATTTTCGAAAAGGAATTTGCCTTGTAATTTAAATTTTCCAGGAATTTTGATTCTTTCACGAGCGTCAATGACCGGCAGTTATCAATATTAGGCAACTGTCAATATTGACATACTTTCAGATCTCCAGGCGCATCCTTGAAGATGTCTTAAGGCGCTCCCAGTCGACGATTATTTTTGTTCGAAACTAAAAAAGAAATACTTGTGAACAAGCCACATCTCCTATTTTATAATGTATAGTATATGTGAATAAAGATGTACCCATCTTTAATCACTTCGATAAATAATCCTACCGACCGCTGCAATGACGACAAACACACGTCGGCGCGTGGGTCCGCCTTAGCTTTTCGAATAAATTAATGATAAAAATTATGTATAATTACTTATCAAAAGATCTATTCTAATAGAAATCTAGATCTACATATTACCTATCTTAAATCACAAGTTGATTTTAATAGTAGGTATATAAAATATTTCGATCATAAATTCTAAAACGTATCATTTTGAAATAATATCTTTATCGTGAAAAGTTTCTGCTATTATGTTTTCAGCTTAATAGAAATCTAGGTAGGAACCTGAAGTAATATACTTATAAAAATAGGAGATGTGGCTTGTTCAGAAGTATTTCATTTTTCGTTTCGAAAAAGAGCAATCGTCGACTGGGAGCCCCTTAAGGCGCCAGAGGCACGTCCAAACATTATATTTGGCACAATACCCACATTCTGCAGTAGTTAGCATTCCATACATGACAGGATGCTAGTTTCACTAGTGTTACAATAACTTAAAATAAAAATATTTCAAAAGCTACATTATTAGCGATAAATACCTTCTTTTATTATACTTACCTAAGAGACATTATAACACTCAGACACAGAATAAACATTTATATTCATCACACAAATGTTTGTGTGGTGAACCTAAGCCGTGTTTTCTGAGTAGGAGGTACCTCGACCTTCAATCTGAAGGTCGTGAGTTCGAATCCCGGCGTGCATCAATGGATTTCAAAATTTATATGCGCATCAAAGACACTTGCTCAAAACGGTGAAGGAAAAGAAACCAGTCAGTATTATTATAGGCGGCGATGGGCTTGCAACCTGTCACGTATGGAATTCTAAATAATTCAAAATGTGGGCATGTGCCAAATATAATGTTTGGACGTGCCTCTAGCTAGCCCCTCTAGACATCTTCAAAGGATCTAAGTGTCTGGAGATCTGAGAGGATGTCTACCGTACTTGGGGATTACAGTCGTGATCCTATTTATTTATTTTTATTTTTACAAATGTTTGTCCTGGGGATCGAACCAAGCTATGAGGCTAAGTAAAATATTTTGCGCAACATTTTGGTATCTAACTGTCCGCAACGAAGGGCCCGTGAAGCGCCGCCGCCCTTGGTGTCGGTACACCGACCCCGCCCAAGGTCGGCACACACACGCAGCTGCACACACCAACACGTATGTGTGCAGTGTTTATTTAAATCGTTGTACGGCTTGAAGGGTTCTGCCGACACCTCTAGGTATTTCCACAGCGAATTTACAAGTTTTTATGCAAGGGTAATGACATTTCACAGATGCAAAGGCGAGTGTTCGATGCTTGGAAACTTAGACCTTGCTTACTTTTTGAATTACGCGTCAAAAAAGCTGAACCGAGAGACATTGTTATTGTCCCATAGAAAAAAGTTACAACAACTAAAGTACTTTCACTTTTTCTCGAATTTTACTATTATTGGCAACTTTTTCCATTTTTCTTCGAGCCTTTTTCTGATAAAAATGAACACAAAAAAAAATCTGCTGAGTTATATTCGAGTGTTTGAAGACAAAAGATTTTTATATATGAGTTTTGTTATAGATACTTAATTATTTGGAGCACTTAGCTTCAGTTTCTGGCGTTTTTAAATTGCTATTGAGTATAGAAAATGACAAAAAAATATATCCTGGCAGGATTATTATAAATTCAAAATCAAATTCAAATTCAAAAATCTTTTATTTCAATAAAATCACAATGATCACTTTGAAACGTCTTAGGAACTAGGTGAAGCTACGCCGATTCCACGCGACCAAGCCTATAACTCGACCAATGTCATGCTACAACGTCACAAAACTCGTGCCTGCTAGTGTTTAATAACTATATTATTTGACACAAACTTTAGTATTCTTATAGTCCGCTTGAAGTAACAAGCTTGTGTATTTGTGTAATAAAATAACCATACTTTATTTTGCATTCTACAAACAACCAACTATACCAGACCTCTTTAAACTCTTCAAATATGCATCATACATTAGCATACTCAAGGAGTACGACGTAGGAAGTGTCCAGTTATTCTGGTCATTGTTTGTGTGTGTGCAAGAAGGAAAATGCAAATCATTGTGGTGATATTTGAAGCGATATCCGTTTAAAAAGTAGCTAAAGTTTTACACGGGTCTTTATCACCTTCAATTTATTTTAAAAACATTTATTTTAGGCGTATACATAATTTATATCATTAATTTATTCGAAAAGCAAAGGCGGACCACGCGCCGACGTGTGTTTGTCGTCATTGCAGCGGTCGGTAGGATTATTTATCGAAGTGATTAAAGATGGGTACATCCTTATTCACATATACTATACATTATAAAATAGGAGATGTGGCTTGTTCGCAAGTATTTATATTTTTGGTTTCGAACAAAAACAATCGTCGACTGGGAGCGCCTTAAATATGAAACCGACCACATTTTTGACCATTACACACACGTACCATCTCTGATTGCATTGAATCACTGCGAATTTCTGGCCGATGATGCAAACACTTACGCAAGCGGTCGCTAACCGCAAGGTGATCCTGCACCCTTCAAGGTTAAGGACACTAAGCTCTGATGTACCAAATAAGGTTTCTGCAAAAAAATATTTTCTCAAACAAAAATAAAAAATAGGATCACGACCGATCCCCAAGTACAGTAGACATCCTCTCAGATCTCCAGACGCTTAGATCCTTTGTAGAGGTCTAGTGGGCGTAGTCAGAGGCACGTCCAATCATTATATTTGGCACATTTGTATCAGTTAGCATTCCATACGTGACAGGTTGCAAGCCCATCGCCGTTTTTAAGAATACTAACTGGTTCGCGATGTTTTCCTTCACCGTTTTGAGCACGTGTTTTTGACGCGCATATACATTTTTCGAATAGAAAAATCCGATTGAAAGTCGAGGTACATCCCACTCGGCCAACACGGCTTTTTCAAACAAACTTTTGTAAAATCCTTCAATAAAAAAAAACTCTCTAGTTAAGTATTCATAACTTTCAAAAGCAAGAAGCGCTTGCTAAGAACTATCTACTAATTAGAAACAGGCTACATTATTAGGCAGCTGATAAAAAAAAGTGTAACCACAAAAATGCCATGAGCTTCGAATCCCTGGTGGGCGATGATGCAATCCCAAGTTCGTCGACCGCGAGGTGACCTGGTCCTTCAAACCTTTCCAAGGTTGCAATCCAAGGATAGCAGCTATCGGCATTGTTTTTAGATAATGCCTTGTTTACGCGAAGCGATAATGGATTTCCTACTAATTCACTAACATATCACAGTCTAGATTGTCATCGCTTGTAAAATTATCAAAGACTTCAGACGTCCATCACCGATTTTTTAGCTGGCTTATTTTTCGACAAGCTTTTTTGTAAAATCAACCATTGTGCGCGCAATCACCTGTCACATTTGTTATCGGAACTTGACAAGAATGCAAAGTTTTTACTCAATCGAAGTATTTACTAAGTTCCGTTGTGAGTGACTGTTGAACAGCTCCTGACTCCATCATCAGATCAGCTCACTGTCACCATATTATTGCATTGTCACCGAAGTTACCTAAGTATACCGAATTTCAGCTCAATCGGTTGAAGATAACTACTCCAAAATTAAGTTGCAAGATTCCATCATAACAAACATAGTTACATAGTGTAAATCGTCTCTTCAGGGTCAATAATTAATCAAATTCCATTAAGTCTTCATACTTTTATCCATATTTTCACAGCTCAGTTGGTAGTAACTCTGCCTTCTGCGCTGTAGGTTGTGGGTTCGATCCCCACCCAGGGCAAATATTTGTGTGATAAACATAGATGTTTGTTCTGTGTCTGGGTGTTAATATGTATAATAAGTAAGTATTTACAAAAAAAAAAAGTATATATAAGTATTCTATCAGTTATCTGGTTCCCATAGTACAGCTTTGCTTAGTTTGGGGCTGGATGGCGTTGTGTGTAAAGTCCGCCAATATTTATTTATTATTTATTTATTATCGCTAAACATCCAATTCACTTCCCTCCAAAACCTCTCTGTCAGAATAACTGTCAGAGTGACAGTTGACTTTGCTCAAAAACCAAGCATAGAACCAAACGTGTATTCTACCTACGATAAGCGTACCACTGAATTAGTACTTTACTTGTATATTTTAGTATGCCGTTACAATAGATACATACACAAAAGCTTGTAAAATCTATGATTTTCATAGCTATTAACTTTAGAGAATACTAATTACATATTAACTATTATAGAATCTAGGTTTAATAATCATTTATTCTCAAAAAGATAATAAATATCACTTACATGAGAATCATTTACATAGAAAAAATATTAAGTATAGGTCGTTCAAATTAAGGTTGGTAGGTACACAATTAACGCATCTTTATATATATATCTCTTGATAGGTAAGTACATAGGTAGATAGATAATCCATCAGTAAACATTTGTTCTAATGAACTGAGCAAGTCTTGTTTTAAATGCGTTGATTGAGTTTACATTTTTAATTTCTGAGGGTAATCTGTTATAAAGCTGTGCGCCTTCGTAGGTGTAGGTGTAGGTAAAGGTACCAATACTGCATTGAAAGCCATAATAATGATAATCATAGATTCTTACGAAATAAGCCAGCTGATGAACCCTCGTATTCAAGAACGACACTATGAGAACACGCACCAACAGTGGACGAAATCGTTTTTCATAAAAATCACTTTATGTGTTGTGCGACACTGCATAGTGTGACTAGAGGCACATTGTCGTGTGCCTCTAGCCAAAGTTGAGTTCTAAAGGCACACGGTAGCGTGCGCCATAGTGCCGCTCAACACATAAAGTGATGTTTATGAAAAAAGATTTCGTCCACTGTAGGTGCGTGTTCTCATAGTGTCGTTCTTGAATACGAGGGTATGTCTAGTTATCTTGTACCGTCGATTTTCATTCCAAAGATCATTCGTTCGAACCTAACTATGCATTTTTTTTTTCTATTTAGGTACATATTACATGCGCCATAGCACTTGTATGTACATACATAGTGTTTCATCGTGAGGTTATTTTTATAAACGGTGATTAGCATGCAACTTGCCTGCTATTTATAGCGATTATGACGTGATTGAATAACAAACAAACATCCAAACTATCGCATTTACAATATTCGACTGGCCTCACAGCTCAGTTGGTAGTAGCTCTGCCTTCTGCGCTGTAGGTTGTGGGTTCGATCCCCACCTGGGATAAACATAGATGTTTGTTCTGTGTCTGGGTGTTAATATGTATAATAAGTATGTACTTACAAAAAAAATATAAGTATTCTATCAGTTATCTGGTTCCCATAGTACAAGCTTTGCTTAATTTGGGGATAGGTGGCGCTGTGTGAAATGTTCACCAATATTTATTTATATTTAATTTTTTATTTATATACTGGTGACCTGTAATACAGGTGTATACCTTACTATATACTTACCACTAAGCCTTATATACTACTGTTAATGCTTACCTTTGTGAGAGTAAATAAATAAACTTTATTATTATTATTATTTATTATTAGTGTGATAGCATGTTCGACTATCAATCTACATAGCTTGTCCTATTCAGTCACCTTATTTTAAATTAGCCATGTAGAATTGAAAGCGCTCCTTGTAACCAACTTTAAAACAGAAGGAGATTCTCAATTCTGATGTATTTTTTATGTTTGTTACCTCAGAACTCCATCATTTATTACTGATTTGGAAACATATTATTCGTTGGGGAGGTTATATTTTCCGTTTGATTCCATTAAAATTTGACGAAAATGTACCACCTCTGAAAGTGATTGAAATTTTGTATTTAACTTATAATAATTGAGTAATGTAGTCGTAATTATGAGGAATATTAATAATTATAGACTATCAAAATAAGGTCTGTTTTGTTTTTAGTTTTTGAAATGTAATTATTTAAAATCCTCTTAATTCCTTGTGATTTGCCTACCTCAATTCTACCCGTAATTTTCTTCGGAGCCTCCTAAGGGCCGTATTTAACACATTTTATAACATCTAATTAGATCTGAAAATATCAAATCAGCGCAGCTCTCAAACCGGTGCAGGCAAAAAATATTAGGCCACAGTTATGTAAAAAGCGGGACGCCATTAATGCCACCAAACGTTTGTCCACACTGCCGAGCCTATTGCGACGGGTGCGAAGTCTTTAGTTATTGTTTGACAGTTCGCGTCCATCGCTACCACCGACACCGCCCAATTTATAAATATTAAATATTAAATTAAATTAAATATTAAATATTGGCGGACTTTACACACAGCGCCATCTAGCCCCAAACTAAGCATAGCTTGTACTATGGGAACCAGATAACTGATAGAATACTTATATACTTTTTTTTTTGTAAATACATACTTATTATACATAGTAACACCCAGAGACAGAACAAACATCAATGTTCATCACACAAATATTTGCCCTGGGTGGGGATCGAACCCACAACCTATAGCGCAGAAGGCAGAGTTACTACCAACTGAGCTATGAGGCCAGTCAAAAAAAAGTCAATAAAACTTTTCGTGTGTAGATATTGGGTCCACAGAGAACTCTCCAGTTACATAAATGAGTTTTAATGTCTTTTTCAAGTTTCTGTTGGTAAGAACGTTTGATACAAACTTGGTCCTGGTTCTTTTGATAGATCAGTATTGCTATCCAGCTTAGAAATGCCACCAGAGCGTCTCACACACGCTACCAATAAGTATAAATAGATTAGTTGAACTATTAAAAGACTGTTTGCAACGATCTTTAGATAGCTCAACTATTTTTACACATACATTAGGTGTTGCCTACAGACTTATAGATCAAAAGACTGAGCTCACTTAAAGACTGTCTATATGTACGAGTAGATCAGTTTAACTATCCAAAAACTGTATGATAACAAAAAATTTAGATAGCTCATCTATTTCTTTGATTTGAAGCACATAGAAAGATACATAGAAATCTTAGCTTAAAGCCTGGTAAGTCTGGTAAGTAGAAAAAAAATAAGATCACCACTATAATCCTTAAGTACGGTAGACACTAGACATCCTCTCAGATCTCCAGGCGCTCAGATCCTTGAAGATGTCTAGAGAGGTTAGTCAGGCACGTCCAAACAATAAATTTGGCACATGCCCATATTCCACACGTGACATGTTGCAAGCCCGTCGCCGCCGGTAGACGCTGGAAAATTAGCGTAACCTGTTTTCTGCGTAAATCCGACGCGCAAGCGTTGCGTTCATCGACCGACAAGGTGACCCGCCATTGTCTGCGCCGACGCATCTTCAAAACAATAGCACACGTCGAAAGACCACACATTATGCAGCTATTTAGTTGTTACTTTAGACGTTATGCAAATTTAGTTAATAAGCCATGAAGAGGGCCCTAATTTACCAGAATATCAATTCTGGTTCCCTCAGCAGTACGCTAAATACTCATGTATTTAGCATACTGCTGAGCTGAGCCTTTTTGACGCGACACAAACTTGTCAAATGGGTGGTTTTTAGGGTTCCGTACCCAAAGGGTAAAAACGGGACCCTATTACTAAGACTCCAAATCAAATCAAAAATCATTTATTTCAATAAAATCATAAGGATCACTTTGAAACGTCTTAGGAACTAGGTGAACGCCGATTCCTCGTGACTAAGCCTAGAAGAATCAGGCAACAAACACGGCTTGGGGTAAACCTTTTTTTTTCAATGATCCTTTCCTTAATGCTATGTAGAGCTCCAGTGTGGTGCCGATCGAATAAGGTGAAGGCTCAAACAAGAATAATAATTAATAGTACCACTCAAGTACGTACAAGAATAAAAAAATAACTAAAGAGCTTCAGCACAAATACAAATAGCAGCTCCCCTGTCCGTCCGTCCTTCTGTTTTTCACCAAGCTGTATCTCATGAGCCATGATAGCCAGCTCATGAACCTTGATAGGCAGTTGTTTTTTATAGATGATGTATTTTTGTTGCCACTATAACAGCAAATACTAAAAACAGAATAAAATGAATAAGTGGCAGTTCTATACAACAAACGTATTTTTTGCCGTTTTTTTATAGATGATGGTACGGAACCCTTCGTGCGCGAGTCCAACTCGCCTTTAGCCGGCTTTATTTGGTCGGTTATAACTTAAAATAATATTAAATTCTCTGATACTAACTTGTTTACAAATTACAATATTTTGAGTATTATTTTTATCCCGAACGTATTTTATTTGCGTATGTAAGGCTTGTTACGTCATATGATAAACATTGTATTATGTAATTAAGGTGATGAATGAAATTTTTGACGTTTTGTATGGGCTGAGTCTACCCGGATAAGACGGAAAAAGTGATAAAACTGCATTATCTCGAAAACCATCAAATTTAAAAAGAAACTGTCTGTAATTTATTTAGCTAGTATGATTATCTAACGAATTATATAAAAATGTACTGTTTAGCTATTCATAGTTTTGATTAAAAACGAAACTAGTGTTTTTGAAGAGCCAACTTTGGAAAATAAATCTATTGAGAAAAGTTTCACCAATCGTGAGTCTGTCTGTAATTTATCTAGATTATATCCTTATGTTATCTTTGTCATAAAAAAAAAAACTGTATGTTTTACGGTTATTGAGAAAAAACGATTCTGCATTCATCAAACACATTAATTACTCGCCTTAAGTTTAATTTGTAAGGAGATTAAACAAGGAAAACATTGAGTCAGATCGGTGGACCGACGTAATACTAATTCGCAAAAACATTTCTGGTAATAAGATCTAAATATACTTGCTTCCCGCGGCTTCGCTCTCGTGGTACCTAAATTAATTCTCGTGGTACATAAAGTATTCTATTCGTTATTCCAGGACATAAGCTATGTATATTCAAGGTTTCATTCAAATCCGTCCAGTCGTTTGGGCGTGATAGAGGTACAAACATACAAACAACCTCACATCCTGACAAGCTTTCAATATATTTTAAAATAGGAGAAGTTTCTCAATTCGTCTGATTTTTTTTGTTTGTTACCAACTTTGTCATTTATTAAATGATTTGGAAAATTCATTAATTCACAACAACCACTAAATGATAAAAAAACGCAAAAACGATGATTTTGGTATAGATGGCGCTGGTGTAACAAATCTATTATATTTTCATATCAAAATATTTTTCCTGCCGTATTCCAAAAAGATATCTTATTTGTTTCAAAATACCGCAAAACTGCAGTTCATATATTATTACTAGTCCATGTATGTCCTCGTATTTTTGTTATTATTTGCAATACTTCTACGAATTATTATTATTATGTTCATTTGCAGTAAATAATAAAAATATGCCATCAATGTTAATTAACTATTAATTAAATTACGATTTTATTATTTTTCAAAATAAGGAAACAAATATTCTAGGTCAGTTCTGGTAACATATTTTTATCCTCAAATATGAGATCTATACACATTTTTGTGCATTGATTTGAATAACATACAAATCACGCCATCAGATTTGGGCAGAGATCACGGCTTTCCACTTGCTACGATCCTAACATGCTTCTTTAGCTCCATTCACTCTCATCACATTCCTCATGCATGCTCGTCGGTTTAGAGTACTCTTGACCTGGCCGTTTTTCAAAACGTCACCAATTTGATCCAGGAAAATACGCTCAGGTCTTCCTCTTCCAACGCTCCCATTCGCACTCACCTTATATACTTGTTTTGTCAATCTTTCTTCATTCGTTCTTCTCATTCGATTTAAATAACTAGTAGCGTAATGCTACTTCATTGTAACATCACAACGCTATTTAGTGGTGTGATTATTTTTCATTGACTTGATATACTAATGACATCATTTTGTATTAAAGAATACTATATTTTATCAAAAAAAATAATGTCTATGATATTCAGGGATAATGCAGTTTTTGACTAGCTAAAGAATTTTTAAAATTATTTTAGTAAAAATGTAATAAATCAAAATGACACAAAGTCAAAGTTTGAAAGGTTTAATATAAAATCACAAGGTTCACTTTGAAACGTCTTAGAAGCTAGATGAAGTTACGCCTGTTTCAGCCTGTTTCATTTCCCTCTATCAGACGTCATCTCATAACTCACTCCTTTCTTACTCATGTCATCTTTCACACAGTCCAGCCATCTTTTCTTTAGCCTACCTCTACTTCTACATCTTACCACGTTAATTCCTAACATTTATCTCTGGAAAATATTAACAGAGTACAAACAAAAAAAGACACAAAAAATAAATTTATGATGTTTAAAACAATTGTCTTATTACAAACAAACGCAAAAATATCCGTGGCTAAAGAAATTTAATCGACCGAAATAACAGAGAGTACCCTAAAACAAATAAATTGACGCTTTTTAAAACAATTGTTCAGACAAACACACAACTCTTCGTGGCTAAATAATTATAATCACCCGACAAAATAGAGAAGCGCATAATTTAAATCGTCGGACTCATTTCCTACCGCCACCAACGGACCTTCGCCAAAGGGAAGGTCTTTGGTTCATCGGCCCCAAGGTGACTCCAAAGTCCTGACGACCTACCCTAACTCCCTGTTCCTAGAACATAATATCGCCTGGAGCAGATCCGACCATAGTTAAGGTCGCTTGTCCACTATAGCAATCGTCTTTGAGACGAAAGAGCTCTAAACAAAAAAAATGAAATTTAAAAATAATCAATATTAAGACCTGTATAATGTACATGTTGCAAATAAAAAAATAGCATTACGACTGTAAGTAATCCCCGAGTACGATAGACATCAGATCATCAGGTGCTCAGATCCTTATAGATGTCTAAAGGGGTTAGTTAGAGGCACGTTATCTTACATTTGGCTCATGCCCACATTTTGCAGTACTTTCCACACACGATAGGTTGCAAGACCGTCACCGCTTACGTCAATACTTACTAGTTTCCTCATTTAGGATTTATAGTAGTTAAAAATAAAATGTGAGTGAGAGGTCCGTTTCTCTTTCGAACTCTTTTTATTGGCAATCTCTTGAACTAGTTTCAGATTTTTTGCCGTTTTTTATAGATATTGGTTCGGAACCCTTCGTGCTCGAGTCTGACTCGCACTTGGCCGGTTTAATTTTTATATTTAATATGCATCTAACACAAAATTTACCGAACATTTACAGAAAACAGACGAGCCATCTAATAATTTACTGTTGTGTCTGCGCGACGTCAGTTCGACTGGCAGACGATGCCGCTTCATTGGATAGTCGACTTTACATACAAGGCTGTGGTTCGGCAGACGCGCAAAAAACTGTTATACGATTGCGTAAGGTCAGGGGGACGTGGTTTATGTTTAAAATCGTCTGTCTGACCTTGCAATGAATAAAGAAGCATTCTATTGGTGTAGGTTTGAAGAAAAGAGATTCCGTCTTTGCGGGGATGAAAAGGATTCGACCGTTTGTTGCTAAGCTGGAGACTAAAGCACTTTCATTTTTTAAACGAATTCTAAAGAGAAGTTATCTGGGGGCATGGCAGTGCCCCTCCATCCAAGCCAAGTCAATTTATTATTAAAAACATAAAAGATGTTTAATATTGATATGGTCACTATAAGATGTAAGGTTATCTAAATACGTAATAACTTAAGACAGAAGGATAAGTAGGGACTGAATAAATTAACCGACTTGGTACCTATAACATGTATCTCACTACTTTTTACGGTAGAAGAACTGAGTTGCGAGACTAGGCTTTTTTACAAGTTATGTTTTGATGGCATCTATAAATATTTGATTACTCCGTGACGGCTGGTTCGTTTTAAATACTATTTTTGCACTTTTATAGACTCCACACTGTATAATACACTGTATATGCAATGTTGGATAAAGTTTTACGAAATATATATTTTCTAATTTCTAAATTTGGGTAAAACAGAAAGTGTTTTTTTTTTCAATTGTATTATTGAAAATTAATAGTAATTACAAATGTTTCAATAAATCCAAACATAATGGTAGTAAATAACTAATTAAGATATATATAGTTTTAGGGCAAAATTTGCAGTAAAAGCTTTTTTTTAGCTTTTAAAATGTATCCCATAGTAATCCCGCCCATAAAAAAAACAAACATTTAAGTTAAATGAGGTGTCAATCTACTTCATAAATGAGTATTTTCGATTCTCAGTTAAAACCACAATAAATCAGTCAATTGACGTCAATCGAAAATAACACTGTTACTCATTAAAAAACTTTGTTTTTTGTTCAAAAGTTAATTAAAAAGGTAACTATAGACATTTTCGTAAATGTATTAACATTATTATTGTGTATATTCCTTATTAACCGACTTCAAAAAGGAGGAGGTTCTTAATTCGCCTGTATGTATGTTACGCGATTACTCCGGCGTTTGTGGACGGATTTACAAACCTTCCGAGGTGTTCCCATTACCACCAAGTCAGCATCTGATGATGGGATCCCAGGGAAATCGAGAGAAACCTTCAAAAATTATGGGCATTGATAGTGGTTTTCAACTATAGACCTTGCCCTTCTTTCATTGGCATATATCGAGTGGAGGGCTAGCCGGGATAGGGCCCCTAAATCTCGCGGAGGGCAAGCTCCGCTTGGGGCTTGATGGTACTATGAAACGATCACCAATATTTATTTATTTTATATACACTCTTAAAGGAATAAACTTGACTTTCATTCCGAACGTCGTGGGTTCGAAAATCCTAAATCCTAATCCTAATAATAATATAAATGTTAAAGTTTGTGAGTTTGTATATATTAATATGTTTATACCTTAGTTAAACCTAAACGACCAAACTGATTAAGATGAAATTCACTGTAGTATGTAGATACAAAATCAGATAAACAGAAGGGGGAACTTATAATCCGAAAAACAACCCCTATATGATAAAAAAATGCAAAAAGTATGATTTTGGTATAGATGGCGCTGATGTGCAAAAAATTTGACATCTCAGACAGAAAACATTGAGTTGTCATAGCAACGCATTCTAGCAAAAAGGTTGAATCCTACACTACTATCCTATAAACCAAACGAACGGTATTGGAAATTTATTTTGTCAAAAAAATCTGACTTCAATTTGAATACCGAATGATACGCATTCTAACCAATTCGTAATAAAATCTCTTTTAATCAAAAAATCGGACAAAAGTTTTGACTACTGAATGATACGCATTCTACCAAAATTCGTAATATATTTTATTTGTTCAAGATTTATAAGTAAAATTGGAAGTTTTCTGAAAGAGTTTTTTTCTATGCGCTTCCTAAAATTTGGGCAGGACAACGCCTGTCACGAGTCGGCTAGTTACATATAAATACTAATACTACGAGCGAAAATGCGGGCAGAAGTTAGTATGTATTAGTTAGTTTTTCGGTTTTATCATATTAATATTAAACTCAGATGTATGTGTCAAAAGTCACGTTCGTTCTGTGGGAAACGGGATAAACCTACGCAAAAGAACTTAATGCATAATTAATAATAATAATTTTATTATTATTTGTATGAATTTACTAATAAAATATACGCATGCTTATATTAGCAGAATCTAATTATGTTAGTCAGTGTTCAAAGTCCATATTGTTGTTATGTAGCTATTTAGTAACAACCGACAATGAGGACTTTTTTTAGAGCTGTATTGGCCGAGTGGGAGGTACCTCGACTTTCAATCTGAAGGTGGATTCGAATCCCGGCGTGCATCAATGGATTTTTCTGTTCGAAATAATATATGCGCATCAAAAACACGTGCTCGAAACGGTGAAAGAAAACATCGTGAGGAAACCAGTTAGTATTCTTAAAAGCGACGATGGGCTTGCAACCTGTCACGTATGGAATGCTAATGCAAACGGCAAAAAAACACGTTTGTTGTATGGGAGCCCCACTTAAATATATATTTTATTATTTTTAGTATTTATTGTTATAGCGGCAACAGAAATACATCATCCGTGAAAATTTCAAGTGTCTAGCTATCAAGAGATACAGCCCTGTGACAGACAGACGGACAGCGAAGTCTTAGTAATAGGGTCCCGTTTTTACCCTTTGGGTACGGAACTCTAAAAAACGAATATTCACTTATCGATTGGTCGACACATTTAATCGATTTTCTTATTCGTTTTTTAAACGTTATTATTAACAAGATGAACTAGAATGGCCTGGCTAGATGGTAGTCGAAATGCGCTATAAATCACTACACCTTGCAGTCCCCCATTCCCAGAAGGTCGTCTAGACGACTACGCTGCCTATACAACTACGTAGGTACAGGAGAGTACGTGAATTCGATCAGAAAATTAATACAGAAGACATAATAATAGCTATACATTAGGGTGGAGCGGTCTTGTATGGAGTTTTTTTTTTTCATTTTTCCTTACGGGATAGTGCGCAGTAGATGTTCCTATAAGCATGCATTACGTATGCGAAATTTGATTTAATTATGATATCTAGAAGTACTGCCCCAAAGCGATCAAAGTTCTGAAAAAAAGGTATTTTTGCCCTTCCTATGAAAGGCTATAACTTTTAAACTTTTACGTGTTTAAACAATGGGTACTGTGCGATAGATGCTTCCTAGTGTATTCAATAGGCACGCAAATCTTCATTTAATAATAATTAGTTTGAGCACTGCCCCAAAGAGCTTAAAATTATGAAAAAAACGTAAAAAATACCAATTTATCACTATGTGTTACAAATTCTTCAAAATGTGATAATTTAAATAAAAATATTGTAAAATTGATTTCTAGTGATTGTATTTCTAGCGATAATATCTTTGTTTAAGACTTCATGCGCTTATTTGCCGTTTTAAGTTCGCCAAGAAGTTGAAAAAATAAATAGATGAAAAGGACGTAATGTTGGGAAAATCTTGATGTGTTTTGGTAATGACGAGAGTGTTATCAATACAATATTCAAAGGAAGTGTGCCTGGAGCTTGAAATAGACAAACTTAAAGTTGTTCTTTTTTCAATTACAAGCTTACGAATTGACATTTGAACAAAATAGACAGTACCAGTACAAGTGGGACTCGAAACTTTAGAGGGCCAACCGGGAATAATTTAAAAAAGTCGAAAATGTTCGTGTTACCTATATATTTCAATGCAATACAATGATAAGTGTTCCTTGCCTAAGGTATTAGACCACATAACGACTTGAGCACGTACCGACTATAAAAAAAACCTGTATGATATGTTTTAATCAATCAATTGAGGATCATACAACAGCTTAGCTACAAAAAAAAATCTATCTGGGACAAGTCGTGTATTCCAGGTGGCTGACGATGGCAAATCTTATCTTGAGATTACCTTTCGTCTGACGAACCTTCGGAAAACTTAATGTTTGATAGAATTCCTCTAGTAAGGGTAGCGCCTATGTGATTTGCCATAAAAACACGTCCGCATCGCATCTACGGTCCGCGACACTTACACCAAACCAAGATATCTTCTCCTAAGTTTGAAAACGAAAATTGATGCTGTTATATATAATGCAATGGCTATTTTGGACACCAGCAAAATATAAATTTGGCTGTGCTAATCAATGCAAAAACCAGTATAAAAATATTGGCGTTGAGAAAAATATTAAAAGCGCGAAACAAGACAACCTCCTCAGTACGAACATTTTTAGTTACGAAGTTTAACTTTGATACGGAATATTACGAGAACTTCAATATAATACATTAGAGTGAGGTTATATACTGTGACTAGATGCTTATTCGGTTAAAAAAAAAATATATTCGGATAATGTGATTTTTAACTGCATTATGAAACTAGAGCTGATTGACGATATAGTTTTACCTCTCTTAAAAGTCTTCCCTTGTTATCCTAGAACTATAGAACTCTCTGTGAAATTATCACCAAAGCTTATGCTGCTGTCTGTTGGTATATTAGAAAAAAAGTATTCATCAAAAATAGTAATCAATCGAGAGTAAAAAATACAGTTTTCGATAATAGGACGTACTACAATCTTTAGTGAAGTTTCAACATTTTTGTCATATTTGATTAAAAATTATGTTCTGATATTTCTTTAAATAAAGTTAAAAATCATTAGTTTTTCTGTATTAAATGTGTTTTTAGAACTGTTCCGTTTAATATTAAAGCTTATTTTATAATAAAAATTGATTTTTTTACATAAAAACGTCTCGGAGAAAATTGTGCCTTTTTCAGGTTTTTTGTTTTTTTATATTGGTCTTGGGGCAGTACTTCCCAATTGTTTTTTTTTTAACTTTGTACACTATTATAATCGCATTGGATAGGAACATCAACCAAGCACTATCCCATTACGAAAATCAAAAAATCGATTTTTCGCTCCACCCTATATACATGCCGTGTTGGCCGAGTGGGAGGTACCTCGACTTTCAATCTGGAAAATGGATTTTTCTGTTAGAGAAATTTATATGCGCATCTAAAACACGTGCTCAAAACGGTGAAGGAAAACATCGTGAAACCAGTTAGTATTCTATAAGCGTCGATGGGCTTGCAACCTGTCACTAACTACTGCAAAATGCGGACATGTGGCAATTATAATGTTTGGACGTGCCTCTGACTACCCCACTAAACATCTTCAAAGGATCTAAGCGTCTGGAGATCTGAGAGGATGTCTACAGTACTTGGGGATTATAGTCGTGATCCTATTTTCTTTTTTTATTCAATATAGCTATCCTTAGATACCAATGCCCTAAATATTGGTGGACATTTCATAAAGCGCCATCAAGCCCCAAACTAAGCAAAGCTTGTACTATTGAAACCAGATAACTGATAGAATACTGAAATTCTTTTTTTTTTAGTATATTTAATACATTATATCACCCACACACTATATCATCATAATGATGTAGTTTCTCATGAATCACTCTGACTATTTGTGAAAATTGCATGAAAATCCGCTTAGTAGTTTTTCAGTTTTCAAATTCAAATTCAAAAATCATTTATTTCAATAAAATCACAAGGATCACTTTGAAACGTCTTAGGAACTAGGTGAAGCTACGGCTACGCCTGTTCCTCGCGACCAAGCCTAGAAGAAACAGGTAACAAACACGGCTTAGGGTCTACCTTTTTCAATGATCCTTTCCTTAATTATTTTTCAAACTATCGTTTATCGCAGACAGACAGACAGACACGGCGGGAGACTTTATTTTATAATTATTTAGTGATGTAGTGAGTGTAGATCTATCAACGAACAGTCAATATCACGGATGATAGATAAGTACTTAAAATTTTAATTGTATTTATTTTGACATGTAGGAGTGCACAAAGAAAGAGATTCCCGAAAATCTACCCTTGGGGTGTGCAGCACCCCCGGGGGTGCAGCGGGGGTTAAAGTCTCTGAAAATAGCTTCACGTGATCGAAGTTGCCAGATTTACCAGTTACCAACAGTAACATAATAGAGGTATTAATAATCGCAAATGAATTGACGTGTTTGGGGATATGGACTACGTATGAGTATTTGTGGGTGTGTGTTTAATTTCGTATTATTAAATGAATACACAATGATACAATGTGTGTGTGTTTTAATGTACGTACACAATACGTACAATGTACAAAGTAAACTTGTAACATTCATTAATGTATTGGCCTAAATAAATATGTTCATAACCTAATACCATGATATTATGAGGAATGGAGAAGTAAATATATTAACAGGAAAAATAATTATTCTCGGTATGAACCGTTTAGGTATGCACAATAAGGAAGTGCTGTTGTTACGTAAGCGCATGCGCATATTGAATGACCTTAGTGCGGTATTGATGAATAGAAATGATTGAAATCTGATCGATCCTATTCGTTTAGCAAACAGTAACGATTTTACGTTTTTTTTTTAGTTTGTTTGTTGTTTGCCTCTGACTACCCCCACTAGACATCGTCAAAGGATCTAAGCGTCTGGAGATCTGAGAGGATGTCTACCGTACTTGGGGATTACTGTCGTGATCCTATTTATTTATTTATATTTGTTTGTTGAGACAACAGCTAAATAAAGTCAAATGCGTCGCTAAATAAAGCCATTTTTTTTCTCTTGGATGATTATTATTATTAAAATATATTGATTAATAAAATGATAAATTATTGGTTAAGAAAACAATAATAATATGGGGCACAATAATAGGTGAATTTGTAAAAAAAAACAGTGTTTTTAGGGTTCCGTACCCAAAGGACCCTATTACTAAGACTTCGCTGTCTGTCTGTCCTTCACAGAGCTGCATCTCATGAACCGTGATAGCTAGACAGTTGAAATTTTCACAGATTATGTATTTCTGTTGCCGCCATAACAACAAATACTAAAAACAGCATAAAATAAATATTTAAATGGGGCTCCCATACAACAAACGTGTTTTTATTTGCCGTTTTTAATAGATTATGCTACGGAACCCTTCGTGCGCGAGTCCTACTCGCACATGGGCGGTATGCTGGCTCTGTAGCGCTTCCTCGAGCGTCTAATCTGAAGTCGCCCTTACATGGTCCTACCTGCTTTTATTTTATTTATATGTAGATAGGCTTGTCACTGCAACATAACAACAATTTTACTGCAAGTCATAGTAGGTGACAAATAGTCACTTCGCAACAAAGTCTAATTGAATCATTCTGTTATCGTGAATCCAGAGGAAAATAAAACCACATTGATTTCAGCTCAGGAGTAGTGACGCACACAAGTATATTTAGGTTGCTACACAGACATACCCATACATGGTTTTGTGATGCACAAGTTTGGCTTTGAATTCAAATCATCAAATCAAATCATCATTACAGCCGTAGGGCAAAATCAAAAGGTATTTCTATACTAATATTATAAAGAGGAAAGATTTGATTGTTTGTTTGCATCGAATAGGCTCCGAAACTACTAGACCGATTTGAAAAATTATTTTACTATTAGAATCCTACATTATCCGTGATGAACATAGGCTATAGAATATTTTCAAAAACGTTAGGGATCTGTATGAAAACTTCGATAATATAAACCACCGTGTGAAAAAAATTCCAAAATAAATCCTTATATCGCGTATGCTGCGGAAAGTATTGTCAATAGAGCAAAGTGATGTACTACAGTTTTAAAGAAGACATCAATATCTACAAAATAGTCTGCAATACCTTAAGTCTAACTATTAGGGATCCGTATGAAAACTTCGATAATGTAAACCAAGGTGTAAAAAAATTACCCATAATATCATTATTACACCCGTGCGACGCCGGGGCGGACTGCTAGTATTACAATAGAACCACAAAACTAACTTTAAAGGAGCTAGGTGAAGCTATGCCTTTTCCTCGCGACCAGAACCTAGAATCAGGCAACAAATACTGCTTGGGGCCTATCATGTTTTTCAACGAATGTAGAGCTTCAGTGTGGTGAAGGACCAGCCGTGTTTGTTGCCTGATTCTTGGCGGTCACGAGAAACAGGCGTAGCTTCACCTAACTCCTTTCTGTTTTAAAGATCCTTGTGATTTTGAACCGACTTCAAAAAGGAGGAGGTTTTTTTTCGCCGGCGTTTGTGGACGGATTTACAAAATTATTTTCTATTTGAAAGCCTATACTTCCGAGGTGGTCTCATTACCACCAAGTCAGCATCTGATGATGGGTTCCCAGGGAAATCGAGAGAATCGATTCCCCTGGGATCAACCAAAATTTATGGGCATTGATAGTGGTTTTCAACTATAGACTTTGCCCTTCTTTCATTGGCATACACCGAGTGGAGGGCTAGCCCCGGGGTAAGGGCCCCTAGATCTCGAGGAGGGGGGAGGAGCTCCCCCCTCCACGAATTTGAACCACCTATGAGTATAAGGCACAGACAATTAGGGTTCCTGGGTTTTTCACTATGTATTTTAAAGCACTACAATTTTTTATTTATAAACATGAAGTCGGTTTTGTTTTAGTTTTTTAAACGTAATTATAATTAAATATATACATTTTGACTTTTACTTAAATGTCTAAGGAAAAGTCAGAAGAACGTCCAAAAATTACGATTGGCATGACGACTTTTTGCAGTCAGCATACCACACGTGACAGGTTGCATTCCCATCGCCGGCGCCGCTTATATAAGAACACTAACTGGTTTCTTTAGCGTTTTAACTTCGTAAGCGAATGCAGTTTTTTTTAATGAAAGAAAACATGAAAAAATTGAAGAGTCTGTACAAAAGGGTCAGAGTGTCAGACAAAGAAAGACAATACTGTCTACCGAGTTCTTTGTGAAGTACTTGAATGTCCTTGAGGGGCGCCCATTGGTTTTATAGTCTGGTTTAAGCATCTGCTTACGTTACTATGATTAAACTTATAATATTTATTTCGTGAGAGATATTTTGTTACCGCGCATAAAATTCTCTGAATATTCTATTTGACAGTATGAAAAATTAAGTGTTGTTGATAGTAATCTATGTAAATTATAACTTCATAAAGCTTTATAGAGTAAAATAACTTGAAAATAAACAATGATTTATCAAAAAACCCATAATTAAAAATATCTATTTTTAACCGCCAGTCACGTGTCACAAAACGGTCAAGATTGGTCGAATCGACGATGACGTAACATGCTTATCAATAAGTCATTGCCTGCCTTGAAAAACTTGACGTTTGTTTATTTGTTGACAAGCATGTAACGTCACAGTGCGATGCCATTTGCATAAAGAAGCGTTTTTGCGGTATATTTAATTTACATTTTTAGGGCCAATACTTAACAGAATTGAAAATAATATTTTTTTATGGGTTCCACAGTCACTACTGAATAATCTAGAATGGTTTTCAAAATCTTGTCAATAACCCATTCCCTTCAAATCATTAAAATACAAGCCCCTCTAAGCTTTTTAGAACGCTCTTACCTAGTAAGTATTTCTACCTACATATACAAATTGACGTCTCTAAGTGCGTTGTAGAAAGATAAGTATGAACTTATAGCTGTCTACAGCGGGCATTAGTGTCAAAGATACAAGCATAATGGTCACTGCTACATTAGATATACAATAATACATACATACATGAAATCCCGGCCGTTTTCTCGAGTTGCAATAAATCAGTTTAGCTGGCTTATTTTGCTTATGGCTAAAAAAATATGATTATTATAGCCATTTTACGAAATAAGCCATTAGGTATTTTTTACCACAATACAAATTTAAATGGTCGATGTTTTTCTTTTTTTACATTTCTCACATCGCCATCTAGTCCCAAACTAAGCAAAGCTTGTATGGGAACCAGATAACTGATATAAAACTTATATACTATTTTTTTTTGTAAATACATACCACAGAATAAACATCTATTTATCACACAAATGTAAAACCTGGTTGGGAATTAAACCCACCACCTCCAGCGCAGAAGGCAGAGCTACTACCAACTGAGCTGAAAGGTCAGTCACGATGTACGAACAAAAGCTTTGCTAAAATTACACACTAAATCGGAACCAGACAGACAGACAGACTACATACCTACAATACATAAGACAGCCTAAATTGCATACAGATTAGCAAGTCAAAGAACGTTGTTCCTGGAATGTTGAGTCATGCGTCGCGACGCTCCCCCCCCCCCTAATCCTTCCCCCTTTAGTCCCCTTCACCCCTAAAACGGTACCACACTTGCATGTTAATGCATTTATTAGGAGAGGCTATTTTTCATAACTACCTACGTTGTTAAAAAAAGTAATAAGTAAGTAGGTGCTTAGATCCTTGAAGATGTCTAGTGGTAGTCAGAGGCACGTCGAAACATTATATTTGGCACATGCCCACATTTTGCAGTAGTTAGCATTCCATACGTGACAAGTTGCAAGCCCATCGCCGCTTATAAGAATACTAACTGGTTTCCTCACGAAGTTTTCTTTCACCGTTTAAGTACGTGTTTAGATGCGCATATAATTTGTTTGAACAGAAATATCCATTGGTGCTCAATCCGGGATTCGAACCCACGACCTTCAGATTGAAAGTCGAGGTACCTCCCATTCGGCCAACACGTTGTTAAAACTAAAAAGAAAACCTACGAAAATGTATCGAACAATCGAGAAGTTAAAAGACGATTAATTTTTTGTATTTTTGTGAAGAAACTATTAGTTACTAATAGTTTATCCAGTTTTTCTCGGTCACAATCAACATTCGAGGTCTCTGCCTATCCCTCTGAAAAACAGGCGTGATTTTATGTATGTATGTATCTACACAATAGAAGATAATCCTCCAAATCGGATCACTAAGTAAAAATATATGCACGGTCATACATATAAATAAGACAAAATAAGTAGGTATATTATATACTCTCGACTGACCTCACAGCTCAGTTGGTAGTAGCTATCTTTTGCGCTGTAGGCTGTGGGTTCGATCCCCACCCAAGACAAAAATATTTGTGAGATAAACATGGATGTTTGTTCTGTAGGGCGATATATTTTACAAAAAAGCGTATATTAAGTATTCTATGAGTTATCTAGTTCCCATAGTACAAGCATTATATGTTTGGTCTTTTTTGAATTTGTGCTGAAGCTCTTTAGTTATTTTTTTATTGGTGTACGTACTTGAGTAGTACTTTTAATTATTATTCATGTTTGAGCCTTCACCTTGTTCGATCGGCACCACACTGGAGCACTACATAGCATTAAGGAAAGGATCATTAAAAAAAAGGTAGACCCCAAGCCGTGTTTGTTGCCTGATTCTTCTAGGCTTGGTCGCGTGGAATCGGCGTAGCTTCACCTAGCTCCTAAGACGTTTCAAAGTGATCCTTGTGATTTTATTGAAATAAATGATTGTTGAATCTGAATTTGAATTTGGGGCTAGATGGCACTGTGTGATAAATTGAACCAATACTTAAATTCAAAAATATACCTATGCGTCGAATTGAAATCCTCCTTCATTCGTCGGTTAAAATTGCCTATTGTTCTTTTCGGTGCAATCCAGGGCACTGTGAACTTTCCTCTAATTAGTAACATATTTGCGTCACAGTGATTATTATATTTCACAAAACATCATTTATTTAGTAGTAGCCGACCTGCGACTTTGTCCTGTCTTGTGTCATCAAAACGGATGTCAGTTTCTTGCACACTAGCGCCATCAGCACCATTTTTCTAATTTTAAAGTATAGACTATGTTATATTCGGACATTAGGTATATTTACATCTACAACCAATTTCATCTTAGTCCGTTTTGTCGTTTAGGCCTGATTGAGTCACAAATATACAAACTCACTAACTTTCGCATTTATAATATTATTAGGATTATTCCAAGCGGAAGTTTTAAACGGCGTGCGTCAAGTTTGTATGACTAAATCACGATACATACCACAAGAACCTAAAGTAATAACAAAACAATATTACTTGCGTTTGTGAAAGTGACGTTATGAGTTCATATTGCATTGTCACTTATCGTGAGTAGTAATTTTAATAATACTTTTGAGCTTAACTACTGCAAAATGTGGGCATATGCTAAATGTTCCGTACCCAAAGGGTAAAACGGGACCTTTTTACTAATGTCCGTATAGATAGATAGATAGAAAACTCTTTATTGCACACCACATAACAATAACATGAAAAAAAAAAGCAACACAAACCAACATTGGAGTACAATGGGCGGTCTTATCGCTGGGAGCGATCTCTTCCAGACAACCTTTGGATGGACTGGACATAAAGTGTACGATATACGACGGTGGTGCAGTCAAAAGCGTGTACCTACATACATTTAATACAAAATAAACCTAAAAATATCTTTAAAAACAAATAAAATTAAAATACCTAATCTATACTACTCAGAGGTATTTAAAAAGTGACTGAGTAATAGCCTTTTGAAAATGTCAATAGATTTAGCAGCTCTGACATCAAGAGGGAGAGCATTCCACAGACGGACAGCTTGTACAGTGAAGGAGTTTTCATAGAAGGTCCGTATGTCTGTCACAAGGCTGTATCTCATGAACCGTGATAGCTAGACAGTTGAAATTTTCACAGATGATGTATTTCTGTTGCCGCTATAACAAATACTAAAAACAGAATAAAATAAATATTTAAATGAGGCTCCCATACAACAAACGTGATTTTTTTGCCGTTTTTTATAGATAATGGTGCGCGAGGCCGACTTGTACTTGGCCGGCTTTTTCTAAATACTAGCTGACCCGACAGATCAGCCATCATTAAAAGAATCATTAAAATCAGACCAGCCGTTACGGAGTCATCTTTGTACATACATGAAAGTATTTAGACAGTGAAACATATAAAGTGTTTTAAAATAAACCCGGCCAAGTGCGAGTCTGACTCGCGCACGAAGGGTTCTGTACCATTATCTATAAAAAAAAGCCAAAAAAAATACGTTTGTTGTATGGGAGCCCTACTTAAATATTTATTTTATTGTTTTTAGTATTTGTTGTTATAACGTCAACAGAAATACATAATATGTGAAATTTCAACTGTATAGATATCATGGTTCATGACAGACAGACGGACAGCGAAGTCTTAGTAATAGGGTCTCGTTTTTACCCTTTGGGTACGGAACCCTAAAAACAACTCTGATATGAGTCACCGAATAAAATTAACATCTCCCAGACTTTGTCACACAAAGGGTAGGTAGGTCCAAACCAAATTAAAATATCAAAGACTAATGGAAACCCTCCCGACTTTGTTCACTTGAAGTTATTTGCAAACAGACTTGAACCCCCGCTGCACCCCCTTAGGGGTTAAATTTCGGAAATTCCTTTCATAACGCACTACTAAAAATCAAAATGAATAAAAATAGGATCACGACTGTAATCCCCAAATACGGTAGACATCCTCTCAGATCTCCAGACGCTTAGATCCTTTGAAGATGTCTAGTGGGGGTAGTCAGACGCACGTTCAAACAATATATTTGGCACATGCCCACATTTTGCAGTAGCTAGCATTCCATACGTGACAGGTTGCAAGCTTATAAGAATACTAACTGGTTTCCTTACGATGTTTTCCTTCACGGTTTCGAGCACGTGTTTTTGATGCGCACATAATTTTTTTGAACAGAGAAATACATTGATCCACGCCAGAATTCGAACCCACAGCCTTTAGATTGTAAGTCGAGGTACCTCCAACTCGGCCAACACGGCTTTAAGGAATACTCCCTCCAAATTTTAAGTTTCTAAGACCAGTTTATTCTGTGCTTTGATATCATCAGTCAGTCAGATAGTCAGTAACGCAAGTTTTATATATGCAACATACAGTTATGTATACAGTCGCGACAAAATAAAAAGGGTGATCGCCGGCAGACCATAAAAAGATGCGCCGGCGCAGCGCTCCTAAAATGGAACTCTCTCAAGGGCAGCCGAGTTCATGAACGCATACTGTAATACCTACATGAGAGTTTCCAGTTTAGAGAAAAAACTTATCATGTTTTATTTTATTAAATAAAAAGCCAACAGCAGCATAGAATACATAATTATAAAAATAGACGTGCCTCTGGCTAGCCCCTTTGACATCTTCAAGGATCTAAGCGCCTCAAGATCTAAGAGTATGTCTACTTGGGGATTACAGTCGTGATCCTATTTCTATTCATTTTTAGGGTTCCGTAAACAAAGGGTAAAAACGGCTATTACTAAGACTTCGCTGTCCGTCTGTCTGTCACAGAACTGTATCTCATGAACTCGTAGCTAGACAGATGAAATTTTCACAGATGATGTATTTCTGTTGCCGCAATAACAACAAATACTAAAAACAGTATAAATCACTACATAGTATAAAGCAAAGTCGCTTTCCGCTTCCCGCGTATGTATGTTTGTTTATATCTTTAAAACTACACAACGGATTTTGATGTGGTTTTTTTTAATAGATAGAGTGATTCAGGAGGAAGGTTTATATGTATAATAACATGCTACCCGTGCGAAGCCGGGGCGGGTCGCTAGTATAATATATATTTAAGAGGGGCTCCCATATAACAAACGAGTTTTTTTGCCGTTTTTTCCAGATATAGGTATGAAACCCTTCATGCGCGAGTCCGACTCGCACTTGGCCGGTTTTTTTTAATTGTTTTGCAACCACTGTGCAGTAAGTAACTTTACATTATGTATTTTATGTTACCCGCGACAGACGTTGCCCTGTCACATAGAGATGTAAAATTTTTTGAACCCCAGCGCCATCTTTACCAAAATCATCCTTTTTGCGTTTTATTGCCATTTTGGGGATGTTTTTCATATATTAAAGTAGTCTATGATTTACTCAGGAATTATATAAATATAAATTTATATAAATTTATAAAATTTAAATTTATATTACAGTACCTATAAACTTACATTTTGCAATAATAGCAATTCTTTCTAAGTACCTATTTAACTAATGTTTTAATTATATCGTAGTTTGGTCTCCTCGATACAGGCTAGACCTAGTGAGGAAACCACTAAATGTTACCACTGTAGGCATATAGTTGTCTGCAAAGTAGGACATCGTGTTTGATATATGTATTCATTTTATAACTTTGTGTAAACTTGCAGTAATAAATATTTTTCATTTTCATTTTCATTTTTTCATATCTTCATCTACAGTAAATTTTCGTTTAGGCCTGGTTGAGTCACAACATACTCACAAACTTTCGCATTTATAATTATGTATTAAGTTACATATGGGTTACATTACAAAAGATGCACTTAGCAACTGTATTCGCAAATGCGGTTCACCCACATCGAGTCGGTTAGTCGGTCAGTCATATTACGTCAGTCAAACGATTTGCAATGTTGCATGCTGAAAACTGATCAGTGGTATTTAGAAAGGTAGACATTAGATAGAAAGAATACGTTTTTTTTTAAATATATTTTTAAAAAAACTGTGTGTGTTGGCTCTAGTACTTGTCAAGACAAATCCAACGAGCCCAAACACGACGTGGTTATATTGTGCAGTTAAGGAGTTCCTATGACTACATTCGAGTTCCATCATCAGACCAGCTCGCTAGTACCATAACTTTATATTTTCATTGGAGATTGATAGGTATGCAAAGTTTTATCTAAATCAGACTATTTACTGAGGAGTTACGTTGAACAGCTCCTGACTCCATCATCAGATCAGCTCGCTGTTACCATATTTTGCATTGTCACCGAAGTTACATAAGTATGCCAAATTTCAACTCAATCGGTCGAAGATAACTGCTTCAAAATTTAATTGCAGGATTCCACCTTAACAAACATATATACATTACTAGCGACCCGCCCCGGCTTCGCACGGGTAGCATGTTATTATACATATAAACCTTCCTCCTGAATTACTCTATCTATTAAAAAAAACCGCATCAAAATCCGTTGTGTAGTTTTAAAGATATAAGCAAACATACATACATACGCGGGAAGCGGAAAGCGACTGCTTTATACTATGTAGTGATACATACATTGCAAGTTAAATAAAAGATTTTTTTTTCTGACGAAAGAGGTTCTCGATTCGACTTCTATACTTTTTAGGGTTCCGTACCCAAAGGGTAAAAACGGGACCCTATTACTAATACGTCCGTCTGTCTGCCACAGGGCTGTACCTCATAAACCATGATAGCTAGACAGTTGAAATTTTCACAGATGATGTTTTTTTGTTGCCGCTATAACATCAAATACTAAAAACAGCATATTTAAGTGGGGCTCCAAATTACAAACGTGTTTTTTTTGTCGTTTTTTATAGAAATGGTAGCATGGTCTAGCATGTGCCAATTATAATTTTTGGACGTGCCTCTAACTAACCCTTTAGACATTTTAAAGGATCTAAGCGCCTGGAGATCTGAGAAGATTGTGTTCCGTACTTGGGGATTTCAGTGATTATTCTATTTCATTTTGTTTAAACAAATCGGGTACAAAGTTCACATTTAAAATTTTGCAATAGAAATAAATAATATGCATTTGGCACGTGTACATTTCAACATTCAATTATAAACAAATGATATCGGGTGATAGAGCAGACCAGTATGTCGTTTGACCTATTTCCGTTTCAATCGTATGTCACAATCAGCGTTTTAAAACAGTCTAATAAGTTATATAAAAAAACCAGCCAAGTGCGAGTCGGACTCGCGCACGACGGGTTCCATACCATCCTAATCACTACATAGTATAAAGCAAAGTCGCTTTTCGCTTCCCGCGTCTGTATGTATGTATGTATGTATGTTTGCTTATATCTTTAAAACTACACAACGGATTTTGATGCGGTTTTTTTTAATAGATAGAGTGATTCAGGAGGTAGGTTTATATGTATAAAAATATGCTACCCGTGCGAAGCCGGGGCGGGTCGCTAGTAATATTATTAATGCGAAAGTTTGTGAGTTTGTATGTATGTTTGTTCCTCAATCAGGCCTAAACGACAAAACGGATTAAGTTGAAATTTGCTGTAAATGTAGATATAATTCCCGAATAAATAATAGACTACTTTAAAAAATGAAAAACATCCCCAAAACGATAACAAAAACTTAAAAGTGATGATTTTTGTATAGATGGCGCTGGTGTGCAACAAATCTGACATCATAGACTAAAAACATTCAGTCTTTTCTATTCGATTATTGAAATTTGACAGGACAGCGTCTGTCACGCGTCGGCTAGTTATCTATAAAACGACAAAAAATCGCTTGTTGTATGGGCCCAATTATTTGTTGTTATAGCGGCAACAGAAATACATCATCTGTGAAAATGTCAACTGTCTAGCAATCACGGTTCATGAGACAGACAGATGGACAGCAGAGTCTTAGTAATAGGGTCCCGTTTTTACCCTTTGGGTACGGAACCCTAAAAAACATTAAATTCGTATCGGAATTGCAATTAGCAACCAATATACTGGAACTTAGAAAACATTGAAATCGGCGCAGGAAAACCGCTACAATCATTTCAATATTAGTCCTCAGTTACACAAAATGTGTGTTTCAACGTGTAGCAATTTTAGTCCTACTTACTAATGGCGATGGGCTTGCAACCTGTCACGTATAGAATGCTAACTACTGCAAAATGTGGGCATATGCCAAATATAACTCAATGTACATATATTGACTATATTGACTGGCCTCACAGCTCAGTTGGTTGTAGGTTAGTAGTTGAGTAGTTGATGCGTATGCAATGCGCTCGCTGTCAAACCAAACGCCAGTAATAAACTAGTACTCGGTATAGAAGGTTGTTTCATTACGCTCCATACATCTCACTGGCGAACGAGTTTGAAGTACCCACGCAAAGAAAAAAAAAAATAGAATAAAATGAACGCTTATTTAGGCAATTTGCCTATTTTTGACCATAAAACAAGCGAATGGTTGATACACAATGGAAAATTAACGCAATTTTTGAAGATCAATAGTGTGTCGGATGAGAAGAAATGTGGAATCCTGTTGACTCATCTCACTGAAGAGACGTACCGTCTAGTACTTAACCTCGCTTTCCCAAAAGAGTTGGATGAGTTAAGCTACAAGGAGCTAGTTGGATTACTCGATGGCCATTTTAAGCCAAAAAAGTGCTCATTCGTGGACAAGGCAAAGTTTTTCAACGCAAGCAGGAAAACAGGCGAAACTTTAGGAGAATGGGCGGCGCGTTTAAGAGGTTTGGCAGTATATTGCGACTTCGGCACCGCTCTTGAAACGAACTTGAGGGATCGTTTCGTCCTCGGCCTGGGTGCAGGTCCAGAACGCGATAAGCTGTTTGAGCAGAGTCCGTCGACGCTTACGTTGTCACGGGCTATTGATTTGGCGGAGCAGGCGGCGTGTGCCAAGGAGGCAAAGGTCATGCTGGGCACTGGCAGTGATGTCGTTTCTATCAAGGAGGAACCGGTATATCGTGCGAAATTCCAGGGCCAATCCGGCCGTGGTCGTGGTGCTGGCGGCGGTGGCGCTGGTGGAGTGGATTCGTCAGCGCGCCGCGAAGCTGGTCGTTGCTCCGTTTGTGGAATGAAGAACCATAGTAGTGATAAGTGTCGTTACAAGGGTTATAAGTGTCAAAAGTGCGGTGTCAAAGGACACCTAAAAAAAGTGTGCGGCAATCCGAAAGGTTCGTGCGTTTATCATGTCAACACCGACCAGGACGGTGGCGATATCCAAATCCCAGACACCGTTTGCGAGGAGTGCCAAAACTTTAATATAAGGTACGTGACTAACAAGCCCATCCAAATAGATTTAGTTTTAGGAAATCAAAAGATTAGGATGGAACTCGATTCAGGATCAGGTAGTAGTGTGATTTCAGATAAACTATACAAAGATAAGTTTTCGCATTATAAATTACAAGGTTGTAAAATTAAAATGTGCTTGTATAATGGTCATAAAATCTCCCCCTTGGGTTTTTTCATAATTGAAGCAAATTTTAATAAAATAAATAAGTCTATAAGGGTTTTCGTTGTCAAAAATGGAGGCCCTCCCTTACTGGGCAGGGATTTTATGGCCGCTTTTGATTTGATAATTACAACTGACATTAAGTCTTTAGTATGTAGTGATATGGATGTACATAAATTACTTAAGAAATTTCCTGATCTGTGGCGAGATGAATTGGGTTCATTCAATAAATTTAAAGTAAGTTTACAACTGAAAAACAATTCCGTACCTAAGTTTTTTAAGCCTCGTACGGTACCTTTTGCGCTGAGAGATAAGGTCGAACAGGAGTTATTGCGATTAGTAAGTTTAGGTATATTGATTTCCATAGACCACTCACAATATGCTACTCCGATAGTGCCTGTATTAAAAGAAAATGGCACGGTTAGAATCGCAGGAGATTTTTCGGTGACTCTGAATAAAGATCTCATAATCGAGAAATATCCTTTACCGAGGATAGAGGAGGTATTTGCTAAGATCGGAGGGGGTGAACTTTATAGTAAAATCGATTTGAAAAATGCGTACAATCAATTTATGCTAGATGAGACATCCCAGGAGCTTACAACAATAAATACCCACAAGGGATTATTTAAGTACACTCGCTTAGTTTATGGTCTCGCAAACGCTCCTGCAATATTTCAAAAGGCTATGGAGACATTGTTGTCTGGTATAGATGGTGTCAGCGTTTGGCTCGATGATATATGCATAACAGGACCGGATAGGTATTCCCACATGGAGAGATTATCGAAAGTCTTAGATAGATTAAGCAAGGCCGGCCTACGTTTACAAAAAGAGAAGTGTGAATTTTTTAGGAAAAGCGTCAAATATCTAGGTTACGTGATTAGTAAATTAGGTTTAATGACTAGCCCAGATAAGGTCCAGGCAATAATGAGCGCGCCGGAGCCAAATAACGTCACTGAAGTTAAGAGGTTTTTAGGCGTCGTTAATTATTATAGGAATTTTATACCTAACGCTTCATCCGTATTAAGTCCTCTCCATGAGCTACTCCGAAGTGAAGCTTCATGGGAATGGGGAGAGAAGCAGAGACGTGCTATGACTATTGTGCGCCGTGAATTGGCGTCGGAACGCGTGCTGGCGCATTTTGAGCCCGCAGCGCAGCTCGTGCTGACGGTGGACGCGAGCCCAACAGGTCTTGGCGCCGTGCTGTCGCAACAAGGCGAAGATAACGCGCACGAGCGACCTCTCGCGTCACGCTCGTTAACTGTCAGTGAACGAAACTATAGCCAGATTCAAAAAGAGGCGACTGCCATTATTTTTGGTGTTAAACGATTTCACCAGTATTTGTACGGGCGAAGCGAACCTTTCATTTTAAGAACCGACCATAGGCCTTTAGTTTCTATATTTAATAATAAGACTGGTATACCGGTAACTACGGCACTGAGGCTACAAAGATACGCTATTATACTATCGGCATATAATTATGTAGTGCAGTATGTGCCGGGCGATAAAAACTTAGTTGCTGACTATTTTTCACGCGCGCCTTTAGAATGTACAAACAAATCAGATACTGATAGTGATTTAGATACCTATTATGCACTCAAATTCTTGGACGAGGCGTCACCTGCAACTACGACTCGTGAGATAACCCAGGCAACGGAAAGCGATGCGGCATTACAATCGGTTATTAAATACATGCAAGTCGGTTGGCCTCGCAAAATAATTTGTAAATCCGTATTACCATATTTTCATTGCAAGTCGGACTTACAGTTTGAGAAGGGGTGTCTATTTAGGGGGCATAGAATCGTAATACCATCGCTGCTTAGAGAAAAGATGCTACGAGAATTGCACGATAGTCATTTAGGGATAATTAAAACCAAAAGTAACGCGCGTAGTAGGATGTGGTGGCCGGGCATCGATAGCGACATCGAACGGTGGATAGGCTCATGCGCCATTTGCGTGAGTGTGCGTGCGGCACCACCGCGCGACCCCCCCGCGCCCTGGCCCACCGCAGCCGCCCCCTGGCAGCGCGTGCACATCGACTACATGACCGTAGACCAAAAGGTATATCTTGTAGTTATAGATTCGTTTAGTAAATGGGTAGAATGCCTACTTATGCATAACGGGACTTCCACAAGGGCACTGATAACTAAATTAAAATTTATTTTTTCTACCTTTGGTATACCGAATGCGATAGTGTCCGATAATGACGTCAAGATTAATTCTAACGAATTCAAGGAGTTTTGTTCCAGTAATGGTATAAAATATATAACTTCACCCATTTATCATCCGCCCAGTAATGGCCAAGCCGAAAATTCGGTTCGCACATGTAAAAAGATGTTAAAATGTATACTAGCAAAGAATTTAGCTTTGCATCAAATAAATGAACAGTTGTTAGGTTACTTGTTCACTTACAGGAATACCGTGCACTGTACTACTGGGGAAACGCCAGCTAAGTTAATGTTCGGCAGGAATTTGCGATCTAGGCTAGATTTAATTTTACCTACAAAGGAGACTCGCGTAGAACCGACTACGCCCGGCAAAAGACAATTTATGATCAATGATGTTGTCTGGGCCCGGTGGTACAGCGCACGGAAAGAAACTTGGCAGTTAGGAATTATCAAAAATAAAATAGGTAATAAAATGTATAACATTTTTATTAAAGATTTAGATGTTTGTTGTATAAGACATGTTGATCAAATTTTTAAATATACTGGCAATATAAATCCGCCGCCATTCCCAGATAATGTTAACAGTACGGTGCCTCATCAGTTTTACCAGCCGAAGGGTACCCCGACAATTAGACCAGGAAATTCTGTAATAGATACCAGCAGTGAAGTCGATGTGCCTTTGGTAACGGATGAAACATCAGAAGTATCTGATGCGGAATGTGTCGCAGAGATTGAGGATGAATGGGGTGATTGTGAAACCCAAGAGTGTGAGAGAGGAACTGGTGAGCCTACGGCCTCACCGCCGTTGCCGGCGCAGCCTGAACCGTCCGTGCCTGTCCCCGAGAGCGAGTATCCTCAAGGTACTACCACACGCACTCTTGATGTGACACCAGCATCGTCACTCACACTCTCACGCCAAAAGCGAATAGGGAAGAGAGTAGATTATAAGAAATACTTTTAAGTACTTAATTGTTTATGTTTTAAAACTGTGTTAAAATAACTAGTAATTTAAAAATTAATGTTTAATATTGTCACCAGGTTTCAAAATCTAAGTGTGGAGGAGTGATGCGTATGCAATGCGCTCGCTGTCAAACCAAACGCCAGTAATAAACTAGTACTCGGTATAGAAGGTTGTTTCATTACGCTCCATACATCTCAGTAGTACTTTTAATAATTATTCTTGTTTGCATTCTTGGCATCACACTGGAGCTCTACATAGCTTGAAGGAAAGGAGCATTAAAAAAAAGGTAGACCCAAGCCGTGTTTGTTGCCTGATTCTTCTAGGCTTGGTCGCGTGGAATCGGCGTAGCTTCACCTAGTTCCCAAGACGTTTCAAAGTGATCCTTGTGATTTTATTGAAATAAATGATTTTTATATATATCGTGGGGTTCAGCCAGCATTTGCAATGTAAGCGCAAAAAAGTGTGTTTATTTACGACATCACATTAGAAACCTCTAAAATTATCAGTGTTTCTCTACTATATTATGCATGTATTATACATATAAACCTTCCTCTTGAATCACTCTATTTATTAAAAAAAACCGCATCATAATCCGTTGTGTAGTTTTAAAGATATAAGCAAACATACATACATACATACGCGGGAAGCGGAAAGCGACTTTGCTTTATACTATGTAGATATTCTGTAACACAACTTATTACTGTCTTAATATACCTACTCTCTATTGCAATGACTGTTATTATTAAACAGAATTCAACCTCCGCTTCAACCCCCAGGAGTTGAATTTCGGAGTTCCGTTCTTAGTGAAAATTTCTAGTTTCTGGAACCAGTGGTTTAGGCTGTGTTATGACAGATCTGTCTGTCAGAAACGCAAGAGTTTCACAGTTTAATTTAATTTATTGTTTGTGTTTTTCTTTGTTTTCGTCTTTGTACATAATTTTTAGAATTCCGTACCCAAAGGATAAAAACGGGACCCTATAAGTAAGACTTCGCTGTCCGTCCGTCCGTCTGTCTGTCACAGGGCTGTATCTCACGAACCGTTATATGTAGCTAGACAGTTTAAATTTTCACAGATGATGTATTTCTGTTGCTGCTATAACGACAAATACTTAAAACAGAATAAAATAAATATTTAAGGGGGCTCCTATACAACAAACGTGTTTTTTTACCGTTTTTTTATAGAAAAAAATAACGGAACTCGGAACCCTACGTGCCCGAGTTTGACTCGCACTTAGCCGTTTTTTTTATTAATATTGATAAAGCGAGTTGAAGCATATTCAGTCCCAGGTTTTTTTTAGTCGAAATAATTTTGTAGTTAGCCTTTTTGCATAGATAACGTTAAAATAAGTATTAAAATTTGCTAAAAGGTAGAAAAAATATACAATAGGTATACTCTCAAATCTCAAATCATGACAGATTGCAAGCCCATCGCCGCTAATATATAGCTTTGCTCTACGTATGAGACGATAACCCCACTGTATTATTAAATAGATTTCCAATGAGGTTCGTCGCAGGAGGCCCGCTGGCCTAGTTCCGCTGTGCTTGCGAAACCGATACATTGCATAACTGAACTATTTCGATGCCGGCTTACTTCAGGTAATTGTGTGTATGAGATAAATGTGTTTGTTTAAATTGTTGGGTAACGAGTAAGTATATGATTCAATGTCGCCGTGAAGAAACACTTTTACTTAATGGCATTATTGTTGGTACCTATAGTATCCTCCTTACCGTGGAAGGAAAATTATTATTATTCTTGTTTGAGTCTTCACATTGTTCGATCGGCACCACACTGGAGCTCTACATAGCATTAAGAAAAGGATAATTAAAAAAACCAGCCAAGCGCGAGTCGGACTCGCGCACGAAGGATTCCGTACCATTATCTATAAAATCGGCAAAAAAATCTCGTTTGTTGTATGGGAGCCCCAATTTATTTTATTTTGTTTTTAGTATTTGTTGTTATAGCAGCAACAGAAATACATCTTCTATGAAAATTTAAGCTACCTAGCTATCACGGTTCATGAGACAGACTGATGGACAGCGGAGTCTTAGTAATAGGGTCCCGTTTTTACCCTTTTGGTACGGAACAGAAATACATCATCTATGAAAATTGCAACTGTCTAGCTATCAC
This sequence comes from Hydriomena furcata, assembly GCA_912999785.1. Classification (NCBI taxonomy): domain Eukaryota; kingdom Metazoa; phylum Arthropoda; class Insecta; order Lepidoptera; family Geometridae; genus Hydriomena; species Hydriomena furcata. The sequence continues at coordinate 3,141,396 of OU538843.1, forward strand.
GGTTCATGAGATACTGCCCTGTGACCGACAAATGGACAGACGGACAGCGAAGTCTTAGTAATAGGGTCCTGTTTTTACCCTTTGGGTACGGAACCCTAAAAATGAGGCTAGGCCTAGGCCCCAAGCCGTGTTTTTATTACGAATTTTAGTAGAATGCGTATCATTCATTAGATAAAACTGCGTTGCTATGACGACTAAATGTTTTTAGTCTGTGATGTCATCAGATTTGTTGCATACCTAAGCATCCATACCAAAATCATCCTATCTGCTTTTTTTATCATTTAAGGGTTGTTTTTCGGATTATAAGTTCTCCCATTCTTTATTCTGATTTTTTATCTACATACATGCAAATTTCATCTTAATCCGTATTGTCGTTAATTTTTGATTATGGAACAAAAATAGCAGCCTTATCACAAACTTTCGCGTTTATAATATTATTAGGATTAGGATTACGATATGATAACTATTAAAATCAATTGTTTTATTTTAAATTCTTTCCGCTTCCGTCCGCCACTGTGCGCTAACCATTACTCTGAATAATAGGGAAAACCTCTCTAACCTTCATCTATCGCCTCTTACATCACGTATGTACTTGAACGGACTTGGTACGCGAGGGTACTTCCGATAAGGCCTAGTACAGAACTTCCGGTTGTCCTTACGTGCTGATTAACCCTCGTATTCAAGAACGACACTATGAGAACACGCACCCACAGTGGACAAAATCTTTTTTCATAAACATCACTTTATGTGTTGAGCGGCACTATGGCGCACGCTACCGTGTGCCTTTAGAGCTCAACTTTGGCTAGAGGCACACGACAATGTGCCTCTAATCATACTATGCAGTGTCGCACAACACATAAAGTGATTTTTATGAGAAAAGATTTCGTCCACTGTGGTTGCGTGTTCTCATAGTGTCGTTCTTGAATACGCGGGTTAGTGTTAGGGCGTGTGCACATTGTTTTGCTAGATGCTAGTATAAGTGTGCGAGGACAGCAGAGTTTGATGACTGCCCGAATATCGACATAGCTTGACTGCTTCAGGACCACTTCTGAAAACTAAAACTGAAAGTTATGGACATTTCTATTTCTGAAGACTAAGTGAGGGTAGTTTCTTCAACTGCTTCCGCTTCTCGATTGTAGCTCCGAGTACTCCAGTCTGCCCGCGACCATGGCTGTAACATAGTCGAAACGTCGGGAAAGTAAATTAAAGGTAATTACGTGATAAAGACCCGTGTCAAAATCTATAGTTATGAAAGTTAGTTCATCAGATTTTTCAATTCGACTTACTTCACAGCTTAGTTTGTTACTCTGCTTTCTACGCTGTAGGTTGTGGATTTGATTCTCACCCAGGACACTTTGTGCGATGAATGTTTGTTCTGTGTCTGGGTGTTATAATGTACTAGCTATATAAATACTAGTGTAGGTACTAGCTATATTCTGATGTATAAGCTATATTACTGTAAAGTTTCATTTTAATCCGTTCAGTAGTTTTTGCGCGAAAGAGTAACAAACACACACACGCACACTCACTGACTCACAAACTTTCGCATTTATAATATTAGTAGGATTATAAGTATGTATTTACAAAGAAAAGTACCTACATAAATAAGTATTCTATCAGTAATCTGGTTCCTACAGCACTCTAAACAAGCTTTGTTTAGTTTGGGGCTAAAATGGGGGTTAAATTGCTGCACATTTCACCCCATCTAGGGTGAAATGTGCACCAATTTTTTTTAATATCCAAAAATATATTCCTTACATTAGTAATGTTAGTAATTATTGTAGACGTGTCTTTATTTAAGCAGGTATTCTAAACACGCATAATTTTACATAACTTAAATAAATATTATTAGACAATGTTGAATCATTTTTCACATAAGTGAAATAATGTAAATAAGTAATGTATGTACTTACAATCACTACATAGTATAAAGCAAAGTCGCTTTCCGCTTCCCGCGTCTGTATGTATGTCTGTATGTATGTTTGCTTATATCTTTAAAACTACACAACGGATTTTGATGCGGTTTTTTTTAATAGATAGAGTGATTCAGGAGGAAGTTTTATATGTATATTAACATGCTTAATATATTAGAGAACAGCTGACAATTTTAAGATTTCAAATCAGCGCGACTTTTTTTTTAAATTTTAAATGCTGTTAACGAGTATACAAAGATTTTCTGTAATATATTTTGGTATCAGCTTTGCACTCGTGCGAAGCCGGGGCGGGTCGCTAGTAATATATATTACTAGCTACTCGCCCCGGCTTCGCACGAGTGGTACCTGGATACAAAGTAGCCTACGTGTTATTCTGATGTGTTATTCTATGCGTAGTGTGTAGTATAGCGTGTTCAGTAGTTTTTCGTGAAAGAGTAACAAACAAACACACACACACACACACACACACATCACTCACAAACTTTCGCATTTATAATATTAGTAGGATAGGAAATAACTATCATTTATCTGGTTACAAGCTTCGCTTTGTTTGGGGCTAGATGGCGCTGTGTGTAAAGACTACTTATAATATATTTATTACTAGCCGACCCGTGACAAACGTTTTTCTGTCCATTTTTTTTTTGTAATAATCACATAGGAAAAAGTAATTTCAGGAGCTTCCAATTTTTTCTTTACAAACCTTGTACTAATAAAATAAATTACGAATTTTGGTAGAATGCGTATCATTTATTAGTCAAAACTCCGTTGCTATGGCGACTAAATGTTTTTAGTCTGTGATGTCAGATTTGTGGCGTAAAATTCCGTAAAAAAATAGAAAGTGCTTTTTTCTGTGAGATTATTGAAACGTCTCTCGGGAGAGATTATTATTTTTTTAGGGAATCGTACCCAAAGGGTAAAAACGGGATCCTATTACTAAGACTTCGCTGTCCGTCTGTCCGTCTGTCTGTCTGTCACAAAATAAAATAAATATTTAAGGGGGCTCCCATACAACAAACGTGATTTTTATTTGTTTTTATTTTTATTTATTTATCTATGTACTTCTGTCTCTGTTTGTAAGTAGGTACATAGTAAACAAACCCGTGCCTCGTGCGTGGCAAGATAATTTCAATATTATTACGCAATCGCATAGCTCTGATGTAACTGATACTACGGCTATTTCAAGCTATGACAAGGTTAAAATGCGCAACATACAAGCGCCTATAGTGATATTTCGTTTGACAATGACAGTTAAAGAAGCCCTGATCGTGACCCAGTCATACATAAAACCTTGGAAAAAAAGAATTAAGTAAAAAATTGAAATCCAATAACTGTAATTGTCAAACGAAATATCACTATAGGCGCTTACCACTTGTATGTTGCGGAAATAGATATTTCGTTTGACAATGACAGTTATTGGAGAACTGATCGTGACCCAGTCACAAAAGACCCTTGAAAAAAAGAATAAAGTTAAAAAAAAGTAAGATAGTACTATAACTGGTTTCCTCACGATATTTTCCTTCACCGTTTTGAGCACGTAAATGTATCGTACGATATCATACGATAATGATTCGTACTCAGGGAATGACAGTAACTGCATTACTAAGACCACGCTCCCACGTCCCTTAGACGCGTCAATTGCCACGCGTGTTGGTACATTGCAGGATGTCCGGATGAGGCTATTTCCTTGACATCGTTATAGACATGAGACGAAAATCCATTGCAGATGTCAAATATTCAATTGTATGTTTTCTATCCAGATTAAATAAGTTGTTTTATTGATTTTTGAAGTGACAAGCTTTAGTCAAAACCATCGAGTACGCTATCACCTGTCACATAATATAACATTGTCATTGGAACTTGACAAGTATGCGAAGTTTTTACTCAATCGAATAGTTACTCTAGAAGTTTCGTTGTTGAACAGCTCCTGACTCCATCATCAGATCAGCTCTCTGTCATCGTATTAATGCACTGTCACCGAAGTTACATAGTTATGCAAACTTGCAACTCAATCGGTTGGGGATAATTGCTTCAAAATTGAGTTGCAAGATTCCACCTGAACAAACATAGTTACATACATACATATACATTGCAAGTTAAATGAAAGCTTGTAAAAAGCGTTTTTTTATGCCAATTTTAGGGTTAACTTCCCATAGATGAACTGTCGTCAGGCAAGCGGCCATTTGTAAAACACCAAATTTGTTTGTTTGCAACATAACGTACCCCACATGAAGGGAGATAAGGACAAAAATATGAATTCGGATAGTTCTATCTCGCTCTCCCAAATCACTCTAATATTGCACCAAAGCATACTAGTCACATCAAGGGCATGGATTGCAAGCTATGATTTTCTATTTGATGATTTGATGACGACACATACTTTGGTTACCAATCTAGCGATGGACGTTACGACATAAGACAAGGTCAAAATATTCCCACCCTTTCTTCTTGCTTCATGCCCTTTCTTGGTTCTTTTTTATGTATTTGTGTATTTTATTTATTGCACCTTCTCTGGCCTGTCAGTAGTGTGAGCATTGCCATTATCATAGGCATTTTTTTTTGCTTGAATGCAAAAACACTCATGAGTAATATATTTCAGGAGGAAGCAATCTTGTTTTTAGTTAAGTGGGGTCGGCACAACATATATTTTTCTTCCATTTCCCTCTATCAGCCGTCATCTCATCACTCACTTCTTTAGCAATATCTTCCATCCATCCACCTTCATTCCTAACATTCTTCATTTCATGAGATAAGGTATTCATGCCAAAATTAATGAAAGTCTATAAATACAAAACTTGCATTACTGACTGACTGACTGACTGATCTATCAACGCACAGCCTAAACCACTGGTTCAAGAGACTTCACACTCTAAAATACGCACGAGGTGACGACACACTTCGTATTATATTAAACTAGCTGACCCGTGCCCGCTTCGCTGTGCGTAAGACATTTCTAATACCATCGTGGACTTTTTTGTAGACGTTTTTAAGGTGTACAATACTGTAGTACATTATTTTGATATATCTCGTGGGGTTCAGCCAGCATTTGCAATGTAAGCGCAAAAAAAATGTGTTTATTTACGACATCACATTAGAAACCTCTAAAATTATCAGTGTTTCTCTACTATATTATGCATGTATTATACATGTAAACCTTCCTCCTGAATCACTCTATCTACTAAAAAAAACCGCATCAAAATCCGTTGTGTAGTTTTAAAGATATAAGCAAACATACATACATACATATTACATACAGACGCGGGAAGTGGAAAGCGACTTTGCTTTATACTATGTAGTGATGATTCATGATTCATAATTAATATAGATACGGAGGACCGTTTCTACTCCTACTCTTCTAACTTAAGCTCTTGTCGGTGTAATTGATGCAGCTCTCTCCATCTGTTTCTCTCCAGCGCCACCTCCTTAACTTCCTTATACGACACGACAGCTATTTTCTCCTTTAACTGGCACATGTAGCTTATTCGTGGCCTTCCTTTTCCTCTCTTCCCCAGGCCTAAAGTTTTCAAAATTATATCAGGGGTACTGGTCGAAGCGACGCGTGATCCGAGAGCTGGTCCCTATTTAGCACACCAGATTACTATTGCCATCGTAGTAATGCTGCCATTATCTTGGGAACGCTTCCGACAGGTAGTGATCTGGATCAATTGAACTAGATTATTCGCAACGGTCTTTATATAGCTCAACTGTTTCGTGTATTTTGTAAAAGAAAAAATAAAAAAAATGTAATCCCCAAGTACTCAGATCTTCAGACGCTTAGATTCTTTGAAAATGTCTAGTGGGGGTAGTCAGTGGCACGTCCAAACGTTATATTTGGCACATGCCCACATTTTGCAGTAGTTAGCACTCCATACGTGACAGGTTGCAAGCCCATCGCCGCTTATAAGAACACTTACTGGTTTCCTCACGATGTTTTCCTTCACCGTTGTAAGCACGTGTTTTTGATGCGCATATAAATTCTCGAACAGAAAAATCCATTGATGCACGCCGGGATTCGAACCCACGACCTTCAGATTGAAAGTCGAGGTACATCCCACTCGGCCAACACGGCTACTACGATACTGTTTCGTGTGTATTTTGTAAATTTTAATATTCTGTAGTATATTATGTATAACATGTTATTTAGATCTGTTATATCTGTAAATATTATATAAATAAAGAGTATTTAAACATAAGGTTTTTGGTCTAAATTGTATGTAAACATGATATTACGTAACTTATTAAAACTAATAAGGACATTTTCAATTGTTATTGTAATAATTTGAATGAGGCCTTGAAGACTTAAAACAATGATGTTTATTGGTTTATGTATGTACTTATTTATAAACTCACTTACGTAACTAAGTAATATATTTACTTACTTAGCAGTATTTCTAACAAATCTCATTACATTTTAATAGCTCATTTTCATCAAGCAATAGATTCTGAGAAACAAAACAAAAATTTGCTATTTTGATGAATGTTGACAATATTGACAATAAAATAGTAGTAATTATATTTTTTTGAGTTTGTGTTGAACTCTTTGAGAGCAGATGTTCTTGTTGAGTTGTTTTCTTAAGTATTTCATATTGTACATGTATTTCATAATTTCAGGTTTCTTGCAGGAGGGGTAATTAATTTGTGGTACTTTATTCAGGTTGTCTAAATTTATGTATTTACTAGCAGATCCGCGACAGACGTCCTGTCCAAATTTGTATCTTAATCTGTCTTTTCGTTTAGGCCTGATTGAGGCACAAACATACATACAAACTCACAAACAAAGATTATTATATTATTATGATTATTAGGATGCATTTGTTTTTACCAAATTTACTGCACTATGTCCAGGTTCTCTGCTGGGAAATTCTTCTACTGGAGTGTGTGTATATTACCTTAAGTTAAACTCTTTGGGAGCAAATGGCGGAATCTACTATGTAAAAGAAAGTCGTGTTAGTTACTACGAGTATTTATAACTCAAGAACGGCTGAACCGATTTGGCTGAAAATTGGTGGGGAGGTAGCTTAGAGCCACGAGAAGGATATAGGATACTTTTTTATATCGGGAACGGGAACGGAAAAGGGAACTTAACACAGCATTTATTATTTCTAAAGCGATACGAAGTTCGCCGGGTAAGCCTTTTGGTTGATAAATATCTTCGTCCATTTAGTATTTTGAAACGGATTTTCGCAAAGTCGCGCCTGAATCAATTCACTAAATTAAATAGTATAATTATTGCACCTTCTCTGGCCTGTAGAGCATTGTAATTATGTTTTTTATTCTTTTATGCTTTAATACAAAAACACTCATGAGAAATATCTTTCAGAATGAAGCAATTTTTTTGTTTACTTTTGTGTCTCCAGTTTTCGGGAGTTGACTATAAAAAAAACCGGCTTAGTGCGAGTCGGAGTCGCGCATGAAGGATTCTGTACAAAAAACGTCAAAAAAATCACGTTCGTTGTATGGGAGCCCTACTTAAATATTTATTTTATTCTGTTTTTAGTATTTGTTGTTATAGCAGCAACATAAATACATTATCTGTGAAAATTTCAACTGTCTAGCTATCACGGTTCATGACATGATATACAGCCCTGTGACAGACAGACGGACAGACAGACGGACAGCGAAGTCTTAGTAATAGGGTCCCGTTTTTACCCTTTGTACGGAATCCTAAAAAGGGTTCCGTACCCGCATCTCAAAGAATGGTAAAATAATAGGTACCTACATAAAAAATACAAAATTTTAGAGGTTCATTTGTCTCTTATCTCCCTCTTTTAAACCCTTATAAAAAACCGCCTAATTCACTCGCACATAATAACAGAAGATTATCAAAATCTCGTCATATCCATCAAGCTAACGTAACCCTAATCATGAAGTAACTCTTACGTTGCAGTTTCTCAGAAAACGATTGCCGTCTTAATACAGTTGTTATACTGCAAACTTACTTTCCAAGAGTTTTGATTTCTGATCTTATTCCCTACTAGCGTACCCGCCCCGGCTTCGCACGGGTGCAAAGCTGATACCAAAATATATTACAGAATGTCTTTGTATACTCGTTAACAGCATTTAAAATTTATAAAAAAGTCGCGCTTACTTGAAATCTTAAAATTATCAGTGGTTCTCTAATATATTAAGCATGTTATTATACATATAAACCTTCCTCCTGAATCACTCTATCTATTAAAAAAAACCGCATCAAAATCCGTTGTGTAGTTTTAAAGATATAAGCAAACATACATACATACAGACGCGGGAAGCGGAAAGCGACTTTGCTTTATACTATGTAGTGATAGTGATAGCCAAACTTCTATGCTTATATTCAAAGATAATTATTTAATGACAAAATATTGCAAGAGCGTGACAAATTGTGACGATTTGTCATTCAAAATAGGTTACAAAACGGTGTATTCGCTTTCCTTTTCTTATTTTTATTGACAGACTTTTTATCTTCTCACTTGCACACATTGGACGTCATATGTTAATAATTTCTAAGACCGGAGAGGAAAAGATCATAGACTTTATCATAAAATCCGACCGCATTACATGAGTCATTAGTTAAAAGACGCATCTATTTTATAAACGATATAACAACATTATCCTAATCCTAATAATATTATAAATGCGAAAGTTTGTGAGTTTGTATGTATGTTTGTTCCTCAATCAGGCCTAAACCACAAAACGGATTAAGATGAAATTTGCTGTAGATGTAGATATAATGCCCGAATAAATAATAGACTACTTTTAAATTTGAAAAACATCCACATAACGATAAAAAAATACGACTAAAAACCACGTTTAACCTTTTTTTATAAGATACTACTAGCCGACTCGTGACAGACGTTATCCTGTCATATTTCAACAATCTAATAGAAAAGACTGAATTTAGTCTGTGATGTCAGATTTCTTGCACGCTAGCGCCATCTATACAGAAATCATCCTTTTTGCATTCTTTTACTATTTCGGGGTTGTTTTTCGGATTATAATTTCCCCTTTTATTTACTCTGATTTTTTTATCTACAGCAAATTACAGCAAATTTCATTAATTTTGATTAGGGATCAAACATAGCAGCCTTATCACAAACTTTCGCATTTATAATATTATTAGGATTCGGCGGTCTGGCATTGTGACGGCCGTTATGTGACGGCTGTTTAATGGTACGAATGTGGTATGTTATGCAACCCAAGGATACAGCGGCAAGCACTGCTTGCGAAATATCAAATGTCGAGTTAGGAAAGGAATGGTTGGTGTGTCAAGGCGGCCCCGCTCCTTTCGATATTGCCCAATGGGATGTATCCCAATAAATGCCAAGATCTTTGTTTAATGTTTTTTGTTAGGAAATTTATTATCAAAGGGCTTGCTATATTTACGTTGTAACAACTAAAAATAAAATGTTTCGGCCAATCGATAAGCCAAGGGACGATATTCGTTTTTACAAGCTTTATTTAACTTTCAATGTATGTACGTTATCGTATAAGGCATATAAATATTATACGTACTCGTATAATGTTTATATGTCTATGCCTAGAAAGAAAACGAAAACAAGGAAGGCCTAAACGGAGATAGAGGGACATTTTTGTACAACTATGCGGACCGGAATGGATGAGGAAAGAAAGGGAAAGGGATGAATGAAGGGACTTAGGGGAGGCCTACGCCGCCGAGGCGATTATTGAGGAGGATTAATGACTAGTTTTAAGTTAGTAAAATTCATGTTTAAAAAATTGTAATTGGCAATAGAAATAAAGGCTTTTTATTTTATTTTTATTAAGTATGTTAAGGTGGAATCTTGCAACTCAATATTGAAGCAGTTTTACCCAACCGATTAAGCTGAAATTTTGCATACTTATGTAACTTCGGTGACAATGTAATATTAAAGTGACAGTGAGCTGATCTGATGATGGAGTCAGGAGCTGTTCACCACTCACAATGGAACTCCTTAGTAAATACTTCGATTGAGTAAAACATTGCATTCTTGTAAAGTTGCGATGACAATGTTATATGACGTGACAGGTAGCGCGCTGGTGCTCGATGGTTTAAATGATTTTACAAAAGCTTGTTATTGAAAAATATTTTTTGAAATATTTGTTCTACAAAAATATGATTTAAATTGGACCAACTTATGACTATTCTCTAGACAATATAAAATCATCGAAATCGGATCACCAAATAAAATGAAATGCGCCGATATACCTACATAAAAAAAGCTAAAATATATATGTATATAGACATGTCCAATTGAGAACCTCCTCATTTTTTGAGAGTTGGTTATAAACAAATCACGGTTAACGATGTTGCGCAAAATCACTCCATTTATCCCATAGATTCTGTGCCCCTAGACATAAGCTATGTATATTCCAAATTTCATCCAAACCATTCAAATTCAAATTCAAAAATCATTTATTATAATAAAATCACAAGGATCACTTTGAAACGTCTTAGGAACTAGGTGAAGCTATGCCGAATCCTCGCGACCAAGTCTAGAAGAATCGGGCAACAAACACGGCTTGGGGCCTACCTTTTATTTCAATGATCCTTTCCATAATGCTATGTAGAGCTCCAGTGTAGTGCCGATCGAACAAGGTGAAGGCTCACACAAGATTAATAATTAAAAGTACTCTAGTACGTAAAACAATAAAAAAAATAACTAAAGAGCTTCATTCAGTGTTTTAGGCGTGATTGAGGCACAAACATACAAACATAGACATCCTTACAAATTTTCAGATTTATATTAGTAGGATGTTTTATGTTACTAAGGAAAAATATGCCTATGATTCTAATTGATGGTGACATACGCATAATGCCTGATTCACTATACTAAAATATTCCATTAAATATGTCAATTTAAATACTATTTCATTTACGCAATACTACGCAGGACAAATGACTTCTTAATAACTATTACTACATTTTGCGGTTTCCCTGAAATAGATAATTATTATGACGTTATTACGCATCACACATTATTTTCAGTTGAGACTAGTAATAATGTTTTTGATGAATGCAGAATCGATTTTTCTCAATAACCGCAAACATACAGTTTTATTTTTATGACAAAGATAGATATAACCTAGATAAATTATTGACAGAAACACGATTGGTGAAACTTTTCTCGATAGATATATTTTCTTAAGTTAGCTCTTAAAAACAGTAGTTGAGTTTTAAATCAAAACTATGAATATCTTAACAATTCATTTTTATATAATTCGTTAGATACTCAACTCAAACTAGCTAAGTACCTACCTACGTTAAGTTTTTTAAAGTTCTATGAAGTAATTATTCTCTCTATAAAAAAAACATCTTAAATCTATTCCCTACCAACACATAATCAAAATCATAATTGAAACTGAGAAGCTCCTTTTTTGTCGGTTCAAAACCTTTAGCTTAAACCTTTATCCTAGATAATATATTCAATATCTTAATCTTTACTTTTTATCCCGGCTGGGGATCGAACCCACAACCTACAGTGCAGAAGGCAGAGTTACTATCAACTGAACTGTTAGGCCAATCGTATATATTAATATGAGTATATCCAAGAACTAATGTCATTATTACTATTTTTTCTTTTTCTGGGTGTTAATATAAGTATGTTTTTACAAAAAAAAAGTATAATAAGTAAGTATTCTATCAGTTATCTGGTTCCCATAGTACAAACTTTGCTTAGTTTGGGGCTAGATGGCGCTGTGTGTAAAGTCCGCCAATATTTATTATTATTAAAGTTAGTCAGAGAAATGAAACTCAAGGTCGCAAAAGGGCACAAAAGTGTAGTTATGCAAGAATTTCCAACTGAAATTATTGTAACAATTGCAAAAACTACAAAATAGGTATCGCAATATCATAAACGGTTAAATTTTGCAAACATTTCGCGTAGAACCGCCATTAATATGGCAATTTGTTGGTCTTTCGTAATCTATGCGTTCGGTATTGCACGAAAATAAATTATTGTTCGGTTGCGTTTGCACTATGACTTCCAAATCGGTGGGGAAAACAGAGCTCTCAATATTCTAATCCTAATCCTACTGATATTATAGTGTGTTTGTGAGTGAGTGAGTGGTGGGTGTGTGTGTGTGTTTGTTACTCTTTCACGCAAAAACTACTGAACGGATTAAAATGAAAAAAAAAATAGGTGTTGGTGTGCAACAAATCTGACATCACAGAGTAAAAACATTAAGTCGACATAACAACGCAGTTTTAACTAATGAATGATACGCTTGGGAAAAAATTTGAAGTTGTCTGAAATTGCTTTTTTCTATGCAATTATTGAAATTTAGGCAGGACAAAGTCTGTCACGGGTCAGCTAGTTTATAATAAATAAAATGATTTCTTTAGTTGTAGGTAGGTATCTATATTTCTTTATTCACATACGAATATTTATACGAGGTTCACAAATTCATCCATCCATATTTTATTGTTTTTATAAATTTGAAAGAATTAATGATAATAGATGAAAGCACACATAAGTAAAACTATACTAATAACTATGTCCACATTGACAACTATGCTTGGGGCACTTACATTGTCCAATATAAGATTTTAGTAAAGGTATCAACCCATCTGATACGATCGGGCAAGCATCGCTCGATCGATCGGTCGATCCATAGCTCTCCGGGTAGCATCCATATCCATAACTATACTCTGGGTAACTGTAATAACTCCCTGGAGTACACATGCTTTGTGTAACCGTATTTATAGGTACACATGTACTTAACTTTGTTACACATTTGCAGTCAGTCTCACAGACGTGGCAGTTGCTGTTGTGGAGCAGTTGCGGTTGCTTGTCATAGCAAGCGCGGTTGCTGCAAGCTGCTTGGTTGCCGGTGGTCCCACGGTTGCCATGGGTCATCTGGTTGTCACATGAGAACCGGTCAGGTGATAGGTAGATAGGTCCGTCATGGTTTTGGATGTGAACGGTTGTTATGGGGTCTGGGCAGGCAGATGTTTCCAGCAGGACCTGGGAAAGCCGAATATACAATGTTAATGACTTGTAAATGATCCTGAAAATATTCTACACTAGCTGTCATGACAGACGTTGTCTTGTCAAATTCATTTTTTTCCATAAGAACCATCTCCTGATAATAATGAATACAACAAAAAAGAATTAGCGAAATCGGTTCAGCTGCAACAACAGTGTGCAACAAATCTGACATCACAGACTAAAAACTTCCAGTCTTTTCTATTCGATTATTGAAATTTGACAGGACAACGTCTGTCGAGACAGCTTGTTATAAATAAATGAAAAATATCTTACATGAGCGAAAATGATCACAACAAAACAAATCATTTTGAAACCTTATTTGATTCTTCAGCAGTCGATAACTTTATAAAATCAATTACCAAAAGTTGTCTTTTATATCCCATTTTTATCTTTTTGTCAAAATTTCATACATCGCCAAAATAAATACATACGTTTTGTAATAAAATCACGTTTTGCATTGTATGATAAAATAATTATTGCGTATGAAATTAGATTGTTAATATTTTAGGGTCGTTATGACTGTCAAAGTTAGTCAATGTTAATCAATCCCAGTATGTTGTCAATCTAAACCAGTTAGTATTCTTATAAGATTTCCTATACGCTCTCCTGAACTTTAACCCTGACTGTGATCTGTTCGCTGACTGCTAGGCAAAAATATTGAATGATTATTATGTTATCACTTTGACATTTCTATTTGACACCAACAGTGTAGCCAGGCCAAATTTTCACAGATTATGTATATCTATTGCCGCTATAACAACAAACACTTAAAACAGAACAAAATAAATATTTAAGTGAGGCTCCAATACAACAAACGTGATTTTTTGTCGTTTTTTATAAATAATGGTAACCCTTCGTGCGCGAGTCCGACTCGCACTTGGCCAGTTTTTTTTAGTTGTGTGTTTAAAGAACTATGATCTATTTATTTACCAATAAAATACCACTGACACAGAACCCATAACCTACTAAATAATGCCCCTAACACACCACTTCCCATCATTCACACAGTTTTTCCTCACTTGTGATCTTCTACAGTTCATTGGCCTCTACTAGACCTACTAACTGGATCACGGGTTCACACATTAATTCATTCAGAAACATTCATTCAGTTCATATTCATGCTTCATACAACGCAATTTAAAATTAAAAAGGAACACGACTTTAATGGCAATTAAATGATCAAAAATGTCAAACGAGGGTAGTCAAAAGCCCGTCCGAACATTATATTTGGCACATGCCCACATTTTGCAGTAGTTAGCATTCCACACGTGATAGGTTGCAAACCCATTACAGTATGTAATAAAAAATCAGGCAACAAACACGGTTAAGGGCAGACATACGCAGCTTTTTCAAAAAAATGATGTAAAAACTATAAGAAACTTTAAATTTTAAAGCCAAAATACTTAACTTTGGCAAAACTGCAGTAGCTATACAATTAATAAAAGAAGAAATGGTAAGAACTGGATTGCAAATTATACATAAAGTATTTCTTTACTCATAATATACTATAAGAAAGTCCATAACAATCATCTACATTTGAGTTCATACAGTTTAACTACAGACGCCATAAATAAAAGAAGAAAAAATAAAAAAAATTGCGTTTTAAATTATCCACAATCATTTATTTATTACCTGCTGTAAGAAAATCTATAACAATCTACATTTTCACACAGTTTTTCTTAACTTGTGATTTCCACGGTTCAACGACCGCTAGCATACTACTAACTGGATCCCGGCTCTGCTCACCATACAATAGACATGACACTGTGACACTGGTCCGATTCCCATCGCCATCCGTAACACAGCAGGGTGTCTGCTTTTTCAGGATAGTTAGGGATAACTTTTTAGTCATAAAACCATTTTATCTTTCAGTGATAAGTTTTAGACTATTTGTATCAGGGTACGTATAACTTTTTAACATCAAAACTATTGTTTTTATTATTTTTGTCTCTGATAAGTTTGTGTATCTAAAGGATACATTAATAAATCAAGAATTTGAATGGGACAAGTGTAAGTACTGTTATAATTACGTTAATTTAGTACTAAGTATAATTATATCAATTAAGATCCCTAGAGTTCTAATATAAAGAAAGGATTCACCAATGCATTTTAATAAAATCAATAAATCACTTAGTTTAATACAGGCTGGTGAAAATGACGCGAAAATTACATAATTATTCAAAACCAACACAACAAAAAAAAATGCAGTTAGACTTTTTTCTAAAATGACTGTAAGTCAAGTCAAGGTACTTGTAGATAAATATTTTACACTGACAACTTACATTAAATTCATTAAAATTCTTGCCATTTTTTATTTAAAATGTTTTTTAGTGTGAATCTTTATACAATACATCGATTCCTTGTCTATATTATCTACATTTTGGAGTAATTAATGCGCATCCTACACGTAACATTGTCAGTATGTAGTGCGTCTTCCCATAGTTAGGAGTTACATGCGTTATTCGCACTTGCACCGTGACATAATCCGCTTACCCAGTAACGAGCCGGATGCGAGCCAGGGCTGCCAGACTGCCAGTCTGCCAGTATAGTATGTAGTCAATCTAAACCAGTAAGTATTCTTCGCTTTTCTGAACTCTAACCCTGACTGTGACCTGTTTGCTGACTGCTAAGCAAAAATATTGAATGATGTATGCGTTTTTGAGAGCGTTCTTCCTAATTTAGTGTGAATACTTAGACATTTATAATTGATTCATTATTAAAAAAAAATCTAATCATTTTATTATTTTTATTGTTATTATTTTATTGTTAAAAAAGAAGTTTCTTTATTGCACAAAACAACACGTACAACGGCAAACTTGATGCTAGTTAGCATTTTCTTCCAGCTGAGAGATTAAGTAATTTAAAAAGGGAAATGGTAGTGCTTTGTAAGACAGATATAATTTAATTATTATTTTAATACACAGTCTTACTTATAAAAAAATACATAAACTTACAATAATATTATACCATAATAGTACAATAAATAAATAAAGGTGCTCAAATTAGATAATGATGCTGTAGTGTCAACCCTAGTCTTGCAGCATCACAGGGATGTGCTCGGCGGATGCTAACCTACTGCTACGTAACGGGACTCCGCGAGGCAGACTACGTTGGATACACCAATCATGTAAGCTAGCTCCATTTGCTAAGTCGTCTACTCTGCAAACCGATAATCGATATATCGTGACAAACGTGACTTCGTTTCCGACACGATGGAACGGCCGACATCACACGATAATTACAATTAAAAATCATTGAAATCGTATTTATACCAGGTAAAAAGATCCATAAAAAAATGCAACAATCAAAATATATACTTATTCATGTCGAATTGAGAACCCCCTTTGCGGAGTAGGCGCTTGTATGGTTGTGGTGGTGTATGGTTCGTGCTCAGGCCACAGTATTATTTGTAAGCCCTGGGCCCAGTTAATATTTGAAGATTTTTTTTAAACTGCCTTATCAATGATTTACGAAACTTATAGTCCGAGTTATAAAATAACTAGCTTGAACCTTATAATAAATGTGAAAGTTTGTATGTATGTTTGCGCCTTAATCAGGCCTAAACGACAAAACGGATTGTAGATATACATATATAATGCCCGAATAAAACATAGACAACTTTAAAATATGAAAAACTTCCCCAAAATGTTAAAAAACGGGATGAGGGATGATTTTGGTATAGATGGCGCTGGTGTGCAACCAATCTGACATAACAGACTAAAAACATTCAGTCTTTTCTATTCGATTATTGAAATTTGACAGGACAACGTCTGACACGGGTCGGCTAGTTATTAAATAAATTATGAACTACAAAAAATATATTTTAAAATCTTATCCACGCTATTCTTTCCGTCACAACATACACGTACCATGCAAGTCGGCATACTGATCTACTTGCAAACAAGTATTGATAAAAGGTGGAGATAACATTTTTTCCGATCACATACTGAGGAGTTAGCACCAGTTTATGATAGTCGAGACTCTTGTAATATCAAGTATCAGGTCTGTAAAATACCTATAAATAGTATAAATAGTCTATACTAATAATATTATAAAGAGAAAATATTTGATTGTTTGTTTGTTTGCATCGAATAGGATCCGAAACTATAGGACCGATTTCCAAAAAAAAATTTACCATTAGAATCCTACATTATCCCTGATGAACATAGGCTATAGATTATTTTCAAAAACGTTAGGGATCCCTATTAAAACTTCGATAATGTAATCCAAGGTGTAAAAAAATAAGCTATAAAATCATTATTACACCCGTGCGATGCCGAGGCGGACTGCTAGTATTTAATATCTACTGTAGAAGTAGGTAGTGAAGATTCTTTTGGCCTGCCTTTATCCCACTGGAGTGGGGTCGTCACAACATTTTTCTCTCTTTCATCCTCCCCTATCCATCCTCTCTTCTATGCTCGTCATTGCATTTTGATTACCAGGTTTATATTTTTTAAGTCAATTTCGAATGGTAAATTTATCTATAAATAAATAAGTTTAACTGATTGAGTTGACAACCAAAAATACACAATTAAAATTACCAAAAATTAAGCCACGTGAAGCTTATAATCTAATTATATATTATATATTTAGATTATTAAGCTCACGCATATCCTGAAACACTGGTCCTAAAAACGAAAAATTTGGCGGGTGTACTCATTTTGGTTGACACCCCCATAATTTAATTAAAGGGGGTGCAGCGGGGGTTTAAGTATTTTTGAAAATAACCTTACGTGTACGAAGATGAAAGGGTTAGTATAAAATAAAATAAATAAATTAGGTACATATAACTACAAAACTCATTATCTACTACTATCATTATCTATTACAGTCATAATAACAACAATACAGGATCACTTTCAAAGCTTATGATCAACTCTTGCGCAGTCTTTAAGGATGATCCAAGCAATCACCGTTCAATCGACTTAGTAGGGTGAGAGCGCTGATTGTGGGCCTTTTAACGACATTTTTTTTTCAAAAAAGTTTTTATTGAAAAAATGATTGAAACGACAATTTTTAAACAACATAGAATAGAGTATTTATCTATCTCTTAGGTTAAGGAAAGGTTTTGTAACAGGCGATATTTATTCATTAATTATTCATATTTAAATAGACAAAACGGGAAATCATTAGTTGTGGTCAATCAAATCTAGAGGTATAACGCTAATCAAAACGGACCTTAAACAAAGAATTGTATTAATTATTTTAAACAAGTTTGTATGCTATGCTTAGTTATGACAGCCAAAATTGTAAATTACCAAAGCCGGGGTAGACACCACAACCGGGTATATGACCCTACCTAATATACTAACAATATCAACCATTGCAAATGGCACATTAATACTGTGTAACCTAATTCATTCGAAACCTACCAATCGAAATTCAACCTTATATATTCAATGCTGAAGTTGAAAATCGCAGAGCAGAGTTCAGTTTCGGTTAACTGTTACGTAAGATTTTAAGGTCACAAGTTGCATAACGCGTTGAGAGAATAACCAGTGTAATCTGGCCCGCGGGAACCAACAGTTATAACTGAGTTAAACTGCTTTTGGAGGAACTAAACGGGCCAGGGGGTCAGGTTACGGTGGTTAAATACATGATTTGTTGGCTAATTTTAGAACGTGCTTTTGAAATGTTAATATTGTAAGGTTTATTGACTTGTGATTTTGTCTAGGAAATTTTAGTTAGTAATTAGAATAATTAAAATAAAATAATAATAAATAGGATCACGACTGTTTGGAGATTTTTTTTTTTATATTTGTTTATAATGGAAAACTAATACAACATTTGAATTTTCAAAAAAGTTAGAGATCTCCAGAATAATTCCAATAATAAAACCTAAGGTATTCAAAATTTGCCTGTAATCTTCAATTACACCTGTGCGAAGCCAGGGCGGACAACTAGTAATCAATAAAGTTAATCAGATATTTCAGTTTTCATGACGAAACTGGGTCGTCAGATAGATCCACTGTGGTGACGCAATGAATTGCATCATTTTCGGCCCAGTTTTTATGAATGTCAGCCAAGGTTTCGAGATCAAGTCATAATATGCAATAAATCTTAGCAACGATGAGTTTAATTTATATTAAATAATGACCTTGAGTGAGTGAGACAACAGTCTAGGGAAAGAAAGAGACAAAAATAGTGTGGTAATAAACTAAGATGACGAAAACTTGGAACCCAGAAATTTCGGGATAAAAAGCAGCTTATATGTTGCCCTATAACCCTATATCTTCCAGTGAAAGTCCCAATAAAATCGATTCAGTTGTTGCAGAGATCCCGGTAGGTAGCCCGGATAAATAGTAAGACAGACATAATTCGACAGAACGAGAAAAATATGAGAAATGTTTGTTTGTAGCACTGAAAGCACTTGAGAAAACACAGATTTATTGAAATCACAGACACTTCAATATATCTATACTATCCATACTAATATTATATGTAAAAGTAAGTATGTCTTTCTGTCTGTTTGTGACGTTATTATACAGATATTGTAAAGTTTTTGGAAGGACATAGGCTACTTTTTTTCTATTTTTTTCCGGGATTGCAATGTTTTATGTTAGAGTCAAAAATCGATTAAATTCCTTAAATCTACGCGAACGAAGTCGACGGTAAAAGATAGTTAAAAAAGGTATCTCTGTGTATTGTGACAGGTTGCAAGCCCATCGCCGCTATAACATTTATTATTTAACTACGGCCAGCAACAGAAAATGCTTTCATAATGGACTCTAGTGAGCATTGTATGAAATAAGAGTGTGCAATGCTGATGTAACGTTGTTGTAACTATGCCAAGGTGAGCGTTAAACTTTGCCTAGTCTGCCTAAATTATGCACCGTTCATAATATTTTGTGGATGGGTGACCACTTTTTGACCGACTAAAAATGAGAAAATTCTCAATTCGTTTTTAGGGTTCCGTACCCAAAGGGTAAAAACAGGACCCTATTACTAAGACTTCGCTGTCCGTCTGTCTGTCTGTCTGTCTGTCCGTCTGTCTGTCCGTCTGTCTGTCACAGGGCTGTATCTCATGAACCATTATAGCTAGACAGTTGAAATTTTCACAGATTATGTATTTCTGTTGCTGATATAACAACAAATACTAAAAACAGAATAAAATCAATATTTAAGGGGGCTTCCCATACAACAAACGTGTTTTTTTGCCGTTTTTAAAGATAATGATACGGAACCCTTCGTGCGCGAGTCCGACTCGCACTTGGCCGGTTTTTTTATTTAATTGACTGGGCATTTTTTTTACTGGTGTAAAAATTAATTGAAAAAAAAAACAATTAATGATGAAAAAAACTGTTTTGACCAATAAAGTCAAGGTATGATAATTGTTTTGTAAGTTTCATGAACGAATTGTCCTACATGAATATAATTTTAATAGGACCAACTTGAAAGAAAGAAAGAAAGAAAAGAAAGAAAGAAGAACGTTTATTCAAACCACCACAATAATATAATATATAATTTTTTTTTGTTTTGTATTACTTGGCCCCTAGAAGTATTTTTTTTAGTTTTTGTTCAATGTACAGAATTTAACTCTTCTACAGTTTTATTATATGTATAGATATAGATTATAAAAAGCAACAAAAAAAAACATTTCGAGTTGAGAACCTCCTTTTTTTTATATCTTTTTTGAGATAGTTTAAAGTCTTGGGAAGGACATAGGCTATTTATTTTGATTTTCAGGAATTTCAATGTTTTACGATAAAGTCCTCAAAAATGAACTTTCTGAATTTACGCGGACGAATTCGCGGGTAAAATCTAGTCCTACTAATATTATAAATGCGAAAGTTTGTGAGTAGTGTAAACTTCTCCACTACAATGAAACAGAAATAAATATATTGTATACTTATTTTTAATCATTACATTTGTACCAAAACACCTCTCTAATCCTCAGTTCTCCTTTCGTCGTATATTCTTAATTACCTCATTTTTTCCTATCTTTTTATCATGAAGATTCCGACACTGACACTTCGAACAATATAAATATGGAATCTACTAATAACATAAATATGAATTAATTAACTATTACTTGATTAGAAAATAAACATTAATATGAATTAAAGTAATTACTTTTACAATTTTAATCGGATATGAAGTTACATATTATATAAATCATAATCACTTATGCTAAATCATGATCTCATTTCCACGGCGACAACAGAGAATACATACAACTAGTATGTATTTGTTAATCTTTCACGCAAAAACAACGGAACGGATTTAGATGAAACTTTACAGTAATATAGCTGATACATCAGAATAACACATAAGCTACTTTTTATACAGGTACCAACAAGGACAAAACGGATTAAGTTGAAATTTGCTGTAGATGTAGATATACTGCCCGAATAAATAATAGACTACTTTAAAAAAAAAACATCCCCAAAACGAAAAAAACGCAAAATGGATGATTGCTGTATAATATGGCGCTGGTGTGCAACAAATCTGACATCACAGACTAAAACATTCAGTCTTTTCTATTCGATTATTGAAATATGACAAGACAACATCTGTCACGGGTTAGCTAGTAACATATAAAGCTTTTATGTTTGTTTTTATTTCAAACAAAACGTTACGAGAACCTTGACGAACGTTACATCATTATTATCTTATTAATCTGTTGATTTCTTGTGTTACAATCTTTATACTTTTAATAGTCATCATCATCATGTTTAGAACGGTAACGGTAAATGATATACAAATAAAAAACCGGCCAAGTGCGAGTCGGACTCGCGCACGATGAGTTCTATAAAAACGGAAAAAAAACACGTTTGTTGTATGGCCCCACTTAAATATTTATTTTATTCTGTTTTTAGTATTTGTTGTTATAGCGACAACAGAAATACATCATTGGTGAAAATTTCAACTGTCTAGCTATTACGGTTCATGAGATACAGCCCTGTGACGGACAGACGGACAGCGAAGTCTTAGTAATAGATTCCTGTTTTTACCCTTTGGGTACGGAACCCTAAAAACCAGGTAGTAGGTACCTAATCTTACAAGCGGCTTATACATTTTCTACTCCCTTTTCTTTCCCTTTCTACTACCCCCTTTAGTCATCTGAGCGCCTGGTGCTACCGTACTTGGGAATTACACAAAAAGGTTTTCAATACGATTTTTTTAATATAAAATCTGTACCCATTCTCTGTTCCCATCCAGTACCAAACAGTGTTACCAACAACACAAATCTTGTTCCCAACTAGCTTGCACGCTAACCTTGACATGTTACATCACACCAAGGTGAAGATCGGCAACTGGACTGGTTGCGTAATAGTTGCTGTTGTGTAATTACCACACAAATTATTATTGCTCTCTGAGAAAGGCTTTGGTGTATTGTAGAATAATATTAATATTATAAAGGGAAAGATTTGATTGTTTGTTTGTTTGTTTGCATCGAATAGGCTCCGAAACTACTGCACCGATTTCAAAAATTATTTTACCATTAGATTCCTACATTATCCGTGATGAACATAGGCTATAGATTATATTCAAAAACGTTAGGGAAATGTATGAAAACTCCGAATTACAGTCGTGATCGTATTTTTTATATTTTTATTAATCATCACTACATAGTATAAAGCAAAGTCGCTTTCCGCTTCCCGCGTATGTATGTTTGCTTATATCTTTAAAACTACACAACGGATTTTGATGCGGTTTTTTTTAATAGATAGAGTGATTCAGGAGGAAGGTTTATATGTATAATACATGCATAATATAGTAGAGAAACACTGATAATTTTAGAGGTTTCTAATGTGATGTCGTAAATAAACACATTTTTTGCGCTTACATTGCAAATGCTGGCTGAACCCCACGAGATATATCAAAATAATGTACTACAGTATTGTACACCTTAAAAACGTCTACAAAAAAGTCCACGATGGTATTAGAAATGTCTTACGCACAGCGAAGCGGGCACGGGTCAGCTAGTTACTTTTATATATAAAAGAAATAAGTAGATCACGACTGTAATCCCCAAGTACGGTAGACTTACGCTGAGATCTCATGACGCTCAGATCTAGTTTCCATAGTACAAGTATTGCTTAGTTTGGGGTTAGATGGCGCTGTGATGTCCACCAATATATTATTTATTTATAATATTTTTATTATCATTCAGTCAGTACTAACGGTACTATTGTCTTATTAACAATTATGTAAAAAGTTACCCACAGTTAGAAGTGCAAGCTCTTATATTGCAACGTATTACGACAGTTAGGCCATGACCACAATAAAATATTAGTATTATTATAATTATTATTAAACCGTCGATCACGATATTACCAAATGATGAGATGTCAATGTCATATCACACTTAAATTCACTATCACTCTTATGTGAATACGATATTGGCATAGGTGTTATATTTACGAGTATAACTAGCTGACCCGTGCCCGCTTCGTTGGTCGACAGATAGTTTCACATCTGGCATTCTAATCTTCAAAATAAATTATAGCCTATATGTTGCCGAGGACTAATAACTACATAACAAAAAAAGTTTCATCAAAATCCGTCTAGTAGTTTTTGCGTGAAAGTCGGACAACAGACAGAGAGACAAAAATTTCAAAATGTTTTTTTTTGCTTATGTTACTTGTATACCCTAGGAGTATTTTTTTAGTTTTTATGAAATGTACAGAATTGAACTCTTCTACAGTTTTATTATATGTATAAAAGCAGAGCTTATTAGGACTCCTGAAAACTAGAATTTTCAGGCCATGTTGTTCATTGTCACGAAAAAAAGTGGTAAATTTTTCAACTTCCTAATTTGATCTTAATCGATTTATTATTTCACTGATAAGAATAAAAACAAGAGTGTAAAATACAACTTTATTAAATAAATAAAAATTAAATAAATATTGGTGAACATTATCACACCACCTAGTCCCAAACTAAATATATCTTAGGTTAAAATTTTCATCATTCATGTGCCAAATGTTATGTTTGAACGTGCCTCTGACTAACCCTTTTTAGACATCTTCATAGGCTCCTGGTGATCTGAGAGGATGTCTACCGTACTTGGGGATTACAGTCGTGATCCTATTTTTTTCGTGATCCGGGATAATAAACATTTATATTACGAAGGCTTTTAGAGTACCTTCAGGTGCCATAACTTCTTGCTCGTCGTTTGCAAACCATTATTGGATTAATAAAGTGTTGAAACTGAAGGAGCATGGTTTATCTGGTGCCGTGAAATAAAGAAGAAATGGATAAGACAAAATGAGCTTATGCCAAATTTAATGTTTATTTTTATTTATTTATTTATTAAAGCAACGCCAACAGCACACCTAATAGACATAAATACGTACAATTCATACAAAAATATTATAATATTTGAGCCATTTACAGGCTTAACAGCATTACTTATAAAAATACAGACAACAGACACAGGATAAAATTAAACAAAAAGAATAAAGTTCAAGGTAGGAATTAATCTACAACATAAAATATATAATTAAAAAATTATTTTGACAATATTAAAAAAAATAGAAAGAGAAAAAGAAAATGAAAATACACTATGTTACTAATGTTGGACAAGCCTCTAGATCAGAGGCTGGTCCATTCAAGGATCATGGAGTTCCTGGTTTTTAATTATTTTTGAATATGACAATTTGGGCATTTTTGAAATTCTGAGCATTTTATTTTATTTTATCTATATTATTATTTACCTATATACATACGACGCGTGTATTTTTTAATTTTATTATTGTTGCTTTTTTGGGTTCCGTACCCAAAGGGTAAAAACGGGACCCTATTACTAAGACTTCGCTGTCCGTCTGTTTGTCCGTCTGTCTATCACAGAGCTGTATCTCATGAATCGAGAGAGCTAGACAGTTGAAATTTTTACAGATTATGTATTTCCGTTGCTGCTATAACAACAAATACTAAAAACAGAATAAAATCAATATTTAAGGGGGGCTCCAAACGTGATTGTTTTGCCGTTTTAATTTTCTAAAACGTAATTATTAGTTCTTTATTATTGAAGTTTTTTTAGTAAGCAAGGTATATCCAGTTTTTGTATGTTGTAGGGCCAATAGAGTACATTATCTACTATCAGCATTATTGCAACCAGTGGAAATGCAACGGGTCAACTAACTTTGTGGCGAAACCACGCCGGAAGGTCTGATCTGCACGCTAGTTTAGGACGCAACTTGCTTGTTTTTATAATCTTTTATTTAATGTATGTATGTATGTAACAATGTTTGTTAAGAAACTTGCAGCGCAATTTTGAAGCAGTTATCCCCAACCGATTGAGCTGAAATTTGGCATACTTATTGCATATACTACTAACTACTTCAAGCACAACGCAATTAATAAATGATAACAATAATATTTACAATAGACAGCAGTGGGCTGCAGAGCACAGAATCTAGGCGAAGCGCGATGCGACGCTGGTTCTCAGTGGGAATTTAACTCATTAAATGATTCATTGAAATTGCATTTTAGAAGCTTATTGCGTGTTGAATTGTTTGTTTGGACCCAATAACATTCAGTTAAAGGTGTGACCAGACATAGCGCGGCATTTGAGCGCGGCATTCGCAGGACACAAGTTTGCCGCTGTTTTGTCGCGCGCGGCTGCCGCGCTCGATTGCCGCGCAAAGTCTGGTCACACATTTGGTATATTGAGAATATTTTCATATCGTGTACGGCATGAAAAAAATTGCCACAAATGCCAAAAAACTGCCTCTAAAATCTGCTGCTCTAGGCTCCAGCCTACTCATACTGATGGTAAATTCACCACTGTTTTAGTGGGCGTCTTTAGCTGAAGCGTTGATACTAGGCCGCAGCCTCACCAAGCGTACAGTCCACCTCACTTACATGTATATTTAGCAAGCGTGAGGTAACAGTGTACGGGCGCTATGTTGACATATCCACGGTGTTGCAACCTGATAACTTGACTCGCGAATTATTCGGCAATTCATTCAACTAACTACCCGTAAGACACACACTTAGTTTCGTTTTTAGGGTTCCGTGCCCAAACGGTAAAAACGGGACCCTATTACTAAGACTTCGCTGTCCGTCTGTCTGTTTTAGTTGTGATAGCTAAACGGTTGAAATTTTCACAGGTGATCTATTTCTGTTGCTGCTATAACACCAAATACTAAAAACAGAATAAAATGAATATTTAAGAGGGGCTCCCATACAACAAATGTTTATTTTTGGCGTTTTTTATAGATCACGGAACGAAGTACGGAACCCTTAAAGATCTAATTTGCTGTAGTATGTAGGTAAAAAATCTGAATAAATAAAGGGGTAACTTAAAATCCGAAAAACAACCCTTAAATGATAAAAAAACGCAAAAAGGATGATTTTAGTATAGATGGCGTTGGTGTGCAACAAATCTGACGCAGTTTTGACTAATGAATGATACGCAATCTACCAAAATTCGTAATTTATTTTATCAGTCCAAGGTTTGTAGGGAAAACATTGGAAGTTGGCTGAAATTGCTTTTTCCTATGCGATCATTAAAATTTGACAGGACAACGTCTGTCACGGGTCGGCTAGTCACTACATAGTATAAAGCAAAGTCGCTTTCCGCTTCCCGCGTCTGTATGTAATATGTATGTATGTATGTATGTATGTTTGCTTATATCTTTAAAACTACACAACGGATTTTGATGCAGTTTTTTTAATAGATAGAGTAATTCAGGAGGAAGGTTTATATGTATAATACATGCATAATATAGTAGAGAAACACTGATAATTTTAGAGGTTTCTAATGTGATGTCGTAAATAAACACATTTTTTTGCGCTTACATTGCAAATGCTGGCTGAACCCCACGAGATATATCAAAATAATGTACTACAGTATTGTACACCTTAAAAACGTCTACAAAAAAGTCCACGATGGTATTAGAAATGTCTTACGCACAGCGAAGCGGGCACGGGTCAGCTAGTTTTATATATAAGAAAGAAATACTTCTTGACTTTGACTTTGGTGCAGCGGTTCAAAGTGTGTTTGAAAATGACTTCAAGAGAACGAAGTCGCGAAGGTTTCCAAATAACATAACCCTTCTCTGCCTCTGTCGGTTATAATGCAATGTTTGTCAATATTTTGACATTACAAAATGACATCCCGACCTTGCGTCTTCCTAATCGATTCGCGATGCAATCCAATGGATCGAGTGATTGAGTCTCGTTGGTTTAGCAACGCCTGAGGAGCTATTGTTGCCTCTTGCACACCTAGTTAAGCCGGCGCACAGTGGTGGACGGAGGTGTAGAGGATTTTAAATTTATCAATTGAATTTAATAGTTATCTAATCGAAATTGGCACCGAGCTAATCCTAAAATTTTCTAAAATAAAATTAAAACAATTTCGCTCTTATTCCTTTACGTTAAAGTCTAAATTAGAGTAACCTATAAATGGACGAATTCTTAAATTTAGTTTTTTTTTCGGATGTGCTATCACGACTTTAATCCCCAAGTACGGTAGATATCCTCTCAGATCTCCAGGCGCTAAGATCATTTGAAGATGTCAAGAGGGTAGTCACGCCCAAACATTATATTAGTCACATGCCCACATTTTCCAGTAGTTAACATTCCATACGTGACAGGTTACAAGTCCATCGCCGCTTATAAGACTACTAAGTGGTATCCTCACGATGTTTTCCTTCACCGTTTTGAGCACGTTTTTCTAGTGTATATATAGATAGGCTGTTTAGGCCAAGGCTTTTCCGAAATTGCGTCAATCACAGCCAATTGGTGGCCAAATGGTCTCTACCAGGCAATATTTATTTTTTTATAAATAGTTATTTTATCTGTAAGTTTTAATTCTAAATCAAGTGTAGCGTGTGTTGCTTTTTGAATTTGTGCTGAAGCTCTTTAGTTATTTTTTTATTGTTGTACGTACTTGAGTAGTAGGTACTTTTAATTATTATTCTTGTTTGAGCCTTCACCTTGTTCGATTGGCACCACACTGGAGCTCTACATAGCATTAAGGAAAGGATCATAAAAAAAAAGGTAGACCCCAAGCCGTGTTTGTTGCCTGATTCTTCTAGGCTTGGTCGCGTGGAATCGGCGTAGCTTCACCTAGTTCCTAAGACGTTTCAAAGTGATCCTTGTGATTTTATTGAAATAAATGATTTTTGAATTTGAATTTTGAATTTGATTTGATAGTTTTACCAATAACTCAATATTCGTACAAATAGGTCAATATTTGTAATAGTAAGTGCAAGTTCCGCAATCGACCGAGTAGGTCTACTTATTAAAATCTTATCTTAACTTACTCCTATTTTTCTATTTTATTCGGAAACGGTAATCGATTTTGAACCTTATGTAGTATGAAATAAGAACAGCTACGTTTTATTAAGGTGCTTTGCGTTTGTGTTGGTGTAAGGGAGCATTTACACATAGGTTCTAATGTCTGGAAAATTTAAATTAGTGGTATTTGAAGCTATCCTAATTTTTAGACTGCCTCTCCAAGTTTAAGCTAATTCAGACCTTAGTGTGAACAGTATAAAAAAAAACAAAGTTTTAGTCACTTTGTCACGACAAAACTGCCACTAATGTCAAAACAAGTTAGTGTCGTTCGATCCTACAAAACCATATGGGTGATACAAAATATTTAAACTTATGTACATATTTTTTTAAATTTTGTGAGATTTTGTAAAAACTTCCCGGAAAAACTAACACGGTTTTGTCGGTTACCACAATATATTTATTGATAGGTATTTAAGAAATTATACCTACCAGTTACTGCGGTGGTTTTGGTATAAGGTTCAAATCGTTTAATATTTTAAAAAGACGTAACTTATGCCTTTTCAAGTTTCAATTCAGTTAAATTTAGAGTATGAAATTTCTATAAATTTCTATTTCATCTTGATGTAATGATCGTATGATGATATGATCGTTCTTCTATGATGTCAGGCTTACAATTAGACGACATCTAATTGCTACATTAGCTACTAAATTAACGGCTTTGAATTTTAGACTTGAATCCGAGAGAAGAAAAAATAATAATAGTTACATTTAAAATAATTCCCACTGTAGCGTTCTCTCACCGCTGCGATAGCGTTATCCATAATACCCGCTACGTTAGCGTTATTGCTCTCAAGAGCTGAACGAAGCGTCAAACGCCTCAATGTAAAGGCCCCACTACGGGTGCATTCACAAATTGTAATTTCGTAAACACAACCTTGCATCGTTGCAACAGCTTGTTGCGATACTCTGCTAGATGCCAGTGCGAGAGAACTTAGGCGCGCCATAAAGGCTTTAAACTACAAGTACAGTCATCTACTAGGTACTTTTGGTGTTGACTGTACGTTTCTTAGACACGTGCTCGGAACGTAGGAAAATATCGGGAGGAAATCTTATCGTTAGCCAAAACTGACACTTTTACAATACAAAAAGTGTCAGTTTTAAAATTTGGACGATACTTTGTCGATACGATAATGGAATTAAAACTATCGTGGAAAAACGTGGTAATTAGCCGTATTTCTATTTAAAATGATACGATAATGGTTCGTGCTCAAGACACTGTGCGGTTTTTATATAAGCGGTTAGTGTGCATATGCCTTCACTCAATTCAAAAATTACTCCATCCAAGCCATACCATAGCCATATAGCCATACCCATCCAAATATATCACAATTAGAAATGTCTTACGAAGCGAAGCGGGCTCGGGTAAGCTAGTTTATTATATATTAAGACTAGCTGACCCGTGCCCGCTTCGCTGTGCGTAAGACATTTCTAATACCATCGTTAACTTTTTTGTAGACGTTTTTAAGGTGTACAATACTGTAGTACATTATTCTGATATATCTCGTGGGGTTCAGCCAGCATTTGCAATGTAAGCGCAAAAAAATGTGTTTATTTACGACATCACATTAGAAAGCTCTAAAATTATCAGTGTTTCTCTACAATATTATGCATTTATTATACATATAAACCTTCCTCTTGAATCACTCTATTTATTAAAAAAAACCGCATCAAAATCCGTTGTGTAGTTTTAAAGATATAAGCAAACATACATACATACATACATACATATTACATACAGACGCGGGAAGCGGAAAGCGACTTTGCTTTATACTATGTAGTGAAGAAGAAAGATTTTATTAAGCTTAAATTGACCATCGAATTCCAGTATGAACGTTCTACGACCTAAGTTATTATAACCAATCGGATAAACCTACCCTATTTCCAATAGGACGTAGGTCCCGTTAGCTATAAACGCTAACTACTGGTCAGCGGGTCAAAGAAACCAGTCTTAGGCTTAAGCACCAGTTTATGATCACTTGTTAGTTTAGAGCCGTGTTGGCCGAGTGGGAAGTACCGCGACTTTAAATCTGAAGGTCGTGGGTTAAAATTCCGGCCGTGCATAATTTTTTCTGAATTATATGCGTATTAGACTTCAGATCCCACTGCACCCCTTTAGGGGTTTTTGCAGTTAGCATTCTATACGTGACAGTTTGCAAGCCCACCGCCTCTTATAAGAAAACTAACTTTTTACCTCACTATGTTTTCCTTCACTGTTAAGCACTCGCACTCGCACTCGCTTAACAGTGAAGGAAAACATAGTGAGGTAAAAAGTTAGTTTTCTTATAAGAGGCGGTGGGCTTGCAAACTGTCACGTATAGAATGCTAACTGCAAAAACCCCTAAAGGGGTGCAGTGGGAATTGAAGTCTGTTTCAACCCCTAAGGGGGTGCAGTCGGAATTGAAGTCTGTTTGAAAATAACTTCACGTGAACGAAGTCGAAGGGTTTCCACTAGTTGAAAATAATATAGTCCTTTGTTTACCTCAATGCGGAAATTCTACTCAAGGTTATGTAATTTGCAAATAAATCAAACAATTGCAATAAATTTACGTGTTATGTAATTATTATGATATACCTATCCTGTGACAGGCCTCACAGCTCAGTTGGTAGTAACTCTGCCTTCTGCGCTGTAAGTTGTGAGTTCGATCCCCACCCAGGGCAAATATTTGTGTGATGAACATAGATGTTTGTTCTGTGTCTGGGTGTTACTATGTATAATAAATATGTATTTACAAAAAAAAAGTAAGTATTCTACTAGTTTTCTGGTTCCCATAGTACAAGTTTTGCTTAGTTTGGGGCTAGATGGCGTTGTGTGTAAAGTCCGCCAATATTTATTATTTATTTATTAAAGTTATAAAGGTACTTTACGTACTTTGCGACTATGTTTTTTTTTATGGTTCGTTCCTCAAATGAGAAACGGAACCGTTATTCAGTGGCCTTAGCACCACTATCGTATCGATAACGTATCGTCCAAATGTCAAAACTGATATACTATACAAAGTGTCATTATTGACATTTGGACGATACGTTGTCAATACGATAGTGGTTCATGCTAACCCCCCAGTTCAGTTGTCCAGCTGTCAATCTGTCAAAACCCTTTCTCAGAAACGCGTAGATGTATCAAGTTGAAAATATCAAAATCTACGGGCTCTTGAAGCTGTAAAAAAATCAAGCTTGTTAGTCAACGCAAAATACATACTTGAGTTGAATATTTTACTCACTCGCAATTTGTAAGTAAATCAAAAACTAACTTCTTATTGACCTAGAATCACGAAATTTGGCAAGAAGCAAAGTCTTATAGCACAAATAAAGAAACAAAATTAAAAAAATGTTAATTTTTAGTTCTAACACATAAAAGAACATTTTCTAAAAATGGGCAAAAATCTAACCTACCTAATTTCTGTGACAGGCACACCATCAATATATATAAGTTTGCATGGAACCCTCGGTGTGCGAGTTAGACTCGCACTTATTGGGTTTTTCTTCTAAAACAATATAACAATTACATATTTTTCGAAAAACGCCCACAAATCCCAATTCACGCGACTTCGTTTACGTAATTCAGGCACACGTGAAGAGTTCGCATAAGTTGAGGGTAAGTCGCGTGAGTCAAACACGTGAGTGGTCCGTGCTGCCTTTACGCAATTTCAGACCCGAGAGTTCAAATACAATATAATATAAAACAAACCTTTAAAATACTAGCTTTCCCGTGAGACGTTTAAATATCTCTAATTTTAAAACAGGATTTTCCTAAATTTTCTTTCATAAAAACCATGTTCTGAACGAACACAGCAAAAAAATAATTATCCAATTTGATTCAGTCGTTGTCAATTTATGGCGTGACCAAGGGAAATAGGGATTAATTTTAAGATTTTTAATCTAAACTTATATTATAAATGCAAAAGTAACTCTCTCTGCTTGTCTGTCTGTCTGTGACGTTGTCACGGCCAAACTTTTGGGCTGATTGGCATGACTACGCGGACTAAGTCCCGAGTAAAAGTAGTAAATAAAAGTTAATATTTAGGCATTACAAAGAAACATACTACAGGTAAAACTCACCCTCGTATTCAAGAACGACACTATGAGAACACGCACCCATAGTGGACGAAATCTTTTTTCATAAACATCACTTTATGTGTTAAACGGCACTATGGCGCACGCTACCGTGTGCCTTTAGAGCTCAACTTTGGCTAGAGACACACACAATGTGCCTCTAGTCACACTATGCAGTGACGCACAACACATAAAGTGATTTTTATGAAAAAAGATTTCGTCCACTATGGGTGCGTGTTCTCATAGTTATGTTCTTGAATACGAGGGTAAGTCATATCAATATGGGAACACGTGACCTACCTAACACGTGCTTTGCGCAACTCCCGTAGCTGATTGTGACAGACAGGTCATAGGTATTTATTTTATACTAACAGTCCGCCCCGGCGTCGCACGGGTGTAATAATGTTTTTATGGCTGTTTTTTTGACATCTTGGGTTACATTATCGAAGTTTTGACAGACGGACAGACGGACAGAAGGATAGCGAAGTCTTAGTAATAGGGTCTCATTTTTACCCTTTGGGTACGGAACTCTAAAAACGAATATCGTTCCTTGACTTTCCCATTGGTCGAAACATTTTCGTCGGTATTCCTTGTAGTTTTTTAAACGTAATTATATATTTCAAATAGAAAAATCTATTAATTCAAACAAGCGACTTTCGAATTAATAGCCGAGGTACCTCCCACGGCTTCCAATTACATAGTACAATTATTACAATGTGATTTTATTCTTGTGACCTTGTACTGATGCAGCTGACGTAAGAACGTAGATTAGGTATTAGTTGCAATCTGGCTTAAACCCTGGTCCCTAAGTATCGACTGCCATAAGAGGAGAGGAGAATGGGCAATAAAGAAACCTGGTAACCCCTTCCAATAGCATCGTTTTCTTCTCCTTTTGCCTTGCGTCTATAAACAAGTGTAAACTTAGAGCGTGGAGTCAATGTTATTGACTCTACAAGGCTTGATGCAAAGTAGAGTATCTATGTTCAAATCACAAGGTTTTTACCTATGTAGGTAATTAAGGTGTTACTACTCGTTAATAAATAACCTTAATAATTACCTTAATAAATATTGCACATTGTATTGTTTAAAACCTTCCTCACAAAATTAAATTATCTAGATCCTACCTAGTATTTAAGCCATACTTACATAAGTGTAAAACTACTGTGTAAGGCTTTTTGAAAAGTATTTTTTCTTATTTATTATTATTATTACTTTATGTAGGGTTGGCACAACATGTTGCGGAAGGATTTGGCTTATGTTTTACAACCTACCTCTTAATCTTCTTTGGAAATTCTTGCTTCAATAGCAATGACATAAGATGTCGTTGGAAATATCTTTTCAATTGGAACAATACAATATGACAGCTTTATTGAAATGTTAGTTCGGTTTGAGTTGTATAATATGTAACATGAATAACTAACTACTATATTTTAATAATTTTTTAGTGTTTGGGAAGAAAATAAATACATTTTTGTGCCAATTGAAAAATCATTCTAATGACACATAATGTCATTGCTATTGGAGAGGGGTACCAATCTGGCCATTCTCCTTTCTATTGTGTATCTCTCAAAACGCAATAGAAATTTAATCGCGGGGTTCGCGCCTGTAACTCTTGCTAGGTACTTTTAATTATTATTCTTGTTTGAGCCTTCACCTTGTTCGATTGGCACCACACTGGAGCTCTACATAGCATAAGGAAAGGATCATTAAATAAAAGGTAGACCCCAAGCCGTGTTTGTTGCCTGATTCTTCTAGGCTTGGTCGCGTGGAATCGGCGTAGCTTCACCTAGTTCCTAAGCCGTTTCAAAGTGATCCTTGTGATTTTATTGAAATAAATGACTTTTGAATTTGAATTTGAATTTGCCTAATAAAGCACTCATCCACCAGCCAAGTCGTCAAAACTACACATTTACGATCCTCATTTAACGGTGACCGCTTCTTAAAAACACACTTAACTGTTAGTTAATCTGCGAGGGCACGTGAGGGTACTCACGTGTGTTATGTAAGTGAAGCGTGTTTTGAATTCAGCGACCAACAACAATTGTTTGTTTATTCGTTTGGTCGCTAGGTCGACCACTTTAGTTGATCCTTTTCTAACTGACTAGAAACAAGTAGGATTTTCTTTGGGTTGTAGCTTGGGTTGTAACTAGGTTATAAACTGAGTTGAGTTATTATAGATGTGAAGAGAATATCGTGGCTAATTTGTAAAAAACCGGTGAAGTGCTTAACGGACTCGCAAATGTAAGGTTCCGTACCACCGAGCGATGTAGAGCGCCGGAAGAAAGACTTAGAAATACCACATTCTACTATCTAGATCTATACATAGATCATTTTTAGGGTTCCCTACCCAAAGGGTAAAAACGGGACCCTATTACTAAGACTTCGCTGTCCGTCTGTCCGTCTGTCTGTCACAAGGCTGTATCTCATGAACCGCGATAGCTAGACAGTTGAAACTTTCACAGATTATGTATATCTGCTATAACAACAAATACTAAAAACAGAATAAAATAAATATTTAAGGGGGCTCCCATACAACAAACGTGATTTTTTTGCCGTTTTTTATAGATAATGGTACGGAACCCTTCGTGCGCGAGTCCGACTCGCACTTGGCCGTTTTTTTTGTTTTTATTATTTGTTGTGATTGGGGCCACAGTAACACGTATTCTGTGAAATTTGTAGATAACTATGGGCCTCTAGGTACATATTTCCGTTCAAGATATAGCCCTGTGACAAACAGACAGATAGACAACGATTATGAAATATGTTTTTGTTCAAAGTCGCTCTCATTCAAACTGCACACTAACCCGTCATAGACAAAATGATTGAGATTGACTGGTCAGGAAGAGAATACGAATAGTAATGAACTGAACTGGATCCCGTGGATGGTATTGTTTATATCCGGGAACCTGTGATTCAAAGATTGCAAATAGTTATTGCTGCAACAACTACTATCTTACACCACTATTTTATAGAGGCAACATTTTTAAACGACTTATTAAAATAAAAAATCACGACTGTAATCCCCAAGTACGGTAGACATCCTCTCAGATCTCCAGATGCTTAGATCCTTCGAAGATGTCTAGTGGGGGTAGAGGCCGGTCCAAACATTATGTTTGGCACATGCCCACATTTTGCAGAAGTTAGCATTCCGTACATGACAGGTTGCAAGCCCATCACCGCTGGTTTCCTCACGATGTTTTCCTTTTGATGCACATATAAATTTTCCGAACAGAAAAATCCATTGATGCACGCCGTGATTAAACCCACGACCTGTAGATTGAAAGTTGAGGTACCTCCGACTCTCTACATACCCATGATACACCCAGACACAGAACAAACATTCACGTTCATTACACATGCTTGTCCGGGGTGGGAACCCACCACCTACAGCGCAGAAGGTAGTTACTACCAACTGAGCTGTAAGCCGTGTTGGCCGAGTGGGATGTACCTCGTCTTTCAATCTGAAGGTCGTGGGTTCGAATCCTGGCGTGCATCAATAAATTTTTCTGTTCGAAAATTTATATGCGCATCAAAAACACGTGCTTACAACGGTGAAGGAAAACATCGTGAGGAAACCAGTTAGTGTTCTTATAAGCGGCGATGGGCTTGCAACCTGTCACGTATGGAATGCTGACTACTGCAAAATGTGGGCATGTGCCAAATATAATGTTTGGACGTGCCTCTGATTACCCCTACTAGATATCATCAAAGGATCTAAGCGTCTGGAGATCTGAGAGGATCTCTACCGTAGGGGATTACAGTCGTGATCCTATTTTTTTTATTTTATTTTATAAGCTGTAAGGCCACTGAAACTTTCATAAGGTTTACGCAACGAGCAAGGTCCCTTTACATAATTTATATTACCTAAAGCAACTGTTCATTATGACGCGCAAGCTTCACGTGAGAGGCATCAATGCGTACATCATATAACAATCACGTTTCGATCTGGGGGTGCGTCTGTTGTTACGTAGGGTGGGTGAGAGGGTGGAATAAAATAATGGAGGTTTGGCGTTATATAAAAAACCGACCAAGTGCGAGTCGGACTCGCGCACGAAGGGTTCCGTACCATTATCTATAAAAACGGCAAAAAAATCATGTTTGTTGTATGGGGCTCCCATTAAATATTATTTAGAAGTCGGTTAAAAATAATTATTCTATACAATACTATGAAACAATAATAACTATTGCGCCATACACTGACTAATATTATGACTACCTAGTTTCAGTCTGTACCGTTATTTAGGTATTTTCGCAGTGCCACAGAAATAGTATTTAAACTGAACCCCTAGGGGGTAATTTTAGAATGAAATTGCACCGTTTCTCGTACCTTTGCAATTAACTTAATAACCAACAATGCAATAGTCCAGCAGTTTTAAAAAATATTAATAAAAGTCCTGATAGACCTTGTCCTGTCAAATTTCAATAATCCCATAGAAAATTGGACTTATAGTATTTCCCGAATTTTCCAATTTTTCAATTTTCAACAAATTTTCTTTCATACAAACCTTGTCCTGACAATAGAGAAATAAACTAAAAAATTCAATTTGGTGAGGTCTTTCCGTAGTTACGTGCATACAAACATTTCGGCGATTCATTTTTATTTATATAGATATTTAATAAACATTGCACACCAGCTGCAGCCTTATTGTGTAAGCACACTGGTAATCGTAATTAACTTCAACTGTCAAATTCAGGCTGTGTAAAGTGTGACTACTCAAAAATCACAATATCGTTTATATACATTGAAATCACTTGGATAATTTTCGTCAAATTTAGTTAAGTTTAATTTAATTAGTTTAATTTGTTCATTGTTTGTGTTTTTTTTTTTAAGTCTGTACTTATCACTACATAGTATAAAGCAAAGTCGCTTTCCGCTTCCCGCGTCTGTATGTATGTATGTATGTTTGCTTATATCTTTAAAACTACACAACGGATGTTGATGCGGTTTTTTTTAATAGATAGAGTGATTCAGGAGGAAGGTTTATATGTATAATACATGCATAATATAGTAGAGAAACACTGATAATTTTAGAGGTTTCTAATGTGATATCGTAAATAAACACATTTTTTGCGCTTACATTGCAAACGCTGGCTGACCCCACGAGATATATCAAAATAATGAACTACAGTATTGTACACCTTAAAAACGTATACAAAAAAGTACGCGATGGTATTAGAAATGTCTTACGCACAGCGAAGCGGGCACGGGTCAGCTATTTATTATATTAATTAAATAGTAGGTATCAGTAAAACTAGCTTTTCCTTTTTCTGTCAAGGTTTGTTTAAGGTAAGATAGTCTAAATGGCTATTTAATAATAGTTTCCGTACAACGTAGCATACTAAGGTGAGACTTCAATGTTCAATAATTACCTTGAATTCTCTTATAAAAAGGGGTTAGATGGAGGCACAGGCACGTCCAAAATATTCAGCACATTTTGTAGTAGTTAGCATTCCACACGTGATAGTCTTCAAGATCTGAGGAGTCTACTGTACTTGGGGATGACAGTCGTGATATTATTTATTTTTTTAGGGTTCTGTACCCACAGGGTAAAAACGGGACCCTATTACTAAAACTTCGCTGTCCGTCTGTTTGTTCGTCTGTCTGTCACAGGGCTGTATCTCATGAACCGTGATAGCTAGACAGTTGACATTTTCACAGATAATGTATTTCTGTTGCTGCTATAACAACAAATACTAATAATAGAATAAAATCTCTATTTAAGGGGGGCTCCCATACAACAAACGTGATTTTTTTGTCGTTTTTATAGATACGGAACCCTTCGTGCGCGAGGCCGACTCGCACTTGGCCTGTTTTTAATTCCTCTTATATTTTCTTTCTCTTATACTTACTTAAACCTTCATAATAATTTTAAAACAAACTTGAACCCTTTCACCACCCCTTTTGGGGATGTAAAACTTTTTATTCCTTATATGTAACCGACATTTTTGATGACGCACGCAAAAGTTGTAACAACATGTACCTATTCCAAAAGTTTAGAAAGGGGTGTCGAGTTCTTACCTTAAATAATTGATGTGGCGATTTTACCTTCTGTCGCTTAGGTCGCTTTAAGTCGCGTAGTGACCGAACCTATATGGCAATAATACACCTCCGTGAAACAATAGCAGCATGAGTAGGCAACGTCAATACGTCAATTGAATTGGAGATATTTTATCAATAATTACGTTTAAAAAACTAAAAACTAGTTTTTTTTTAATTTTTTAGTCCAATCTGCCGTTGATCGCGGTCGCGCGCGATTCTCATAATGAAGAGCATCTGAATTGTCTCGAAACGTCAGCAACACAAGAAAAAAGTGTTAATTAGTCGTATTTATAGTTAAAATTAGTAACAATCACGATAGTTTTAATTCTATCAAAGGACAATGATTTAGTTTTTTTATTTTTATGAAGGAACTTTTAGTCCTACAAAAGTATAATTTAAATGGGATCAACTTGGGACTATTCTCTACACAATAGAAAAAAAACATCAAAATCCGATCACCAGGCACAAAGATATACATTATATAAAAATACTAGCGACCCGCCCCGGCTTCGCACGGGTTTAATACATATAAACCTTCCTCCTGAATCACTATATCTATTAAAAAAAACCGCATCAAAATCCGTTGTGTAGTTTTAAAGATATAAGCATACATACAGACGCGGGAAGCGACTTTGCTTTATACTATGTAGTGATACATCCATAACTTTCTGAATTTTTTGGATGACTATCTGATTTTTTTCATTTTTTTTTACTAAATATGACGTTGATATACTTATAATCCAAGCTCTCTGTCCAGATGTACTTCGCTGCTATAGTTTCGCGACGGTGTGCCACCGCCCTAAGCTATAATTACTTTTATAATCTGGTTCTGTTCAGGAAGCAGACATTGCATATTGTTATGCAAGCGGCAAGCAAGGGCGGCCTTCACTGCGTTCGGTATAAGGATACAGTGCAGTGGGGTCATTATAGTTTTCCTATTTCACGTTGCATTGGCGATAGCTGGTCGCTTAGACCCGACTGCCAAGAAAGAGGGTAATGTTTTTCAGGTGTACTTATACAAAATATTTTGATCAGTTTAAAAGTTCTTCGCATGAAGTTATTTCCTAACGGACTTCAATTCTCGCTGCTCCCTCTTTGGGGTGAAGATTTCTTTCTCAGTGCTAGGTATATGTATGCGAAATTATGTGGTCAGTTTAAAAGTTCTTCCCCCCTACCAGCTAAACAATTAGTTTTGGAGGTGTGAAAAAAATCACGGTAGTAGTACATATAACGAATTTAAAAGGAAAACTATCACGGCTAATTTGGCTTAACAAATTGACCAAGAAAATGTATTTTCTATGTTGCTCAACGATTAACACGTAAACTAGAAGTAAAGTTTTAGTACCAGTATCGTTGAAAATTACATAGATTATGTTGTTAACTGTGTAAAGTTCGAAGCCCTACATTGCGCGTGGCTCGACACGCACTTGGCCAGTTTTTGATTTTAGTTTCTATAACGTAGTTGTGATTAAGGTGATGAATGAAATTTTTGACGTTTTGTATGGGCTGAGTCTACCCGGATAAGACGGAAAAAGTGATAAAACTACATTATCTCGAAAACCATCAAATTTAAAAAGAAACTGTCTGTAATTTATTTAGCTAGTATGATTATCTTTCGAATTATATAAAAATTAACTGTTTAGCTATTCATAGTTTTGATTAAAAACGAAACTAGTGTTTTTGAAGAGCCAACTTTGGAAAATAAATCTATTGAGAAAAGTTTCACCAATCGTGGTTCTGTCTGTAATTTATCTAGATTATATCCTTATGTTATCTTTGTCATAAAAAACAAAACGGTATGTTTTACGGTTATTGAGAAAAAACGATTCTGCATTCATCAAACACATTAATTACTCGCCATACTTTGTTCCCATACTTTGTTCGTGGGATTTTGACACAAACTTTGACCTATACCAATGGGTAATTCATGATAAAATATTGAGATAAAATATATAGTATCAATCCGGGTTATAATCTATATCTTGTGATTGACGTGATTGATTGTGATTGATTATAAGTGATTGACGAACAATCAAACTTTTGCATTTATAATATGACATTACTTATCACTAAATCGTATGTGCTCGTACGTGTTGTAGGTATCTTAGAATATTATATTGGTTTAATCTTGTTATTTATTATATAATAGATAACATTTTTGTGTTACTAACTGATTGACTGATTTATCAACGCACCTAAACTGGTACTAGAAACTTCAAATTTGGAGGGCTTGTTCCTGCAGTAGGAAAGGAATTCCCGAAATTCTACCCCTTCAGGGGTTCAGCGAGATAGAAGTCTATTTGAAAATAACTTAAGGGGCTCCCAGTCGACGATTGCTCATTTTCGAAACGAAAAAAGAAATACTTCTGAACAAGCCACATCTCCTATTTTTATAAGTATATTACTTCAGGTTCCTACCTAGATTTCTATTAAGCTGAAAACATAATAGCAGAAACTTTTCACGATAAAGATATTATTTCAAAATGATACGTTTTAGAATTTATGATCGAAATATTTTATATACTTACTATTAAAATCAACTTGTGATTTATTGTAAAAGATAGGTAATGTTGTAGATCTAGATTTCTATTAGAATAGATTTTTGATAAGTAATTAATTATACATAATTTATATCATTAATTTATTCGAAAAGCTAAGACGGACCACGCGCCGACGTGTGTTTGTCGTCATTGCAGCGGTCGGTAGGATGTTTTATCGAAGTGATTAAAGATGGGTACACCTTTATTCACATATACTATACATTATAAAATAGGAGATGTGGCTTGTTCAGAAGTATTTCTTTTTTCGTTTCGAACAAAAACAATCGTCGACTGGGAGCGCCTTAACGTAAAAGAAGTCGCGAGTTCAACTACTTACATAAATATAGATATTTTCAGTGCGGATTTACATAATTTCAAAGTATAGTATATTTTTTTTTATCTACTACTGCAAAATATGGGTATCGTGCCCAACATAATGTTTGGACGTACCTCTGACTACTCCTTTCTAAGCGCCTTGATATCTGAGAGTATATCTACCGTCTTGAAGGATTACAGTCGTGATCCTTTTTCATTTACGGACTAGAAAGCATAACTGACTGTTTCTATATAAATCTATCTATCTAATCTATCAAATACTTTAAAACGAGCAATTCTTGTATATATACATATACATCTGAATCTCTGAAACGTTCGTATCGCTTTAGAATTAACAAATGTTGTGTTAAGTTCCCGTTCCCGTTATAAAAAGTATCCTATGTCCGTCTCCTGGTTCTAAGCTACCTCCCCACCAATTTTCAGCCAAATCGGTTTAGCCGTTCTTGAGTTATATATAGTGTAACTAACACGACTTTCTTTTATATATAGATAGTATGCGGAGGTTTCGGGGGCGATAAATCGATCTAGCTAGGTTTAATTTAGAAAACCTCGTTTTATCCTTGTTTTCAGGCAACAAAATACCGAGAAGGTACTCGTACTGATTAATTAAGCAGGTAGAAATGATTAATTTAATTGTATAGCCTTCGACCATGATCAACAAATCAGTTGCAAGTCAGGTGTAGAGCCTTCGTGACCCGCATTCGTTACCACCGGAAGTTTTTGAAGGTTGCACGTACAGCTGTTCCGACCAAACCGACCTTCTGGGATGATGTATTTACTAATTGTAGATCTTCCATCATTATGGTCACTCATAGGGATGCGAGAAGCTGAAGACAGAGAAAAATGGTCATCTTTGGAGGAGGCCTTTACCCTCCGTTTAGAGGGGTTCTTGTACCCATAAATATAAAGCACCAAAAAGAATAAAGCACCTAATTAATTAATGCATGCAAACTGTTTTGATGTTTTTTTTTTATTTTTCTTTTTTTTCTTATTAGGTAAACCTAGATTTAACCT
The DNA here is from genome assembly GCA_912999785.1 of Hydriomena furcata. Lineage (NCBI taxonomy): Eukaryota > Metazoa > Arthropoda > Insecta > Lepidoptera > Geometridae > Hydriomena > Hydriomena furcata. The sequence goes on from OU538843.1 coordinate 3,183,526, forward strand.
ATATTTGTAGCAAGAAATAAAAGGCTTTTTATATTTTAATTAAATCGGTTTTTGAGATTTAGCGAGACTAACGGACAGCAATTCATTTTTAGGGTTCCGTACCCAAAGTGTAAAAACGGGACCCTATTACTAAGACTTCGTTGCCGTCTGTCCGTCTGTAATAAACGTCTAAGTGGGGCTCCCATACAACAAACGTGTTTTTTGCCGTTTTTTAAAGATAATGGTACGGAACCCTTCCTGCGCGAGTCCGACTTTTATATTATAGGGAAGATTATTTTGGAGTATACCAAATAGGATTAACCTTTACCATAAACTCATCCTTCAGAAGATAGAAAATACTTTATTCCACACTATAATCAGAACAAAGAAATATATATTTAGGAAAAAGTATATATACGTATAAGCTGTACAATGCATAGTAGGAAGTAATAGCTAACTACCTATCTATAGCTAACTACAAATTATCTGCTTTATATATAGTTTGTAACGAAACATAAATACATTAAAATAGATTTGCACAGCTATAAACATGTAAATATCAACTTGTACATCTGCCAGCTATCTTACGCAACGAAGTGCAAGTTCAAGACTGTGATATAACGCGAGTAAATAATGTACATAGTACATACCTAGTACATAACATTATCTATTTATGACTAGCCTAGCTATTACACGTGATCTAAGATTATTGTTTATGTAATGAGGACTTGTTTGTTATTTCCGTTATGATAATGTCGGCTTAGGCGATAGCTCGCCTTGTAATAAACTTGTCCTTAAATGAGTTTCTCCTTTGGGTAAGTACCTATCGGTTACAATGATGGAATTTTAAGAATTAAATAAAAATAAATTGAAATAAAAAAAATAGAGTTTAGTGTGAAATTAGTCGTGTAGTGTTCGATATTCCTAACTCCTCAGTATTGCACCGGTAGGAGAGCATGACAGAGAGTAAGAAAAACAGAATCCCACCAAAAACATTCTGTAAAAAACTAGCCAAGTCTCGATGGAGGTGCTTGTTTATCTCTAAAAAGTAATGAAATCTAGACAAAGTCGTACCAAGTCTGAGGTTCCTTACTACGATTTCTTTATTACTATAGTCACACATTAACTAATCTAATTAATGTGTGACTATAATAATAAAGAAATCGTTGTAAGGAACCTCAGACTTGGTACGACTTTGTCTAGATTTCATTACTTTTTAGAGATAAACAAGCACCTCCATCGAGACTTGGCTAGTTTTTTACAGAATGTTTTTGGTGGGATTTCACTTCTTTTTGTAGAAACGTGGGCTTATTGATTTATTTTAATAGATTTTCTTATTTGACACAGTTTTTTTGACATAGTTTTTTGCAATGACAGTCGATATTTTTATGTACCAATAGTAAAAGGGGGCATTACCATATCTCTAATACAGCTGAGACCAGCTGAGGGTTCTTCATCAGATACTTCAGACCTTCGACTTTTGACATCAAATGAAGCGGCCCATCAAGTTGAATATTTTTTGTAAAGGCGGTATGTCGATCTCTAATAGTTTGGTTAAGCTCTTGTGTTTTCTAATCAGGGTCACCAGGTACTCCAGATCTTCGATTATCGTAGTTTTTAGGGTTCCGTACCCGTTCCGTACAAAGGGTAAAATCGGAACCCTATTACTAAGACTTCGCTGTCCGTCTGTTTGTCTGTCTGTCCGTCCGTCCGTCCGTCCGTCCGTCTGTCTGTCACAGGGCTGTATCTCATGAACCGTGATAGATAGACAGTTGCTATTTTCACAGATTATGTATTTCGGTTGCTGCTATAACAACAAATACTAAAAACAGAATAAAATAAATATTTAAGGGGGGCTCCCATACAACAAACGTGATTTTTTGCCGTTTTTATAGATAATGGTCCGACTCGCACTGGCCGGTTTTTATAGTTTTCCCTTAATGTGGCAATTGAACCCTAACTCTGTACCAAATTTCAGCTCTCTGAGTTTATGGGAAGTACTAGTTCTATTCTGATGATCATGAGTGAGTGAGTGAGTGTCTAAAATGCGAAACTTTGCTTTCGCTTAACTTCGAAACTAAATGACCTACAGACTTGAAATTTTGGATTTTAAGTATGTGATTATAGCTTACTGGATGACGAAAATTTCTGCGTTCTGGTATTATCCAGAGGTTCTCAAATAGGGACCTGAAAATGCGGCGAAATGGTTCCTGTAAAGGATGGTACGGCAGTGTTTGTTTGCTTCGCGCTCGACTTGGCGGGGGCACTGCCGTGCCCCCAAATGTCTTTCTTTACGTCAAATAAGTTGTCCATGACATTTTCTCCTAAGGTTAGGTCCAACATACAAGGACTGTGAGACGTCATCTATACTAAGTCTAATATTATAAAGAGAAAGTTTTGATTTTTTGTTTTTATGTTTTTTTGTTTTTTTGTATGTTTGTAATGGATAAACTCAAAAACTACTGAACCGATTTCAAAAATTCTTTCACCATTACCAAGCTACATTATCCCTGAGTAACATAGGCTATTTTTTATTTTGAAAAAGTAATAAATTCTTTATAAGAATGACGATAGTTTGAAGCAAGGTGTAAAAAATTACTAAAAATTTTGCTTTCTTCGTGTGCGCTACAAAAACTATTGAACGGGAATTGTAACGGGAACGGTAACGGAAGACAACATTTGTTAATTCTAAAGCAATACGAAGTTCGCGGGGTCAGCTTGTAAAACATAAGTTGGTGAAAAAGTTTGGTCTAATTATGTTTTACATATTTGGCAAATAATAAATTACCGCTAGATAAAATGCTATTCTAGAACATATTATGCACTGAATATTCCAAGTTTAATCCGATTAAATCCGATTGATCGTTTGGTGGCAAAAATACAAACATCCTCAGTAACTTTCCGATTTATAATATTGATAAGATTAAATTATTGATAATCCTTCTATGAATGAAGAAAAGATGAGGAGCAATAGGTTATCGTGGTATGGGCATGTTATGGAAAGAAAGTCATGTAATGAAAAGAGTGTTAGGAATGAATGTGGATGGAAAAGATGGATGGACTGTGTGAAAGATGATATGGGTCAGAAAGGAGTGAGTGATGAGATAACGGCTGATAGAGGGAAATGGAACACATGTTGTGCCGACCCCACTTCAGTGGAATAAGGGCAAGAAGAAGAAGAATCGCTTGCTGGCAAACATATCAGAAATGGCACCAACATCGAATGCGATTCGTTTGTTTGTTGGCCAAAAATAAGTCGAGACGTATAAATCAAACCTAAACATTATGCAATGCTTCAGTATCCGTGCATTCCTTCAGCACTACAATACATGCCACGTGCACAAACACGTGCGCGTGCACACACGTTGTGCATCTCGTGCTCGCGCAGGGTTGTGTGCGCCCGCGCAGATAAGCCGGAATATAAGGAGGAAATGTTTCATAGGAGCCATGGTTATATCATTTTATGTGTCATTTACGAGTCTCTAGTTAGATAGGAGCTTCGTCATGAGCAAAGCACGCACCAAAAGTTGAGAATAATTATATATAAATACATACTCTAAGCCTGGATGAATCAAAAAATAAAAATAGGATCACGACTGTAATCCCTAAGTACTGTAGACATCCTCTCAGATGTCCAGACCTTAGATTCTTTGAAGATTTCTTGAGAGGATAGTTAGAGGCACGTCCAAACTTTATATTAGGCACATGCTCACATTTTGCAGTAGTTAGCATTCCATACGTGACAGGTTGCAAGTCCATCGCCGCTAAATAAGAATACTAACTGGTTTCCTCACGATGTTTTCCTTCACCGTTTTGAGCACGTGTTTTTGATGCGCATATACTTTTTTCGAATAGAAAAATCCATTGATGTACGCCGAGATTCGAACCCACGACCTTCAGATTGAGAGTCGAGGTACAAACAAAAATACAAATTTAACCTCTTTAGGTAAAAGTTGTGCAATGTGCAAGCGAGGAGCACAAGGTATGTCCTCGCATAACCCTGAACTGACACCGATTAAAAAGCAAAATATACAAAAAAAACCGGCCAAGTGCGAGTCGGACTCGCGCACGAAGGGTTCCCTACCATCACTACATAGTATAAAGCAAAGTCGCTTTCCGCTTCCCGCGTCTGTATGTATGTATGTATGTATGTTTGCTTATATCTTTAAAACTACACAACGGATTTTGATGCGGTTTTTTTTAATAAATAGAGTGATTCAAGAGGAAGGTTTATATGTATAATACATGCATAACATAGTAGAGAAACACTGATAATTGTAGAGGTTTCTAATGTGATGTCGTAAATAAACACATTTTTTTGCGCTTACATTGTAAATGCTGGCTGAACCCCACGAGATATATCAAAATAATGTACTACAGTATTGTACACCTTAAAAACGTCTACAAAAAAGTCAACGATGGTATTAGAAATGTCTTACGCACAGCGAAGCGGGCACGGGTCAGCTAGTTATCTATAAAAGCGGCAAAAAAAATCACGTTTGTTGTATGGGAACCCCCCTTAAATATTGATTTTATTCTGTTTTAGTATTTGTTGTTATAGCAGCAACAGAAATACATAATTTGTGAAAATTTTAACTGTCTAGCTATCACGGTTAATGAGATTCAGCCCTGTGACAGACAGACGGATGGACGGACGGACGGACAGACAGACAGACGGACAGCGAAGTCTTAGTAATAGGGTCCCGTTTTTACCCGTTGGGTACGGAAACCCCTAAAAAAAGCAATTTTCTATCCTTTTACTCGTAAACACGCGACCTTATATCGCTTTCTAATTGCGTTGCAAATTCTCGTGACTGCGCATGCACTTAAATAGCCATAATAAACTCTTGCGCAACACATATACCTATACTTCCGAGTGATTAAAGGGAATAATGTTGTATATAAATGTTTTTGTAAACAAGCCGTGTTGGCCGAGTGGGAGGTGCCTCGAATTTCAATCTGAAGGTCGTGGGTTCGAATCCCGGCGTGCATCAATGGATTTTTCTGTTCGAAAAATTTATATGCGCATCAAAAACACATGCTCAAAACGGTGAAGGAAAACCTCGTGAGGAAACCAGTTAGTATTCTTATAAGCGGCGATAGGCTTGCAACCTGTTACGTATGGAATGCTAACTACTGCAAAATGTGGGCATGTGCCAAATATAATGTTTGGACGTGCCTCGGATTACCCCCACTAGAAATCTTCAAAAGATCTAAGCGTCTGGAGATCTGAGAGGATGTTTACCGTACTTGGGGATTACATGTTTGGCACATGCCCACATTTAGTGATTAATAATACATTTCTGTGATGAATAATGTTTGTAGGAGAAGGTTTTTATGGAAAACTTGACAGGGCAACGTCTGTCAGGGCTGCTAGTGAATTAATAAAATAATTTAACGTTGTAATATGTGTTGTGTTGTCTTTTGTTTTTTAGAAATCAATTTGGTTTTCAAAATTTTGGTTGAGTCTCCCTCAGAATACCGACCATATTCTAATAAATACGCACCCTCCATCTAAATGCTTACGAAACTATCATGAAACGGACACTGGCAGAGTTGTGACAACAAAAGTCATAGAAGCCATAAACAAGAATTGAATTGAATTGAAAATAATTTAATAACTGTACAAGGCCAAGATTAGAAACCAAAAAAGTCAAAGCACCATAACGCTATCACGGGTCTGTTGTAATACGAAGCAATACTGAAATACCTTCAACTAATCATAAAGTTACAACGAATTTGTTCTCTAACTAAAATTACGAAACCAATTGACGTCATATTTTGTTTGACAACTGAAAAGAACAAGCGGCCAAGTGCGAGTCGGACTCGCGCACGAAGGGTTCCGTACCATGTCCATTATCTATAAAAAAAGGCAAAAAAACACGTTTTTTGTATGGGAGACCCACTTAAATATTCATTTTATTCCGTTTTTAGTATTTGTTGTTATAGCGGCAACAGAAATACGTCATCTGTCTAGCTATCACGGTTCATGAGATACATCCCTGTGACAGACAGACGGACCGACGGCCAAACAGACAGACAAACGGACAGACGGACAGATGGACAGATGGACAGATGGACAGATGGACAGATAGACAGATGGAGAGACAGACGGACAGCGACTTCTTAGTAATAGGGTCCCGTTTTTACCCTTCGAGTAGGTACGTAACCCTAAAAAACTCGAATTGACATAATACCGCGCTAATAAAGATTATGTAACAAAATTCCATTATATTTGCAAAACGTGATCGGTCACGTTATTGATAATAATTTTGCTGCGAAAACAATAAAAACGTAAAGTAACAAATAATGTATGATTTGTAAAACATAAATCACTATTTAGATGCATATCTAATCTCCAAGTTATATTTTTAGAGTGTTGATAACAGCCATAACAAACACCTGCGTACCTAGTTCTGACCTGGGGACTTACCTTAAATTCGTATAGCTCTCTCTCTGCCTACTCCTCTGGGAAACAGACGTGATTTTTATATGATACTAGCGACCCGCCCCGGCTTCGCACGGGTAGCATGTTATTATACATATAAACCTTCCTCCTGAATCACTCCATCTATTAAAAAAAACCAAATCAAAATCCGTTGTGTAGTTTTAAAGATATAAGCAAACATACATATATACATACAGACGCGGGAAGCGGAAACCGACTTTGCTTTATACTATGTAGTGATTACCTAACATAATAAATAGGGTATACTTTAAGAGTGATATAATAATTAATTGTATTGTCTTACAAATCTTAATTGTCTTAAAAAACTGTCATAACAACTTTCGACGTCTATTTTATTACCCGACTGCGAATGAAGGGTTGTGTTTTCCGAAAAGTTGTTTTATTAGAATTTATATCTACAGGCTAGTTTCAACTTAAATTTGATCTGATAAAGATTTTCTAAGTATAATAAAAATACATAATATGTAAAAATAATATTTTATTTATTACTAGTTGTTACTTGACGTTGTCCTGTCGAATTTAAATAATCCCACAGAAAAAAGCACTTTTAGTTTTTCCAAAATTTTGTTCGATATATACTTCACTATTCTCAGAGACCGAATACACAAAAAAAACATAAAAATCGGTCAAGCCGTTTCGAAGTCGATACAAACACTGTGACACGAGAACTTTATATAAAAAGATAGATGTAGAATTTTATTCTATTCAAAATCAGTATTGTTCTTTTAATATTTAAAACGCAATTAATCAACTCTTCAATATATTATCCACACTTTATCCTTAATCACCATAATTATTCATTTCATTTCATTTATTATTTGTTTTTACCAACGGCCAAATGCCTATTTTTAGACACGCATGTAATAATGAAAATTGTTTATAACGAGGAAATAGGACCAATTAATTTACATCAAACTTCCTTAGGACGTCATACTATTCCAAAGAGGTACCTACAGAATTCAAAAATCATTTATTTCAATAAAATCACAAGGATCACTTTGAAACGTCTTAGGAACTAGGTGAAGCTACACCGATTCCACGCGACCAAGCCTAGAAGAATCAGGCAACAAACACGGCTTGGGGTCTACCTTTTTTTTAATGATCCTTTCCTTAATGCTATGTAGAGCTCCAGTGTGGTGCTGATCGAACAAGGTGAAGGCTCAAACAAGAACAATAATTAATAGTAATAACCAAGTACGTACAACAATAAAAATAAACTATCCCACACTAAACCGCGATGCGATGCGATAAGACGCCGGACGCGGGAATATAGCTCGAAAGAATAGGACGAAATGCGATGCGATGCAAATTCGCAGTTATGACGTGTGGGAGCCTTTATACTTCAACTAGGCTGAGTCTATCCTACTAATATTATAAATGCGAAAGTTTGTGAGTGAGTGTGTGTGTGTGTGTGTTTGTGTGTGTGTGTGTGTGTGTGTGTGTTCGTTACTCATTCACGCAAAAACTACTGAACGGATTAAAATGAAACTTTACAGTAATATAGCTTATACATCAGAATAACACATAGGCTACTTTTTATCCAGGTACCACCCGTGCGAAGCCGGGGCGATCAGCTAGTATCATAAATGTGAAAGTTTGTGAGGATGTTTGTATGTTTGATAATCAATCAAGCCTAAACGACAGAACAGATTAACATGACATTTTTTGTAGATTTTGTAGATATAATGCCCTAATAAAACATAGACTACTTTTATATACAAAAAAACATTCCTAAAATTATAAAAAAACGCAAAAGGGATGATTTAGGTATAGATGGCGCTGGTGTGCAAACAATCTGACATCAGTTGTTATAGCAACGTGCATTCCCCTATGCGATTATTAAAATTTGGACAAGACAACGTCTGTCGTGTATGGTAGTTATACCTACATACTTTTATTTTTCCTTCTATCGTATGGTAGACTACTAGATCACTGTAAATTGCTACACAGTTTTTAACTAAACTATATTTTACAACAGTTTCAAATGTAAAATGTTTTTTCCTCAATTTGATTTTGATTTATCCGCAAACAAACCTTTCAAACAAATGTACTTCGCCAATATCCAATTAAACTAAAATTGATACTATTATATTGTTTATTGTAACATAAATAAACTAAAACAATGGTAACAATTCGAACAATAGACGCCCTACAAGTTGTAACAAATGAAAGATATCCTTGAAAGTTCCCGTTTAGTTTTCTCCTTCGAATTTTCTAGAAAGTTCTTGAGTACACTAACAAAAAGTACTCGTAATATAGTTACATAAGCCGAAGAAAATTACTTACGTCCCGTTTCCTTCGATCCCAAGAATTTTCCTTCATAACGTCTATGACGTTCAGGAGCAGGTATTAGGTAATAATTATTAGCCTCACAGCTCAGTTGGTAACTTTAAGTAACTTTGCCTTCTACACTGTAGGTTGTGGGTTCGAGCCTTCGATCCCCACCCAGGGCGAATATTTGAGTGTTAAACATAGATGTTTGTTCTGTGTCTAGGTGTTAATATGTTTAATAAGTATAATTTTTAACAAAAAAAAAAAATATAAGTATTCTATCAGTTATCTAGTTCCCATAGTACAGTACAATCTTTGCTTAGTTTGGGGCTAGATGGCGCTGTGTGTAAAGTCCACGCTATTTGTTTATTTAATTACGTCTTAAAAACTAATAAAAAACACGACGCAAATGTTTCGAGAAATCTAGAGATATCAGTTTATCCAGTTTTTTAAAGGAACTACATAAATATAATTAAAAAATATATATAATATAATTAAAATATATTAATACTACCAAGTGCGAGTCGGACTCGCGTAAGAAGGGTTCCGTACCATTATCTATAAAAAACGGCAAAAAAAACACCTTTGTTGTATGGGAGGCTCCCTTAACTATTTACTTTATTATGTTTTTAGTATTTGTTTTTATAGCGGCAACAGAAATACATCATCTGTGAAAATTTTCAACTGTCTAACTATTATAGTTCATGAGATACAGCCTTGTGACAGACAGACAAACAGACAGACGGACAGCGGAGTCTTAGTAACAGGGTCCCGTTATTTATTTTATTTTTTACTAGCGACCCGCCCCGGCTTCGCACGGGTAGCATGTTATTATACATATAAACCTTCCTCCTGAATCACTCTATCTATTAAAAAAAACCGCATCAAAATCCGTTGTGTAGTTTTAAAGATATAAGCAAACATACATACATACATACAGACGCGGGAAGCGGAAAGCGACTTTGCTTTATACTATGTAGTGATTACTAGCGACCCGCCCCGGCTTCGCACGGGTAGCATGTTATTATAAATATAAACCTTCCTCCTGAATCACTCTATCTATTAAAAAAAACCGCATCAAAATCCGTTGTGTAGTTTTAAAGATATAAGCAAACATACATACATACAGACGCGGGAAGCGGAAAGCGACTTTGCTTTATACTATGTAGTGATGGTAGATTTGTTTGTGTCAACTGTAAATTTTTAACACTGACGTCATAACAGTTTTGCTTGTTTAACTAAAAGTACCTACACACGAGGATTGGAACGTGACACTTGTCCTGTATGACATGATACCTACAGACATAACGAATGCAGTTGTTTTGTATAGAGATAACTCACGTATAGTTTGAGAGTGGTGTGACTGCTAGCGGGTATTGGTAAGTGTTATATATTTCTAATAACCTAACCCTCGTATAGAACGACACTATGAGAACACGCACCCAAAGTGGACGAAATCTTTTTCATAAAAATCACTTTATGTGTTGTGCGACACTGCATAGTGTGACTAGAGGCACATTGTGTGTGCCTCTAGCCAAAGTTGAGCTCTAAAGGCACACGGTAGCGTGCGCCATAGTGCCGCTCAACAGATAAAGTAATGTTTATGAAAAAAGATTTCGTCCACTGTGGGTGCGTGTTCCCATAGTGTCGTTCTTGAATACGAGGGTCAAGGTAGTGAAATGAAATGAAATAATTTTATTTGACACAAACACACACAGAAGACAGAAGACACACATGTACATACTTACGAAAAACAGGTAGTCAGACACGAGTGCAAACCAGATAAAAGGCTTGTAAACTTCAACGCGTGAACACTAAACATTTTTGATGACACACATAAAAAAGTGCAGTACCATCACTACATAGTATAAAGCAAAGTCGCTTTCCGCTTCCCGCGTCTGTATGTAATATGTATGTATGTATGTTTGCTTATATCTTTAAAACTACACAACGGATTTTGATGCGTTTTTTTTTAATAGATAGAGTGATTCAGGAGGAAGGTTTATATGTATAATACATGCATAATATAGTAGAGAAACACTGATAATTTTAGAGGTTTCTAATGTGATGTCGTAAATAAACTCATTTTTTTGCGCTGACATTGCAAATGCTGGCTGAACCCCACGAGATATATCAAAATAATGTACTACAGTATTGTACACCTTAAAAACGTCTACAAAAAAGTCCACGATGGTATTAGAAATGTCTTACGCACAGCGAAGCGGGCACGGGTCAGCTAGTTAACTATAAATATAACCATACAAGTGATTAGAGCGGTAAATCACGTAATTTCCCTAATTCCTAGCTCTATAGGGAAAGAGTTAAGCCGGAAACACACTTACGTGTCGTGTCGTGGCGCGACACGCCACTAGCTAATCGCTTTCATACATTTAGTATGGTTAGAGACACATTTGGGTGTCGTGTCGTGTCGCAAACGCTATCTTGCGATTGGCTAGTGGCGTGTCGCGCCACGCCACGACACGTAAGTGTGTTTCCGGCATTAAGGTGATATGTGGAATGTTTGGCTTTTTGTATGGGCTGAGTTTATTTCTAGTCTCACAGCTTAGTTATTCTCCTCTCTTATGCGCTGTAGAATGTCACACAGGGCCGTATCTCATGAACCGTGATAGCTAGACAGTTCAAATTTTCACAGATGATGTATTTCTGTTGCCGCTATAACGACAAATACTAAAAACAGAATAAAATAAATATTAAAGTGGGGTTCCCATACAACAAACGTGTTTTTGCCGTTTTTTATAGACAATGGTACGGAACCATTAGTGCGCGTGTCCGACTTGCACTTGGCCGTTTTTATTTACTTCGTAAGTGCTTCTATTACATATTTTTACATCGTAACTCCGATATTGGGATTTCCAATTGTGACTTGTGACTCATGAGTGTGATGAGACGACATTCGAGCATGCTAATTTTTCCCCTTTATCATCACCATTTTTTTGCACATTGGTTTATTCAATATTTTTATTTTAATATTTTTTTTTAAATATTTTTATATTATTTCTAGCGACCCGCCCCGGCTTCGCACGAGTTTAATACATATAAACCTTCCTCCTGAATCACTCTATCTATTAAAAAAAACCGCATCAAAATCCGTTGTGTAGTTTTAAAGATATAAGCATACATACAGACATACATACAGGCGCGGGAAGCGGGAAGCGACTTTTTATACTATGAAGTGATTATTATTACAAGCTGCTCGCCATGCTAGCCTATGTGTTATTCTGATGTCTATGCTATATTACTGTAAAGTTTCATTTTAATCCGTTCAGTAGTTTTTGCGTGAAAGAGTAACAAACACACACACACACACACACACACACACACACACACACACCCACTCACTCACAAACTTTCGCATTTATAATATTAGTAGGATTTGATTATTTATATGATTTTTATCCGATATTAAGATTGCTGTGTTGGCCGAGTAGGAGGTACCTCGACTTTCTATCTGAAGGTCGTGGGTTCGAATCCCGGTGTGCATCAATGGTTTTTCTGTTCGAAAAATGTATATGCGCATCAAAACACGTGCTTCAAAACGGTGTAGGAAAACATCGTGAGGAAACCTGTTAGTATTATTTTTAGCGGCGATGGGCTTGCAACCTGTCACGTGTGGAATGCTAACTACTGCAAAATGTGGGCATGTGCCAAATATAATGTTTGGACGTGCCTCTGACTACCCTCATCAGATAGTAAAGCCTATTATCAGCCTACGTAGGTACCAGCAACGCGATCTCATAAAAACTGTCGATAATATTTACGATACGCATACGCCATCTAGAGCTTGCCGTTGTTAACTGTATTAGTCGTTTCTGCCGCGGTTTTATGGGCTCAGAGCGCCTTAAATGTAGTGTTTGGACGTGCCTCTCACAGGACCCCCTTTAGACATCTTCAAGCATCTAAGCGCCTGGAGATCTTTGAGGATAATGTCTACCGTACTTAGGGATCACAGTCGTAACCAATTTTTATTTTTGTTTTATCCGCTTATCGCTATAACCATGACCACTAAAACTACATCTAATCGAAGATAGATAACGAATCGCAAGCCGTAGTGTCCTTATTATGTAAAACGTGATTATTGACGTGGTTATGTCACGATCCTCGACCGATCTCTTATCGCAGATCGGGTCACCGATTGATCTTCTCTGTATTATCTTTAATCAGAGTAATCGATCGTTAGCCGCTACGCTTATCCGAGAAATAATAGAGTTTCAGCAAACAAAAATTAAAACGGCCAACTACGAGTTAGACTCGCGCACGAAGGGTTCCGTACCATTATCTATAAATTACGGCAAAAAAAAATGCCCCACTTAAAATTTTATTTTATTCTGTTGTTAGTATTGAAATACATCATCTGTAAACAATTCAACAGTCTAGCTATCAGATAGGCAGACAGGCAGACGGACAGCGGAGTCTTAGTAATAGGGTCCCGTTTTTACCCCAAAAGGGATCACTACTGTAATCCCCAAACAAGTACGATTGACATTCAGATCTCCAGGTGCTCCGATCCTTGAATATGCCTAAAGGGGGTAATCAGACGCACGTCTAAACATCAAATTTAACATATGCATTTCACATTCCATACGTGCCAAGCTGCAAGCTAACGCCGCTAGATTAAGGCCCGGCTCACACTCACACACGTATTTCAATGATTTTCAGGTACCGATTTAAAAACCAGGAATCACAATTGTGAGGATATAATGATACAAAATTACTGATAATATATTCATCTTTAATAGTAGATAATAAAAACTGGCCAGTTCTATACAATATTTTCAAAAAAATACGTTTTTACCGTCGCAAGAACCGCTGAAAATGTCGAAAAATGGGGTCTGGTTAGGTACCAATATCTTTAGACCCACAGCATATTTTTATTTGAAAATAATACGAAATTGTAGATTTTATATTTCTCTTTACTAAAGTTTGTACGAATAAGACACTACTTGTTTCCGGAGAGGAAAGACCTTAAGAACTACGGAAGTAGTTAAGAATCTATGACATCAAGTAATCAGGTGAATCATGGGTCTAACACGATTCTGCTGCCTGCTGTTGACATAATAACAAACCGGTTATATAAGACACGTGACGGTCAAGGACACGAGTGAAGTTCACGTGAATAATCCGATTACATGCATAATTGGCTGAACTAGCGATAGAAAACGTGATTCAACCGACTGTTGTTACTTTTTTAGGGTTCCGTACCCAAAGGGTAAAAACGGAGCTATTACTAAGACTTCGCTGTCCGTCTGTCCTCCTGTCCCTCTGTCCGTCTGTCTGTCACAGGACTGTAGTCTGTATCTCATAAACCGTGATAGCTAGACAGTTGAAATTTTCACAGATAATGTATTTTTGTTGCCGCTATAACAACAAATACTAAAAACAGAATAAAATAAATAGTTAAGTGGGGCTCCTATACAATAAACGTGTTTTTATCCGTTTTTTATAGATAATGGTATGGAACCCTTCATGCGCGAGTCCATCACGCACTTGACCGGTGTTTTTGTTTAATTGTTTTCTAACATTTCGTCCCACTGCTATTCACAGGTCTCCAAATCTTTCCAACCATCTCTATCGTCAAGCTTTCCAGCGTATTCTTGGTCGGCCACGACCTCGCCTACCGTCAGTTATGTTATTATAGAAAATATAGTAAATATATATCCTTGTAATCATCCTTCTAAGCTAACTTAAATTGACTGCTCTAAAAATGTAGCCATCCCTTTCTAATCACGATCACAAAAATAAGGACGGCTATTATTTTAGCGCTGTCTAATTAAATTAGTTTAGCTAAAGCCACGGATAAACTAGGGGACAAATGAAGCGACCAGGGGTCATACCACGAGTTCGTATTGCGTTGTCACTTACGCACCATGAGTAGTATTGTTTTAATATTACTTTAGCTTGTGGCACTGCCCATGTTGACTTGGGGACAATAATGTTCACTTGATGTTTATAGAAATGTCACCCGAATAGGAGTCCTGACTAAAGACTCTCCTGCGTCACGGAAAACATTATCATGTAGATTGAGCGTTGCGCGTCATATTGTGGAACGAAATGTCCCCTGTCTGTACAATCTATTGAATTAACCTATACTTACCTAAATTTGCTGCTCTAAAAATGTAGTTGTCCTTTATTTTTGGTGAAAGATAGATCACAAAAATAAGGACGGCTATAATTTTAGCGCTTTCTAATTAAGTTGGTTTAGTTAAATGCAAACATACACGTCTATGTGACATGCACGTCGGAAATGACTATCAATAGGTACTTGTCCAAAATAAGGTAAATGAGGAGTAAAAAATGCGAATGCCCGGCTGGTACAAATGTTTTCATTGCTGCAAAATCCTTGTATTCTAGTTGGGTGTGGTTGGGAGTCATGTAACAAGAATAAAGTTAGGAATTATTTTCCACACTTTTGTGATTACACATTGATTTTAATACGGGTCTTTATCACTGTAGTGTACTGATGTATCTACTTGTTTGGATGCCTGTGTGAATAATGGAATATCAAATAAACGATTGACGTTCGGATGTCTCCGTCAAGATAGTCGCGTCAGGGCGCCGGCGACTGGACTTGCGTCAAGCTAGACTGGAAATCTGTTTTGGTTATTGATCAAGGATCTCACCACCTTTTGTAGGACACTTATGTGTGAACGTTACAATCACAACAAATTAAAAAAATTAAAGGTCATACGTGAAAAAACCCGTATAAAAATCAACAGATAAATGTAAGGAATGAAGGTGGATGGAAGAATTAGAGGTAGTTCAAAGAAAAGATGCATGGACTGTGTGAGACATCGACCACACAGCCTATAGACTCCTCATGCAAGGCAAACACTTTCAAACAACACATTAGGCTTATACGGCTGATATAAGACACCGAAAGCGACTCACAACGCGTCCCGCGGCGGGCTGTGACGTTGAACCGGCCAATCAAAATGCACTTTTTACCGTCCCCCCTGACCCGCACACCTCAACGATTTGACTGAATTATTTGTTTGAAGAAATGAAGCCATTAGGCGTCTGTTGGGATATGTGGTCGATGGTGTGAGATGATGGCTGATAGAGGAAAATGGAAGAAAAATACAAATTTGCCGATGTGTTGAGTTACCGTGGTACACTATTACAAGGATTATGTTTGACTGTAGACAGTTATGTATTAAGGCTTGCGCAGCTATCGTAAATCTGGACTACGGCTTCATAAACCTATTGTATAATTCGCAAAGTGTTTGTCTGACATTGTAATAAGGAACTTAGATGTTTAATTGGCTTAGTGAGTCCTCGTACGACCTTGGCATTCGATCGCGTTTCGTAGAAGCGTAAAATTCCACTCTGTTGTTTTACTTTTATGTATTCATGTATTGTGTTTATATAATAGCACTCTCGGCTATTATTCTATTGCTTACGTATTTGATACAGCCTTAATCAACAGCCTACTAATAATTAAAATGATTATGTATGTTTGTGGTTCATTAGGGATAGATTTATATTAGACCGGACCGTGTCCGGGTGGTCCGGAGCCTTTAGTTACTAGACGGGCCCGGACGGGACACATTGCTTCATACAAAATGTACGTAACGTTTCGAATCCGTGCCCCGTCCGGGCCACGTACACGGCACGGCCCGGTCTAATATTAATCTACCCTAATATCTTGTTCGGCATCACGCTAGAGTTATAGGTACATAGCATAGGTATACGAATAATGATAGATCCGCGTGCCGTGTTCGTTCTCCGAGTCTTCTAGGCTTGGTCGCGAGGAACAGGCGTAGCTTCACCTAGCTCCTAAGGTGTTTCAAAGTGATCCTTGTGGTTTTAATATAATAAATAATTACCTTGACTTCAACTTACTGTACTGGCTGAACCGATTTGGATGTAAATGCAAATAGGTTAAACTTTTGGCCTGAAATAACATTATAGGCTCTCTATTATGCGAGGGATGTTGTTGGCGGAAGCTAAGAAAAAGAAAAAGAAACAGTGAAAAAGTGACTTACAGGCAACATAAAATCTAAGCAGCCCACATAATGAAAATACTCCCTGAAACTGAAACCCTAAAGGGGTGCAGAGGGGTCGAAATAACTTCACGCGGATGAAGTCACAGGGATTAGTTAAGGGGTTTCTTAGTAGAAACCCCTTAAATAACTAGAAATAGTTTGTATTGTTTTAGCTAGCTACCAAAACAGTACCTAATAAGTAGGTACACGATTAGGTAGGTAAGTATATATGTATAATAGGGTTTTTCGTGGGAAAGTTTGTCCAGGAAAGTCCTACCATTGTGACATGTTTTTAGTAAAATATTTAGTAAATTAGTAAATATTTTTGCTAATCATGTATGTATGGGGACTCCCTTTGCCGCATTTAAACTCTCAGTTGACCCGTTATGCGTAGGGGGTGAGCCGGCTACATCTGTAGCCAGCCTGGCTCCTCCCAGAAGCACAAAAGCCTCCTGGGGTCTTCACAGGCTTCGAGAAAAGACCTCGGGTTGCCGAGGATTTGTGTCACCTTGTTCTTACGGCACCACACTGGAGCTCTACATAGCAATAAGGGAAGGATCATTGAAAAAAAATGATAGACTCCAAACCGTTTCTTGCATGATTCTTCTAGGCTTGGTCGTGGGGAACAGGCGTAGCTTCACCTAGCTCATAAGACGTTTCTAAGTGATCCTTGTGGTTTTATAAAAAATTAATAAGTTTTAAGATATTATTGATTTTTGAATTTGAGTTTGAGTTTGAGTTTGAGTTTGAGTTTGAGTTTGAGTTTGAGTTTGAGTTTGAGTTTGAGTTTGAGTTAAATATAAATAATAAATAATAAATATTGGCGGACTTTACACACAGCGCCATCTAGCCCCAAACTAAGCCAAGCTTGTACTATGGGAACCAGATAACTGATAGAATACTTATATTATTTGTAAATACATACTTAATATATTTACATATAACACCCAGACACAGAACAAACATTTATGTTCTTCACACAAATGTTTGCCCTGGGTGGGGATCGAACCCAAAACCTACAGCGCAGAAAGCAGAGTTACTACCAACTGAGCTGTGAGGCCAGTTTGAGTTTGAGTTTGATTTTGAGTTTGAGTACGTTTTGTAAGTTCCGCTGTTACGCCCGCCAATCATGACAATTGTCGCGTCAAAAACAATTCGATAAAATAACTTCAGCATGACGCTTTTGCTGACCTCATTAGGTATCTCTGATAACTCTGATATGGTATCGAGCGGTCGACGTGACATAACACGCTGATAATCACGTTTTAGATAATAAAACTATTTGACAATTACGTTTTCATTTTTCTTTGTACATAGGAGGCTCGTTCAAGGATGGAACTACGTAATATTTACCCGACTGCGCCAGGATATATTTTTACGTATTTTATGTATGTTCATTGATTTGGCACGCTATACAGCCTAAACGACTTAGATGTGTCATTGGATTCGTCTTAAATTATGGGAGTCACTTAAGTATAGTGATATATATTTTATTAAATATGGCGTACCCCTCCCCAAAAAAGAGAGGCATAACAAATTTTTAGTAACAATTTTTTAGCAGTCGGTTTTTATGTTTTTGTAATATTTGTTCTATATCGTATGATTTAAAGTTCTCTGCAAATGTCTTTGGCAAATGCACGGTCGGAACAACCACACACTTGTATTATCGACCAAGACATTGACTAGGTACAAAAAAACAGTTTTTCACAACAGGCAATTTACAATCGAGTTTTTTGGTACCTATAATTAAATGGCTAGTTTAATAAATATTTTGCATATCATTCTATACCGTTGTTATTGGTAGATTAGCTTTTGTAGGAAATGGTGTAAAAATAAGCCGATATCGGCAGATATCAATTTAAAACGTGATATTGCAAATTGGGAAAAACAAATTATACAATTTAACAAAACACACACGAGACGTCAGCACATACAAAGACATTATTCTTGCCAAAATCGTGTTACAATAAAACAATGTTGTACAATACAACAATACTACAATTTTGTACGGATACAACAATAACAATGCTACTACAACAAAACAACGTGATGCCGTCACGTTTGTGACTTACACGTGATTCTATTTCTGATTGCGCAACAATAAAATTCCATCCATACATACCTTCCCAAAGAATAAGTTTCTTGAAAAACGATGGCGTTTAATTAACAACGGTGATTCAACGGCACGATGAACGATATGACGGCAGACATGCTCTAACCTTTAGAAGGAGAACTGAAAAACGCATTAATTGGTATATAAAGTAGTTCACCTTCAAAATGTCACCTTCCTTTGCAGACATTTTGATGCATGCTGTGAATTTTGCAGACGTTTTCAAGGTCAACACACAATAGTAAGTTTACTTAGACTTTTTCACCCCCCTAAATGCCTAAGTGATACGCACGCGAGTCAGACGCAAGGTCTAGTCTGCGTCTGACTTGCGTGCGTATTGCGTTTGTATCGCTAAAACGCGCGTCGTAACGGCGCGTTTTAAAAAAAATACCGGCTAAGTGCGTGTCGGACTCGCGCACGAAGCGTTCCGTTCCATTATCTATAAAAACGCAAAAAAATAAAAACATGTTTGTTGTATGGGAGCCCCCATTAAATATTTATTTTATTCTGTTTTTTGTTGTTAGAACAGCAACATATACGTAATCTGTGAAAATTTCAACTGTCTAGCTAACACGGTTCATGAGATACAGCCCTGTGACAGACAGACAGACGGACAGCGAAGTCTTAGTAATAGGGTCCCGTTTTTACCCTTTGGGTACGGAACCCTAAAACGCGGTGTGCACAATCCCTAGTCTGAAGTTATCTTCATCACAATTGCACTAAAATTGTATTACTTTACTCTTTATTACGCCGAGACATTAATATAG
Organism: Hydriomena furcata; assembly: GCA_912999785.1. NCBI lineage: Eukaryota > Metazoa > Arthropoda > Insecta > Lepidoptera > Geometridae > Hydriomena > Hydriomena furcata. The sequence goes on from OU538843.1 coordinate 3,203,125, forward strand.
TGCATTATATAATAATATATATATATATTATATATTTTTATATATGTATTGTATAATGTCTCGGCATTCTTTGTTTTGAAATGAGAACTAAAAATGTTTATAATCCGAATAGTATCACTTACTACTATTGGTGGACATTTCACACATCGCCACCCAGCCCCAAACTAAGCAAAGCTGTACTATGGGCACCAGATAACTGATAGATAGATAATTTTTTTTTCTAAATACATAACTTAATATACATATTCACACCCAGACACAAAACAAACATCTATGTTCACACAAATGTTTATCCTGGGTGGATCGAACCCACAACTTACAGCGCAGAAGGCAGAGCTACTACAAACTGAGCTGTGAGGCCAGTAAATAGTTACTATTTCATACATTTGCAAATAGAACCAAGCAGATCTAACCATTTTTTTCTTAAATACGCAGAATTCCCACAATCATTAAATACAGTAGGAAAACTAGGATTAATGTATTACCTACCACTTTGCCAACACAATAACGGGCCGCCAAATTACGGCTGTACTGCAAAACAAGAATTAAATTGAGGCAGTCGAACAATGAACACACGATTTGTAAATTGGGCAATAAGTAAATGAGTTTTGCGCGTGATATTTTAGTGACGCAGGTATTACGGGATGTAAAGTTAGGACATAATTTTATGACGAGTTATTAGGAAACCGACTTCAAACAGAATCTTTAGTGACGTCGTACTTTATTGTTTATGAAATATATTATGCAATAAATAGGATCACGACTGTAATCGCCAAGTACGGTAGACATCCTCTCAGATCTCCAGACGCTTAGATCCTTCGAAGATGTCTAGTAGGGGAAGTCAGAGGCACGTCCAAACATTATATTTGGCACATGCCCACATCTTGCAGTAGTTAGCATTCCATACGTGACAGGTTGCAAGCCCATCGCCGCTTAAAATAATACTAACTGGTTTCCTCACGATGTTTTCCTTCACCGTTTTGAACACGTGTTTTTGATGCGCATATAATTTTTTCGAACAGTTAAATCCGTTGATGCACGCCGGGATTCGAAACCACGACCTTCAGATTGAAAGTCGAGGCACCTCCCACTCGGCCAACACGGCTATTTCCTGAGTAAAATTTAAATATCTGCACTTTGCATTATCTACAAATATTTGTAAATACTGTTCTAGATGTATGTGTATGTAAATAGATATGGATGAGAAGAGAAGAAAGTCATGTAACATGAAGATTGTTAGGAATGAATGTGGATGGATATAGACGTAGAGGTAGGTTAATGAAAAGATGGATGGACTGTGAGAAAGATGATATGGGTGAAGCCCACAGCGCGTAAAACGACGGGCCGCGTCGGATGACGCTCCGCCTGTGTGCGTCCGGCGCGTCGCGTACAGAGCGTTCCGAGCACGGGCCACCACGGATGCATCGTTCCCACGGCGCGTCCGTCATCCTTGGCGCGGTCTGGCGCGTGAAAACACGGGCCGTGTGATGAGTGGACGGCTGATGGAAAGAAGTACACATGTGCCGACCCCACTTATGTAGGATTAGTGCAGGTAGATGACTATTGATCTAGATTTTTTGGTGCTATGGTCATGTCACAGGGGATTCTGGATAAGGACTATACTATACATAAATATGTGGTTGTTGGGTGTTTATTAATCAATAGTTAGTTAGTTAGTCCTGACCTAAAACCTTGTACTTATTAAGCTATAAGGCTTATCACAGGTGTACTAATATAGGCAATTTTTCTATACCTTAGGTTATTATTGCAATTATTGTGTAGATCTCAATTTTTTTTATTCTAACAAAATATGGTATATCTATTAGCTATTGATAAGTAAATGAATTTATAAATCGGTCCAATAGTTTTCGGTTTATTCATTACAAACAAAAATACATACCTCTTTATAATATCAATGTAGATCAATAAGAGATAAAAAATTACGTAAGGCTGCGTTCCCACTACGCCGGACCGGCAAATCTGCCGGAAACCGGATACCGGACAGAGTGTTCACATTACATCGGATGCCGGAAGAAATTCAGACAGTCAAGTACTGAGTGACAACACGTAGTGACAAAACGCTCGGTAAAAATGCCGGGCTCGGCAAAAATGCCGGACCCGGGATAATGTGAACAGATTCATATAAATTCATATAAATTGTACAGCCACTAGCCCTTCCGGCAGATTTACCGGCGCGGCAGATTTGCCGGTCCGGCGTAGTGGGAACGCAGCCTAAGTACGTAAAATTACATCAGCCATTCAGCGCTGCCCCATTTGCAATGTTAGCTCAGCCTGTAACCGTTACCCAGTTAGATTAACTGGAACCTACTACATCACCACAGACTGATAAGATTACACTTGTTACCGTTACGTCATTGGAGAGCATTGTTATCAGTTGTAGAAGTAGTAGAACTTCTTGAGGAGGGCTTCATCCAGGGCAGCAGGGCTTTTGTAATAATCACATAAGAAAAAGCAATTTCAGGCAGCTTCCAATTTGTTCCCTACAAACCTTGTACTGATAAAATAAATTACGAATTTTGGTAGAATGCGTATCATTCATTAGTCAAAACTGCGTTGCTATGACGACTAAGTTTTTTTAGTCTGTGATTTCAGATTTGTTGAACATCTATCATGTTTTCTATCATTTAGGGGTTGTTTTTCTGATTATAAGTTCCCTCTTTATTTATTTTGTATCTACTACAGCAAATTTCATCTTAATCCGTTTTGTCGTTTATTTTTGACTAGCGACCCGCCCCGGCTTCGCACGGGTAGCATGTTATTATACATATAAACCTTCCTCCTGAATCACTCTATCTATTAAAAAAAACCGCATCAAAATCCGTTGCGTAGTTTTAAAGATATAAGCAAACATACATACAGACATACAGACGCGGGAAGCGGAAAGCGACTTTGCTTTATACTATGTAGTGATTAGGGAACAAACATAGCAGCCTTATCACAAACTTTTGCATTTAAAATATTATTATTAGGGTGATTACCATGTTATGATGTCGAATGCAATACCTAATGTTAGGGAATACCTAATCTGTACACTTTTCATAGTAACTATTCACTGTTTATGCACCTATACCTACGCTTCTGCGTAGGTATTGTATTGGAAGCGTAGGTGAAGGTGCCTAAACAGCATAAAAAGCGTAGATATTATGGCATTCAGTACCAATTAATATTGGTTTGAATATCATAACATGATAATCATGTTTTTACAAAATAGCCCCACTCTAATAAGTCCCGACAGACGTTGTCCTGTCAAATTCGAATAAGGCACTTAGTTCCTTGAAGATGTCTAGAGGGGTTAGTCAGGCACGTCCAAACATTATATTAGGCACATGTCCACATTTTGCAGTAGTTAGCATTCCATACGTGACAGGTTGCAAGCCCATCGCCGCTTATTATGGTTACAATAGATGTAATAAAAACTGGTCTCACAACTCAGTTGGTAGTAATCTATACTAATACTAGCTGCATCCCGACAGACGTTGTCCTGTCAAATTTCAATAATCCCACAGAAAAAGCACTTTCCGTTTTTCCTGAACTTTACGCTACCCTATTCACTTAGGGGTATAAAAATACCCTTAGGACCTATTCTCATAACTACCGAATATTCACAAAAAAAATCATAAAAATCGGTCTAGCCGTTTCAGAGGACTTTAGTTACAAACACTGTGACACGAGAATTTTATATAAAATGAAGATTATAAATGCGAAAGTAAGTCTGTCTGTCTGTGACGTTAACACGGCCAAACCGCTGCGCCAATTATAATGAAATGTCATTTAGAGATAGTTTAAAGTCTCCGGAAGGCTACTTATTTCCAAAAAAAAACTAATTATTTTCAAGAACTTTAATGTATGTATTACAGAGTAAAAACCGATTTTCTGTTATAAGATAAAATATGCTGCTATAAGATAAAAGTTAGTATCTTATAGCAGCATCATTGTTGTATTCCGGTTTGTTGGGTATGATAGCCGGTGAAATCCAGAAAGTATTCCCAGAGAGGGTTGACGTCAGGCAGGTGGCCGGCTGTAAAACACCCCAAGCCAAATCCTTTTAAAACAGGTATTTTCTACATTGTTCAACGATAACTTTTATTGAGAAACATATTGCTCGCTATAGAAATGCATGGGAAGTCTTATGGCTGAAATGATGATGATGATAAAAAATAAAAATAAATAAGATCACGACAGTAATCCTCAAGTATGGTAGACATACTCTCAGATCTTTTGGAGGTTAGATCCTTGAACATGTCTAAACGGCATATGCCTACATTTTGCAGTAGTATTAGTGACCAGGCATAGCCGCGCTATATTGGACGACGGCCGTACATTTACCTTTATGTTTAAACTAGTCACGCGGCAAACTTGTGTCCTGCGAATGCCGCACTCAAATGCCGTGCTATGTCTGGTCACATTAAAGGTACCAAGAAGTTTGCAGTGTGAGCCGGTACTTACTAATTTCCAATACAACCTATTTGAAACGAATTGTGAAATATTCCATTTATTTTATTTATTTTATTTCCTAGGCTTCAGTTGGAAACAATCCATGTGATGGGGTCACGTGGCAGAGTTTCTTACGTAAAGTACCTTTTAATACTCAGAATCGTGAAACAAAAAAAAGTTTAATATAGAAAAAGTTTTTAAAAGAAACGACGGAAAAAAGGAAACGTGATCGTAGAAAGGTTTTTTTTAAATGTTCGCTCGCTTTTCTCTCGAGTTAGTTTTTTATGGTTTCCATCAAAACAATTCTATTAAATTATTGCAATATTTCCCTTAAGACGAGTAATAAATGTTTTTGATGAATGCAGAATAGTTTTTTCTCAATAACCGCAAAACATACAGTTTTGTTTTTATGACAAAGATAACTTAAGGATTTAATCTAGATAAATTAAAGACAGTGAAACTTTTCTCGATAGATTTATTTTCCAAAGTTGGCTCTTCAAAAACACTAGTTTCGTTTTTAATCAAAACTATGAATAGCGAATAGCTAAATAGTTCATTTTTATATAATTCGTTAGATAATCATACTACCTTAATAAAAGACAAAATTTTTAAATTTGATGGTTTTCAAGATAATGCAGTTTTATCACTTTTTCCGTTTTATCCGGGTAGACTCAGCCCATACAAAACGTCAAAAATTTCACTTATCACCTTAATTGGTTACATATATGAGGAAAATTTCAAACTTTTACTGTAGGATTTCAAAAAATAAATTTGTTTTAAAAATTAATAAGAAAACCGTCAGAAATGTTTCGACTATTGGAAAAGTCGTGATCTTTTCATGGTTTTTAGGGTTCCGTACCCAAAGGGTAAACCTATGATGACCTGTGAAAACTTCAACTGTCTAGCTATCACAGTTCATGAGATACAGCCTTGTGACAGACAGACGAACAGCGAAGTCATAGTAATAGGGTCCCGTTTTAAGACTTTGGGTACGGAACCCTAAAAACTAAAAAAAAATATACTTGTCAAATTGAGAACCACCTATTGTCGTCGGTAGGAAATTAAAAATCGACCAGAGAACTTTGTCTATATGTGTTAGACTGTACCAACCTAACACAAACGTCTAGAACGGAGCCATAGACAATAGTTTGTTTCTCAACCGCAATATTGTAATCTACTAATAGCACTAATAGACTAGACGTTACATAAGTGGCCTTGGTTTCGTAAGTCACGTGTTTAGTTTACAAAACGTGTTTTTGTACCCTATTTGGGGTAAACTGTCAATACCCTGAACTTCATGAGTTTGATATCGCGTGATTGTTTCATCATCATTAATTTTTATTTTTCATCGTTGTTTTTTAAGGTTCCGTACCCAATGGGTAGAAACGGGACCCTATTACTAAAACTTCGCTTTCCATCCGTCTGTCTGTCACAAGGCTGTATCTCATGAACCGTGATAGGCTAGACAGATAGCTAGACAGTTGGAATTTTCACAGATAATGTATTTCTGTTGCCGCTATAACAACAAATACTAAAAACAGAATAAAATAAATATTTATGTGGAGCTCCCATACAACAAACGTGATAAGTTTTTATTTTATATCTTAGAGTTCTAATAAACAAACAAACATGTTCATCACACAAATATTTGTCCTGGGTGGGAAACGAAACCACAACCCACTATGAGCTTACTATTAACTAAGCTGTGAGGCCAGTCTATTTTTGAATATTGAAAATACGTAGTTGTAAATACCGTAATTAATTTGGATCTAGGGAAAAACTCTGTGCAGAGTCTATCCGGGTAATCCCCCTAGTCTAGCTAGTGAAAAGGGACATCGTATTCTAATATTCTAATCTATACTAATATTATAAAGAGGAAAGATTTGATTGTTTGTTTGCATCGAATAGGCTCCGAAACTACAGGACCGATTTGAAAAATTCTTTCACCATTAGAATCCTACATTATCCCTGATGAACATAGACTATATGTAGAATATTTTCAAAAATGTAATGTATCACAAGGTGTAAAAAATGTACCCATAAAATCATTATTACACTCGTGCGACGCCGGGGCGGACTGCTAGTAATATTATAGATTAATATTATAATAGATCCTCTCAGATCTCTAGACTCTTAGTTCCTTTCCTTTTGTCGTTTATTTTTGATTAGGGAAAAACATAGCAGCCTTATCACATACTTTTGCATTTATAATAATACTAGTGACCCGCCCCGGCTTCGCACGGGTAGCATGTTATTATACATATAAACCTTCCTCCTGAATCACTCTATCTATTAAAAAAAACCGCATCAAAATCCGTTGTGTAGTTTTAAAGATATAAGCAAACATACAGACATACATACAGACGCGGGAAGCGGGAAGCGACTTTGCTTTATACTATGTAGTGATAAGGATAGGATGAAAGGTTTCCTGAATTGTTTTTCAATAGGTTTTTAATGGGTTCATGTGGTGTGTAGGTAGTTTTACGGATAAAGTAGTGAATATGACTAATTTCCTGTACATTGGGTTTTTGGTCTTTTTACGATGAGTTTATAATTTACTAGCTGACCCGTGCCCGCTTCGCTGTGCGTAAGACATTTCTAATGCCATCGTGGACTTTTTTGTAGACGTTTTAAGGTGTACAATACTGTAGTACATTATTTTGATATATCTCGTGGGGTTCAGCCAGCATTTGCAATGTAAGCGCAAAAAAATGTGTTTATTTACGACATCACATTAGAAACCTCTAAAATTATCAGTGTTTCTCTACTATATTATGCATGTATTATACATATAAACCTTCCTCCTGAATCACTCTATCTATTAAAAAAAACCGCATCAAAATCCGTTGTGTAGTTTTAAAGATATAAGCAAACATACATACATACATACATACAGACGCGGGAAGCGGAAAGCGACTTTGCTTTATACTATGTAGTGATGTGGAATTATGAAACTATCATGTTTTTTTTTGTTTTTGTGGCTGCAACCCGTGACTATATCGCCACAATGTTTTTGGTGTAGGCAAAACGTTCAATATTATAGTGATTTGACTGGTTTACGAGTTGTAGTAGCTTTGATAAGACATTGCGCAGCAATCCAGCGCGGCAGCCGCGCTATGTTTGGACGAAAGCGCGCACGGCAAACTTTTGTCCTGCGTATGCCGCGGTCGAATACCGCGCGATGTCTGGTCACACCTTAGTGGGTCTAGTTTGTATTTGGTTAAAAAGTTCCATACTAAATTTATAAGGTCACGAGAAACGTAGCTTACCTAGCTCCTAAGGTAACGTAACGTCTTAACGTTACAAAGTGATAATTGTGATTTTATTAATTCATTACCTTTTCAATTTGACTTTGAATTAGTTCATGCTGTCATAACTCAATGGTGCAACAAACCCCACTGTCATGTTGGCAGACACTAAGCCGACTCCGGAACATTCGATTATGTGTTATCTGACACGCGCTTGGACTAAGATAAGTGATATCTAACCGCATTATTACCTACCTCAATAAGACAAGTCTATCAAGTAATTATTTTTATTTGATAAGAAAATATTTTTATCGATTTGATCGGGACTCAAACCTGCGCACTACAGATCGAAAGTTTAGGCATCTGCCATCAGCAGGCCTAGCTTATTGACTCAAGATTTTTTTGTCTACGAAAGAATAGACAAGCAAGAATAGTGGCGATGGGCTTGCAACCTGTCATGTAGAGGCATATGTCAAATGTAATGTTTAGACGTGCCTCTGACTATCCCCTCTAGACATCTTCAAAGTATCTAAGCGCCTGGAGATTTGAGAGGATGTCTACCGTACACGGGGATTACAGTTGACATACTTTTTTTTTAATCGACAGGAATTCAATTTGATTTTAGAATATACCGTAGGCGTGATAATCGAAAAATCGCTGTTTTTAACACAAATACATGTCTATACTTTTGTAAAATAAACTTTGCTCGGCTTCTTGTTTTTTGTCCTTGAAACAACCTAGTGAGTAATCGTACGTCGCACTTGTTTTATCAAAACCGATAAAGCATTTCGTAATAATCGATAACAACAGGATGTAAGAAAAACCGCAAAACATCTGGGGTGATAAAGCTTATCTAGAAGTTATGAAATTTATTATTTAAATAAATTTTAAAATAATGTGGCTTCCTAAAAATTTAAACCTAAGTTACAGTTTTAGACTTTATAATTTATTTATAATTGATTAATAATTCAAAAACCCAATGACTGAAATTATAGTGACAATTTTTATTCTGTTTCACTATCATCTGTACTATATCCTACATTTTTTTTTCAGATAATCGTCAGCAATCATTACGTAAGTACATAAAATAATTCGATAAATAACTAAGATCTTCTTCTTTATTGTAACTTATTTAATAAACTTCTTCGAGAGAATAAAATCCTTCAAAAAAGTAATAATATTGGCGGCATTTACCTCCATAATGATCTAGCATTGCCATTATCAAGAATTTTTGAAAAATATTTAGTATTTTTGGTATTTTAAAACAGTCAATAAGTTGAACCTCCCAAAAGCCATTTTGTTTTTACTGAAGGCACAAGTACAGATATTTAATTTTAGAGTTTTTAGGACTTGACTAAAAAACTACTTAAAACAAATTAGTAACTTATGTACCTATTATTATAGGAAAAAAATATTATTGGTGACATTTTGAAGAAGGGCTTGCAACCTGTCACGTATGGAATGCTAACTACTGCAAAATGTGGGCATGTGCCAAATATAATGTTTGGACGTGCCTCTGACTACCCCAACTAGACATCCTCAAAGGATCTAAGCGTCTTAAGATCTGAGAGGATGTCTACCGTACTTGGGGATTACAGTCGTGATCCTATTTTATTTTGTATTTTTTTGAAGAAGGAATATGATGATAGTGAATTTAGCAAAAAGTAGTAGGTATGTCAGGATCGTATCAAGTGTAAAGCAGTAGTCTCTGCCTACCCATCTGAAAAACAGGCGTGATTTTATGTACCTATGCATGTTATGTACACGTATGTACTTATGTCAAACCTGTGAATAATTGATAGAAATACAGGGAATCACCATCATAGAACCACATACTCGTAGAAACATTTAAAAGAAAGTCTGACTCATACGAATAAACACTAGAAAACTCGATAAATACTCGGAAACACGTAACTTCACCAAAAACACGATGAGTCATAGTCTTTATACGCTTGGCGCCAAAACCACCGCGCTGTCATCGGACCATCGCCATTTTGTTTATTTTTTTTCTTTATCACCAGTTTTGATGACGCAAACTCTTTGAGGCATTTTTATCGTTATAAGGAGTTTGAATTCAAAGAATCGGACCTCTAAGATTTATGTAAGTACCAGTGACACATAGTTTGTAATTTTCGAGATCTTTCTGAGGTGGAACGAGCTTCTATCTAGTATTTAAGCTGATGTAAACATCTTCAAAAAGTATTTAAAAATAAGTTTTCTTTTGAAAAATATTTTTCAATTACAAGCTTTTGTAAAATCAACCATCGAGCACCAGCGCGCTATCACCTATCACATCATATAACATTTGTCATCGCAACTTGACAAGAATGCAAAGTTTTTTTACTCAATCAAAGTATTTACTAAGAAGTTCCGTGTGAATGACTGTTGAACAGCTCCTGACTTCATCATCAGATCAGCTTAAATTACTTATGAGTTTATGTTGCTCGAAATAAAATTATTTCATTTTATTTTTATTTATTTATTTAGTGAACCAAATAAATATTATTGGTTGGTTAAAACATAAAAAATACAACCGAATTTAAAACCTCTTTATTTTAATTCGGTTAAAAATTTGCGGTTATATTTAGCTATTAATAATTTCCTATCAAAATGTGTTGATAATCGATAACATGTAATATAACGACTGTTTCCGCTAAAAGGGTGTGTCTTCATTCGTGTTATATAAGACGCGGTTCATTACGTCATCGTCAGACTTTAGACACGTTCGGAGTTCGGAGTTCAAAGTTTTATAAGTACCCTACGACCTTACTGTCATGTCATGTCATGTTATGTCATCAGAAATAGAACAAAAACCATAGATGTAACATTGAAAATCAGAAGACTTAAGTGGAGATGGGCGGGCCACACAATAAGAGGTTGTGACAAATGGAGTAAAATAATAACAAGATGGTACCCCAGAGAAGGTAAAAGGAAGAGAGGTAGACCGCAGAAAAGGTGGGACGAGGACATAAGAAAAGTGGCAGGAATAATGTGGAACAGAGTGGCTCAGGAAAGATCAGAATGGAAGAGGTTGGAGGAGGCCTTTGCCGATTGGCAAACAGATTTGCAAAAAACAAGCAAGCAACAGATGCTAGATTTAGTTTAACTTTAATTTGTGCTATATATATTGTCAATAGATTTAAGAAATCTGAATAAAAGGCTATATTATTATTATTATTATTATTATTACGACCTTACTGTTCCCCGGGGCCATACCACAAGCTAAAGTAATATCAAAACAATATTACTCACGGTGCAAAGTAACAACACTATACGATTTCGTATTGCGTTCGTTCGATTTGAACTGCATACGTTATATTACACACAGACCACATAGTTAGAAATGAATGGCGTAATACTTATGTAAATCATAATAGGTATTCTCAGACTAGGATATTCTAGTCTAGGCTATTTCTAAATCATTAATAATGAATGTAGCCGTGTTAGCCGAGTGGGAGGTACCTCCACTTTAAATCTGAAGGTCGTGGGTTCGAATCCCGGCGTGCATCAATGGATTTTTCTGTTAGAACAATTTATATGCGCATCAAAAACATGTGCTCCAAACGGTGAAGGAAAACATCGTCAGGAAACCAGTTAGTATTCTTATAAACGGCGATGGGCTTGCAATCTGTCACGTATGGAATGCTAGCTACTGCAAAATGTGGGTACCTATGTGCCAAATATAATGTTTGGACGTGCCTCTGACTACCTCCACTAGACATCTTAAAGGATCTAAACGTCTGGAGATCTGAGAGGATGTCTACCGTACTTGGGGATTACAGTCGTGATCCTATTTATTTTATTTTTTATCTTTTTCTATTATTAATATAATAATATTAGTATAGATTACGTTTATAAATAGATTACCTATTATCCTTACTTTATTAATGTTTATCCATAATAATATTTACCATTATTATTAGTAGAGACACTAGACATCACAAGCCGTGCCATTATACTGATAAAAAACCCGCCAAGTGCGAGTCGGACTCACGCACGAAGGAATCCGTACCATTATCTATAAAAAACGAAAAAAATCACGTTTGTTAAAGCTCCACTTAAATATTTATTTTAATGTTTTTAGTATTTGTTGTCATAGCGGCAACAGAAATATATCATCTGTGAGAATTTAAACTGTCTAGCTATCACGATTCATGAGATACAGTCCAGTGACAGACAGACAGACGGACAGCGGAGTCTTAGTAAAAGGGTCCCGTTTTTACCCTTTGGGTACGAAACTCTAAAAATGGGAGGTCTTATCACTCAAGACAGACGACCTTATACGGTCTATCTGTTTATAAAAACATACGATAAAAGATTGGAATGTAGTTATTTATGTTCAATGATTCATTAACTTTGGCGCCTTCAGTATCATGACTTCCCATTAGGTGTTAAAATAAAAACAGACTCTAAGACGATGGTAATAAGATGTAGAATCGTGTGTGGTGGTAAAGAAAATAGGCATTTCCGTTTAGTTAATCTAGTTGGTAAGTTACATCATACGAATAGCCGTTGAATAGCAAGTTTGGTTCCTAGAAGTTGATGATTAAATCCTAATTTGTTATTGTTATATTTAAAAAAACCGGCCAAGTGCGAGTCGGACTCGCGCACGAAGGGTTCCGTACCATTATCTATAAAAACGGTAAAAAATCACGTTTGTTTTACGGGAGCCCCACTTAAATATTAATTTTATTCTGTTTTTAGTATTTGTTGTTATACCGGCTACAGAAATACATAATCAGTAAAAAATTCAACTGTCTAGCTATCACGGTTCATTTTTAGGGTTTTTAGTTTTGATTACTAGCAGTCCGCACCGGCATTTTATCGCTAATTTGTTTACACCTTGGGTTATATTATTAAAGTTTTAATAGGGATCCTTAATTTTTTCGAGAAATGAATATAACCTATGTTCATTAGGGATAATGTATGATTCTAATGTTAAAAGCTTTTTTTCAAATCGGTTCATTAGTTTCGGAGCGTATTCAATGCAAACAAACAAACAAATCTTCCCTCGCTAGCAGTACGCCGTCTAGCAGTCTAGCAGTCCGGCGTCGCACGGTACACCCGTACGACGCCGAGGCGGACTAATCGTTCTATGACTATTTTTTGACACCTTGGGTTACATTATTAAAGTTTTAATAGGGATCCCTATTTTTTAGAGTTTATACTAATATTATAAAGAGGAGAGATTTGATTGTTTGTTTGTTTGCATCGAATAGGCTCCGAAACTACTGGACCGATTTCAAAAATTCATTCACCATTAGAATCCTACATTATCCCTGATGAACATAGGCTATAGAATATTTTCAAAAATATTAGGGATCCGTATGAAAACTTCGATAATGTAACCCAACGTGTGAAAAAAAACAAAAAAAAATTATATCGCTTTCGCTGCGGAAATTAATGACAATAGAGCAAAGTAATGTACTACATTTTTATAGATAACATCAATATCTACAAAAAAGTCCATTATACCATATGTCTGAAAACTTCGATAATGTAACCCAAGGTGTAAAAAAAATACCCATAAAATCATTATTATACCCGTGCGACGCCGGGGCGGACTGCTAGTAATGAATATATAGCCTATGTTCATCAAGGATAATGTAGGATTCTAATGGTAAAAGATTTTTTGGAATCGGTCCTTATCAATGCAAACAAACAAATCTTACCTCTTTATAATATTATTATTAGTATTAGTATAGATAAGAGTATACATTAAAGATACTTCTATTATATTCTAGTAGAATTCAATTAGTCTATGAGTCATACGAGTAGTTTAGCAAAACTACAAGTAATAAATATAAAAACTAGCGATATCAATTATTTAAATTAATCAAGGGGTTTCCCCCCATCAAAATGTAAACTAGCTTCCGTCTGCGGTTTCGTTACCTACCAACCTAAAACAACCTACATAATATAATAGCAATAATTATGTAAATTACGCGTCACGTTGTTTGTCCGCGATGGACTCCCTAAACTACTTTACCGATTTTAATCAAACTTTGCACACCGTGTGCAGTTTGATCCAACTTGAATTAGCATTCCAACGTGACATGTTGCAAGGCCATCGCCGCTTACAAGAATACTAACTGGTTTCCTCACGATGTTTTCCTTCACCGTTTTAAGCACGTGTTTTGTTGCGCATATAATTTTTTTTTAACATAAAAAAACTATTGATGTACGCCGGGATTCGACCGACCTTTAGATTGAAAGTCGAGGTACCTCTCACTCGGCTAACACGGCTTTTTTATGAGGCACAAACATCCTCAGAAACTTTCGGATTTATATAATAGGATGTAGGCAGGTTGTACGTGCAGAAATGTACATATCATACGATTATCTTATCTTATCTTAGAACATAACAAATAGAAAAGCAGTCTGAGCGAATTCCAATAGTTCCAATACTTAATTTAAGTTGTGCAATACATAATCATCATTATCATCATTTTGCAGCCCTGGTCCCACACGTGGGGTGGTCTCATCGTCATGTCATCACTGTCATTTTTCACACAGTCCATCCATCGTTTCTTTGTCTTACTTAGGAAAAACTGAAAGTGTTTTTTTATATAAGGTTATTTAAATTGAGACAGATTTTGTAAAAAAATACACTTATTTTATTATAAGGTAAGGTAGTAATACATTTTATTGATGAATGCAGAATCGTTTATTCTCAATAACCGCAAAACATACAGTTTTGTTTTTATATGACAACTAGCGACCCGCCCCGGCTTCGCACGGGTAGCATGTTATTATACATATAAACCTTCCTCCTGAATCACTCTATCTATTAAAAAAAACCGCATCAAAATCCGTTGTGTAGTTTTTTAAAGATATAAGCAAACATACATACATACGCGGGAAGCGGAAAGCGACTTTGCTTTATACTATGTAGTGAAGATAAGTTATGGATTTATTCTAGATAAATTATAGACAGAAATTCGATTGGTGAAACTTTTCTCGATAGATTTATTTTTCAAAGTTTATTCTTCCAAAACACTTATTTCGATTTTACTCAAAACTATGAATAGCTGAACAGTTAATTTTAATATAATTCGTTAGATAAACATACTAGCTACTTTAAATGAAATACAGTTTCTTTTTAAGTTTGATGGTTTTCAAGATAATGCGGTTTTATCACATTTTCAGACCCGGATAAGACTGAAACTCAGCTCATACAAATAAACAAAAATATCAAGCATCAATTTATCACACTATTATTACTCCTGGGTCCTGGGTTACGTACAGCGCAGAAGGCAGAGTTACTACCGCCAAAGCCGTAAGACCAGACAATCCACTAGACATTATAATCTAGTCTATGATTTTTACGTTGATATAAACTAACATATCACAATAGTAGCGTAGAAACAAACTACAGAATGCAAACAATAATACAATGTGTTTACTAATTGGGTCGTCATTGTCTATTCTGATGACCTGATAAACATTATTGTATCAAATTGTATCACCTTGATAAATGCTTTTGCGATGACCAACTACTATTAAAAAAAACGATTTATCACATCTCACTTTACCAAATACTTTATTGAACACAGAAAACATTAACAATTATGACATTACAAAGAACATGTATACAAAGGCGAGCTTAACCCTAAAAGAGTTTTAGTTTTACAGATTATGAACCAATATTTTCTTTTTCGCTTTTTACTTTAAATTAGTATCATTGTGAGGATGTATGGATATTTGTGCCTCAATCACGCCCAAACAACTAAACAGATTTGGATGAAACTTGGAATGTAAAATAAAATAAAAAATAAATAAATAGGATCACGACTGTAATCCCCAAGTACGGTAGACATCCTCTCAGATCTTAAGGCGCTTAGATCCTTTGAAGATGTCCAGTGGGGGTAGCCAGAGGCACGTCCAAACATTATATTCGGCACATGCCCACATTTTGCAGTAGTTAGCACTCCATACGTGACAGGTTGCAAGCCCATCGCCGCTTATAAGAACACTAACTGGTTTCCTCACGATGTTTTCCTTCACCGCTGTAAGCACGTTTAATGCGCATATAAATTTTCGAACAGAAAAATCCATTGATGCACGCCGGGATTCGAACCCACAACCTTCAGATTGAAAGTTGAGGTACATCCCACTCGGCCAACACGGCTTTTAATGATTTTTTTTAATGAATGTACAAAGCTATGCTCTGGAATAAGAAATAAGATACTTTATATCTAAGTACCACGCGAGAAAAACCGTGAACAGAAGCTAGTAAGTCGTAAAGTACTCAAAATGCTGAAGCAAAATAACAGAAGATTATAAATAAGGCTATTAGAATTCAAATAAAAAGAAAAAACCTATTCAAAAAGACGTAACGTATATTGAAATGGAAATCTACTATAAATTTAAGCACCTACGTACTTGGTGATGTAAAACATCAAAGAGTAGGCTAACAGAAGACAGAAGAGACATTTTAATATGTGTTTGATCATAACTACTATCTGCTTGTTGAGCCCACAAAAATTTCTAAAGATAGGAGAAAAACCTTTGTTGTGACGAAGTATTTAAAAAGTAATTAAAATTGACAATAATTGTAAAAATTTACCATTAAAATTTTTCTACATATAAATTATATACTTTTTTTTGTAAATACATACATATTTTACATATTAAGGGGCTCCCAGTCGCTGATTGCTCTTTTTCGAAACGAAAAAAGAAATACTTCTGAACAAGCCACATCTCTTATTTTTATAAGTATATTACTTCAAGTTCCTACCTAGATTTCTATTAAGCTGAAAACATAATAGCAGAAACTTTTCACGATAAAGATATTATTTCAAAATGATACGTTTTAGAATTTATGATCGAAATATTTTATATACCTACTATTAAAATCAACTTGTGATTTATTGTTAAAGATAGGTAATATGTAGATCTAGATTTCTATTAGAATAGATTTTTGATTAGTAATTATACATAATTTATATCATTAATTTATTCGAAAAGCTAAGGCGGACCACGCGCCGACGTGTGTTTGTCGTCATTGCAGCGGTCGGTAGGATTATTTATTGAAGTGATTGAAGACATCTTTATTCACATATACTACATTATAAAATAGGAGATGTGGATTGTTCACAAGTATTTATTTTTTCGTTTCGAACAAAAACAATCGTCGACTGGGAGCGCCTTAACACCCAGACACAGAACAAACATCTACGTTCATCACACAATCCTACCAACTGAGCTGTGAAGCCAGTCAAATGTTTCATTTGTTTTCGTTAATATTAATTAGTCAAAACATCGTAATCTTGATCGTGACGTCACAGGTTTTCACGTTACCCTCTGACGTCAACTGGATGAGGAAATCAAGTCTCATTCTAAACTTTTATTTATTCGCTGACTGTTTACGTCATTATCTTAATAATATTATAAATGCGAAAGTTTGCGAGTTTATTGTATATGTTATATATATATGTATGTGTCATAGGCAATCCTAAACTACAAAATTGAATATGATGAAATTTGCTGTAATAAAATCAGATAAACAGAAGGGGGAACTTTTAATCCGAAAAACAACTCCCAAATTATAAAAAAATGCAAAATGCAGGATTATGGTATAGATGGCGCTGGCGCTGGTGTGTAAAAAATTAGACATCTCAAACGAAAACATTGAGTTGTCATAGCAACGCAATCTACCAAAAAGGTTGAATCCTACTAAAACAAATCTGATATCAATTTGACTACCGAATGATAAACATTCTACCAAAATTCGTAATTTAATTTATCAGTAAAAGTAGTAGTAAGTAGTATTTTTCCTGAAAGTGTTTTTTTCTGCGATGACTAAAATTTTCACGGTTCGGCTAGTACGTCATAAAAGTCATAATTTCATAAAATTATCGTCGTTATTGAATTTCGCAATATGTACTTTTCAATTGAAATGAGCTATTTGCACGTCAATAATTTCGGTTCTGTAAAACCCACCGCAATGAGGATTTTATGAAAGTCCGAAAAAAAAACATTATAATAAATAAATAGGATCACGTCTGAAATCGACGAGTAGATCTCCACTAAGTTCTCCAAGTGCTCAGATCATTTACGATGAAATGGGGTAGTCAGAGCCATCCCCACATTTTGCAGTAAGCACAAAAAAAGCAAAAGTCAGAAAGCGAGAAAGATAATTTTGTGTTTAAACATTTTAAATACACGTTTTTACGTGCAGAGTATAATTTATCATTAAATCTAGCTACACTACACAAATTTGATACATAAATTCAACAAAATAAACTGGTCCTTGCGCGTTTATTTTAACCACGGCTAAAAAAGAGATGTTTTACAAGTTTGACGTGTCTGTCTGTAGCGTAGCTCCTAAATGAGCCGATTTTGATGTAGTTTCGTTTGAAAGTTTATGTGATCGAGATGGTTATAAGCAATTATTGAAGGGACGTTAAGGCGCTCCCAGTCGACGATTGTTTTTGTTCGAAACGAAAAAATAAATACTTGTGAACAAGCCACATCTCCTATTTTATAATGTATAGTATATGTGAATAAAGATGTACCCATCTTTAATCACTTCGATAAATAATCCTACCGACCGCTGCAATGATGACAAACACACGTCGGCGCGTGGTCCGCCTTAGCTTTTCGAATAAATTAATGATATAAATTATGTATCTTTATATTATATTTATCTCTATTTTTTTTGCACTTATCAAAAATCTATTCTAATAGAAATCTAGATCTACATATTACCTATCTTTAACAATAAATCACAAGTTGATTTTAATAGTAGTTATATAAAATATTTCGATCATAAATTCTAAAACGTATCATTTTGATATAATATCTTTATCGTGAAAAGTTTCTGCTATTATGTTTTCAGCTTAATTGAAATCTAGGTAGGAACCTGAAGTAATATACTTATAAAAATAGGAGATGTGACTTGTTCAGAAGTATTTCTTTTTTCGTTTCGAAAAAGAGCAATCAGCGACTGGGAGCCCCTTAAAGCAATTTCTACTGGTCTGATCGATTCAAAATGTAGAATGCTTTTTTTTTCAGAGGAGTTTAGTACTGTTTTTCAAACTATCGTGATTAGTAGACATACTTATAGATTTTTACACAGGTCTTTATCACAGACAGACATCTGAGTCTGCCCGCGACCATGGCTATTGTAACCGAAACGTCGGGAAAATAAATTAAAGGTAATTACGTGATAAAGACTCGTGTAAAAATCTGTAGTTCGATTAGTACTGAATTTTGAGGCGGGGTTTTTTAGTCTCAATGGTATTTCTGCAAAAAGTAGTTAAAATCATCGAAGTGTTCCATCTGTCGCTTTATCAAAACGAACAATAAAATAGTTATGTAACTGAAATTCAGGAAATAATTCTTGGAAATCATAAAACACATATTTTATTCATATGAAAATATAAAAAAAGTGTCAAACTTCCTTCTTATGGAACTTTTTATGACATTATGTGTGAATTGTTATGTAATATGTAATTTATGTACTTATCAATGTTTGCATAGACTTTATAACTTTTTTATCTGTCAATCGCCATTGTCGTAGCCATAGAAACACGACTGTAATCCCCAAGTACGGTAGATATCCTCTCAGACAGAGGCACGTCCAAACATAACATTAGGCACATACATTTTACAGTAGTTAGCATTCTATGGGTCACAAGCCTATCGCCGCTTATTAGAATACTAACTGGTTTCCTCGTAATACACATTTTGTTGATTAGAAAAATCTATTGATGCACTCTCAATCACTAAATACGAAATTTGCCAGAGTGCCAGTTACCTAGCAGCGCCATCTAGCGGTACTACAATTAAAGATTCTTTCCCACAGAATTAACATATTAATTAAACATTTATCAGCTTTTTAGTATGATTTATTTATAAAATATGCAGTGATGGTAAAACAATTATTATTTTTTTTTATTAAAAAAAATATTACAACAAAATATTAAATTGTTTTTCATTACTTAATCGATTCTGCCATTTTGAAAATATACATAATAATCATAAATACCTAAATAATACGCATAATTTTTTTTTGGGCTAAGGTATGTGCCTACCTATACTAAAACTATAGAAAACTTAGCTTAAAATCTAAGATATTTACAAGTCCTTAGCAACTGAAGGGTGGTATGTCTATAGATTCGAGCTCTACGTTCATATTCCAACATTATATAATAACTATTGAATAATTCATACAATGTACGCTTGTAAAAAAACATACAGTGTTCATAACTTCATTTACATCCATACATACATTTTTTCCATACAAATTTTATACATTTTTGGGGTTTCGTACGTCCGAATTAAAAAACAGAACCTTAAAGGATCACTTTAACTATAAATACGGCTAATTACCACGTGTTTTCTTGTATTGCTGACGTTTCGAGACAATTCAGATGCTCTTCATCATGAGCATCGCCCGCGACCGCGATCAACGGCAGATCGGCGTAATTAGCTGTATTTATAGTTAAAATGAGCAACAACCACGATAATATTTTTAATTCTTAAAGATCACTCGTGATTTTACCTGTCCGTTTTTCACAATGAATTAGCTTTTCATCTACTAAAACGATTAAGTTAAAATTTGGTATACCTACTTATGAATGTATGTGACCTAAAAACGTGTAAGGTAAATGAATGAATTTTGAATATGGAGGTCACTTATAGGAGGCTAATAAGAAAAAAAAATTATTATATGTAATAAATAGTCTTAAAGTTATGTAAGAAACTAGATAAATATTAACCAATCTGAAACTACCGAACCTACAATTTTAAAAAATACTGAGTTCTTCACTTATAGATAACAGGAAAACCTATTAAGAAGTCTATCCTCGTACAAAATCCTGTCGCCACCAGTTCTACTCGCACTTGTCCGGTTTTTGTCACGTGACAATACGTAACCTAGCGATCTATATCTATCGAATAAAAAGATTACATAAGTTTTCAAAAGATGTTTTTCTGATTGTATAACGTACGTAACATGAAACGCATTTAAGTTTGGCGCGATATGCTACGGCGTAGCATAGGTGCTACGAGATTTTGACTTAAAATTAAGTACTGTGGGTTTATTTTGTGTTTTTTTTTTAATAGTGAATCATATCAAACACTAAGTTCATAGTAGAATGATTCATTTCACGCTATTAATAAATATTATATTAGAATCATGAAGGATATTGTTATAAATGATTTGATTTTGAAAATACTATTTATTCAGAAGTTATTAAAAAACGATGATATGTTATGTTATTTATATTTTTTAGATATTAGTGTATCTTCTTCTTCACCTTATCCCACGTCCTCGTGGGGTCGGTACATGTAGATGTTGGGGTGTTTAACAACCGGCCGCCTACCAGACGTTAACCATCATTGGGAATGCTTGTATAATGTATGGCGGAAGAAAAAATATAGTTTGATTTCTAAAATTTCATAACAACAAATACTCAAATCTTACAGAACGGTTGTCTAAAATGTTTCAAAATTATGCAAAATTAGTGAATTCAACGATACCGAATTTCAATGTCGCAATTCAGATCAATCATGCCCAATCGGCTGGAACCAACAAGCTTACAAAACAAATGCGAGACCAAAATCATATACCTAGCTTGATATTGGTCTTTGGCGTTCATACTACCAAAGAAATGACAATCTATAATGTGGTAGAAACATACTCGTTTTTAATCAATTTTTTCCCTACTGGACTAATTTAAAAAAATATTTCTCCTATCAAAAGCTTCTTTATTTTATTTTCATAAAGATTAGAGACTCCTACGTAAATTACAATAATGTTACTTAGGTATCAAAAAGGAGATAGAAAACTGTGGGCCCAAATAAATAAGTTAAGATATGACCTAAGAAAGACCTAAGTCACATTTTTTACCTTAGAATATGAATAATCACTTAAAAATCACTATAATCTTCTTTAGTCCCGTGCAAAGCAATGGTGCACTGCTTCAATAAAGCAGATTCGGTGGCTTAATGCAGCAAACCAACAAGCTACGAAAAAAAAAAATATATATGATCCCGACTGTAATCCCCAAGTACTGTAGACTTCCTCTCAGATCTTCAGACGCTTAGATCCTTTGAAGATGTCTAGTAGGGGTAGTCAGAGCCACGTCCAAACATAATATTTGGCACATGCCCACATTTTGCAGTAGCATTCCATACGTGACAGGTTGCAAGCCCATCGCCGCTTATAAGAACACTAACTGGTTTCCTCACGATGTTTTCCTTCACCGTTGTAAGCTACGAAAATATTATAATATTTAAAGACTGAAAATATAGAACAACTCCAGTTGCCGGTCAACGCTATCCATCAATTTCTAAGAACCGCCGAAACAACGAAACATGACTCAATCGAAAATTAGCTAAAAAATTCGACACTAACATTGACTCAATCGGTTTAGTGATTACACAGACTCGGATAAGTTACGTAAATACCCACACACGCGTGAAACCCACACAGGCGCGAATCGCACACCAGCGTAACTGTGCCTGTGTGGGTGCTGCAAGCCGGCATTGCCGATACCCCACTACAAAATTTAGTCGCACTCTAGACGCCACTGTGAACAGACGCGCTCAAGCAACTGGAGTTACGATATTAACATTGAGTATTTCGTCATAACAACATTGTGATAGTGACAAAAAAATTCTGGACGTGAAAAAGTGGGAGTGAAACATTTTTTTCTAATTACTGAAAAACCGTGAACTTAACCGTAGGACGGTTTTTGTGAATTTTACTGGATTTTGACTTTGTAACCACCATTTGGATAATTCCGGATAAGGAGTATCTGAACACCGCAACTATTTTTGTAAGTACCATTATTCTTTTATAACATATTTCTTTTTGATATACAATTTTGATTTTAATTTTTCGTAAAAAATTCTGAAAAGTTGATAAACTTTTATGGAAATGGCAGAAAATTTTAATTTTTTAAATAATATTCTGAATTATATATTCTGAAACATAAAATAATATCTTTTTTTAAACGCGGAAAGCGTTTTGACCTCAAGTAATTTTAAATTCTTTTTGTTCGTTCTAAATTTTCATCAACTCTGAAAATAATTTAAAAACGACGCTTCCACCTAAATAAATTATGACTAAGTAAACAATTCTAAGATTCCGAATTTTCTTCCGCCAAGTCATTGACTTCTCGAAATCTGTTTACTCACGCTTCGAAACTTCGTGCCAAAACTCATCATCGGATATCTGGGGTTATGTCAGTTCAATGATAGTGTTCGCACGTTGTTTGAATATTTTGTTTGTGCTGTAGCTTCCTCTGCCGTATCTTTGTTTATGTCTTTAAAATTGTTTGCCGTTTCCACTATCATTCTGCAATCGATAATGCTTTGTTTTTTCGTGATCGTTATCGTCTCAATTGCGTCTTCATTTCTTCGAATCGTGTTTTTATAATTATAATGTTTTTGAAGAAGTGATTGGAAAAGAAAAACATGTTGTGCCGACCGACCGAAAAACATGTCAATAATTAATAGGTAGATTGTAACTTTTTAAATAAATATGCGTTAAACATATTCTAGTTATAAAATGAATATTCAAATCTAAAACATAAATCTTTCTTAATAAATTTTAAATTATTTCCAATGTCAAGATGAACACACATAGAAATGCTAGGTAGATTGAAATTGTTGCATTGCTTCGTGTGATGTCGCAAACGGCGCCTGGCACCGCTCTGTCGTAAGCCATTGTGCTGCTTACTGCTTACACAACTGGTTCAAGGTCCTTGTACATTCGCCTACGGATGTACGGGAACTAGATTGCAAATGCAATTAGTGCAATATTTCCAGCATTGTTTTAGGTTTTGTTGGTATTGCAACTTTGAATACAATCGCTAATGTCACACTTGTATGATTTATTGTTTGGAAACACTTTTTCCATTCATTTTCCATATCAGTTTGTAAATTTTTATCGAGAAGTTTCTTTAGATAATTGAAACGTTTTATCATGGTGAGACAACAAAGAAAATATTGGTAAATTTTGTGTGAATAATAAATTGAATTCAGATAGGTATGAAGCGTTAGAGCAAACTAAACAATTGCATAGTGCAGGAATCGATCGGGCTAAGGTCAGTTCAGTGTCGCATGACGCAACGTCCAGGGTAGGTATTGCGCAATGCTTTGTAATGCATACGGCCGTAGGGCATATAGAAATACCTACCGCCTTTATTGGTATGACAAATAATATAAGTAGATTGAAAAGTATCGTACTTAATAAAGTTCATTTGAACCGAAAACCCTCTTGACACTTGTTGATAAAGATTTTTGACTACAGACAACAAAAGACGATGAATATATTATTGATAAAACAGTTTTAATAAACGTGAGACATAAAGATGTAATGATATGTAGTTCCGGATAGTCCGATCTATAACTATCATTTCAATTGCCTAACAATCCTTCAATTACTTATCTTTATTGTACTACAAAGGCCGAGGAAACACAAAGAGTAGAACAAATGCACTAGGTACTCGTATGTACTGTTGGTAGGTATATGATGTAATGAGGAACCGACATGCAAGGTTGCCCGGAAGGTTTCAACCAGGAGGTCGTTGTATGCGTTCTGTGAATCATGTATGCACCAAGAAGGAAATCTTTTAAGGAATTCTTATTATAGATTGCGAACAGAGATTTAGGTATTGCGTGGGATACTGTTATTGATATGAATTTACCTCAAAACGTATTCCAAGAAACTGCGTATTACGACAAACCGAGTAAATATTTTGACTGAGCTCGCGCGATAAACAATATAGTATTCACAGCTCCAAAGTCGGGGTAAGTCGAATGGGGTATTTCAAGTGTGCATTCTCAGGCCACTCTTTATCAACATGTGGCGTTACGTAAGTTTTTCACGCGCAATACCAAAATGCCGGCGATAATTTCATCGGCGCGAGGACAAACGAAGATAACTTGACCTATTTTTTTTATCTCACTCGCTCGTTACTCTAACCTACTTATTCACGTGAGTGTACACAAAGTGCGACGGAGTGTGTGACGAGTTTTATTGCGTCCAAAAATGATAGAGAATGTAATTTGGAGCACTGACGCAATTCGGTATGGTAAACGGCATTTAATTGGAGCAGCGAAAACTAAGTCCCTATCTCGATCTACGTCTCAGCCCTATCTAGGTCCGGCAATTTTCCTATGACTCACGAATTTTCCAACATACCGGGTGATTCATATTTTTTTGTAAATTCGTAGAAACAATAGCATCATATTACGTAACACATTTAAATGGAAGTAGCACATTGAAATAGGTTAAGTGCTTCTTAATAACACGCAATTAGCAAGTAAGGTCTTTAAAGGAGGTTACTGCAGTAGCATCGATCGAATCCACATTAAATAAAGACAGTTTTCAACCGGAAAATAGGGCCTTGGCATATATAGCGTTGTTAACCGTCGTTACGAAACAAAGCCTTGACACCAAAAATTATCTCTCGCCCGATAGAGGTCGCCCCGAAATAACCAATCCTGGTTTTAATTAGGTTTTTGCGCGCGAATTGACTGTGAAAAATCGGTCAAGTATGTCGGGAAAAATGCTTGAAACACGTCCAAAATCTTTGGCCTTTCCCGAGGTTTTCTCGCTAGCCCGCGTGACAAACACTTCATCGGAAAAGCTTACGAACTCTTTCTTTCCCTTGTGCTCAATTTAATATGAGTGAAAAATAGTCACGTCGTTCAACAGGTGGTATTTGGTCGGTCGCAGACAAATAGAACAAGGAATGAGGCGGTTTCAAGACAAAACAAGTGACAGAGGAGTTGTAAGTTTTCATAACAAGTCCATCTTGACATAATCCAGTGGAAACAGACAATGGCCGGTCGGCGCCTACGCTAGACCTTCAATGCGGACTGTTACATAATAATATTAACACTATTATTCAATACTAGGTTTCCTCGTAGTTATTCAATAGTGATTTTTCCTTATCAGACGGTTTTCTATCGCATCTTACCGGTAAAATGTCAAATCAAAGATGGCCGACGGCCTACTTTTCCCGCGCAATAAACGGCAACCGCGTGGAAAGTTACCGCTGTACTACTTTCTCTACTTTTTCCAAGATGGCTGGCGTAGAACGTTACTTTATAGATTCAAACTAAGGTCAAGGCATGTGACATTGAATTAAATATGACATAATAAGACAGAAACCGGTTGGCTTAAATCTAAATCGACTTTATAAAGCCAGTTACCGCGAATCGTGCAGAGTTGTTGACGTAAACGTTTTCATGGTTATTTTGAAGAAAAAACGTCCGGACAGATCAAGAGCGTTCTTTCTTATTTTAGCAACAATGACCTAACACAACCACCTGGTTTTAAAAACATAAAATCTAATAGATTATAATTCAGACATGCAATTTCAGACTCAATACTCTTTCAAATCAAAAAGAATTGCAGCTTTTCCAATCATGTTACGAATTAACGGTCAAGGGCGAGTAGTAATTAAATTTCACGTTTCTAAATCACGTTGCATTTTATATAACTGAGAGGAGTAAGCGTTGCGCAACGTTCCAACGTGAGGTTCAAGAGCAGCACGTGTTATGGGCCGCGTGACCGTCACTCGCGACCGACACGTGTGCCACTCTAAAGGACAATAACGCTTTGGGTCAACTACACTAAAAGCCTACATGGTATTTGCAGCACGTGCTACAGAAAGCATGAAACGTCTATGTCTCTGTGGCTGTCTATGTCATCTGTCAAAAAAAAGTGTGACATAACCCCTGTTTTTTAATGAGTTCTGGGTAATCCCGCTGTGATATTACTGATGTCACGGGTCATCGCCGACAGTTCGAGGTCGCGTTATCTTATTGCTGTTGTTGTCCACAAAATGGCCGTTTTTAATGTCTAAATACGAACAGACATTCCTGATGAGAGTGACTTGTAAGTTCTAGAATTCACAAAAATACTAAGGTCGTTGAACGCCCTGGTTCTTTAGACTGATGTTTTATACATTAGCTGTATTTATAACTGGTCACAGACTGGTGTGTAGGTACTTCTATTTTTTTATTAAGTCCTCTCGTTTATGTTGAAGGTATTCAAAAAATAAGTTTACAGAAAAAATGCAATATAAAAACACCATACCTACATATAAAAACCCCGACCTCATTCAAAAATACTACACAGATAAGTGTGTTGCGTTATACTGATAACATAATAGGTAGGTTCTCGTTGTGTCACTAAAATAATATGTTCCACATGTATATAAATATTTTGTCACTATCAGTGTTTATATTTCGAGTACTCTGTACGATGACTCAGTTGTCGCGGTTACGAAATGTCTGAGATAAGGCAACTATGCGAGTTTTGACACGTTCCTATAAGTTTTTAGATCAACCACATTTAAATAGATAAATGCCGATAAAGCATACCTAAAAACATTCCTTTTGAAAATATAAAACATCACAAATAAAGCTTTTAATCATAATCGTTGTATATTAATAAACAGGTTAGTTAAGTCATAGTCCATAAAAATAAGACTTGCCCACGTTTTTGTAACACGTGCCGTTATCTAACAGTAACTATTGACTGCCTATACATAATATATTATGTAGTGTCACGGTTGTCTCGTTTTACACACATAACTAAGTAAAAATTAGAAGAAAGATATTTTTTAAAGCTAAAACCTTTTTGTTTGTGTCCATACTATAAAAACATAGGTAGGTATGTAAATATAATATAGGTCGTGTTATATTTGGCTGCGTGATACGAGAGGTCTGACTTTTATCGATCAAATTAGAACATTTGTAAAACATTGATTAGATTAAACCTTACCCAATTCAGCCTTGTAGATAAACCTGATGACGAAATAGCTCTTTCATAACAGTAGAGCTGGTTAGAACCGTGATGAGTAAAAAAAACCGTTCTCGGTGTACCGTACAGTCCCAGATTTCGGGTAACGGTCCGTCGGAGAAAGTACATGATTAGCGATAACTGTCGGTTGTCAAAAGCTGTTTGATTGTGCAACCGTTAGTCAAAGATCGATAGGCATTGACCGTGGACAAGACAGGTCGTTTAGGTTGACGTCATAAGAGAATTATGCAGAAATACGATGTTTACTGATTCTTGACCGTGCAAACGTCATGGCGTTTTAAATGTAAAAACGTCAAAACAAATGTAAATGCAAAGGTTGAATTTAGAAGCAGAGATATTGAACGCGAAAATGCAAAGAAGCGATATAACGGTAAAAATAATTTTCCCGACGAAGTAGCGCTAAGTTAACAATAACCATATTTTATTGGCATGCTAAATAGTAACCGTTTGTTTAAACCGGTGTTTAACTGTCTGCGTCGGAGCGTCAAATGCTAAAGAACGGGAAACACTTTCTGATAATCTTTTTTTTTCTAATACCGTTTACGGTGTAAGTGACCCTATTATATTCAACTTTTGAAATAAAGATTGAATTATAACTTGGCTTCTGATGACCTCTTGTTGTTGTTTAATGGTTATAAATAAATTCGGAAACTGGTAGTTATCAACTCGTAATTATTACGAAAACAGTTTCATATTAGCACTTTAGTGAGCCAAATAACAAAATACATGTGAATGACAAATACTAACTGTATTTTAGTCAAACTAACGGACCATCTAGTCAGTATCCGCGACGTATTTATTGTTACAATGAAAACAGATGACAAATATAAATATTATGTAGACAGTTTAAAAGCCATTTATCTCTATCATTTATAGGTTAATTGCGTAAAAAATATTTTAATCGCCTATCAGAGCTCGCTGACATTTTATCAACAAAAGAGTACCAATTAAAGTGGCTCGATCATTTGAACAGTTAGTTGTAACGGGTTGCATCTGGGTCGGCCTACTGACACCGATGCCAGCGTGGAACGGAACGTATCAATACTATAGCACCTTTTAGCTACGGCCGCGGTCACGGCTGAACTTGACAACTATGCTAAATAAGCCATAAAATTCTCAGTCTATTGAACTCTTCAGAATTTCATAAGGGCATGATAACGCTGTTTAATGAAGACACGTGTACTTTGTCTTCGTAATTCATTCAAAAGGATGTAACTTTCAAATTAGAAGCTAGAAGCTGCGTATATAGGAACGCAATTGGCTAATTTATTTTAAAAATCTATGCAGCATTTCTTGCGTTTGTTTAAAAATAAAAATCTAGGCCACACAATGGAGATTAATTCTTCTATTGTTTTTCTTCTTGGATAATAAAGTTGATAACAATGTTTTGATCGATTTTTACACTTCCTGCCGTTTGTTGCACATTGCTTGCGATAAGGCTTTACAGCCGTGATAATATTGTCCTTTACCGCGGATGTTGCGTAAAGGTTAACGACTTTATTGATGTTTTATAAATTAAATAGAAATATGTAGAATAACAGTAGGTAGAATACCAAACGCGGTCAGCACAACGTGATGCTTTTGTTTGGTAATTAAGCTGAGTAATTTTGAATCTGGAACTCACTGCGCTTGGCTTGCATTTTTAACATACATAGCCTAGAAAAAGTACGTAACTGCGTATTTAGGTATTTTTTCTGGACAGTTTTTTTAACTTCCGCCCATTACATCACTAACATAGAAATAGACCGACAAATCACAATAAACTACAGTTTGAAAGGAAGCTAGTTTTGTAACGGTCGAAATCCGGTGTAAGGTTAAAATTGGATTTGTGTAATGTTAAAAGTTTAGCAACGTTTATTAATGAGTTTGGCCAACAAGTGTGTAAAAACGCAATGTGCCAACGTGTAGTAACTTATTTCACAAACAAGCGGGACGTTAAGACACAACTTTTGTGCTACCATTGTAAATTGTGGCACGTAAACTATGTTCCATTAATATTTAACTTGTTCTCTCGAAAAACATGAGTCTGTTGTTATTTTCTGTGACTGACCATTTGTCTCTTTTGTTACAGAATTACGAAGAAGACTCGTGCGGGCAGCTACACGTCCGCAGAAACATGGTCGCTGAGTTCATACTCAGCCAGCAGCAGTTGATGGGGGGAGGGGGTCCCCTAGGCCCGGCACCGCCGTCGCCAAGACCACAAAGTATCAACCGTGGTCGACTCTCCGTCTCACCACACTTTCCAATGGAGCCACCCATGAACGGAGGACCCGAAGACTACCCACCCGGGTTTGACTTCTCCAAACGTAAGGAGTTCTTTGGACAACGCAAACAACGCGAATTCATCCCAGATAACAAGAAGGATGATGGCTACTGGGACCGCCGTCGCCGCAACAATGAGGCAGCCAAGCGTTCGCGCGAAAAGCGTCGCTTCAACGATATGGTGCTCGAACAACGCGTTGTAGAGCTTTCCAAGGAGAACCACGTCATGAAGGCCCAGCTCGACGCCATAAAAGAGAAGTACGGGATCTGCGGCGAAGCCCTCATAAGTATAGACCAGGTGCTCGCCACTTTACCGACGTGCGATCAGGTGTTATGCGTGACGAAGAGAAGTAAACTGTCTGGAAGCGGCACATTCCTGCCAGGCCCCCCACCGCCGCCGCCGCCGCCAGCATCTCCCCCATCCCACCACTCCCCTCCCCCACAACGTGCCCCCGAGCCATACCAGGAGCGCCTCCCTGCCCCCGAAACATACTACTCTCACCCTACGAACACACACTACGAACACCCTGGTTCAGTCCTCAACCTGTCCAGGTCTCGCCGCGCGCCTTCTCCCTACGAGCTATCATCTCTCTCAGGCTCCGGAGACGAGACCGCGGAACAGTACCCATCAGAAAACCACGGTCTGCCGTTGAAGCTTCGCCACAAATCCCACCTTGGGGACAAGGATGTCGCCAGCGCGCTGCTTTCTCTCCAAAACATAAAGCAGGAGCCCGGTCCGCGGTCCTCGCCCTCATGGGACGGGGAAGGCTCCAGCGACGAGAGGGATTCCGGTATCTCGTTGAACGGGGAGTACCGCCCGGTGAATAGACCCGATGACCGCCTGGCCGAGGAGGAAGACGCGCACCTCAAGGCGGAGCTCGCGCGGCTCGCCACAGAGGTCGCAACATTAAAGAACATGATGCACCAAAACAAGGCCCGTGGGCTTGAGCACTGAGCGCCCTTGAGGCCCTTTGAGCCAGTCCGCGCCGGTCGCGCCTGGACCGCGCACCGCCCGCAGCCGCGCCGCAGCCGCACCGCAAATGCACCGCCTGCTGGCGACTGTTCGTACAAACTGTCTCTACCCTCCCTAGTAGTCGAAGTTACCACTTGTACAGAGAATGTTATGTATGATATTGTGCAGCTGAGCGGCTGAGCCGTTTCGCCTATTCGTAATCCTTCCTAGTAATTGTATGTTGTGCTATGTGTATTGTATTCGTGTAGGGTAGATACCCATGTATAAAGATGAGACTTATTTTCGGTTTACAGACTTTTCGAGCAGATTAAACTTGTCTACTCAGTGATAGAATAAAAAAAATGCATTTTTAGTGATGAGCTATGTATGTGTGTTATAAGTAATAAGTAAATAGAAGTAGATCTGTTTCATCTATTCGAAGATTCGATCGTGAGAATCGAACGCTAAAGACTAAGTTCTTGTAAATAGGTTAAGTTGTAAGTACGAGTTAGTACCGTAAGCTATGCTTAGACGTTATTTATAAATATGTAATATCTTAAAATGTCCGTTAGTTTCAAACCAAAAAAAATAAGAATCATAGTCCTCTAAGAAATCGCAACTAACTAAGAGTATTTGATAGCCTACAATAAAATATTTGTTACTCGGATTGTATAGAATATGATCAGAATAAGTATACCAGTGCCTTTGACAATACATACCTACATTTACAAATAGCTCTAAAAGGATATTTTTGTACACTTATAAAGTAAAGCGATTTCTATAATTGGATAGGTGCAGGTCAATCGACCATCTTAACAACTCTCATACAAAAAAGTTTCTGCTATGAAAATGTTCGATTGGTTGGAATGGACTTGTAAAAAAAATCCTAAGAATGCTAGATGTCAAGTATTTCAGTATGTAGACTAGACTCCTGGGCAGTTTCATGATGCAAGCAATAAGCTGCAGTGAGTAGCTTATAGGCTCCTTGGAATTGCCCCTGGTATGCCCCAAGGGCAAGTGATAGGACTGAAGGAGTGGTATTGTGTCTAAGTATTTATTTATTGATTTTACAATTTATAAAGTTTGTATAATAAACACTGTACGATATGAATAAATTGTGTACATTAATATATACATGAATTTCATTTATCCTCTATTAAAACGACAGGCTTTAATATAATTGATCACTCTCAAAGAATATGCAGAGAAAATTATTTCGAGTAAAAAAAATATCTTATGGATACCTAATTATATTAGTCAGGGCCCTTACTCTGCAAAACGATTTCAACATTAGCGAAACGATATGAATGTCCTACGATATATTCGGCCAAACTACACTCTTGAAAATCGTCGATAAAGTAGAATGTTTGATGTCAATTGTCAATGTCGGTCGTTCCATCTTTCAAAATATAATCGGAAACGATATGACATTTGTCCTGATATTATCGTTGATCGTAAGGTAGGTCCTCACTCATGAATCTGATTTAGAAATTTGGCTTGTTAGGTTTTATATTTTAGACTAGGTATTTGCTTCTTAAAAAAATTAAAATCAAACAATTTGCATTTTAGGCATATTTCCATTTAAGACATTTTGCTCCTTAGATATGACATTTAGGCATTTTACTTCTTATACAATTAGAAAATTAGGCTTTCTGATCAGGACTTATTCAAACGCCTTTGAATATATCTAAACTTAGAGGAGGTGGGGTGATGCTGAACCTCAACCTACGAGCAATCTGTTAAACGTCTAGTACTTAGTTTGTAACGAGAAGATCAGAAATGAGTAAGATAGTTCTGTATGACTAGGAAGTTGACTCATTCCTTACTCAGACCTTACAATAAAGAACAGGGAGAACTCTGAATCATTTGTAAGTACGCGTCATTATCTAAAAGTACTTATTTACTTGTTAATATCTATTAAGGTCGAAAGCAACTCGGGCAGAAGTTTTTACACGATACTTCTGCAATTGTGATGCTGATGACTCATGAATAATAAAGTGTAATCTTGACCCTGCCCAATAGCAACGAGCAATCAGCAATGCTGTTTACAAAACAGGTGCAAGAAAATACCAGGGTCGAGATAAACCATTTAAAAAAAGTTTTCTGTTGAAAAATATTTCGAATCTTCGAACATTATCAGACCAGCGATATTAACTGTCGCATAATACATTGTCTGAACTTAACTGTTATGCGAAATCTCGATCGAAGTATTTCCTAAGGAGTTTTACCCTCGTATTCAGGAACGACACTGTGAGAACACGCACCCACAGTGGACGAAATCTTTTTTCATAAACATCACTTTATGTGTTGAGCGGCACTATGGCGTACGATACCGTGTGCCTTTAGAGCTCAACTTTGGCTAGAGGCACATGACAATGTGCCTCTAGTCACACTTTGCAGTGTCTCACAACACATAAAGTGATTTATAAGAAAAAAGATTTCGTCCACTGTGGGTGCGTGTTCTCATAGTGTCCATAGCGAGTCCATCGTCAGATCAGCTCGCTGTCACTATATTATTGTATTGTCAAAGTTACACAGGGAGGTATGCAAATTTCAGATTAATTGGTTTTAAATTCCACTGCAAGATTTGATCGGCACATACTAACTAGACTAGGTAACAAAATAAGGTATGTTAAATAAAAGCTTGTACATAATAATATAAGAAATAGTTGACTAAGAAGTAATAATAAATGAAAACAATACATTTCGTAATGTCATAATTTAATGATATAATAATTATAAACAATCATTGCTGTAGTAATAATGATTACAAGTTCAATATTTAACAAACTATTCTGATTCGTAATGAACAAATATTTAAAAATATAAAAACTCAAAAATATCTCGACTGATTTAGCAAATGTTTTTTTGCGTTCGCCCCAATACACGGATGGCCTAGAAATAATATGTAGATTACAAATATAGAAAAAGTTGACCGAAAATTGGGAAATTCTAGAAATTTGAATGTGCTATTTTCTCTGGATTTATTCAAGTTTGGACAAGACAGTCTATCTTGTCAGCTAGTTATAAATAAAAGTTTGTTCTAACGCTGATATTTTAAACAACTAGCTGTTCCGACAGACGCTGCCCTGCCCAATTATTAGATTTTTCAAAATTTTCTTTTATAAAAACCTTCTTCTGATAATAACGAATAAAACAAACAAGAATTAGCAAAATTGTTCCAGCCGTTCACGCGTGATGCCGCGGGACACAGGGATTCATTTTGATAAATAAGATTTCCATAAATTAGGGACTCTTTCACGCCCTTGCAAACAAAGTATCAAGTAGGTAAATTGACAGTTCTTCTTGCTTCATTTGCCGAATACATCTTTTAATAGATTAGATTCAGTCAAAATTTAATGTCATTGTCAGATCTATTACCTTTC
Source organism: Hydriomena furcata (assembly GCA_912999785.1). Lineage (NCBI taxonomy): Eukaryota > Metazoa > Arthropoda > Insecta > Lepidoptera > Geometridae > Hydriomena > Hydriomena furcata. The sequence continues at coordinate 3,237,226 of OU538843.1, forward strand.
TTGTCTATTCGATAATTGTTATAATAACTTTGTTTTCGTTTGTGAAACTGATAACAATAATTCGTTATTTACCAATTAGCATTTTATAGGAAGTAACTAATTAAGACTTTACTTGACGATCGTGAAACAAGCCTTTACAAGATTAGTATAATCACGAAGGGGAACTTTAGATAACTAATATATAAGTAAGCAGTGAAAAAACTATTTTACGTCGAGGTTTTTCAGAGCCCGGCAAAAAGACAAATACCTAATATAGTAAAATTTTAAGTACCAAATTTCTTATCTGATGAAGTAGTGTCATTTGATTATAATTGTTACACAAACACAACTGTAGTCCTCAAGTATGGTAGACATCCTCTCAGATCTCCAGACGCTCAGATCATTGAAGATATCTAACATTAGATATAATCCAACAGAGTCAGAGACACGTCCAAACATTACATTTGGCACATGCCCACATTTTGCGGTAGTCAGCATTCCATACGTGATAGGTTGCAAGCCCATCGCTGCTTATAAGAATACTAACTGGTTTCCTATATAAACCTAGACAGTTATTATAAGTAAAGAACTAATAAGTGATTTAAGATTGACTGATAATTCGACCTAGTAGTCTTTACTAGGTGTTGCTTCGCTTGATCGATAAAGAAATAAGTTGTCATGGATACTAAGTAAGAGTTAGTAAATAATGATTAATAATGATTTGTTTGTTTAAATAATTTCCATAGTGATTACAAGCAATACGATAAAAAAGCACGTAACATCAGTGCATATCATTTTTCTCGTGAAAATCATGAAGTCATAAAGTTACTTGTATCTATGCGATGATGATGATGTTTTTACCCAAGACACAGGGAATCCTAGTATAGATCAGGGGGCTTACCACAAGCTTAAAATAGTAGGTATTACTCGCGTTGTCTTTATCGCACCGCGAGTAGAACAGTTTAAATATTACTTTAAGAGCTTCTGGTAAGGCCCCAGGACTGTATTGTACAATTGTATTATACAATTACCATTTAGTTTATACTCATTATCTATCTAAATAATCCAATGCGCAGTTTTGAAAACAACGCACCGCCAATAAATAGGAATTGTAGGTATATAACCTAAATACTAATCTATGCACGACATTATAAGCTTTCGCAAATCAATTTGCGATATTAGCTGAGCTAATTAGACATTCAACGCGTTAAATACAACGAAAGACTTTAAATAATGTCCGGACATGCACGCTCGGTGCGAGTCGCGCATCGACTGATGGATTAATCACTGCCGGAGCGGCTGAACCCTGTCGCTGTCTCGTTCTGGCACGCATGTATGATAGTGTGCGAGCGAGAGCGCAGGTTCTCCGTGCAGTGAAGTTTGTCTCATTCGGTAGCCAGGGTGGGGATGATTTCTCCGCAGCCGATGTTGTGGGGGGATGAGAGCATGGGAAGGGGTGCGGTGAAGGCTCGGAGTTTGGCAGAGCTTAGCTCGTTGCTTTGCACCCACAGCTCCAACTGAAAGGCATATTTAAGTTAATTATCGACTTGTTTCAAATTACTTTAACCTTACTTACTTATCACTATATCCGCCCGTAGTTTCTTAAATAAAAAGTGTAGGAAAAGCCTTACGCTGGGTGTCACTGTAAGGGATTTATCTCAGGGTTTTGTGGGTGAATTCGAAAACACGATTTGAAATAGTAAAACTTATAATGAAATCAAATAAAGGGTAGATAACCGGTAAAATACAGAACATTAGTGATATCAAAATTAAAACAGTAAAAGGAATCTAACTATGACCGTGCGTCTCTAGGCGCGTATGGCCTGACCGTTCGTTGTCCCGCACATAGGTTGACTGACGAAGCGTCGTTTTCTACCGACGCTTCTCGGAATCGCTGGGAATCCTGGGAATAACTGACCATAACCTCTTTGGCGGAGGGAAGTTTCTCTATGTCTAGAGCTTTTAAGGAGCCGTTCGAGCACATCGCCGAAGGTGTTTAAGCCCGCGTTACAAAAGTATTATACATATATGCTATTCCAGGACATAAGCTTTATATTATACATTCCAAGTTTCACTAAACTCGGTTCGGTCGATCAGGCGTGTTTGAAGTGGATACAAATATCCTCACAAGCTTTCGGATTTATAATATTAGTAAGATAGTGAAAAAGGTTCTTTGTGCTGGCCTATGAATCTGCAATATCGAGCTTCAAACCCTTCGTAGACCATCGCAGATTAGATTAGGATGAATACCTCTGGCGGCATCTTGGCTGGCACAGGTCGGCAGCTGCCGGCGCAGTGCAACTGCAGGAGCAGCTCGGCAATAGCTGCAGCGCTGGTGTCAATGACCCTCTGTCTGCAAACCGCCACTGCGTGGACGAATCCCCCGGGGCCGATAAACTCATGCTCCATGAAGACTGTCTTATCGTCCCAGTAGATCGCCTGAAAATAACAATGGTAGAATGTTAGCACCTACATAATGCTTGAGGACCTGGGTGTGGGGGGGGTGCTCGTCTGAGACGCAAGATTATAATTCCCGCGGCGGAACAAATATTTGCTTATGGTACACTTAGATGACAGTTGATGATTGACACGTTTTTAGTGGTTTAAATAATTTACACTTCCTCGCTTTGGAGGGTATTATTGAGTTTTCTGGCCTGTCTATCTATTAAATATAATAGTATTAGAATGCAGGAAAACGACTTCTATTAGAATAATAAGAAATCTAGTGTACATGCTACGTTAATCATTTGAAAAAAACATGAATAAAAGCAAAGTGCCATATTAGCGTAGACGATCTGCTACGCCGTAGATGTACTACGTAGCTGATTACGACGTAGATGATCTACGCCATTATCAGCTACGCCAATCGCGAACACAATCTCTCTCAGCCGATTGGTTGAATAACAAAAAGGATCAGCAACAATTTTCACATCTTCACTGGCTCGTACTGAACTTGGTCATTGACCTTACAGATTAACCATGAATTAATGTAAAATTAAAATTAAATAGGATCACGACTGTAAGTAATCCCCAAGTACGCTAACTCTCAGATCTCAAGGCGCTTAGACCCTTGAAGATGTCTAAAAGGAAAATCAGAGGCACGGTCAAACATTATGTCATAACATTATTTTGGCATAATACCTACATTTCACAATAGTCGTTAATCATACGTGACAGATTGCAAGCCCATCGCCGCTAAATAGGAATCAATGTACCTAATAAACTCACCTTAGAAGTTATAGTGAACTTGGTGAAGGGCTTAAGGTACCTGCGATACCTGATGGTAGCCGCTGCCTGCACCACAGCGCCACCTGCCGCCCTGAAACAGAATGAAACCAATAACTGCTGAGGCTCTTAAGTAATTTTATTTATTGTTTACGTACTTGAGTAGTACTTTTAATTATTATTCTTGTTTGAGCCTTCACCTTGTTCGATTGGCATCACACTGGAGCTCTACATAGCATTATGGAAAGGATCATTAAAAAAAGGTAGAACCCAAGCCGTGTTTGTTGCCTGATTCTTCTAGGCTTGTTCGAGTGGAATCGGCGTAGCTTCACCTAGTTCCTAAGACGTTTCAAAATGATTTTTGAATTTGAATTTGAACTCAGTAAAGTTATATAAACTATTTTGAAGATTTTTAGTTTGTGATCAAAAAACTAAAATAAAAAAGTTTAAGTAGGACTGTAATAAGTTATTAACCAAGTACGGTTGACAATGTTGACATCCTCTCAAATTTCTAGGCGTTCAGAACCTTGAAGATGTCTAAAGGGGATAGTCAGAGGAGAAGAATGTTGATCAGAAAAGCCTGGGACTTGAATATGCTCCAACTCGCTCTATAAATAAAATTTAATGACGATTGAAAATTATTATTTAAGTCATTTCAATTAATTAACGCTGTTTTTCTCCATTGCAAAATGTGGGCATGTTCCAAATGTAATGTTTGGTCATGCTTAGACATATTTAAGGATCTGAGAGTATGTCTACCGTACTTGGAGATTACAGTCGTGATCCTATATTTCTTGTTCAATTTTTTTTTTTTTTTACCTAATATTGGCGTACAGTCCCGTCCGCTCGTAGAAGTCAGCTCGAGCGAAGTCCAATTCCCGAAGGTACCGCGCGTTGTTCATGTGGTAGAGAAGAGTGTCAATGTCATTGAGGAGACACCATGCTGAGGAGGAAACCAATACATTATTCCATACTTCTTTCTGTTTGTCCGGGCTAATATCTGAACCGACTTTAATGGGATTTACGCAGGAAATAGACCAGAGGGTAAAGTCGACTCCCACGCAAACGAAATTGCGGGAACAGCTAGTAGGTAGGTAAATAAAATAAAGATGTATGAATATAAAAATCAACTTACAGTGAATCTCAGTAGTGTCCAAAATGCAGGACTTCTTCCTGAAGTATCTCGCCCTCGCCACCGTGTACATCATCCTCGCAAAGTAGGCCACGTCCAGCGTGCTGTACAGCAGCATCACGCCAGCCGCCATTGCAGCGCCCCAGCCGGGAAGGCAGACAGTCCACATTGCTCCTGTGTTTTTGTCAGGCGTTTGAATATGTTAGAGGAACTTTATCTTGTTATTTTATCACGACGCTTGATTTCTCCACATAATTTATTTAGATTAGTGACTGTTAAGTTTTCGTTTTTAATGCTCAGGTAATTAGATAGGTACCTAGGTCATCCAATTGAACATATTATACAATACGTAGGTACCTTACTACCTAATTATCAGGCATAAATCGGCAGGTACCTTTTATGTAGAGGTTCTATCTGGGTAGATAGGGCTAAATAATTAATAGGTATTAACAAAACATAGACCGTGCGTCATAGAAAACATAGAAACATAGAAAAAATAGAGAATAGGTAGGTAATATTTAATCGTCATAGTCGAAGGTTACCGATCGATGGTACCCAGGGTCAGGTACGTGACTCTGTTAAATTTCACGAATGTACGGATAGCTTCGTTAGTATCTAGGTACCTACCTAGATTCTACAACTTTGTTTAGGAAAAACGCCTGATAAAAATATGATGGCAAATAGATTAATTGTTACACGACGAGAAGTTTAGCACGATAAATATACCTCAGGCACCTACTAGTTAAAAGTATAAAAACGATATATACTTTACATAAATAAACTATAATATATAGTGGCCAAGAAGCATGATGCAAGTAAATGAAACTTCTATCGATCAGCTGATAATGTCTTGCGAGAGATTTCAGCAGGCGCTTAGATCCTACATTCAGTTGGTAGATAGCTTATTTAGCACTTATTTTAACACGTTCTTAGTTACCTATGTAAATACTCTAGTAGATAGGTACACTGAGCACTGATAAAATGTAAATTTCCTCACCTCTTTCTCGATACCGGCGGCTGCACAAAATCTAATGCACTCTCATTATAAAACTCTACAAATGAAAACTAGGAAGGGACCATCTTATTATATCTAATAAGTAGGTGAGAAATATTTGAATTAACTTGTGAATTGTGTGATTTTATCTACTTTATTGCAATCTTGGTAATAATAACCTCGAAACGCTGTCAGAGAGTATTTTTCCACTGACGTTCTGAGAATGCGCGCGCAATCGGATCGATAGGAAAGAACCTATGTTCTGCCCACTACCCATGGAGTTTGTCTAAGTAGGTATGTAGGTAACTAGCTTTCAATGAAGGACTTGGGTGGTCCTAGAAAGCCCTTTATTTGGGTTGATATTGTTGTTTTTCTAATCTCTTTGCTGACCATCAAACACACCTCCCTACACCTTTTGTAGGTAGGTACTTACTTCACTTATCTACCATAGGTCACCATCACCACCCAACCTATCTGGGTAGGTAGGTACCTACTTATGCACCATTTCTATGTCATAGCGGTAATAACCTCTGTACTGTACCGTCGCGTCGTCTGTAGATCTTCCAGACGTTATGTCCAGACTTAGGTTGGATATAATGTATAGGTACCTTCCTGCCTTAGTTTAGTTCCTACGTTGGTACCTACTACTAAGTTACTAACATAATTAGCGCGGTGACTCCTGCTGACTCGGTTGCCTGGTAGAAAATTCCCCTGCATTTAGCCAGACTTTTGAATATCATTTGTTCAAATTTTTGAGGTGGTAACTAGGTAGGTACCTTTCAATCGTATTTACCTACTAACTGACCCGTGCCCGCTTCGCTGGGCGATAGATAGTTTCAAATCTTCAATCTTCAAAATATATTATAGCCTATAATGTTGCCAAGGACTAATAGCTACATAACAAAAAAAGTTTCATCAAAATCCGCCCAGTAGTTTTTGAGTAAAAGCCGGACAATAACAGACAGACAGACAGAAATTTCAAAATGTTTTTTTTTTTTGGCTTGTGTTACTTGTATTTTATACAAGGGAGGAAGGACCCCTAGGAGTATTTTTTTTAGTTTTTATTCAATGTACAGAATTTAACTCTTCTACAGTTTTATTATATGTATAGAATAGATAGGTACCTATGTAGGTAGGTAAGTACCTAAGCAACAACCTCCCTAGGGTACCTAGTTTACTTACCTACAAGCAGTAAAGGCACATTGTTTTTGAATGGTAGTTAGTTAGGGTAGGTACCTACCTACCTATCTATCTAAACCTTCATACAATAACATTATGGTACCTGCCTACATACTTAGAACAATCCGACAGAGTGTTTTCAAGTACATTTCCGATTCGAGAATATCGCGTCGACATTTGAGTGTATCGCGTGGCGTGAATTGTGTAAAAATAAACTGAACGTCACGAACCGAATGATTGTATGACCAATACCTCGAGCCCTTCATCTATCTTGAACTTTCTAGCGAGCGTCATAGTGATCCGACAAACGGTATCAGGCACGAGAAACGCGGACGCTGAGTTTCTATCCTTTGTACTCAGCGACAGTAGTAAGCAAGGCAGTGAGAGACGGATGATTTTGATAGGCGACCTTCATTCAAGCGTCTTCCATCTCCGTCATTTCAGTGTGAAAAGAGAGGGATGTATACAACATCCGATACGAGAATCGAACGTGCAGAGCGTCATGTATGTCAGTGACGTTAAGAACTAGAAAGTGTACAGTGTTTTGCCGTCCGATATTTTAGAATATTTTCTATGAAAAAATACGCACATAAAAACATGAAGCATTTTAATTATCCAGTGGAGACGTTGATAAAAGGTGTGAAGGAAAGGCCAGCGCTCTGGGACAAAACTTTGGAAGTCTACAAGGATAGAGAAGAAAGAAAACAGTCTTGGGACCAGATATTCAGAATTCTCGAAGTAAAGTTTGACACGTTGACCCGACAAGAAAAACGGGCCATAAGTGAGTTGTTTGTTGCTTTATCCGTATTGCGCTATTAGATTACTTTGAAATCAAATGTTTTTTGAAATGCGGGCTTCAAACCCACGACCTTAGCATGGTGTAGCTACCGAAGGGTTAAAAATCAATGTGTTTGGGATAGAAAAGGTTAGAGCCTATTTATCCCAACGCAGCCAACCGTCAAAAAATATTTTAGTATTCTCGGATATTTCAAATGAGAATGTGAAAATGTACTCGTAGGTACAAAATAGATGAGTTTAGGTAGGGCCCCAATTTTTTTACACCAAGGCATGTACTTATGTACCTCTAGACTTAGAGGCTCTACCTACCTACATTTTTACACTGAATGCTTTATTTAGCGTAATTTAGCTAAAAATCTTACAATATGCAGTTCCATTTCAGCAGCCTTATTACGTAAGAACTGGTAATCGTAATCAGCTTCAATCGACAAATTTCCATGGTGTAACTGTCAGAAGATAATGGAATTTTGACAGTTATATAGTGAAAATTACTCGTAAACGGTAACAATTATTCTTCCAGGCGATGTTATAGTGAATAAGTGGACAAACATACGCGACACATTCATCAAGTCACTAAAAAACCAAACCACTAAAAGCAACGTTAGAAAGTACCTCTATCACGATGAAATGGATTTTCTGCTGAAAGTGATTCCCCAAGAAATCATACCAGACTATGAAGAGTCCAGATCGGATCCCGACGAGGATCCGATTGCTAACATGGTCCTCAAGCAAGAGATGACTCAAGATGCGAGTGAGGAAGAGAACAGTGGTATGTCGCAAGAGAAAAAAGAGACGAAACGATCTAAAAAGGATGCGAGGTAAATTTTGTCCCGCCTTTTGAGTAGGTAAGCTCACTGATTATTGCAATTAGCTTCATCAAACTCTTATTAACATTACATAAAGAGAATTTGACAGTTGACAGCCGATTACGATTTCTAGTGAGCTAAGCATTATGGCTGCAGCTTGTTTGGTTAAGTTTGCCATAGATAAGTAGGTAGGTAGGGTAGATAGATAAAGGTACTTTGTTTTAGTTAGTTAATTAAATTATACATAGGTAAGATGAAAATTAAATGAAATAGGATCACGATTTGAACTCCCATTTTTACCATTTGCGTAAGGTCATCGCAATCAGCTTTATCTGTCAAAAGATTTTGATTTTGACAGTTACACAATTGAAGTTTGACTTGACAGTTGAAGCCGATTGCGATTACCAGTAAGTTATCGCAAGGTACGAGTAGTACCTAGGTATTTACAAAAGTTTCAAACTTTCAGACAAAGAAAATTCTTGGACACATCACCGGAACACGAGCCCCGACGTCGGAGGAAGCGGTCCAAAAAGTCTGAACCGCATTCAGAGCCAGACGAGAGTCCGACAATGGACTTTGTCGAAATGGACGACTCACAGGACCCGAGGATAATGAACGAAGACGAGGCTTTCTTCGCATCGCTGCTTCCCTCTGTAGTGAAGTATAGTGAGGAAGAGAGATTGGAGTTCAGGATAGATGTTCTAGCTGTGATGAAGAGTATTAGTCAAAAGCGTAGACAGAGATGGAATAATGCTGATGATTGAGGACTTAAAGTACTGACCACTGAGTAGGCTAAAGTTCAGTATACACATTCAGCCATCAACTTAGAATCTACCTCTACCTACAAAAAAGGTAGTGTCTATTTTGACATTGACAATTATTTGACGTACACTAGCGCGTATCTTAACATCACAACTTCTGCTCATCCGCCTTCGTGTGATAGAACAACTGGGGTGCTGGTGCTGTACCAACATAATGACAATATTTGTTAATTTATGGTTGAACCAAAATGACGTTGACTGCTAGGTAAGCAGTCAACGTCATTTTGGTTCTGTAAGTGAACTTTGGGTTACCTATTTGTCAATCATCGACTAAATGAAGCCATTATGCGTCTATTAGGCTATGTACCTATGTAGTCGATGTTGTCAATGGATAAAGAATCTCAATGCTCAAATAACTTATTGAGGGCACTATTATATAGGCAAAAATGACTGATAATAAAATAAAATATGGGGTAAAACTTAAGAATAAAACTCATTAATTATTTTAATAGGTAAGTTTTAATGATCATTCTTCCTGCAACTTCCAAAATAGTGTGTACATAATCACAAAAAACACAATGTTTTAATTAAAAATAATGAAACTCCTAAACATTATTTATTATCCAATTACTGCTAATACATTTTAAAACATCTTAATGAAATATTTAACAAAAAAAAAATCGCAGGCAATACTGTTATATTATAATTATGTAGAGTACAATGCTTCCTACATCAAACGAACAATAACAATTAATATGCATGGATTATTATATAAAAATTCAACCTTACGTTATATAGAAATGGCGAAAGTCTCCTTCGGATAAAAAACAAAACAAGTTTCATACGTTGAAAACATTTCGGAATATGTACCTTGCGGTACATATTCCGCCGTATTGGGTAGTAGCCGTATTGGGCTAAAAAACACTGGATACATCTTACGCTAAACCGAACAACCAAACTGGGCTACATAGGCCCATGCCGTGCATCACACTAATTTTCAAATTCACTAAAATTTCGAACGTCAAAACGTCTTCTAAATTTACTATAGATCACACCCCCCTTCCCCCTCTCCCCCGCATTCCAAGTAACCCCCACGTTTTCTATGTACAATTACGGAATTTTGCGTCAAAACGACAGTAAATTTGAATTAATTGAATTCCAGGGTGGATCTTACAAATTATCTACCTGCTATTATGTACAAGCTGTTTAGAGAAAAAAAAAAACGTATTCTAGAACCCCGCTTGGCTTTTTAGCGTTTCATCTCAAGTAACTGTTAAAATCGGCACATGACTGCCAGGGACAGAACTACGATTTGGCTAACTGCCAACCATTAAAGGCCAAGAAAGGTTCTAAAATAGTACTGTGATAGGCTCAAAGCCGTTACAGAGGCCCGCGTTAATCCGGGTACAAGGAGACACTATTATCATTTACTATAGTGACTAGACAGTCCCCTAAACAAAGAGACGAGGACAAATTATTTACAAGTATCATAGTTACTACGAATATTAAATTCACTAGCTTACACATCGCTATTAGGTAATATATTTCTCATTAAAATACAGCGATAGTTACGCCCTTTGGAAACGCAAGATAAGCGCGAAACGCCAAGCTATTGGCACCGAAAACTATTATTCTTAGAACAACTAAAAAATCTCAAAAATAATTCGAATTACCCAACTTTAAAGCTTTCCATCTTTAAAAAGATTTGTGCTGTTTTTATGGAAGTAAGCTTAACAACTAAACGTAGTAAGTACAATAGAGTATGTATCCAAAACGAATGTATAAAAAAGTTCAAAATGAATTTGAGAAGAATGGATACATCAGTCTAGGATTACAGAACTATTTAAGACAAACACCACTACACGGCTAACGACGATTAAATTCACGTTGAGTATGGCTTAATAATCACTGTTTGAAACACTTATATACTACAAAAATGGAGGTAACCTACTTATGCCTTTATACATAATCTTAAGAAGCAACAATAATAATAGTCACAGAAAGTAATATTATATTACAAAGCAAACGAATTTGAACTGATCGGTGACAAAATCGCTTAATAATAACGCATAATAGAACTAAGTAATTTAACTTTAACATAAATTCTGACGAAACAGCTACCATTAAAAATTATATACAAAACAAATTGTCAACAATTTAATACACATACAACCTGCGCCAAAAAAGAAAACCTTAGACATCGCGTGCGTTAAAATTCTGACTCGCTTACTGTCGCCTAATACTTTCTCCTTTATCGTTTTTATTTTATAAGGCTCGCGCCGTTACTATGTAGTTTCTTTAGTGACGCGGAATATACATGAATTTTCGTCAGTGGAGATCGTAGTCAGTCTCGCAGTGACACACGTCACACATCATCGTTTCAAAAAAACATTAACTTCATCGATACAGAGCTCGGAGAGCGTCTGAAGAAAAGTTAACTGTAGCAGGCTTATTGTCTAATTTGCGATGTTCATCATCGATGTTCTTTGATGATTATCACCAGTTCATTCCAGTTTCATAGACAATCATTCACTCACTTGCCATTGTCGATGTCAGATAGACGCAATTCCGTTTAGACAGACTGAGCTTGAATTGACGTAAATGCAATTTAAACTCCCATTGAACATCGATGTGTGAACATCAAAAGTTAGGCATAAGCCTCGCCATTATTTTACCGTCATTTCCAACAATTGATCATAAAACAATTATGCTTCAGAATGTACTGAAGTTTCCTTAGTATTATCAATTGACACCTACTTGTATGTATACCCCGAATCCCCAACTTGGGGGAGTTAACTCACACGTCAAATAACATTGCAGGAGTGATATTAGCTGCAAGTTCCTCAAACTGCTATCCATCTGTTACTATATTATATTCACACAGGTTTTGATAAACACTCGATTCTTCCCATCACAATATCATTGGACAATTTCAAATAAATTGTTCATCAAACAATTTGGTCTCTTCGATGTAGTGCTCCGAGACGATCAATGACAATTGACAATGGCTAGACATTGTAATGCTCGTACTTTCAATAGATTGCTTCATTAAACGACAGAATGATTGTCAATGTAAAATTCAAACCATCAATGACCATGAGTCATGTTACCTGCAATTGATCGCTTCAATTGCCTCTGAAGTCATTTCTCGTTTGTTCTTAGTCGATTCTGTCGGCGCCAAACTAAAGCTTAGGCATCAATCTCGTTCTGTTTCGAGCAGAAAAGAGACAGCAATAGTCTTAGTGATGTCAAAGATGTAGTTTTTTGTTTGTTATCAACAGAATCAACACCACTTGTCAATTCTTATTGATCGTTTCGATGGCACTTTAGACAGATCATTTTAAAATACTAAACAGACAAAGATTATATAGTAACGAATTCCGTCAATCTGATCACAAAGAGTCCATCCTAAGGTATAATACACACAACCTCCAGCAGAGAACTTTTTTTATCTTTGTCCGTTGAGTATTTAGTTTTTCAACAAAGTCAAATTTTAAGAGTCACTTTTTGTAGGCGCGTTGAACTCCGGTGGCGGTTTCTTGGGTGGCCGCGTCCTTTTCTTGGGAGGAGCGCTAGATCCATTGCAGCAACTACATCCACGCTTGACTAGGCCGCGGCCTGTTCTTCGCCTGCCTTCACCTTCCTGGCATCTCGGTATGGTCTTCTTGGTACGATCGAGTTCATGATGGTGGGTTGTTTTGATCGTGGTTCGGTCTCTCTCATGCGTACGTTGAGTCAGCTCATGATGGTGGGTGGTTGTTGTTGTGGTTTTAAGCGTGAAGTGACGCTCGGTGTCTTGGGTGTGTTGCGTGTGAACGCGCTTCGGCGGGTACGTGCGGAGCGGGCGGCTCTCGTCCGACGATCCGCTGACGCTTATGCCTTCGAAGGTTGTGCGTTCGAATGGCCGTTCGGGTCTCGCCGCTTTGATCACCGAATCGAGCCGAGTGTGCGGTCCGTAAGCGCTAGAATCGTTCAGCAGCTCGTCGAAGGGACTCTTAGCGACTTTCTCGTTTTCGCCAAAGTGGAAACGTCGTGACGTCATCTCGTGACGTTCTGTGGTTGTCGAATCCCAGAACAGTTCCGGCTGGCCGGGCGATGAAGCATTGTCTCCCATAGACTCGACCATCGCTCGATCATTTCTCATTTTAACCTCGTCTGATATGTGGGAACGTCGCGGTTCATCGAGATGGTATCTGGTGTTGGTTTTAGTGTTGGTCCGTTCATCGTAGCGTAATCTACGGATCACTTGAGTGCCGTGACCGGTCGAGTGGACGACCTGACGCGCTGAGTTGGATAAGTGCAGCTTCGAATCTGTCAAGAGACTGTCAAACTTCGACAACGGTTTAGGGGCTAGGTTCCCTTCTTTCAAGCTATCGAATTTGGAATATGACCGAGACGCATGACCATCTCTCAGACTGTCATACTTAGAACGGGATCGGGAAGCGGTGGATCTTTGTGATGATCCCGATTCTTTCAGACTGTCAAACTTGGAGTTTGATCTGTACGAACTTGGCTCTTTCATGTTGTCGAATTTCGAGCTGGATTTTGTTGTATCTTTGTGACTATCAAACTTAGACGGCCGTGTGACAACAGTGTCTTTGGTCAGGACCGTTTGTACGGGTTGCGGACACGGCATAGAGTTGATCATGTTGTCTATGTCTATGAACTTGACCGTATTGTGTGCGTCGTTAGAGGTCACAGTCGCTTGGCTGATGACTGTGGTTTGCGGTGCCATGACTACGGTGCCCGGTACACGGTTCGAGTGGAATGTGATGTGCCGACCTTTGATACCTTGCGCGATCGTGAAGGGGGGTATCTGGAAACGCGTGAAAATACATTTTAATATTGTGTCATTTGGAGAATAAACATATGTGAGGCAGGTTTTTGATCCGATTAAATACGAAGTTATGTTCGTATTTCGTATACGCATTAACCAGTGCTCCAAACGGCGAAGAAAAAGGCATCTCCAAAGAGCTATTTTAATTTAAAATGAAACTAAATAGAACCACAACTGTAATAGGTAGACATACTCTCATATCACCACTCTTGATGTCTCTAGATGTCCAAGTCAGAAGCACGTTCAAACATTATATTGGGCACATGCCCACCAATTTTGGAACTATTGTTTTTTACACTTTTTATCACATATTTATAAATAAATAAATATTGGCAGACTTTACATACAACGCCATCTAGCACCAAAATAAGCAAAGCTTGTACTATGGGAACCAGATAACTGATTGAATACTTATATACTTTTTTTTTGTTAATACATAATTATTATACATATTAACACCCAGACACAGAACAAACATCTATGTTTATCACACAAATATTTGCCCTGGGTGGGCATCGAACCCACACCCTTCAGCGAAAAAGTTACTATCAACTGAGTTATGAGGCCAGTATATTAATACTACTGTAATCCCCAAGTACGGTAGACATCCTCTCGAATCCCCAGGGGATTAGATTTTTGAAGATGTCTAAAGAGGTTAGTCAGAGGCGCGTCCAAACATTACATTTGGCACATGCCCAAATTTTGCAGTAGTTAATTTTTTTTTCTTTTTATTATTATGTATAGCTAAAGTTAAGAGTACAACTACCTCGCCATCCTCCGGCTCCGTGTGGAAGGTGGTATTCGGATGGGACCTCGCGAACTCTTCAGCATTTATGATCGGTATAGTCGCAGTACCATCTTCGCCGACTGTGACAATCTCACCGACGTCATCGAGATTAAGATCCATATCGTCGCCGTGGGAGTTGTGAGTGCTGTGGGTTAAGAGTTGATCTGTGGCCATTTGATCGTCTAAATCCGGCTGGGGGATGGTTTGCGGCATCGGGATAAGTGGCGCTGAAAACATAAATAAATAGAATTAAAGTTAAATAAAAAACCGGCCAAGTGCGAGTAGGACTCGCGCACGAAGGGTTCCGTAACATTATCAATAAAAACGGAAAAAAATCATGTTTGTTGTATGGGAACCGCCCTTAAATATTTATTTTATTCGGTTTTTAGTATTTAATAATAATAATAATAATAAGTTTATTAAAGAACCAAAACTTAAAAAACAGTAAGTACTTAGAAATATTGCTAGGTGTAAAATAATAATTGGTAGGTACTATTAAATACAATACGTCAAAAATGACGGTACATGTACAGTTTAAGAACCATTACCTCCCGTGCTATTAAACTGTGTTACGGCAAGGTAGTGATTCTCGTTCAATATAAATACGGGTCATATTTGTTTGTATTCTGTCGGGTCAAGCAATAGAACAAAGCGTTAACCTGTTTCTAGCGTAGATACAACAACAAGTTAATGCAGTACACTCATGTAGAGCAGATAAATCATAGTAATGCTTAAAAAATTAAATATAATTTTTTTTTTTTTTTTTTTTTTTTTTTTTTATAATTATTATTTAGATACTTACTTAGGTATCTGAAATTAATTTAGAACTTAGATATATAGAAGGCCCTTTCTGTAATAATTCATAACAAGGTACAGAATTAATAGATAAATAATATGATTAATATGTAAAACTATATAACTATTACATTAAATATGTAAATAAATAAATAAATAAGCCAAAACGATATGTATTTCAAATAATACTAATAGTGGTATAATAATAGTAAAGTGAAGTACTTAAATATTTTATAGGTTTAAAAGATTTTTTATAAGATGTTTTTATTTGTTGTTAGAGTAGCAACAGAAATACATAATCTGTGAAAATTTCAACTTTCTAGCTATCACGGTTCATGAGATACAGCCCTGTGACAGACAGACGGACAACGAAGTCTTAGTAATAGGGTCCCGTTTTTACCCCTTGGGTACGGAACCCTACAAAATGGAAAGAACCATCACGACTGTAATCTCAAGTACGGTAGACATCCTCTCAGACCTTCAGATGCTCAGCACTTTTAAGTTATCTAAAGAGGTTAAATGCTATTTAACTTCATTAGGAACGATTTGCACCCCAGATTATGGTGAATGTGAGTTATTAAAACATATTGACACTAATAAATAATAATGACAAGCTGACCCGGCGAACTTCGTATCGCTTTAGAATCAACAAATGCTGTGTTAAGTTCCCGTTCCCGTTCCTGTTTTCCTGCTTTTCTCTTGAAAATTTTCATGAATTTTCTTTACTATAAACCTCACGGAGCCCGAGACCTTTCCAACGCAAAACGCAATGCAAAAGCGTGGAAATCGGTTCGTGCGTTCTGGGGTTATAGCGTCAGGAAGGAAAACCCGACTTATTTTTATATTATAGATTAGGTAGTAAATACTTACGAGTAGTACAATGATCAATAGTTTGCTCGTGCGCGGGCGAAGGTGCTCCGAACAAGATATCCGCTTCGGGGAACAGCTCAGATGCTGAAGGAGAGTCTACGCCGAGATCCTCACATTCTTCCGATAAGGATTTCTAAAAAACAATAAAATATATTTCATAAACCTGTTTAGACTGAATGCGCCAATTTTATTCTTTTTGGCGCAGCCGGTTTATTATTTAAATTTGAAATCATCTAATAACAAAAGAATAACTAAAAAAATCTGTATTTTTTTTAGCACAAACTTGTTCGAGGGACTTCAAATAACAAGACACAATTTTTTTTTTGTCAGAAGACCTTGTCTTTCTGACAAAAAAAAATGACATAGAAACTGTTAGCTTAGGGTCTCAGGAGTGTCCGATGATGAGAGATGTATATATTTTTCTAAGTTATAGAAATTTAGTTATGAAAGTAAACGTATTTGTGAGTAGTAACTATGTAATATGTCAAGTCGGTTAAGTCAATAATTAGGTTGCAAACAAAGTAGCACGGGTACAACCAGTAGTAAATAAAAGAAAATGTGTTAACATACCTGTAGCCGCAATTCGTGTTCCAATATCGCGTATTTGTGCCTCAATGCAGCGGTCGATACGTGTGTCACCCTGTGGTGTCTTCCGTCTTTCCTTTGTTGTACAACCTATACAAAGCCAATACATTAAATTGTATTTGAGTAACAGATTTTAGCTTAGTTCTTTTTTTATTCACAGTTTTATTGTTTTAGTTTTTTTTGTTCGCAAAACAGTAATTGAAAAGTTGTAGTAAATTTTATATTATTATTGTTTTCATTTGAAGCTCAAAGCTCGTCTATTTCCTACAATGGATGTTTCAACATGGTTTTACAGTGACAGCATTGCTCAAGCTAAATGGACACTTTAAACATTCAAAAATCACGTTAAAATAAACTTTTTAACTACGACATTGAGATTTCATTTTAAACAACAACTAATGATATTAGAAATGGATTTCGGAATGAAAGGGACATGCACGATAGAATGCAGGATCCAAACTTGACAATGAGAAGAGACGAATCCAATAATTCATCATGCAATAATAATAAGGTAACACATTTCTTTCTATTAGAACTTTCTGAAAAGCCTACCTAATACAAGGAAGATGATAGAAATTATACGAAACATTTGAAATTATAGGGGAGCAAGATCAATACATTACCTAGAGCGAAGATTTGCGTGAAAAGAATTCACAAAACGCAACACTTTCCATGTCATGTTCTGTGAACTTAGTTTACACAAATCTGCACCAACATATTCTGCATTTAAGTACGAATGTCGATGCGCCAATAACGATAAAGAACACTTTTTTGCAAACCTTGTAGAGCAAGCAAGATTTAGTATGTTTGCATCAAAAACACAAATTTATTATATAACATCAATGCTAAAAAATATCACGTTCGTGAGTAGTAAGTAATGTATGACTGTTAATAATGAATTAATTTACATTAGTATTCTTAAATTTTGATTGTAAATATTATCGTTTTCTCATCTGAATGTTTGGCACACCAGCATCGCAAAATAGACGGAACGGACAAAATAAATCGAGGCGTGCAAATCTACGAAGGCTTCAAGGCTAGTTGACGAAGGGTCAGCGTCAGCTACGACAGTCACCTGCTGGTAGGGCTTGTCGTCACCGTCTGACGTGTCAATATCGTAACCGCATCGCGACGAATCGTACATCGACTTTTTGGAGTCGACGTCAAACATCTTATCAAAAATCCGTTGCGCCTCCATATCTGGACTGTACCGATCTGGGATCGCATCCTGAAGTTGCAAAATGTGCGTCATATACGGAACTAGCACACGAGGTTTGCTCAGCATTTCCGATTAGAAATTTAATTAGTGAAATATTTTAGTCGTATGTAAATAAATTAAAATGCTGGCCAACCTTTTTGAAACTATTGGTATATTTGTAAGCAAACTATGGTAGACAGATTAAATTATCCGCCTCATACGAAAAAATCTTTATGTAAACAAATAAATAAACAGAATTGACTCTAAAAATCCACAAGGTAAAATACCAATAGCTTCAAATCAAAACATTACAAAATACCATCCAATTGAGCCAACTCACCAGAACAGTTCTCTCCATATTGTCGGTCCGTACGATTTCTTCATAGCCGTAGTCTTCAGCGATACTCGACGAGGGCAGATTCCATGGTTCTGTACAGTCCGGACTAGGACCCCGGTCCGGTTTGTCATGGGCTTCTCCTCTATCTGGCCACGGTGAAGACATAGCACGCGTGTCGACCAGATCTGGCGGGCCCGGAGCTGGAGCTTGCGAAGCTGTGCTATCAGGCGGCTGGGTTTGGGTCACAGGTGTGGTCTGTATGTTAAAGGCTTGCAAATTATGCAAAGCAGTCGCCGGCAACCTAATATGACGCACTCCTGGCCTGGTCAGTACAGGTTTTAGTCCTGGCCCGATCAAACGTTGAAACAGCAACGCCCCGGCGTTATTTTCTCCAGCGTTAACTAGAATCTTCGGCCCGCGATTCGTCATAATAGCAATCTGCTGGCCTCCTTTTAGCATCGAAACTGGAAGAAGATAGTTTGCAGGCATGAGAACGGTTGTCGTGGGCTTGGCCGTCGTAGCTGTAGTGGTTCTCGCTACTGTTATTGTCTGCCTGTCGCCAACGATAACGTTTCGCGGGGGCATAGACTGGGTTATCTGTGTCGTTGTTTCTTGCTCGAACGTTAGTCTTCTCACAACTTTTGTGGTGTCTTCAGGAGAATGGCTTTCCTGGCAATCGGTGCATTCACTAAACGTAGTGCCGCAGCTGCTGTCTTCCGAACCCAAAGTGATAAGGCTGTCTTCTCCAAGTTCACCATGTTCTCCGTGCATTGGACTCATATCCACTCCATCGCGACTGCATGTTGCTCGCGAGCTACAATGACTTCTCTTGCGTTTGCCGCCTACAATAGGAGGAAACTGGTTCCTTCTACGAGGAGCAGGTTTGTTTTTATCCGGCGAGTTTTCGACCTGCTCTTTATATTCCGCCAATATGTAAAGAATTCTTTGAGTAGTCTGTTCGTCTTCTTGTGGTTTAAGCGCGTTCGTTTTCGACGGTGAGCCTAATGAGGCTAAAGCACTAGAGCTGGATGAGGATTTTTTCTTTTTCTTCTTTTTAGGGTGAGATACAACGGCAGATCCTCCCCCCTCTGCCGTTGATGACTTCGAAGTAACAGTATGAGTTATATGAACTTGGGTGGAAGATGAAGGCGTGTCCACAATACCGGAAGAATCTGGAGATCTTACAAAAGACGTAGCAGATGTAATTGTTGACTTTCTATTGACGTAGCTTACGACGTTTGTGGGCTGGCTATTTTCGGCAGAATATACGACTTGCTGCGTAGATTCTGATATAGAAGTAGTCGCTAACGCCGGACCGTCTGTCGAATCAGCCGTCAATGGGATAGGTTGGACACTTCTTTCTTTTACTTGCTCTAGAACCATATCAAACTCTCTCAATTGTTCTAAGGTTAGGGTGCTTAGCTCTGAGTTTGGTTGAGTGTCCGTCTTTGTAAGTTCCGGCACTGATTGCGGTTGCGGAGTAGGTGGAGTCGGATGAACTTGAGTTGAATGATGTTGAGACGACGGAGCATGTTGCACTTGCTGAACTGGAATATGCGGAGCTGTTTGTGGATGCTGGGACGCATGAACTAATATTGGCTGAGACTGAGATGACTGAGCTGGTAATCTGATAGATTGCCCGAGCGAAGGTGCCGTTGTCAGCACCAACTGCTGGTAAACAGGCTGATTTGTGCCAGCAATAACATTTCTTTGTATCTGGAAGAATGAAGGTCTCACTAGCCTTGCTCCGGGCACTATATGTGGTCCTTTGCTGAGCATAGGCAGTTTGATTCGCATCTGAGTCAACACTGGTTGAGCTTGAGATTGAGGAGTATGATTTGCCTCGCTTGACGTTCCTGGCTGAGTGTTATTTTCTTCTGGTGGCACATTAGCGTTGTTTGAAGTATGGTGGGGCACCAATTTGATAATAGATGATTGTTCGCCTTCTTGGTTTACGAAAGGACCGTCCGTCTGTTGTTTTTGGGGCGAGTCGTCAACTAGTTCTGTACTAGGAACAGTAATCAGATTGATAGTTTGTCCTCCGCCGATATTGACTGGAATTTGGCGGGTGTAGATAACACCTCCGTGCATGGTCGTATGTATGTTCATTGGAGTTATTGTTTGCTTCATTTGTGGGGTCGAACTTGTTTGAGCTTGTGTCGTTTCCGGTGGCGCACTTCTAACCAATAATGGAGGGTTATTTACTTCTGGGGTCTGTTCAACACGGCCAGAATTTTCTTCCGGTGGACAGTCAGAGTTTTCTTGTAAGCCGTTATCATTGATTTCATTCTGATTCTCTTGGTAAGATTGTTTTCCAAACACTTGATTAAATTTTGGCAAACTCATAGCTTTTTCTTGGCATGGTGTATTGGATGAGCCTGATGGGCTGGGGCCAGCATTTTGTATAAATTGGGCGTAATTTTCTTCGTACACAGATCGGGATTTTATGTCTTGAGAAGGGTCCTGGTTATTTTCAGTATTTGCAGCACTAGCAGACGCACTTAAATCTTGAGGCTCGGTTGGTTTAGGAGCAGTTGGGGCTGCGGTAGGGTGTAAACGCAACACCATACTACGCTGATGACCAGCGTTCAGCTGTATAGCCTTTCCTTCAGCAGACTTGCAGACGAATTGGATCATCTTTTGCTCGTTCGTTCCTTGAGAATTAGTAAGATTGGTCAAT
Organism: Hydriomena furcata; assembly: GCA_912999785.1. Classification (NCBI taxonomy): domain Eukaryota; kingdom Metazoa; phylum Arthropoda; class Insecta; order Lepidoptera; family Geometridae; genus Hydriomena; species Hydriomena furcata. The sequence continues at coordinate 3,258,189 of OU538843.1, forward strand.
AAATTCATTCTCTTTAAGAACTGAGCATTGTTTTGGTTTCCATTGTTTACAATGTGAATAAGCTGATTTCCACCCTGTTGTAAGTTAGGATCAACTAGAGTCATACCATTGGGAGCTGAATTTCTTTTGTTTTGAACAATATGGAGTAGATGAGTGCCGCCGTTTGCTTTACTGATGACCGAATTGTTCCCTTGCACGATGTGTAAAATATGATGTGGAATCGGATTAGGTACCGGATTCTCTGGACTTGCTTGTGGGCTAGTTTGGTTTAACGGCGGAGGCAATACTTGAGACAACGCTTGTTGCAAAGTCATGACATTAATTGGTGTTGATTTCGAATAAGTATTTGCCGTTGCTTGGGCATTTTGATTTATCAAATTGGCCAATTCAGTAGCACCTGAAGTTATTACAGATTCAGACGAAATACCAGCCGCGTTCATAGCATGCTCTATTTGGTTAATTTTAGAAGTTACGTTTTCTTCAAACTTGCTACCTTCTTTTGTTTCTTGTGACGAATTAGTCATGGACAGATCTTGAGGTTCTTCTAACATATTAGCTGAAGGATTATCCAGTTTTGTAATATCATTACCGATACTCGAATTTGTGTTATCAATATTACCCGTATAATTTTCAGCGTTTGTAGCATAACTTTCGATGCTTGTAGTAAAATTTTCAACATTTGATGCATAATTTTCAACATCTGTAGAATAATTTTCATCATTTGTTGGATAATTGTTTACATTTGAAGCATAATCATTAACGTTCGACGGATAATTTTCAACACCTGCATAATTATCCACATCTGTGAAGTTATCAGCATTATTATTGTTTTCAATATTTGCAGCATAATCTTCAATGTTTTCGTAAGTATAATCATATGCTGTATTCTCCATATTTGTATTTTCCATGTTAGGCGTAGTATTCACGTTAGTAGATCTGTTTTCTAAATGTATAGGTGAATTCATATCAGTGGCAGTGTTACCAACGTTGGTGTTAGACATATCATTTGAATCGCTGTCCATAGGATTGTAAATACCGGTGTAAGAGTTTTCCATATTGGTAGAAGCACTGTCCACATTCATAGCATTATCAATATTGGTATTGTCTATATTGGGAGAAGCATCACCTATATTAGCAGTGTTGTCCAATTTAGTTGTTGAATTGTCCATATTAGATATCCTATACATGCTCGTTGATGCGTTATCCATGTCAGTGTAAGTACTATCAGCACTCGAAGGAGTGTTATCCATGTTAGTATACGTATTGTCCATGTTATCAGCACAGGCAGTATTATTGAAAATATTAGTAAAAGTATTATCAATACTAGTAGGAGTATTAAACATATTATTGTTTGATGTTTTGTCTGCATTAGAAGATGTATTAAACAATGTGTTTGACGTATCTTCGAAGGAGTACTCGATGTTATTATTTGGCAGTGGTGAAAAATCATTTTCATAAATATCAGTATCTAACTTTTCTTGTGATGTATCTTCTTCCATCAGCTCGATTTTCACTATGGACAGTGTCTGTGTCGCATTCATGTCATCATCAGTTTCAGGTGAATTTTGTTCTTGAGAAGGCGGTGATTGATGTAAATTCTGTGCATACTCTTGCACTAGTGGCAAAGTAATATTTGCGGTCGTGAGTTCTGTATATTCTGTTTCCATAGTAGCTTGAGTATCTGCACCTGGGCTGTTGTCTGAACATTGAGAAGGGCTAGCGTCAGAAACATGAGTCACTCGTGGATCACAAGTTAAGGGATTTTGTGCCGCCGCGTGTCCAACTTGCACAACATTCACGACAGTTTCCATTTCAGGAACTTCCAAAAAGTCAGAACTTATCAGACCAAAAGGGAATTTCGAGAGGTCATCACTGGAATTATTTTCTTTATCTTGCAACCATTCATAATTCAATTCAACCGCTGTCTTTTTGAAAAACGATCTTACCTTTTCTTTAATTTTAATAAGGTTTGTAGAGAGTGATAATTTTACCATCTGGGTATCTATTTTGTGTGCAATACTTGGATATACTTTTCTTGCTTCGGACAATGAAAACGGCTGATATTGTTTTACGTCCGACAGAGTCGCAGCCGACAATTTTGTGATTCCATATTCTATTTTTTGTATGACTCTGCCGGACCTCTCACCAAAACCCTTATTGAAATTTGTTTCGTTGATATTAATAGATTTGTAGTCATAGACGGTTTCCCCATTTGCTATTTCTTCGTTCAATGTTTGCTTCAATGGGTCTATTATGATCCTCGCGTTTTCAGTATTTTCTGTCTCCGTGTACAATAAATCTTTAATATTATTAGAATCATTCACTTCAACAGCAGAACCCTTGTTGATAGGCCAAGATTTTAAAATATTATCGACGTCTATACATTCTATATGAAAAGGTCGTGCGTAAGAAAATTTGATCGTGCTACAAAAGTCTATCATACTATTATATTCCTTTGCGTATGCCAACTCAGCGATTGCTGATGCTGTTATTTTGGGATGATCTATATTTTTACCCTTTCTGTATTTTTTCTCATTCGTTTTGAAGTCGGCCATGTCTTTTTTGCGTTTCATATTCCTGGATGACCTTCTGACTAATAAATTATTTGCATAAGTGCGTTTTGGAATAATAAGTTTCATGTCTTCGCTTTCTTCGTTGTGATCGCAATCATTTGCAATATTTTCTTCGAGTTCATTTGATCGATTGTTTAGTTCATTGCTCATGTCAGATATTCCCTTTATTACTGAAAACACAAATCGTGTTCCGGTGAGTGAGTCGTCATAATTAATACCTTTTATTTCTGTTATTTCATTCGATTCGAGATGTTCTTCAAGAATATTTGCAAAATTCTCGTCATTTGATGCAACGTCTTGAGTATCGGTTAAAGGAATACTTTTTTCTACGACTTTAACCCGTTCTAGTTCTACATCGGATATATTAGATTGTATAGTAGCAATAGTGATAGTATCGATTATTTCTTCACTTAGCATTTCTATAATGCTTTCCACTACGGTATCACAGCCAGAATCTTCCATTAATGATAGGTTTTCTCGTTGCGAAACATTTATTGCATCCTTATGGTGTTCATTAGCAGCATTTAGTATGACGGCATTACCCACATCCATTGAATCCATATCTTCTTCAGGTTCTCCAAATATTTTCTTCAACGCATCAAAGATTTCATCAGTGGTCTGTGGAATATCAGTCACATCATTTTTATTTGAAATTTCCTTTTCTGGCTTAGTGATAGTTCCGTCGTTGTGAACTTCTTCCAACGTTTTTGTACTTTCGATAGATATGAATTTTTCACAAATTTCTCTTTGTTCATTGCTATAACATTCATTTTCGTTATTTGATAAGCTTGTATAGTTGTTCTCACCATGTTTAGTGGCTACAACTTGACTCTTATTTATGAAATTCACATCTTTTGGTTCTCCAAACATTGTGTTAAGGGCATCGTCAATTTTATCATTTGTTTTTGGAAGGTGAGAAAAATTATTTAATGTGTTGATATCTTGCTTAGTAGTGGTATTCCTATTTGAATTCTTCAGCTCATGTGTGGTGTTTTCATTTGTTATTTTCATCAAAGTACCACCGAAGCAAACACCTTCATCCGGCATATTATCGACGGGTACACATACACACTCAATATCTGTAGATTCTTGATCTAAGTATTCTGATATGCCACATTTGTCGTCAATTTGAGATTTTAAAATGCTTTTAAAATCTTGCTGCCTAATTGTTTTATCTGGCCAGTTTGTGTCAACAGGAACACTAGTATTCCGGATTGCTGTGGTCAATCCCATATCAGATTTATCCATTTTTGGAGAAGTAATGATAATAACGCTACGGTTTGAGTTACTTTCGTCTTCAATATAAATATCAGAGCTGTGTTGGCTAATTATTTTATCTGGCTTGTTAGAGTCGACAGGAACATTAGTATTCTGGATTGCTTTGGTCGCTTCCAAATCAGATTTATCAACAGTTGGAGTAGTAATAAAAATAACGCTTTGGTTTGAGTTAGTTTCGTTTTGAATATGCATCTCAGAGCTGTTATCTTCAGATTCCGAGTTTTCTGCAATGATTGTCTCCGGATAAACTGTTTCATTATTATTTTCTTTCGCAACATTATGTTCAACAACGGTTAAAGCTTTGATCTCTTCAGTTTCCTTTGCAATATTTTTGGTTAAGTTGCTGTCATTGATAATAATTTCCGCATGTTCATCTTTGCTTACAATATCACGATGATTTTTTGTTGGAACTTTATCAACCAATAGCTCTCGTGCTTTCGGCGGAGATATTTCTGATTGAGATTCGTCTCTTTCAGTAATTTCTAAGCCAACTGGTATAGGAAAATTATTAGCGTTATTTTGGCAAAATGTTGTTTTTTCGATGTTACTATCATTTTTCATGTAATTCTGAGCCACTGTATAATAAAAAGTATTAATCGAAATAGGTAGGATATTTTCTTCTATTTGCTTCATGTCGAAATTGATACCAGAACAATCGATGGGAATATCATCAGCAATATCCAACAAGGGTTCAGCTGCTTCCTTTGAAACTTCAGCAAATTCAGCCGAATGTTTTTCTTGAATTTCAGCCTCGGTATAAGCTACTACAGAATCGTTGTCAAACTGACATACAGTAACAGCTTTTCCAATGTCTAATATATTATCCACCTGAGTGTTTCCTCCAGTATCAGGTTCTACCTCTTGAATCTCTACAAGTTCCGTTTCGTTTTGAATCAGTTCTATTTCATCGTTATCAGTAAAGTCTGAAAATGTCATATTTGTATCATCGGTATCTGATAAATCAGGTGTTATATCTAACATTTTCTCATCAGTTCCTAGTTCTAATTCAGGTTTAGCAACAGCTAATAACATTTCATTGCCGTCGACTATTGTTTCATTTGAAGCATCAGTAGCAGAGGAATCAAGTATTGATGTGAGACTGCATTCATTAGACAGAGTTTCAACTGCTGGAATACTCAATTTAGATATTTTAGCAATGGGAAATGAGGCAGGTTTAGTTTTCCTCTTAAGAGAAATATGACATGGATGAATTCTAGTCACAAGACTATGTCTACTCAATAAATCTTCTCTTTGGATATAAGACAAAATCAATGTTGCTAATTTTGGCACTTCAAAAAGTTCAGGCGATAATCGTTGGCCTTTTGTTGTCAAATCGTATAAACACTGCATAAATTCAACTCTTTTAGTTGCTGTCCATTCTGTATCGCATTTTAAAAGAGGCAAGTGTTGAATATTCTGTTTATTCGGATATTTACTTTTTACTGAAGCAATTAAATCGTATATTTCCATAACGGGCGAGCTTCTACCAAGATTATATTCTACCTTTTCTAAATGTTCATCAGAAGAAAACTTTTCTAATATCGAAAATGAGTCGGAGCGACATATTTTTGCTGGTATTACATCATTTTCTTTTGATTTACCTCTTATCTTAATAGGCTGACACTTTCGTTGGTCTATCATGTCATCACATCGAGTAAGTTTCACAAAACATTTTTGTTTTATAATTTTTTGGTAGTCTACTGTTTCCTTCTCCCGTGCTAAGACTAAAGGTTCCATAACTGGGTCAGCCGTCAAGTCTATAGCTTCCACATTCCAAGTCACCTGGACATCGTCAGCAGATTCGATTTTTGCGTGGATTGTATCTATTACTCCCAGGTCTTTTAATAGCATTTGCTTGTACTCATCTATTTTTTCTATCGGCTCAGGTTGGTTATTAATGTCTATACTGTCATTAGAAGAGTCATCGATAAGTACTATTGGCTCTTCTTTCTGTTTGGTACCTGGAGCTAGTATCTCGATATCATCAAAGATGCCTTGGACATATTTAGATGGAATAGCTGATAAAACTTTGGTGTTTTTAATTTCTTTATTGCGTTCATGCTTACATCCAATTGTTTTGACATCGTCAAGCATACATTCTTGCACTGTCTGTTTTTTTAAGTTAACGTTCTTTATAATATTTGTGAAGGAACGGAGTTTGATAGTATGTTCTTTGTTCAAGGAAAGTTTTTTCACCGGCACGTAAGATCTTAGTTTTAGTTTTGTTTGGTGCTTCTTAAAATTCTCTTTGTCCATTGATTTAACTTTATGTTTTCCATACTCTGTTTCAAAAATTTGAGGTAAATCGTCCTCTTCGTCGTCACTAAGCAAACTAACCGTTTCAAAGGGTAAGTTTTGCGAATCTATTTTTTGTGTGATTTGAGTAGTTACTATATTATTACCATCCTTGTTGACGTTTAGTTTTAGTGAGTATAGCTTTTTCGGTTGGTCGAATTGACTTATTAACATTGACTTAATTCTAGGATCTTCTAATAAGTTGCTAACATTAACAGATCCACTTATCGTACCTTTGAATGTTTTACCATTTCCAAGCTTTATACGAACTGTTTTCTTCAGTGGGTCAATACGACCGGCACTTGTTATATTTTCTATTAAAATACTGTTTTTCGAAGATTTCCAACACTGATCGTCTTCAATTATTTGAATATCATCATCATCTTCTTCCGCAGTATTGTCTGCGACTGAGGATGGAGGTGCAACCACTTTGTGGCTCTCCTCCAAGTTCAGTTTATCAGCGATTACTTTTATTTGATCAACATATTCTTTATTAATTGAGTCAGCTTTTAGATAATTTTCTTTTCCGTCTTTGATTTTATTGACACTCAATGAATGAGCTTCTTCATTTTGAGTAATATCGGCATGAGTGTGATGGATTTCATGTGGTGGTGTTGTATTGTCTAATTCCTTCGGCAAAAATTCTTTAGTATCTACAACCGCGTCAGGGTTATCAACTTTATCTGATATATTAACATCATTGGTTTGTATTATATCGGATTGAACTAATTCAGAATCAGACTGAATCTCTTCAGGCATTGTTTGTTTTTGAGTAGTAATGTCATTCATATTTTCATTTCTATCTAAGATGTTTTCTTCTTTTTTAACTTCCACAATTTCTGCAACATTTTTAGAAATGTTGTCTTTCACAGTACTAGCAAAGTCATTATTTTGAGACTTCTCATTAATTACTACTTCTGGCTCAGCTTCTTCATCTTTGGCTTCAGCTAAATAACTCGTGATTATATTAGTCGAGTCGGATAAATCGTCATCATTTTCAGTTTTGACTTCAGTAACATTTATACCAGTTTTTGGAACGTAAGTAAGATCATTCGTTGCTTCCAATGATTCTATTTGTTCTGTAAATAATTCAGTTTCATTTTCCGTTAGATCTTGATTTTGCTGAAGTCGGTCTTCCTGGACCGATACAGATATAACTTTATTACTTTCAAGTGGTGATTGACCTGCTCCTTCTTCCGCAGCTTTAGGCCAACTAATTTCAGGAGAGTCTAGGGTGGATTCGACTTCTTTCTTGTCAGGGATCAAAGATTTAACTATTTCTTCAGATGACTTGGGCGAACAGGTCTTAGAAGGATCAAGACTGTTGATTGGTATAATTTTTGGTATTGTCGATCCTAAAAGTTCCGCTTCAATGTCGAAGAACTGATCAGTATCTAAATCTAGTTTTGTTGTTAAATTTTGATCTTTGTTAAAAATGTTCTTCTTTGGTACCTTCGGAGTTTCAGTAGTTTTATAACTAGGCATTTTTGTTTCGTTTTCATTAGTATCATTTGATGTAACGACAGATTTATTTCGAATTCTCTTTGATGCACGTTTCGGTTTATTTTGTGTTTCCATGTCACTATGGTCATTCTTACAAGGACTTTCATTCGGAGTGTCAAATGAAATTGCACTCGATCCTTCTAGTTTCTTTTCAAGAGATGGTTTTGGAGACGTTGTAGGCGAACTTTTTTTGTTCCTCAATTTATTTGACGATCGAAGAAGAATACGTCGAACTTGTGAATGTTCGTTTTTATTTTCTTTATAGCTGTCAGGTGTAGCAGGACTTTTTATTTCATCGCACAGGTCTTGTAAATTGTTCTGGTCAGACGGGATCAGATCGTCTTTATTATCATTTTTATCAGTATCTTTCATTTCTTCCTGTATTAAGGGTTGTAATGGCGAATAACCGAGTGCAATGATTTTCATTCCACAAAAAGAGCTGATTTTCCTGTTTAGTATAGCCAACCGTTTCTTTTTCATTCTTTCTTGGTCTGCTGGCGTTTTTAAATCTTTATCACCAACTTTTTGGCTTCCAATCTTACAGTCAATCTTTTCATATGCATGTTTTTCTTGGACTTCTTTCAAAACTTTTCTTTCACTGCTTTTACCCAAATTGTCATCGATAAGTGTTTTAGCTTCTGTTTTTTGCGGTATGCTTTCGTCAGTCACATTATCTGGTACAATGCGTGTAGCTTTAGCATCAAATTTATTATCATCCACAAGAATATTGCCTTGGGTAGGTCCGAAATGAGAAGGTTGGTGCAACTCATGTCTTGAAAAGCAATATTCAGTCTGACTGACTTTTATACCCGGTTTTGGTTGCACAGTCGTATCGCATGGTATGCTATTCACAGTGGATGCTGCCACACTAATGTTGGCGTGACTAACGATAAGTGGGTTTATGACAGGCGCTGTGAATTGGGTCGTCTGGTACATATTTATACTGGGTGCGCTGTTCACTGCTATATAAGTATTCAGTGTCAAATTAGGAACAGTTTGTATCGGCGTTTGAACTGCCGGGTATCTTTCATATACCAGGTCCGAAGGAATAAGCATCACATTCTGTACAGGGACCGAACGAGGCACAGCTGTAATGTATAGGTTTGGTTCTACAGTCATTTGATTGCTGTGTAACAAGTTAGCGCTGTTATACACTTGAGTGGGTTTAGCCACTACATGCGTTGAAACGTTTCGTACGTTGGCATTCAAGCAAATAACAGGTTTGTTCTGAGCAGGCCTTGGAGTCATTGGAGTCATTTTTCCAAGAGCAGGTTGTTTATTGTTTTGCAATAGTTGCATAGGCTTTTGGGAAAATGCCGGTGACATATCGTTTTGTTTGGATATTAGGCGCGCGTTATTCACACCAACAACAGGGGTAGCCTTGGATGCAATGTCATTACGTACATTGTTATACACAACAGTAATATTTTTTTCATCGGATTTGGTGTGTTTCAAGATGTCTCGTGTTCCTGCGTTGAAGCTTTCCTCATCGGAAGAAAGCTCACCAATTTCTTTCCGTAAATCATCATCCATCAATTCATCCAACAGATCATAATCCGAAATTGGTATACCCGATATAAAAGGATCGTCTTGCCTTTGTACTGTATAATTTGGGAGTTTCATCTGAACATCCACAGTTTGTTTAATTTCTTTCTTAGAAGATTCACATACAGTTTGTTTGACATGTTTCTTAGGAAACTCAAGGTTATTTTCATTTCCAGTCGTTCTAAACGTTTCAAGGTCACTCTGTTGCACATTAATTTTAGGCATTTCAACTTGTCGCTTTGGTACAGCCTTTGTCGATTTTTCAATGACATGTTTCTGGGTCGTTTCGGGAATTTGAATCTGATTAACACTTGAATTACATTTAGTAATTTCAACTTGATTATGACGCATCAACTTCTCAATGGTATTGTTTTCAGTTTTGTGTTTCAACAAAGTCGTAACTGTCGGAGAATGAGCAGGCTTTTTCGTTTTCGAATTCTTTTTGAGCACCGACTGGCGTTTTGGAATGTTTAAAATCGGCAGAGATGTCTTCTCAGTTTTTTCATTTATTGAAGAAGAGGTTGCTATCGAATTGGTAAAATTAATAAATGATTCGTCATTGTACTCAGTTCTGAGTATGTGGCTTTGTTCTTTATTGGAGGTTGGCGTCATGAAAAGAGTTGTTGGTTTTCGTAAGCTGTCCTCAAATGCTTTTTCGAATGTGCTTTTATTAAGAGCTATGTCAAGTGCATTTGGTCCTCTAAACGGCGTCTTTTGTCTTGAAATGGCGTCCATCACGTTTTCCCACTCTTCTAGGTTTTTGCGTGGTTTAGCTGCGGCTTTCTTTGGTCTGGGTTCAGTCTTTCTAGATCTTGCCTGCGCAGGTTTCTTTGTAACTGCAGGTTTAGGTTTAGGCTCTTTGCTTTTTTCATCTGCTGTTTTTATAATGGAAGTAGAGAGCACATTGATAATTTTGCCTGCGTTCGCGTTCTTATGAGCTGTGTTGGGCTTGCCGATTTGAGAGCTCGCAGTGAGATTCGAAGGAACGAGGCTAGTATTCGTATCGTAGATAGCATCTGTGCTAGAAGAAATCGCCCTGGAACCCGATGCTATCGGCGAATTCAATGTGCTATTGGAAAGAATCTTAGACCAGGGTGCGACAGCGACAGGTGACTTATGTGAATTATTTAGCGAATTCTGTTGCCGCAATAATAGAAGCAAATCGTTATGATCCTTTTCTGATAGCTCTGTTTTTGGCGGCGAGGTTGGTTTTAGTTGAACTTGTGTCGTATTCAAATTGCCTTGCAGGATATTCGCAAGCAAAGGGTTCTCTCTACAACTTGTTTGAGTATTCTCATTCATCGAAGTTTGGAGATCATTTGATGGGTTTGTTTGAGGTTTGACAGGCTTTTGAGATTGAATCAAGTGGTTCATTATAAATCCATCGAGCTTCGATGCGACCGTTTGCGATTGATTCTGTTGAGACATATCTTGAGACTTTCTCATGTCTGTCTGTTTGTTTTTATAGTAAGACATTCTAGAAAAAGTGTTGAGAGAACCGTCTGGTTTCTTCTGGTGTATTTGTTTGGCACTTTGCGGAGTTTTGAGTTCGTTTGGTATCACAGGGGTAACCCTGCTCATGGGTCTCATGACTTTCTTACCAGCATCTCTCTTTTCTATGTGCTGATTGTAAGAGTGCAACGAAAACTCGTGAATGTAGTCTTTATAGTCTAAAGTCGGCATTTTATCGACGTTCGATTGTCTGTCTCTAGAGACGTCGGAACTAGATGACTTATTAATGTAAGGATTTCTTGAATGAGATGGCTCATTTTTGTCGTAAATCGAGATCAAGCTTACAGAATCCAAGAATCTATCTGTTGATGGCGGTGTGCTGAAACAGCGCTCAATCGAAGCGGACATTCGGTCCGCTCGGGGGCAATTGTATCGAGTAGGACCGTGGAACTGACTAGGTTTTTCGGGACTGGTTTTTTTACTAGCATATTGTATGACTGGACTTGGAATCGCATTAGTATTTCTTTTCTTCAAGATATCGTCCATTTGCTGCTTGATCATTGTCATCTGATCGCTTTGCTTGCTAATGTACGATGCGGGTATTTCCGGTATGGCGACACCCTTTGGGCTAATGTTGATTTTATCCACTGCCGACCCGTCATGTCGCATTATAGCGTTAGGTATTTTGCGTTCGACTTCTGCCTTCTGCCGCCGGGTTTCGAGCAGTTTTGCAATGCTGCTCTTGACTTGATCCGAGATGTACGTAGGGGAGTTGTTTCTGGAATGATCCGACGGGGAATGTGACTTGGACGGCGATGGTGAAGCCATACGCATGCCACCAACGCTTGGCGGTCTGTATGGCCTGTTGAAAACATCCTGAGACTGAGTCATCATCCGTCTATTGGCCATTAGGTCGTTATACTGACTCTCAGAGCTAAGCGAGCTTCTCGGAGATCTCATATCGTCTATAGAGAAAACTCCGTCGTATAATACATTATCTACGGAGGGAATTGACCGTGTTGGAGATTGTTGGCTATCCACGTCACTGTATGGATATATTTTAGTAGCCTGTTTCTTAGACTTGCCAACTTTGAGGCCGACGAGACTCGAGAGTGAACCGTCAGCTGGTTTGGGTGTTTTCTTCTTCCGTTCTCTCTTGGGTTTCTCCTTCTTCGGCTGGTTTCCTTCATTGATATCAAGAGGGTCTCCAGTTGCTTTCTTCTTCTCTTTACTTTTTCTTTCTTTGCTGTGCGGCCGTTCCATCTTCTCTTTCCGTTTGGTCTCAGCCACAAGACTGAGTGGATCGTCCTCATCAGAGTTTAGGGACGGTTTTTTGGTTTTCTTCCTACGCTGCGGTTGTACGAAGTTAAATTCGTCACTGCTGTAAGATTTTTCCGCCTTTTTAAAGTTTTCGTGCGCGTCTTCCCATATGTCTTCCGGTTCTTGGAACTCGACTAGGTGCTCGTAACCTATGGAAACAAGTTTTCATTTATCAGATTAATAAATACTTAGATCGGGTTTTTAAAAATAAAATTGATAGAATACCAATAAAGTATTATCATGTTTCTTAGTTACAAAATATTAATTAACTTCAGAACTAATATTACGTAATGTATTCAAATTATCTAAAAATTCAATGAACAAGATAATAATTGCTAACATTGTCATTGTCTGAGCGCACTCAGAGACAACCTCTTTAGGTAGAAACCACGACTAACCTTTCTCAATTCCGTAATAGATATTACTCTCGTCTTCGTCTTCTTCCGGCAGATACTGGAAGTCATCAGGGTTTAGATTGAGGTATTTCAGCTCTGTGGTCACAGCCTTGGTGCCGCCGTGCGTCCGCTCTAGGTACGCGCGGCAGTTTTCTAGGAGTAGCTCTCTGGAAAACCAATTAGAATTCAAATAATCACTGCACATTATTTTCCATTGTTAGATTTTATTTCACGAAAATTATGAGGTATACATGACTTTGATTGTATTATACGAGAAATGTATACAAATATTAGACTGTCCCACTTATAAAAACGACTAAGTACCATGGTACCACAACACCCAGATTCGGAGTAAACATTTCTTCCGCTGCGGAGACCGAACCGCACCTCTTACGTCTCAGTCGGGCATTCGCCCCACCATGTTGCCCTTATCCCATTCAAGTGGGGGTCGGCACAACATGTATATTTCTTTAATTTCCCTCTATCAGCCGTTATCTCATCACTCCTCTTTAACCCATGTCATCTTTCACACACTCCATCCATATTTTTTTTAGCCTACCTCTACTTCTACATCCATTCACTTTCATTCCTAACATTGCCATTTAGATATAGATAAAATATGTAAAGGTAGCTACTCACCGATCCATGTCCCAAGAAAGAGTCTTAACTCTAGGCCCGGACAACAGGACTGTTATATCTTGGCACAGATCAGGGCTGAGGCCCAGCGCTTCGCCCTCCGTCAGAATAACCGTAGACAAAACGTTAGCCTGGTTCTGGCGCGCTTTCATGTTAAGCGTTTCTGAGGTTTTAACGAAGTTGGATTGGCCGCGGCTGTCCGATGCCCAGCTGCCGAATTCGGGGTTAGTCGCTTCCGTCGATGTTTGTTCTACGTCCTGGTGTCAAATAAACACATCGAAATCAGTTATGATTACATATAAGTAGTCGGACACAAGGCAGTGCATTGTTCGTTCGTATTGTGTATGTGTTAGTGTTTTGTTATAGGCTACGAATTCGTCCACGGTTTCGATATGACAGTGCTCCGATTTAATCGGCCAAACCGTCTACAGTATGTTGGTCGTTTAACCTATCAAAATACTAGCTGACCGTGACAGACGTTGTTCTGTCAAATTTCAATAGTCGAATAAAAAAGACTGAATGTTTTTAGTCATGTCACACCAGCGCCATCTATACAGAAATCATCAGTAGTATCACCGGAAAAACTCAGCCCATACAAAAAGTCAAAAATTTAACTCATCACCTTAATAATTTTCAAGAGTAGACCTCCAGAACAAGTAACACAAGCTTACCAGATGGATAGCCGGCAATGGCGGCGCTGCTTTAATCCGTTCGTACATCTGCTGTGAGGGATGTACGCTGAATGCGGTGAGCGCACACTCGCACTTGACGCGTTCGCTGCTGGCCAACACGCAGCCCAACTGCACGAACCAGCTGGCCAGGGTCTGTTCCATGGTACGCGCTTCGGTATCCTGAGAGACAAAAAATGTTTGTGTGATGAACATAGATGTTTATTCTGTGTCTGGTTGTTATAATGTATCTTATGTTATAGATTTACAAAAACCGGTCAAGTGCGAGTTGGACACGAAGGGTTCCGTACCATTATCTATAAAAAACGGCAAAAAAACTCGTTTGTAGTATGGGAGACCTTTAATATTTATTTTATTCTGTTTTTAGTATTTGTTGTTAGAGCGGCAACAGAAATATGTACATAATCTGTGAAAATTTCAACTGTCTAGCTATCACGGTTCATAAGATACAGCCCTGTGACAGACAGACGGACAGACGGACACCGAAGTCTTAGTAATAGGATCCCGTTTTTACCCTTTGGGTACAGAACCCTAAAATCAGTAGTTTTTGAGATAAGTGGGGGGGAAAGGGCATTAAAATTCCATTGTCTTTTGACAGTTACACAATGGGAATTTGGCAGTTAAATCCGATTACGATTACCAGTGAGCTTATGTAACATCTAAGCTGATTGTTAGTGTACCGTTGTGTTTACCTTTTCAGTCTTGAGTTTTAGTCTCTCCAGTTCGTTTATGCCAGCAGTGATCGCTCGCACGTACAACTCGCACACAAAGGGTTTCATCCCTGGTTCGTTCTTCTACAAAATAAACAACACAGACAAAATTATTTCAAGAATAATATAAGTATTAAGAATTAGTTATTTCATGATTGTGTTATTAATAAAATGTATTAAATGTGTGTGTAAAAAGGTAGTAGATTTCTTAAGGCCGTAGACCGAAGAACGTTCAAACATTTAGTTTAGTTGGCAGACCATGCTTGACCCATAGCCGCTTATAAGAATACTAACCGTTCCGTTACCTACTTCACCGTTTTGAACATGTTGTTGTTAATGGGCATTTACATTTTTCAAATAGATTAACCCGATTGAAAGTTGTGGTACCTTTCACTCGGCCAACACAGTTTTTTCTATCTATATTGTGTCTATTAGCTCCCACCCGCCGCTTCGTACCTAGATAAAAAGTAATCTATTTGCTATTTCAGGGGCCTATATATATTCCAAGTTTCATCGTAAACTGTTCAGTCGTTTGGGCGTGATTGAGCCACAAACATCAAAACATCCTCAAAAACTTTCGGAAGAATAATATTAGTAGGATTAAGATTCAGGTCACCTGTGCTAGTTGCGCGTCGATCGCGGCCGCCAGCGTGTGGAGATGCGCGGCGGTCGGGGCGCGGGCGGCGAGCGTCGCGGTGGCGGAGGGCAAGCGGGCAGACGCCAACAACCGGGCCAAGGAACGAGTGCAGCAGTATAGGGCGGAACGAGCGATGTTGGCGCATTGGGGTACCATCATGCAGCGAGCTATCACCACCTGGAAGTAACAATTATTCAATAAAAAAACTTGGCTCTCTTGAAGCCTACGAAGGTCTCGATAATGACGAGCCTTCTGCGCTCTAGGTTGTTGGTTCGATTCCCACCCAGGATAAACATTTGTGTGATAGACATAGATGAGTATGTATACTCATATTTACAAAATGTAAGTATAATAAGTATTTTATCAGTTATCTAGTTCCCATACTACAAGCTTTGCTTAGTTCGGGGCTAGATGACGCTGTGTGTAATGTCCACCAATATGCATTAATTTATGATCCCTACAAATTTTTAACTAGTGCATTCACTGTACTAGAATGGCTGAAAGAGGAGCGCGGGGTGACGTTCGTGATGCGTCTCCATACGCTGGTGGGAGAGAAATGCGACAATATCGCCATGACCTAACTCCAACTTTATTTCTTCGTTCTTTTTAACACGCTTTTATTAAAAAACTAAACGGACAAAGATATATAGCAACAAATTCCGCCAATCTGCTCCCAAAGAGTCCAACCCAATGTAAAATACTCCAGTAGAAAACTGTCCTGGAAAGAACCTGGAAAAGTACAGTAAATTGGTACGAGACCCTACGAGAACCTACAAAATTCTACGAGATCCCTCGAGACCTAAAAATATCCTCGAGTACATTCTATAAGTATTATCTAAATTTATTTATTTAATTTTGTTTACTTGGGTATTAGTGTATTTATTCTTGTTTATTGTATTATTTTATTTTTATTGTCTTATTTAGTTTTTATTTAATTTTTTTTTTTTTTTTTTCATTTCTATCTATTGTATTCTTATTTTATTGTACCAATTTACTGTACTTTTCCAGGTTCTTTCCAGGACAGTTTTCTACTGGAGTATTTTACATTGGGTTGGACTCTTTGGGAGCAGATTGGCGGAATTTGTTGCTATATATCTTTGTCCGTTTAGTTTTTTAAAATGGATTTCCGCAAAGTCACGCCTGAATCAATCAATTACGCTTTTATTAGCTCGGGTTGTATCTATGTATGTAACGGAATCTTTGAGCTTTTTTTTTTACAAATTTCCAGAAGTCTACTTTCACCGCCCTTGTACAACACACTTCAATTGTATATATATTTGTCCAAATTATTAAAATCTTTACCTAATTGTACTAAATCGCATTTTATTTGAAAAAATACAAATAAACCTCATTTATTCACGAAAGAATAAACAGATCCTCTGTAGGAGAGTGAGGAAGATAAAGCTAGCGCGCGATCTGCGCATGCCTGCCGTTTCGGACTTGCTCTTTCGTTCAGGGACAACTGAGTGGTTCTTTCTAAAAAAATCTAAATAATTTATTCATTCCCCAATTTATGAGTTTGACACAGACTAAAAAACTTTGTTTTGAGGTGATTCAATATGATTGTTTGTTTCATCTTCTACTACAGTTATGTTAAACTCTTTGTCATCAAAAATTATTTTCTAGTTTTTAGTTCGATTAGCAATAAAAGCGTGTTTTTTTAGTTTTTTTAAACTATATTTTATTTTTAACATACCTGCGCTATAAGCACAGCGACCTCCTTGCAGTTCTTCCATAACCTCTTCTCCCTTGGCGAAGTCTCAAGTCGACTCTGCAGCCGTTCTATCAACGGGTACGCACTGCGTAGCGGAGTTTGTTGGGCCTAGAGAACAAACATAAGTTATTTAGTTAACATAAAGTTAATTTATTTGAAGAAATCCTCTTCAAAATACTAAACTAACTTTATAATATACTAGGAGTCCGCTCCGGCGTCGCACGTATATAATAATGATTTTATGACTATTTTTAGGGTTCCGTACCCGAAGAGTAAAATCGGAACCCTATTACTAAGACTTCGCTGTCCGTCTGTCTGTCTGTCTGTCCGTCCGTCTCTCTCATAGGGCTGTATCTCATGAACCGTGATAGCTAGACAGTTGAAATTTTCACAGATTATGTATTTCGGTTGCTGCTATAACAACAAAATACTAAAAACAGAATAAAATAAATATTTAAGGGGAGCTCCCATACAACAAACGTGATTTTTTTGCCGTTTTTATAGATAATGGTACGGAACCCTTCGTGCGCGAGTCCGACTCCCACTTGGCCGGTTTTTTTTTACACTAAACTTAAAAACTACTGGACCGACATCAAAAATTATTTCACCATTAGAATGCTACATTATCTCTGAGTAACAAATTCTTTATTTATTTACTAGACAATATTAGGGACAAAAACTTCAATAATGTAACCGGTTACATTATTGAAGTTTTTTCTAATGGTGAAATAATTTTTGATGTCGGTCCAGTAGTTTTTGAGTTTATTTGTTACAAAAATACAAATGTTTCCCCTTTATAATATTAGTATAGATGTTGCTATATGTTACTTAACTTACCAAAGTAATACACCGTGAGCTGTCCCGTTTGTTAAGCAGCACAAACTCTATATCGGTGAGCATTTCCCAGACGTCCACCGTGAAGCCGGCTTCCTCCTTCAGTCTGTCGCCGAAGTTTGGTGCAGCGTTTTCCGGTTTCTCTGTAAAGTAGTTAAAAACAAAACTAGTGTTTTAGAAGAGCTGACTTTGGAAAGTAAATCTATTGAGAAAAGTTTCACCAATCGTGTTTCTGTCTATAATTTATCTAGATTATATCCTTAAGTTATTTTTGTCATAAAAAACAAAACTGTATGTTGTATATGTTATGTAAAGGGTGTCCCAACAAGAGCGCAATTTTTAAATTTTAAATAAAACACAGATATTTAAAAAAAAGTCGTGAAACTTTATTATATCGTAAAGTAGACAGAATGAGGTTATGTATGGAACAATATATCGTGCAGATGGCCGCCGCGGCTTTGCTGGCATGCACGCGATCTTTTAATGAAATTTTCAATGACCGTTTTGCATAAATGCTGCGGTATTTCATTAATGCAGCGTCCAATTTCCTCTTTTAAGGCTTGAGTCGTCGTCGGCTTATTCGCGTAAACCATCGACTTCAAAAAACCCCAAAGAAAAAAATCTAATGGTGTTAAATCGCACGATCTAGGCGGTCAATTCTGATCTCCAAAACGCGAAATAACACGACCGGGAAATGACTGATGCAGCAATTGAATTGTTTCTCTGGCTGTATGACATGTAGCGCCGTCTTGTTGGAACCACATGCCCTCCACATTCATTTCTTCAATTCTAGGCAAGAAAAAACTGGTTATCATTTCACGATACCGAACACCATTGACTGTTTTTTTTGACAATTTCACAACAATTTTTTTTATTTTGACAATTTCTCAATGAGAATGCGTTGTTCATTCGTGTAGCGCTCCATTTTTACTAACCTCGTACCTTCTACTAGCAAACAATAACAATTGTTCAAATGTCAAACAATGACACTTCGAATGTTGCCAGATTTAAAAATTGCGTTCTTGTTGGGACACCCTTTATGTTATGCGGTTATGGAGATAAAACGAATCTGGATTTCATTAAAAACATTTATTACTCGCCGACAATTACATTGTAAACAGTCAATAAATTGAGACCGTCAAAGTTCTTTATTTCAATGTATTTAAATTTTTTGTTGATTGTATACCCATCAGAATTGAATAATCAGCAAACCATTTCAATACTCCAAAACCTAACAAAAATGTAAATGAGTTGGCGTTGTCACATAGCGTTGTCTATGCACTTCCATTCTCCTACTGATTAGACCCAGCTGTTTACAATATACATGCCTAAGACCTTACCTTTGGGTTCTTCCAACTGTTCGACATCTGATGTTGTGACTGTATCGCCTCGTACGCGCTCCATCACCGCTGAGGCGAGAGTCATGGCGATATCGTCGCATTTCTCCCCCACCAGGGTATGGAGACGCATCACGAACGTCACCCCACGCTCCTCTTTCAGCCATTCTAGTACTGAAAGCATAAGTTCAAAATAAGTAGGGATAAGGCTTGGTCGCGATGAACAGGAATAGCTTCACCTAGGTCCTGAGAAGTTTCAAAGCGATCCTTGTAATTTTATTGAAACAAATACCTTTTCAAATGAACTAAGACTTTCTTTGTTTTTACACATCATCATAATGTCTTGCTTTTGCTCAAAAGTAACCTTTTTGATGACATTAATTGTGCTATTTAAGTGTTTTTAGTTAGTTTAAGGCCCGGCTCACACTCACACACGTATTTCAATGATTTTCAGGTACCGATTTAAAAACCAGGAATCACAATTGTGAGGATATAATGATACAAAATTACTGATAATATATTCATCTTTAATAGTAGATAATAAAAACTGGCCAGTTCTATACAATATTTTCAAAAAAATACGTTTTTACCGTCGCAAGAACCGCTGAAAATGTCGAAAAATGGGGTCTGGTTAGGTACCAATATCTTTAGACCCACAGCATATTTTTATTTGAAAATAATACGAAATTGTAGATTTTATATTTCTCTATACCGCGTGGCATTATCTTGTTTTCAAATAATTTACTTTTTCATTTATGAACAATATAAAATGCAATAAAACTTCTCCATACATTTTTTCCATACAAAACTCACATTCACCTCAAGTCGGCACGTCAGTTAGCGCTCAGACGCGCTCGGGGAAGCACGTCCACGTCACATTTTTCTTCGAATTTAGAGGAGGTCTTACATAATTGTATACCGGGGTAAAATACTGGACATGCAAAACTAATGATAACATTTGTATAATATATTGCCTTGAAGAAATTAGTGCAAGCCACACAGATGAAGGTTAGGTACAATACATGATTTGTTGAAAGAGTTGGATGGTTTTTTTTTGTAGAAGATGCGATTCATCGAGTTTGGTTTCGAAACAATATGATAATAGTATACGGTTTTACCTTTTTGCATACGTCGCGTCGGAGCAAAATCGAAATAAGCCGATGTTTCGTATTTGATTGTTATTTTAATAAAAATATTAAATTTCAGGAAAATGTGAACCTGGTTGTGTCCCTAATTAATAATAAATAATAAAAGATTTTATTTCCTTGCACAATATAGGTATATAAAATTATGTGTAAGGACCGCTTTCAGCGGTAAAAGCCTCCTCCAGCTCTATCCATTTTTCCCGATCTCTAGCGGCTCTGCTCCATGTTTTGCCTGCTACTTTCACGATGTCATCATCCCATTGCATAGCAGGCCTTCCTCTTCGTTTTTTATGTATTGGGTCCCAATTCATAATTGTTTTAGATCACCTCTCATTTTGTAATCTTTGGATGTGCCCGGCCCATTTCCATTTTAGTGATAATACTTTCTGGACAACGTCTTTTGCTGTGGTTTTTGAAGTGTCCCTAATTAGTCCTATTAAATAAATATAAATGTTGATTTGATACATTTCTGTTTTGAAATGAAAGTTCTAAGGTACCATGATCCTTACCTGTATCGTTTAGACCCGATCTACCCTATATTACCAAGCGTGTTTTTTTATACATGGATGGAAAAAAATGATACTTTATCTATAATTGGATTTAGAACAATTACATAAATTTCAGATTATGAATATAATTTATAATTATTATTTATCTACCTTTAATATTATAAATCTAAAAGTTTGTGCGGATGTTAAGTATGTTTGGATGTTTATACCTCAATCAGACCTATTGAAATTTGCTGTCGATGTAAATATACCTCTAGGCTATTTTTAATTAAAAAACATCCTCAAAGCTATAAAAAGACTCAGAGTGCTGGTGTGCAACAAATCTAGCATTAATCAATTTTGACGGCTGATGAAATGACTGACGAATGATACGATACAAATTGAACCAAAAATGTTGAACCTTCTAAAAAGGTCGGTATTTGTTATTATCAAAGCAAGGTTTATCTGGGGGCACGGTAGTGCCCCCGCCAAGTCAAGCAAAAAAGCGGCACAGTCGTACCATCCTTTTCTCGAAGCAGTTCAGGCCATTTTTGGACAGACAGACAGACATTGAAATCTCACAACTTTTTACGATAGAAGAACTGATGGGTTTTTGGTTAAATTATACACGATCTGGGTGATATATATGGATTCTTTATTGTAGAGATATAGAACACGACCAGCCGTAACAAGCGAACAGGGAAGAGAGACTGACATCGACAGATTATCTCTGATCATCTTAGGCTACTTATACAATATCTCACAAGTTAAGTTTACACACACGAGCATAGTTCCAACAAAAAAAAGACAAAAAAAGAAACTGAGTTGCGTTGCGAGAATTGGCTTTTTATTTTTATTTTTACAAGTGGTTTTTGATGGCATATACTTAAGTTTAAGTACATGATGCAAATAATTAAATATTTAAAAAAATAATAAAGTGTCCTAAAAAATTGATTAATTCGAAATACTGAAAGTGCTCTTTAGTGTTTCGTAGTTTACAAAAAACCCTTATAGTTTTGCCATTTTCGTCCATTCGTCCGCAGCTTAGCTCAGATACTCTTAGTACTAGAAAGCTGTAATTTGGCATGAATATACATTAGTCACGCCGACAATGTGGTAGAAATAAATACATATTTTTTTTTCTCGCATACTCTCCATGTCTTTGGATAGGTCTTAAAAAGTATTGCAGGTTTGTGATGTCATTTAGTACAAATACAATGGAAAATATGAATTTTTAAAAAGAGCTGGTCATCTCTTTTTACAAATTCATATTTAATTTTTCTGGAAAGAAAATATTATGGAGGGTTATTTAGTAAAGTTTTACAATAACTGTTTAATTCCAGAACTTGTTGACCCTCGCTACGCGCGGTCTATGGATTCAAAAGCATACCTACATATTTTATCAGTATTTCACTTTCAAAACTTTCTGTGAGTGGTACTCGAAACGTTGACGGTGCCGTCATCGATTTTAGATGACAATAAGTTTTTTTTATTAAAAATATATTTTTTAAATCAAGCTTTTGTAATGTCTAGTGCTCTAGTTCTCGTCAAGATAAAAATAACGAGCCCAAACGCGACGTGGTTATGTTGTGTAGTTGAGGAGTTCCGATGGCTACATCCGACCTCCATCATCAGACCAGCTCTCTAGTACCATAATTTTACATTGTCATTGAGATTGATAGGTATGCAAAGTTTTGCCTCAATTCGACTATTTAGTGAAGAGTTCCGTTGAACAGCTCCTGACTCCATCATCAGATCAGCTCGCTGTCACCATTATTATGTATGCAAAATTTCAGCTCAATCGATTGGGGATAACTGCTTAAAATTAAGTTGCAAGATTCCTTCCTTATCAAACATACATACATAAATATGTACATAAACTGCAAGTTAAATAAGAGCTTGTAAAAAAACGATACTTACCGTTTTGTCATAATGTATTTTATTAGTAGGTACCTAACAAATATTTTTTGCACAGTCAAATATTAGTAACTGTGTAGTAGCACTTTACGATTTGTAACCTGTCTTATAATATATATTAATTTTTTCTATATTTATTTTCTTTTTGTCAAGTGCAACCTATATAATTATTAAGTACATACCTACCTATACAAATATGACATACCTTATGCACCAAATATTTTCAAGTATCAAGACTAGTTATTTAGTCTTGGTAAATGAAGTGTGAAGTAGCTTCAATGTGTGCGTTTGCACTATTCTTAGTGTGCGGCCACAGAATACGACCGAGTACAAAAAATGCGAGCTGTCATAAATTTAACAGCCACCTTAACTATTTCACGAAGCCGGTTGAACAGTACTTTTAGTTGTTATGTGTAGACACGCGCTTTTGTGTGCGTGACTGATACTGAGCGCCGATGTGGGCATATAGGTACATTCAGAAGCCTGGTCATCGAAAACAAAAGCTAGAAACTGATGATTTGTTGATAAAGTTGATGTATGAATCCCCTTGATAACAGAAGTGAATTATAAGACCTACCTTCTTCGTCAGTGGGTGGAGTGTCATCCGAGTTGAGTAGGCCGTTGAGTACTGGATGCTTCCATGGATTCTGCAGCACCTTCTTGAACCACTCTCCCCTGGCCACCAGCTGTACCTCCCAAGAGGGGCTGTCGCCATCTCTGCTAGCTGCCGCAGTGCGACTTTCAACAATCAAGAAGTTGATAGCCTCCTTGAGGTTGGTACGGTCATCTTTACGTTCTGCTGACTGCCATTTAGTCTGGTGTAAGAAATACATTTTTACAATAAATAATAGTCAAACGTTTAAAGCAAAGCAGGTTTGCAGTCATAAGACCTTTGGATAAGTTGAAGACAAGTCTTTTAATTGTGCTGCCCATAATTTCAAAGAACACAACTATCCTAGAATATTATAAATGCAAATGTTTGTGAGTGTGTGTGTTTGTTACTCTTTCACGCAAAAACTACAGAACGGATTTAGATTAAACTTTACAGTAATATAGCTTATACATCAGAATAACACATAGGCTACTTTTTATCCAGGTACCACGCTGGCGAAGAAGCTAGTCAACCATAAATGAAATTACCGGCACATAAGGCATTAAGGCATAACATTTGTATGCCTCACGTTAGTTTTTGTTAGTATTTAGTTTTACACACCGTTTTGCTTTCAAGTGGTACCAAAATAAAGTTGAATCAGCAATGATCATCTACCCTCATGGATTTCAGCACCTAGAGGATGCCTACCGTACTTGGGGATTAAGGTCGTGATCCTATTTTTATATGCTCACCTGTAGCACAGCTCTGGCAGTGTGCCGCTGGAGCCAGCTCAGCAGATGAGGGTGTGTGGTCGGCGCAGAGTGCTGGCACAGACTGTGAACCCGGCGCCACGCCTCGCAGAGGTGCTTGGTGCGCTCGCTGGCTGTTCCCTCCTCGCTGAGATGTGATTCTAGTGTCTAAGAACAAAATATTTCAAATCAAAAGCAATTTTTTCATAATCACCTAATTTATTCGCGAAAGGAGTGTCTACTAGTTGCCCTGTAAGTACTTTCACCCAGTCACCAAAAATATGCCGCGACTATTGGATTGCCTCAATAGTGTGAAGAGAATTAATGAAAATATTTTATTGTACACTAGAAGAAAGAACCGGCCAAGTGCGAGTCAAACTCGCGCACGAAGGGTTCCGTACCATTATCTATAAAAAAACGGCAAAAAAACTTTTTACTTATGTTTATTTTATTCTGTTTTTAATATTTGTTGTAATAGCGGCAACAGAAATACATCATCTGTGAAAATTTCAACAGTCTAGCTATTCAATTAATTCAATTATTTAATTCAATTCAATTCAATTAATTCATGTTCAGGTTCATGAGATACAGCCCTGTGACAGACAGACGGACAGCGAAGTCTTAGTAATAGGGTCCCGTTTTACCCTTTGGATAATGGAACCCTAAAACAATGAAAGAAACTTAAACTTAATCAAAACTGTACAATGGACTCATTGCTAAAAAACGATCTCTTCCAGACAACCTTAGGATGAAGTGAACAAAATGATGAATAAAATGGAGTACCAGAGCCGACCTCAACATCGCGTCAGATGCTGCTAATAGTGGTTGGAGTTTATTTCTTTCTTGGCCAGCAAAATTTGACTCCAGATTCACACGTTCAATTTAGACGACTGTGGGTATATGCCAAAGGTAATGTTTGGCCGTGGCTCCAACTATCCCTTTAGGCATATTCAAGGATCTGCGCGCCTAGAGATCTGAGAGGATGTCCACTGTACTTGGGAATTACAGTTGTGTTCTTATTATAACCCTGTCCCGAAAAAAGACGACATTCATTAGAGCTTTCAACTCCATTCAAACTAAAACCGATATTATTGATCTAATCTATTTACGGTGTCACAAGTCGTGAGCCTAATTCAGTTCTCACGAATTTAATTCATTTTAAAGGTTTCCAGTTCAAGAAAATGATCAATCAAGGTTGTTAGTGTATTATTTCCAATCAATTAATTATTGGGAACGTCTTTCACGCGGGCGTTTTCAATGGAAACAAATCTATTGAAAACATTAAAAGTAGTTACAAAACATGCTAGATTGGAATTGGATTTTGTAATTATTATGTTGGAGCAGAATGTGTATTGTCGAGCAGAAATCCTACAGTATCTTCCTGTGTCTGTTGTACAAGTATTTGCATTAAGGTGTGACTAGACATAGCGCGGCAAGGTGACAACCGCGAGCTACCTGCAACAGTCTAAACTAGTCACGCGGCAAAATGTGTCCTGCGAATGCCGCGCAATGCCTGGTCACACTTTTAGTAGCATGCACAAGGCAACACACGCTTTATCACTACATAGTATAAAGCAAAGTCGCTTCCCGCGTCTGTATGTATGCTTATATCTTTAACTAGCGACCCGCCCCGGCTTCGCACGGGTAGCATGTTATTATACATATAAACCTTCCTCCTGAATCACTCTATCTATTAAAAAAAACCGCATCAAAATCCGTTGTGTAGTTTTAAAGATATAAGCAAACATACATACATACATATTACATACAGACGCGGGAAGCGGAAAGCGACTTTGCTTTATACTATGTAGTGATAGTGAAACTACACAACGGATTTTGATGCAGTTTTTTTTTATAGATAGAGTGATTCAGGAGAAATGTTTATATGTATAATAACATGCTTAATATATTAGAGAACCACTGATAATTTTAAGATTTCTAATATGAAGTCGTAAAACTATCTGTCCCCCAGCGAAGCGGGCACGGGTCAGCTAGTTTTTTTTATAGAATGACCTTGTATGTGCATGTTACATCCAAACATACGGTGGCAGGTATGTGCTTAGACCAACGTTTTTTAGTGAGCTGCATCAATTACACCGACAAGAGCACAGCTCTTAAGTTAGAAGAAGAAGAACAATTGAGTGTAAAGTAATAAACTTAATAATAACATGTGAATAGATACCTACTCATAATTTTAAGATAGATTTTTATTATTATTCATCAAACTATCGTGATTAGTACAACTAGGCACAACTATAGATTTTTACACGGGTATTTATCACGTAATTACTTTTAATTTGTTATTGTAGGTAAGAATTTTTGTATCAAGATAAGTATGATGTATGTTTTTGTCCATATCGCACTAGGATTGCTTACGTCATAGGTATAAGAAACCACAAGTACTATGGTACAACAACACCAGAGATCCAGAACAAATATTAGCCAATATTCTTCATAGTACAAGCTTTGCTTAGTATGAGACTGTGTGAAATGTCCACCAATATTTCTTTAGCATAAGTAGCATAGGTACATAATAATAACAAACGATGATCAAATTTCTCCCGTTCCATAGATGTTATAGATAGGCAGTGTTGTTTAGCCTTGAAATAAAACTGTTATCATTTTTATTCTGAGGTATATCACTACATAGTATAAAGCAAAGTCGCTTTCCGCTTCCCGCGTCTGTATGTATGTATGTATGTTTGCTTATATCTTTAAAACTACACAGCGGATTTTGATGCGGTTTTTTTAATAGATAGAGTGATTCAGGAGGAAGGTTTTTAAGTATAATAACATGCTACCCGTGCGAAGCCGGGGCGGGTCGCTAGTTACATATATAATCACCCTAGTAATTATGTTTTTTAGATTGTGGAGAACATTAAGCCAATTCAATGACAAGAGATGACCGATAATAATTAGATTTTTATGTATTTTTGTGACTATTAGGACTATAGGGAATGGGAATGTTGGAAAAAGAAGACCTCGGCGTATTTTCCTGGACCAAATTTGTTACGTTTTGTAAGACCAGGTAAACCGACGAGCGTGCATGAGGAATGTGATGAGAGTGAAACAAGAGAAGTATGTCAGGATCGGAGCAAGTGGAAAGCCGTGATCTCTGCCTACCCCTCTGGGAAACAGGCGTGATTTTATGTATGTATGTAAATAACTGACCCCTTTATTGGAAACATATCTGCTGAAGGTATTAGAGCCAACAAGAGGACTGCATCACAGTAACTATTTGTAGAATCCAATAATAAATTCTGAAATAGATGGAGGGCCAATAAGTTGTTTGACTTTGTTCAGAAGAAAGCCTTGCGATTTTCTACCTATTTGCCTACACTTCTGTCGATATTTTGGTTGGTTCTTCGAGGAAAATACTTGACATTACATGTAGCTTGTTTTATTGACTTCTTTCTATAGGCATTTTTTCAGGCAACACAAAAAGACATTCCTCTTTGCATTCTAATTTTGAAACTTACATTAAAACTAAACATAAAAAGGTTTTCGTCATGCACAGACTTCTGACCTAGATAGTTTCATCAGTAAAGGAAGGTTTTTATTCAAAAAACGTCTACTTTTATCAAGTTACGATAAACCCTAATTTTATTTTATTATTTATTTTAACACCTTGAGACAAAAAAAACTATAGCAAATATCATGGATATACTAATGCATGGATCTTGTTTATTTCTTTATTTGACATAAAGAAATGTAGCACAATTTATTTTGAATCCATCCGAACTAGTATAGAACTGTGTTTCAGGAACCAGTGAAATTAATCATGGTTATAATATCAGTTTTTATACGTAGATAAAATAACTTTAGCAAACATTTTAGGTATCACTATTCACAACACCATTGACACAACAACAAAACCATTCAATTATGTTTTCAGATCATACAAGAAGATAATGATCAGCCCATGTGTAGCTTGCACTTAAAAGAAACATGACTCAACATACACTGTGAAAAAGTGTCTAATAAACATAAACACTGTAACATACAGCTTTAGTTTACAACATAAGAATTAAATTACTTTTTGGAGTCCCTGAGACAATAACAAAACTATCTGAAACCACAGTAATCTATGAGTGAAGATAGCTAAATAAGAACATGATTTGAATATAATTGTTTATGATAAACACAGCCTTCTAATATCTTATTCCTAACTAGTCCTTTCTTTTTGACTGGCCTCGCAGCTCAGTTGGTAGTAACTATGCCTCCTGCGCTGAAGGTAGTGGGTTCCATCCCCATCCAGGGCAAATATTTGTGTGATAAACATAGATGTTTGTTCTGTGTCTGGGTGTTAATATGTATATTATGTATATGTACTTACAACAATAAATATAAGTAGGTATTCTATTAGTTATCTGGTTCCCATAGTACAAGCTTTGCTTAGTTTGGGGCTAGATGGTGTTGTGTACATCAATTTTATTCAGCTTGAAAACATGAATTTAATTCACTGATGACTCATTGTACTAAGTAAGATAGTGATGCTCTTAATACTATATCAGCGTTATATCTTGTTACCAAATGTGGGAATTTCTAGATTGTAATGTATTTATATTATACCTACCTAATTCTGAGTATTGTTAAATAAGTAGCCAATGCTTGTCCAGAATAATGTATCTTTCGAATGGTGAAATATTTTTTTTAAATGGTAGGTACTCTTTTTCGGAGATTACTTTCTCCACAGATACAAAATTCACTCTATGTTCATCACACAAATGTTCGCCCTGGGTGTGGATCGAAACCATAACCTACAACGTAGAAGGCTGATCTGTGAGGCCAGTCAGAATGCATTCAGAAACAGAATCTGTTGCCTCAGCAGTCACTATATACCCACTAACCATTTAAAATCAATAAAAAACATATGAAGCATCAACACATCAAGAAGAAGAAATACCTATCACTGATATTATATTATTTATTTGCTGAGAAATTAATACAAACTTAGTTTAGGTTTTTTTTTTCCAAGGAGATTGTATTCCACAAAATAGCTGGCTAAACGGGTAGCAGAACTTGTCTAATAAAATGTGAAGTGGATGTAAAATAAAGCTGTTTGTATCTCTAAAACTACAAATTACCTACTTACAAAGAGGGCAGATCATACTTGATACTTGTTACAATATATTGCACTTACATGCATTAGAAAAACACCTCAGCTGAATGTCAACACTTCAAATAATCATCAGGGATTTTGATCACTACACAAATGATTTTTTCGGCCGGCTCGCTTCTGGATAGGTTAGTAAACAAACCTACGTGACTTCACGACTTCTGAACATGGCTGTCAGTGGACATACATCATGAGTGCCCAGAGCAGTATCATCTACATACTGATCCGAATATTACACCGTTTTCACAAAATGATCACCCAAGACCGCGATCATGACTATAAGAAGCATTTAAGAAACAGTAATAGACCCACTGCTGCTCTAATTCTAGAAATATTTACAAAATTCACTGGGGTTTCATTAGTGCATAAAATTGGAACTTTGAGCAGAAGTTACTGCTCCAAAGAATTGTTTTAAGTATCATGAAAAGAAAGCTTATTTTTCTTGTTAACGCGCACGCATACTTGTAGGAAAATACGGTCAAAACCCACGGATTTCATGAAAACAAGAGGATATGAAACAAATATGGCGGACTGGCTGAACTTCACGATCACAACGGCGTCGTATATACATGCGAATTTCAGACATTACTAAAATAAAACTTACCTTATAAAGCTCAATGAAATATGTCTTGCCCTTCGGGCCACTTGTTTGATAACTTTTCACTTCTTTTTCATCATTTGTAGAAGTCATTTCTCAAGAAAATCGCGGGACGACATTTAGGCGCTTGTGTTTTCCTAATGGAGCTGTCAAATCAGTGTTGCAAAATGTTGCATGCTTGCATGCAATTAAAAGTATTTGGTTTTGAAGTATAGAGCTCATATAATTTGAGAAATCCGTATTTATTTTTTATCGACTCCATAGGTTTAGTTTTTCTGTGCATCTTATTAATTTTGAACTATTTGTACGTGACTAGAATAATGAATTTAGAATAATTACTAATTAGAGCTTAGCCTTTTCTTGCTTTTTGTCGTCGATTTAGTTTTTTACGGCTTTCACCGGTTTATTTATCTGTGGCTCCGTTCTTTTGGCATTTTATTTTTTTTATGTTGGCAGTACTGCAGTACAAAGCAAAGCGAAGTTGTGTCAAGAAATATTGCGTTTTCTAATAAAATTTACACAAAATTGTTGAAAAAAATGTAAAATAAACCATCCTCAGAAAGTTAAATAGGTACGAACGATGTGATGCCATAAGATTTTTAATTATTCTCGTAACTAACGAAGTGGTCGCAAAATTAAATTGATGTGTCAAAGTGCACGGCATTAGAAGGGTTCATGAATTATTGCTTTTCATCCCTCTATACCTCGCTTATTTGATAAATTCAAGTAATATTAGCTTTATTTTTGAGTATTCTTTTGTACTCGATTGAACGCACGCAACAGTAAAGATTGGGCGTTGAATTCAATTCGGCACATCTGGCGACCACTCCAATGAATCCCATCCATTCACGCTAATTGGAGTAATATTTACCTTTTACGATAGATAGATCTCAACTACCTTTTTATTATTGACGTAGTCTTTGTCACTGTGACCATGTGAATAGCCTTTTCTATGTGTTTGTTAGACCAGTGTTTCTATATGTAAACTACACATCTGCATACATAATCGTTCTGCATTACAGTGTTGTGATGACTTCACGAAGTAATAATACTGTTTACCGGTCGTGTGTGAATTGGTAAAATGGCCAAGAAGTCTGATAACACCGGGGGAAAGCTGGTCACAGTTTCTGTTGTTGGGCTGTCTGGTAAGTAGTATAGATTTATCTCTTACCAAAACGAAAATGAAACACATTTATTTGACATACACAAAGATAAATAGTTACACATGTCAAGAACAAAGATAGATACTTGTACATAAAAACACAGACTACCTACTGTGTGAGTAAGAAAGACCAAAGAAAGTATATAATGTCTAATCACAAAACACGGTAGATATCCTCTAATCATGTAGACTCAAGATCCTTGAAGATGTCTAAGGATGTCAGACTGCAAACTTTACATTTGGGACATGCTCATATTCACCACAGCAGTTAGCTCATTCTTTGTTATATGATCTAACTAAATAAACCTTGCAAACTGGAGCAGTAATGAACTTCAAAGAGTTATGAATTTCACAGTTACCTAAACTAATGTTGATAAAAGTATTCAATTCAAAAGTAACCATAAAAATAATTAGTAACCAAATAATAAATAGAAGAGTTTTATCTAAGACTTTAATAACTATTATATATAGAATTATTATAACAATACAATCTAATTCTACAATCCAGTTAGAATCCTGGATTAGACTTAGTCAAGTTTCTTGGTAAATAATTGAATGAAATCTACTAAATTAAAAAAATAGTTATTGAGAATTTCAATCAGATACTGCAAATATGGATGAATTGATTAATACACTTTCAAGCTGTTGAACTATCATGGAATTTATATAATGATGGTTTTATTGATATTAAATAATAATTTTCTAGGGGTGTTACTTTGTTTGGAACAGTAAGGTGGAATTATTATTGAGTACAACCTACTATAGACACTTATATCAATACATTCTGTTCTTTCTGAAAGTCAATTCTATATCAAAGCATTAATTTAACATAACTGCTTTTAAATAACCCTAAGAATGCAACAGATTCAATGAGAGGAAACCAATTTGTTGCGACCAATTTGTGAATGGATACAATCATTTGTTATCTAAACGGTTTCCTGTTATCATGGTGAAAGCAAATATCGGTGTTTGATAGTAATTTGTTGGGTTTTTGATTGTGGGAATTGTTGAATGAGATTATAGATATATATTTGGTTTATTATTGATTATTTATATAACTAGCTGCCTGCCCTGGCTTTGCATGGGTGTACTAATTAAGATTATAGGCAAAGGTCATCAACCTTAGGTTACATTATTATAATTTTAGTAAGGATTCAAATTATTTTTGAAAAAAAAATATTGCCATTGCTTCTCACTTATAATGTAGCATTTGATAGGTGAAAGAATGTTTAATATCAGTTCAGTATTATTTTAGTTTATCCATGACAAACAAACATAAGTAGGTAACAATTATTATTTTCTCTTCTAAAATTAGTTTATCAATTTGGATGAGTATGTCTTACCTTACAGTAAGTATGTTTACAAACCTACCAATATCAGTTTCATGTATCTATGAATGTATTTTGTTTATGGGCTCTTCAATGAAGCTAATGTTGTTCCATAATGGTATACTTTATGAATGGGTTTTCTGATCCCTGCCAACAATGCAGCGATTTCTAGTGTGAGGTCAAGGTCCGATGTCACTCTTAAGTGTTTATTTATAATTAGTGCTGCTATGTAAGGAAATAATGTTTATTTGTTATACCTTTGTTGTATTGTTTACAATGAAGACAAAATCTCAGAAACATTGTATCTTACTGGGATCATTTTTAGTATGGTTGTTCTATCTTACTAATACTGGTGAGCAACTGGTTGTGATGTGTGTAGACACGCGCTTTTGTGTGTGTGACTGATACGAGCGCTCCCGAGCTTACGCACACAGAAACAGTGCCAGGTGCATCTACACACACAATTAAGAATAACTCACTTTCATAAGATAGAACAATTGTACTAGGATCATCTTTAGTATTTATCTAGAATGTGAACAACCTTTCTATAATTAGAGTTATTCATTGACAGGTACCGAAAAGGAAAAAGGGCAGCTTGGTGTAGGCAAGTCATGCCTATGCAATAGATTTGTCCGCACCCACGCTGATGACTACAATGTAGATCACATCTGTGTCTTGAGTCAGGTAAATATTAGTGTACAAATAAGTTTTTGTCTCATTAGTTTATTTCATTATGCTTTTAACTGATTTACCTATTGGTATCTACATATTTATGGTAACAAACAGTAAAAATCAAATAAAAATGAAATATGATAAAGAATCAACAAAAAAACATTAATTGGTCTTTTAGCATTGTGATAAATATATACAGTCGTGGTCAACTAATTAGGGACATGCAAGATAGTGAAGAACAATAACCGGTTATGTACATACAAATATAAAACCCTATTGATTTCTCAGTAACTATTATTTGCATAATTTGGTCCGATTATTATGCTTTAAATGGCTGTAAATAAAAGAATAAATAAATAGAAAAAAGTATTTAATATCAAAGGTTGAACATGTATTCAATTTGAAGGTATAATTCTGTAGCTGGACATTTAATTAAGGACAGTAAACTATAATGAAAAATAGAGTTAAACAAAACTAATAATCTGCAGTATTATAATATCTTTAACAGCTCCATTTTATTACGTGTAAAATCAGTACCCAGTAGCAAAACCTTTGTTAGTAATTACCGCTTGACACCGATGTGGCATAGACATTATCAGTTTCTGGCATGTTTCGACAGGAATGTTTGCCCATGCCTCACAAAAAGCTTCATTAAGTTCATCTAAAGTTGTGGTACGATAAGTGGCTACTTTTTTCTTGATTTCGTGCCAAAGGTGCTCGATTGGGTTAAGGTCCGGGCTATTTGCTGGCCAATCTAGCACCGATACTGACTGACTGGTAAGAAACGACTTGACTGAACGGGCGGTATGTTTCGGGTCGTTATCATGCTGAAACGTCCATATAATATGGAGATGCTCCTCAGCATAGGGAAGCATCGTTTCCTCCAATATTGCCTTGTATGTATGTATGTTGGTCTAAGTTACCCTGAACTTTCCTCACAGGTCCCACTCCACGTCCAGAAAATGAACCCCACATTTTAATGTTTCCACCGCTATGTTTCACCTGCTTTTTTGTGAATCTTGGATTCATTTCCGATTTTACTGGACGCCGTACGTATTGCCTTCCATCTGAAGAAATCAAATTAACCTTGGTCTCGTCAGAGAATAATACATGTTGCCATTGGGCGTAGGTCCAATGTCCATATTTACGTGCAAATGCCAAACGAGCATTTCTATGTTCTTTCTTCAACAACGGTACTTTGCGAGCCACTCTTCCGAACAACCCTGCTTCTACCAGACGTCGTCGAACGGTCCTCGCTGAGACACCAGCTCTTTCGTCTGTCCCAAACACTTCGTGTTTAATTAAAATAGAGCCTAGAAACGGATCTTTCTTAGCTAACCTGGTTATCATTCTATCTTCTTGCGGAGTTGTTTTTCTCGATCTTTTTGTTCTGGGCACATTTAAATCTGTGTTATTGCGTCTGACATGTTGCACTGCATTGTATACCATAGTTTTTGAACAATTTAAATGTTCTGCTATCCTTCGGTATGGCCAACCATGCTCGACAACAAACTTCATGATAATTTTTCGTAGTGTTGGATCGCAACTTTTATTTTTACCCATTTTTCTTCAAAATATTTTTCAAAACTTAAAATAAATATCGGGATTGCCGCCAAAACTACCACGAAACAATAAGAGAAGAAGTAAAAAAGTATTGAGATTCAAATTTTGAAAATAGAACGCAATATCTCAGTGTCCCTAATTAAATGGCCAGCCAGCATTATTTGAACAAATAGCACTACGATAATCTATCAGCTATACTGTAAAGAGGTTTAATGTTTAAGAAGTTGTTATTGTTTGTATAATCGGGCACATAAATGACTAATTATACTTACATGTAAGAGATATGGAATATGGTTTAGACTCGTTGGAAAATAAAAAATAAATTCACAATTCGGTTTAACCAAAGAGTGTCCCTAATTAGTTGACCACGACTGTATATATAAAAGAAAGTCGTGTTAGGTATACTATTTATAACTCGAGAACGGCTAAACCGATTTGGCTGAAAATTGGTGGGGAGGTAGCTTAGAACCAGGAGACGAACATAGGATACTTTTTAACGGGAACGGGAATGTGAACGACGGGTACGGGAACGGGAACTAACACAACATTTGTAAATTCTAAAGCGATACAAAGTTCGCCGGGTTAGCTTGTTGTTGATAAAGTAAACGACAATATTTCGATTTATCTAGCTAGAGAATCTTCATCAGCGTGAGTTTGATCCGACAAGATCACGCTCGCGCCTCATTGTATAATTTCCAGGTTATTGTATAATTCCATTCAAATTCAAATCATTTATTTCAATAAAATCACAAGGATCATTTGAAACGTCTTAGGAGCTAGGTGAAGCTACGCCGATTCCACGCGACCAAGCCTAGAAGATTAAGGCAACAAACACGGCTTGGGTCTATAATTTTTTTCAATGATCATTTCCTTAATGCTATGTATATAGAGCTCCAGTGTGGTGCCGATCGAACAAGGTGAAGGCTTGAAACAAGATTAATAATTAAAAGTATAAATTCGTATTGTATAAATCCATTGTATAAATTTCACGTTATTACAGTCCGACTTCAGCGGCCGCGTGGTGAACAACGACCACTTCCTGTACTGGGGCAGCGTGCACAAGGAGAATGATGACCAAGAGTACAGGTTCGAGATTGTGGAACAAACAGAGTTTGTGGACGATGCATGCTTTCAACCCTTCAAAGGTGAGAGCAGAGGTAAGTGCATCGTTTAGATTTTCATCATCTTCTCCTTATACTTCATGTGAGGTCGGCCCAACATGTAGAAAAAAGTTGTTGTGGAAGGATTTGGTTTGAGGTGAACATATTCAGGAGACAAAAATAAACATAACAAGACCTAAAAAAATATAGTTAAGAACTAAAAAACACGCTATACATTATACATATTTTTTTTGTATTGACATCTATTCTATCTATTGTAAATTTTTTTAATTAATCCGACGCTTTGAAGTAAGCCGAAATCACGTTCAAAGATTCCGTTACATACATATACAACCCAAGCTTATAAAAGCGTGTTAATAAATTTCGATCAGAAAATTTTTCCTCATATTCTTAGTTGTCACCTAGAAATATTTCTTACGCGACTCGACCTCTTCGACCTTCGTTTTGGTAGCTTTAGTTGATAAAATTACCTTGAGTTTGTCTCTAGTCGATTTCTCAGTCAACAATACTGTCAACTCATGGTACCTCGATATGTACCTTGACATTCCTCGATAACTTCTGAATGACGCATGCGTGAATGAAAATCTTCTCGGAATTGAGGAACCTCCAAAATATCGATTTAAGATACTTAACTTTCGAGGTTCCTCGAACTTACCTCGATAAGTGCTTCATACTTTTCGAGGGAAGTTCGAGGGGCCTCGAAGGAGTTTGTGTCATCACACAATTAAGAATTTTTCCAAGACAAACATTTCTTACTTCTTTACTTTAGTTTCACATTTTCCATTAAATTTGTTATGTAGTATTTAAATAAAACCAGGTCAAGTGTACCCGGTTACTTTTTTATTAGGGTACAAGCTGACCCGGCGAACTTCGTACCGCAATTGACAAATGTTGTTTGAAGTTCCCGTTTCCGTTCCCGTTCCCGTTCCCGTTCTTAGGAACACACCTACATTGCTTTGACAACAATGAACTTTATACAATAGCAATAAAGCTCAAATTGACTCTTTAAGTTTAGTTAGAAAACTTTTATATGGGAAAAAGAAAAGGGCTGTTTTTAGGGGTTTTCCGGCAATTATTCGAATTTTTCTCGCCGTAAAAACCATCCTTGAACTTTAACGAACATT
This sequence comes from Hydriomena furcata, assembly GCA_912999785.1. NCBI lineage: Eukaryota > Metazoa > Arthropoda > Insecta > Lepidoptera > Geometridae > Hydriomena > Hydriomena furcata. The sequence goes on from OU538843.1 coordinate 3,294,685, forward strand.
TAAAAAAAAGAATTGGCCAAATTGGTCCAGGCGTTGTTGAGTTATGCGCTTACCAACACATTTTGCGATTCATTTTTATATTATAGATGATAGGCTAACAGTATAATAATATCCTTTATACCATACCTACTTTAAAAAGCTTATTTTATTCACGCAAAACAGTGAATAAAAAGGCCTTTTATTCACTGTTTTGTTTTTATTCACTATTTTGGTGTTTGAATTTGGAACACAAAATATATCCGGTCTCTATTTCAATGCTTACACAAACTCCTTGCGCTGAGATTCGAAATTCAAAACTCTTTGGTGCAAATAAATTCTCGAGATTTGATTGGTCGATATTTGCGACATGGAGTTTGGCATTAGATTAAATAAATATTCTCGTAGTCATGGTATAAAGTATAGTATGCAACTCCTGAATAAAGTACGAATTTATATCGAGGGCCATGAATTACTCGCGTCGTTCAGGATTCTAACAGTTGAATCACTCGCTGTGCTCGTGATTCAATCATTAGAATCCTTCACTTGCTCGTGACTCATCTACGGCCCTCGCTTTAAATCCGTCCTTTATTCACTAGTTGCATAATATACTATTATACCATACCTACTTTAAAAAGCTTATTTTATTCACGCAAAACAGTGAATAAAAAGGCCTTTTATTCACTGTTTTGTTTTTATTCACTATTTTGGTGTTTGAATTTGGAACACAAAATATATCCGGTCTCTATTTCAATGCTTACACAAACTCCTTGCGCTGAGATTCGAAATTCAAAACTCTTTGGTGCAAATAAATTCTCGAGATTTGATTGGTCGATATTTGCGACAAGGAGTTTGGCATTAGATTAAATAAATATTCTCGTAGTCATGGTATAAAGTATAGTATGCAACTCCTGAATAAAGTACGAATTTATATCGAGGGCCATGAATCACTCGCGTCGTTCAGGATTCTAACAGTTGAATCACTCGCTGCGCTCGTGATTCAATCATTAGAATCCTTCACTTGCTCGTGACTCATCTACGGCCCTCGCTTTAAATCCGTCCTTTATTCACTAGTTGCATAATATACTATTTTGCAGTTGGAAAAACGGAGGCTTATGTGAAGCGATGCGTGGCCACGAAGCTCCAATCCGCTGAGAAGCTGATGTATGTCTGCAAAAACCAACTAGGCATTGAGAAGGTAAATTAAAAGAGCTTGTATAGCATCATTAGTACCTATAAATTGTGATAATTTTTTATATTTATCATAGCTATTCTTATTTACCCCAAAATGAGGGCATTTGCCTTTAGACCTTTAGACATCCTCATTCCTCCATCCATATTATGATACGGAAGAGCGAGGTCTCCTAACACAGGTATTTTCATACTTAAATGGAGACCTCAACACTGCTATATTTACTGTGATTAAGAAATAAATAAAGCATTATTATTATTATTATTAATTATCTTCAAGGATCTGAGTACCTGGAGATCTAAAAGGATGTCTACTATACTAGGGGATTTCAGTCGTTATCTTATTTTTTTAACACAGTACATTAAATATCTAATTGATTGGTTACCTTCTAGGAGTATGAGCAGAGGACGATGCCAGATGGTAGGCTGGTGGTGGACGGTTTTCTCTGCGTGTATGACGTCAGTCTCGTGCCTGGCAGGACTTGGGAGAAGCAGGTATATGTTCTGAAATATTATATTAGCTTTCATCCTAGTCTCAGCTCTATATTATTAGTAAGATGTTCATAGTAAATCACTGGCTTGCGCCTTGGCCTTTACAGAATATTAGTGGGGCGGGCAACCAATAGCTAAAAAGCCTTTTAAAATATGAAAACATAAACTGATTGTATATCATACTAGCGACCCGCCCTGGCTTCGCACGGGTGCAAAGCTGATTCCTATAAACCTTCCTCCTGAATCACTCTATCTATTAAAAAAAACTGCATCAAAATCCGTTGGGTAGTTTTAAAGATATAAGCATACATACAGACGCGGGAAGCGGGAAGCGACTTTGCTTTATACTATGTAGTGATTGTATAATAGGTGATATTGTGAATAAGGACTAAAGTTTTAGGTTATTTATGGAGTATATTATATACAAGCTAAAACGGCGAACTTCGTATCGCTTTAGATTCAACAAATGTTGTGTAGTTCCCGTTATAAAAAGTATCCTAGGTCCGTCTCCTGGTTCTAAGCTACCTCCCGACCAATTTTCAGCCAAATCGGTTCAGCCGTTCTTGAGTTGTAAATAGTGTAACTAACACGACTTTATTTTATTCATATAGATTACTAGCTGACCCGTGCCCGCTTCGCTGTGCGTAAGACATTTCTAATACCATCGTGGACTTTTTTGTAGACGTTTTTAAGGTGTACAATACTGTAGTACATTATTTTGATATATCTCGTGGGGTGCAGCCAGCATTTGCAATGTAAGCGCAAAAAATGTGTTTATATACGACATCACATTAGAAACCTCTAAAATTATCAGTGTTTCTCTACTATATTATGCATGTATTATACATATAAACCTTCCTCCTGAATCACTCTATCTATTAAAAAAAACCGCATCAAAATCTGTTGTGTAGTTTTAAAGATATAAGCAAACATTCCCGCGTATGTAACGCGGGAAGCGGAAAGCGACTTTGCTTTATACTATGTAGTGATAAATGTATTTATTTATTCTATCAGTTATCTAGTTCCCATAGTACAAGCTTTGCTTAGTTTGAGGCTAGATGGCGCTGTGTGGTAATGCCAACCAATATTTATTTTATATTTATATTCATAAGGGATGGGTTCTGGATTATGTAATGAGAAGCTTCATCTTCTCAATTCTGAATTATGGTGGTGACTCCCCATCCACTAAACGGGTCCCTAAATGTTAGTAACATAATTATTATGCATTTCAGAACGAAGTCCTAGCAGCCATACTACAAAACATCATCAAGCAGAAGAAACCTGTCGTTCTGGTGACAGCGAAACATGATGAGGTCTGCGAGCAAGGGATCAGAGAGGCCGAACGATTGGTGCAACGGAAGGAGTTCAAAGGCTGCATACCATTGGTGGAGACATCGAGCCATGAGAATGTTAATATCGATCAGGCGTTCTTCTTGCTAGCTCAGATGGTGGACAAGACCAAGGCCAGAATAAAGGTAAGATACTCTTTTGAGGTTGTTTTAGCCGTGTGGATGTTAGCTCCACTTGTAATCCGTAGGTTCAATGGATTTTTCTGTTTGGAACTGTAAGCATTAACATCGTGAGAGAACTAGTTAGTAATCTTATTGAACATGTGCTAAATGTAATATTTGGACGTGCCTATTTGGGCGGTGCTCGTGCTCATGATGAAGAGCATCTGCATTGTCTCGAAGCGTCAGCAATACAAGATAAAACGTGGTTGTTTTTGTTTAAAATGATTAACATTAACATCCACTATGCTTTTATATCTATGATAGGCTGTTATGATCTGTGATGATCAAACACGTAAATGTTTTCAGGTCGCGAACTATGCCGAAGCTCTGAGGATAAGGCGGGAAACTCTTGACTTCGTCACAGACGCGTTCACGCAGCTGATCAGGATCCACGTCCAGGATTACAAGTAAGTAAACTTTTATATAGCTTCAACTACAACAGCTGGGTTGGCCGAGTCGGAGATATGTTTACTTGACGTGTGTTTTTTGTGTTTTTTGACTTAAGTTATTAGTTCAGACACGATTTGAAATTGTGTATGAATATTTCAATCCAAAGGTTGGTTGGTCCGTTGGTTCAAATCCCGGCCATGCATCAATTTCTTTTCCAAAAATGTATATTCGCATGTACTCAAAACGGTAAAGGAAAACATATTGAGAACACCAGTAATATTCTTGTAAGCGGCGACGGGCTTGCAACATTTCGCGTGTGGAATGCTAACTACTGCAAAAGGTGGGCATATGCCAAATGTTAAGTTTGGACGTGCCTCTGACTAACCCCTTTTTAAATTATTCTGTCCAACAGAGAAACATGGTCAGCGGCTAGCAAGAGGCTATTACATTTCCCAGAATGGGTGAAGTTCGTACAGCAATTCGGAATTGATGGAACTCAGGTAAATATGTGATATTTTAATTCCATGAATTGTACATGGTTTGGGATAACTAGTGAATGGGCTATTTGACAAGATTTTGAAAACCATTCTAGATTATTCAGTAGTGACTGTGGAACCCTTAAAAAATTTAATTTCAATTATGTTTAGTATTGACCCTAAAAATGTAAATTAAATATTGACAATTTAAATAACCCGCAAAAACGCTTCTTTATGCAAATGGCGTCGCACTAGTTTCTGTGACGTTACATGCTTGTCAATAAATAAACAAACGTCAAGTTTTTCAAGGAAGGCGATGACATATTGACAAGCATGTTACGTCATTGTCGATTCGACCAATCCGTTTTGTTATTTTTTCGTTATTTCGTTATTTATTTTATCAAGACAAGGTTTATAGGGAAAACTTTTGTAGTTTCCTGAAAGTGTTTTTTTCTATGCGACTATTGAAATTCGGACAAAGTCTGTCTGACGTGACTTTCGTTTAAAAATAGATAATTTTAATTATGGGTTTTTTAAATAAATGATTGTTTATTTTCAAGTTATTGTACTCCATAACGCTTTATGAAGGCATCATTTACATAGATTAATATCAACAAGACTTTATTTTTCATACTGTCAAATAGCCTATTATTCTTTACTGGCCTCACATCTCTGTTATTACTACCAACTTGGTAGTAGCTCTACTTTCTTGCACTGCGGGTTGTGCTGCATCAAACATTAGTAAGATGAATGTATTTACAAAAACCGGCCAAGTGCGAGTCGGACTCGCGCACGAAGGGTTCCGTACCATTATCTATAAAAACGGCAAAAAATCATGTTTGTTGTATGGGAGCCCCCCTTAAATATTTATTTTATTCTATTTTTAGTATTTGTTGTTAGAGCAGCCACAGAAATACATAATCTGTGAAAATTTCAACTGTCTAGCTATCACGGTTCATGAGATACAGCCCTGTGACAGACAGACGGACAGACAGACAGACAGACGGACAGCGAAGTCTTAGTAATAGGGTTCCGTTTTTACCCTTTGGGTACGGAACCCTAAAAAAGAAGTGTATAAGTAATTCTAACATTAATCTGGTTCCCTCAGTACAAGATTTGGTTTAGTTTAGGGCTAGATGGCGCTGCCTAAAATGTCCACCAATATTACAGCATAGTTGGTAGTAACTCTGCCTTCTACGCTGTAGGTTGTGGGTTCGATCCCCACCCAGGGCAAACATTTGTGTGATGAACATAGATGTTTGTTCTGTGTCTGGGTGTTAATATGTATAATAAGTATGTATTTACAAAAAAAATAGTATATAAGTATTCTATCAGTTATCTGGTTCCCATAGTACAAGCTTTGCTTAGTTTGGGGCTAGATGGTGTTGTGTGTAAAGTCCGCCAATATTTATTTATTTATCTACCGCTTGTTACGTTATTAATACTCGTATCTTTCAGATGATGTTCCGGCGACACATAAAGCGATTGAAAGAGGAGAGATCTGCGAAAAAGCTTCGGAAGCAGTTAGCGAAGTTGCCACAAGTGCTGTCCAGGCTCAGTCTGCCGACTGAGGATCTGCAGGAAAAGTGAGTTTTTTTTTGTAACAGGAGCCGTGGAATGATTATCATTATATCCATGATCTAATGAATGATTTTTAAACTGACGAAAAAAGCAGATGGAAAGAATTTGATGTTTTTTTTCTTTTCAGTTTAAATTTTCAACTGACGAAACTAGGAGGTTCTCTATCCGACGCGTATATTTTTTTGTAGCTTTTGTAGTTTCCGAACCCATAAGGTATAAACGGGACCCTATTACTAAGACTGTGCTGTCCGTTCGTCTGCCCGTCTGGCTGTCTGTCCGTCTCATGGCTACTAAAAACAATAAAATAAATATTGAAGTGTGAGTTTATGTAGCTTACCAAGCATTTCTTTTTAACTGGTGGTCCGAAAAGGATGTTTTTTTTATGTAAGACTAACACTAAACTTTTTATTTTGGTAAAAAGTTATAAAGTTTGTAGCCGCCATTATAGTCGGTTCAATTTAGTTTTAAAAACGTAGAAACTTCCATAGTTAAAGAACCTAAATGAAACTTTGTTATTGTTACAGCGACTGGCCAATGGTGGTCCGCCAGCTGCGAGCGCACCGCGACTTCTCGGTGTACTTCAGCGAAGGCCGGCCTCAGCACTCGGGCTCCGAGTCGGGCTCCGAGCTCGACAGCCCGTTAGCTATCGATACTACGTTACGGGTTGGGGAGAGGGCTAGATATCAGGTAATTTTGTCCTGTACTCTAAACACCCATTAGCTTGCAAGCTGTCACGTATGGAATACTATGTGCCAAATGTTGTTTGGACGTGCCTCTGACTACCTAGACCTAGGCATATTCAAGGATCTGAGAGGATATCTACCGTACTTATATCCTCACAGCCTCAAAGCTCAGTTGGTAGTAACTCTGCCTTAAGACGCTGCCAGTCGACGATTATTTTTTTTCGAAACGAAAAAAGAAATACTTCTGAACAAGCCACATCTCCTATTTTTATAAGTATATTACTTCAGGTTCCTACCTAGATTTCTATTAAGCTGAAAACATAATAGCAGAAACTTTTCACGATAAAGATATTATTTCAAAATAATACGTTTTAGAATTTATGATCGAAATATTTTATATACCTACTATTAAAATCAACTTGTGATTTATTGTTAAAGATAGGTAATATGTAGATCTAGATTTCTATTAGAATAGATTTTTGATAAGTAATTATAAATAATTTATATCATTAATTTATTCCAAAAGCTAAGGCGGACCACGCTCCGACGTGTGTTTGTCGTCATTGCAGCGGACGGTAGGATTATTTATCGAAGTGATTAAAGATGGGTACATCTTTATTCACATATACTATACATTATAAAATAGGAGATGTGGCTTGTTCACAAGTATTTATTTTTTCGTTTCGAATAAAAACAATCGTCGACTGGGAGCGCCTTAATAGAAATCTAGGTAGGAACCTGAAGTAATATACTTATAAAAATAGGAGATGTGGCTTGTTCAGAAGTATTTCTTTTTTCGTGACGAAAAAGAGCAATCAGCGACTGGGAGCCCCTTAAGCGCTGTTGGTTGTGGGTTCGACCACCCAGAGCTAATATTTGTGTGATGAACATAGATGTTTGCTCTGTGTCTGGGTGTTAGTATGTATCATATGTATGTATTTAAAAAAAAATAAGTATTCTATCAGTTATCTAGTTCCCATAGTACAAGCTTTGCTTAGTTTGGGGCTAGATGGCGATGTGTAAAATGTCCACCAATATTTATTTATTTATATCGTTCCAGACTTTGGGCCAATCCCAGAAGATACCGTACGAGATTCTGGAGTCCAACGAAGCGGCTTCGGTCTTCAAGTCGTATCTTCACGAGGCACAAGAAGAACAGAGAAATTACGAGTAAGTACTGTAACTTAACTTTGTAGAAATAGAAATGTACTCCCCTGATTCCTACCTGTAAAATGACTTACCCTATAACACATATTTTGCTACCATACAATCTATGAGGACCTACTGTATGCCCCTATTATATGTTTTCTCCATTAAGGCGCTCCCAGTCGACGATTGTTTTTGTTCGAAACGAAAAAATAAATACTTGTGAACAAGCCACATCTCCTATTTTATAATGTATAGTATATGTGAATAAAGATGTACTCATCTTTAATCACTTCGATAAATAATCCTACCGACCGCTGCAATGACGACAAACACACGTCGGAGCGTGGTCCGCCTTAGCTTTTCGAATAAATTAATGATATAAATTATGTATAATTACTTATCAAAAATCTATTCTAATAGAAATCTAGATCTACATATTACCTATCTTTAACAATAAATCACAAGTTGATTTTAATAGTAGGTATATAAAATATTTCGATCATAAATTCTAAAACGTATCATTTTGAAATAATATCTTTATCGTGAAAAGTTTCTGCTATTATGTTTTCAGCTTAAAAGAAATCTAGGTAGGAACCCGAAGTAATATACTTATAAAAATAGGAGATGTGGCTTGTTCAGAAGTATTTCTTTTTTCGTTTCGAAAAAGAGCAATCAGCGACTGGGAGCCTATTAACGAATTAGTATAATTCAAATTCAAAAATCATTTATTTCAATAAAATCACAAGGATCACTTTGAAACGTCTTTGGAGCTAGATGAACCTACGCCTATTATTTTTCAAACTATCGTGATTAGTAGACATAACTATAGATTTTTTTTTACGCCTGTTCCTCGCGACCAATCCTAGAAGTATCAGGCAACAAACACGTCTTTCAATGAGCCTTTATAAATATTAAAAACCGTCTATAATCACGATAATTGCCCAGTTCTATCGCCTCCGTATCTCTTGCTTCTCAGTCGGGCCGCGCCACCAAAATCGTCAAGATTGATGTGTTTTGTATATAATGTTAGTGAAATGAGTTGATTAGTTGTTGATTGTTGGTTAAAAAACATAATTAACCTTGTAGTTGGTGCCAACAATTCAAGCGACTTCTAGAAGAGACCGGCTACGTCACGCCAGGGAAACAGCTCTCGGAAGTGAGAGTGTTGTTGATGGGACGCGAGTGCTTCGAAGCTTTGTCTGATCATCAGCAGCAAAGGGTGTATGAACAGCATCAGAGGCAGCTTCAGCGACGCGCTAAGCACAATCTACAGGTATGAACTGGTTTATGTTCGATAATAATTTATCCGTAGCCATTTATTGCATTAAGTCCAATGGAAATCGTGTTCGGTTTCAAATGTCAAAATGGCGTTGTGTTTTGTCAGTTACAAAATAGATTACGATCACCAGTTCATTAGCTATTCAGCTATAGTTAGACTATAGCCCCCAAGGAGCCTTGTTTTAAACCGGTAAATATTTTCCTTCTATCTTGTTGATACCGAAAGTAGAAAGTTATTGACACATTTATTTATAATAAGTATGTATTTACAAAAAAAAAAGTATATAAGTATTCTACTAGTTATCTGGTACCCATAGTACAAGCTTTGCTTAGTTTGGGGCTAGATGGCGTTGTGTATGAAGTCCGCTAATATTTATTTTATTATTTATTTATTTACATTACATACAATGTTTTAAAATCAAATCTAGTATTATTATTATAACAACCCATAGGTTGAAATGGATTGTAGGTACCTAAAACCAAAGAAACGAACCAAGACATGTTGTGTCCACTAGTAATGTAAATAGGGGGTAAGATGTATATATTTACATTTATATTCAAGAAACTTACCCTCGTATTCAAGAACGACACTATGAGAACACGCACCCACAGTGGACGAAATCTTTTTTCATAAACATCACTTTATGTGTTGAGCAGCACTATGGCGCACGCTACCGTGTGCCTTGAGAGCTCAACTTTGGCTAGAGGCACACGACAATGTGCCTCTAGTCACACTATGCAGTGTCGCACAATACATAAAGTGATTTTTATGAAAAAAGATTTCGTCCACTGTGGGTGCGTGTTCTCATAGTGTCGTTCTTGAATACGAGGGTTAAATTGTGTATCTGTAAAGGCACCAACAAGTTTCCAATTTCAAGTTTTGATTTGGATATTGTCTTCATTGTTACAGGAACTGCTACTAGAACATGCGGATTTGTTTTACCATTTCAAGAGCATATCTCCGACTGGAACGATCACCCAAGAGGATATCAAGGAGATAACCGATGTTTTGCAAGATGATTTCAGGTAACATTCAATAACATTAATATCTTACCTGGTAGATATACCTTCACTACTATTATAAAAAGGTAAAGTTTGTGTTTCCGTTTGTAATGGATAAACTAAAAAAACTACTAGACCAATTTAAAAAAAATCTTCAGCTACATTATGAGCATTTTTTATTGTTGTACGTACATGTTTAGTACTTTTAATTATTATTCTTGTTTGAGCCTTCACATTATTCTTACGGCACTGGAGCTCTATATAGCATTGAGGTGTTTGTTGCCTGATTCTAGACAATGGTCGCGAGGAACAGGCGTAGCTTCACCTAGCTCCTAAGACGTTTCAAAGTGTTACTTGTGGTTCTATTGAAATAAAAGATTTTTGAATTTGAATTTGAGTAATTTAGGCTATATTTATTTAAATAAAACTTGATTCTAACGAAAGTTACAATGTTACCTAAGATAATAAAAAACTGTCCGTAATCTTGATTAGAGTATACCCGTGCGAATCCGGGGCGGATAGCTAGCACGTGATATAGACCCGATCAATACAATAGTTATTACAAATTGTGTGTTATTTGTAGATACAAAATGCTCGATCGGATGGAGCAGGACAGAAAACTAATGCTGTTTCAACATCTCGGTTTCGTACATTGTCCGATGCGCGAGCATTGTCCCGCCGCCGCCAACTGTCTCGACGCAAACCTGCCATTGATTCTCAACACAAGAGTGGGGTAAGTTTTACTTATAAAGTTAACAACATTCTATTTAAGTAACACTTTAGTATTCAAAATTGACTATTGAGAATTTAAAATCCCCAAATACGGTAGACTGGTCTGGAGATCTGAGAGGATTCTTAGATCTCCAGACGCTTAGATCCTTTGAAGATGTCTAGTGGAGGAGTACTGCAAAATGTGAGCATGTGCCAAATGTAATGTTTAGACGTGCCTCTGACTACTCCCACTAGACGTCCTCAAAGGATCTAAGCGCCTAAAGATCTGAGAGGATGTCTACCGTACTTGGGGATTACAGTCGTGATCCTATTTATTTTATTTAGGTAAACATGAATGCAAAAATGTATCTATATTTTCAGTTCTTTAACATCTACCGGTGAAACCCAATGTCATGCTGGGCCAGCGGCACCGTGGGCCCTCACCAATGATTCCAGTCAAATTAACGTCATCATCTTGGGCGTAAGTTCATTTTAATACTAGAGTAATGTGCTTTGAAATAAAACGTCGCATGCGAGCCAGCTAGTCAATTAGTAACATACTGAAAAAAATCTTATTTAATTTAATAACTTTGGTATTTATCAAAATATTTTATTTATTACTAGCTGACCCGTGACAGACGTTGTCCCGTTATATTTCAATAATCGAATAGAAAAGACTGAATGTTTTTAGTCTGTGATGTCAGATTTGTTGCACACCAGCGCCATCTGTACAGAAATCATCCCTTTTGCGTTTTTTTATCGTTTTGGGGATGTTTTTCATATTTTAAAGTAGTCTTATTTATTCGGGCAATATATCTACATCTATAGCAAATATCAACTTAATCCGTTTTGTCGTTTAGGCCTGATTGAGGAACAAACATACATACAAACTCACAAACTTTCGCATTTATAATATTATTAGGATGTACAAACTATGATTATATATAAATAAATACTCTTTATAATAGTAGTGAAGATTCGATAAAAAACCGACTAATCTCATGCTTACTGTAGGTTGAAGGAGTGGCCGGTGAATTCGGAAAGCGACTACTAGCAGGATGCGATTCTGAACATCGCATCAACACCGGAGACGGACATTCTTGGCGAGTTGAGCAACAGATCAAAACTGACGACTTTGCACACACTACACCCATTGATGACTTTGCACCCAATGGTATGTAGACTGCTTTGCACTCAATAGATTCTGAGTATATGATAAGTTGATCACAATGGTCGTGTTTGATGATTTTGCACCCAATGGTACGTAAACGACATTGCACCCAATAGTATATAGACTGCTATGCACCAAATAAATAGTATAGAGTAATAGTGTCATGAGTATCGTAATACGTCAGGAAAAACACCTTCATCGATCAGCAGATAAAAACGATTATCTGATGAATAATAAAATTATCAATGCAGAAAAATACACAGGCCGTTTTAAGAATTTATTGTCAAATTGATATCCATGTATCTTCTATAATATAAAAATGAATCGCTGAATGTGTTGCTAAGCTCAAATCTCCAGAGCAACTGAACCGATTTCGCTAATTCTTTTTTTGTTGTATTGGTTATTATCGGGAGAAGGTTCTGGAATAAAAAAAACTTGACAAGATAACGTCTGTCTGGAAAGCTAGTAATATAGTTTTGTTTTATAATGTTTTTTTTTATAATTACGAATAGTATAAATTGAAATAATATGACCTATTAAGTTATTTTTATTTTACAGGTTACTTCTGTGTGTTCCAAGATCAAGAGTCTTTTGAGTACATAAGAAATTGCGCTGAAAAAACCCTTTTAACGAGCCTCGAACAAGAAGATAAATTGCCTTTTCAAGTAAGAATCACAGGTCACATCATTCATATCATCACAATCATTATGTCATGTCTTGATGGATATGTAACATTGTATCAACCTTAAACTTTGACAGCCGTGTTGGCCGAGTAATATTCTATAATATAGTAATATAATATAGTAATAATTAATCTCGACATTCATTTCAAATTTCTGTAAAAGTAAATGTATATATGCCAATATATACACGTGCTCAAAAGAAAACATGGTCAGACGTTAGCATAAGCGGCGATGGCAACCTTATGTGGGCATGTGCCATGTAAATGTTATGTTTGGACGTGCCTGACTACTCTACCTTACATCTTCAAGAATCTGAGCACCAGTAATATTGTCAGAATGTCTTATGTATTTGGAGATTAAAATCGTGAGCTTATTCATTTGGTTGGCATCACAAATAATTTGAGTACAATCAAATGATGATGCAAGAACAAAATTATTGGGATTATGTTTAGGCCTCACAGCTCAGTTGGTAGTAACTCTGCCTTCTGCGCTGTAGGTTGTGGGTTCGATCCTCACCCAGGGCAAACATTTGTGTGATGAACATAGATGTTTGTTCTGTGTCTGGGTGTTAATATGTATAATATGTATGTATTTACAAAAAAAAAAGTATATAAGTATTCTATCAGTTATCTGGTTCCCATAGTACAAGCTTTGCTTAGTTTGGGGCTAGATGGCGCTGTGTGCAAAGTCCGCCAATATTTATTTATTATTTATAATTAAAATGTTTCACAGGGCTTGCCGTTAGTGGTGATGTTTGTGCAAGATGACGGTATGGACAAGAAGGAGCTGGCGAGACTGCAAGAGGAAGGCCAGAATCTTGCTGAAAAGTATGTATAGTGTATACTACTAATTATATATTTAACTAGCTGACCCGTGCCCGCTTCGCTGTGCGTAAGACATTTCTAAGCCCGCTTCGCTGTGCGTAAGACATTTCTAATACCATCGTGGACTTTTTTGTAGACGTTTTTAAGGTGTACAATACTGTAGTACATTATTTTGATATATCTCGTGGGGTTCAGCCAGCATTTGCAATGTAAGCGCAAAAAAATGTGTTTATTTACGATATCACATTAGAAACCTCTAAAATTTTCAGTGTTTCTCTACTATAATATGCATGTATTATACATATAAACCTTCCTCCTGAATCACTCTATCTATTAAAAAAAACCGCATCAAAATCCGTTGTGTAGTTTTAAAGATATAAGCAAACATACATACATACATACGCGGGAAGCGGAAAGCGACTTTGCTTTATACTATGTAGTGATAGCTTCCGCCCTCGACTTCGTTTACGCGGTACCTGGATAAAAAGTAGCCTATTTGCAATTCTAGAGCATAGGCTATGTATATTGCAAGTTTTATCCAAATCCATTTGGTTGTTTAGACGTGATTAACATACAAACATTTTGGACGTGCCTCACTACCCCGTTTAGACATCTTCAAGGATCTGAGCACCTGAAGATCTGAAAGGATACTACTAACTTAACTACTAAGGATGCTACTGATTGGGTATTACAGTCATGATTTTATTTACAATTTTTTGGGTTTTCTTGGGGGGCGTCCATAAATTACGTGAAATGTTTAAGGGGGGGAGGGGGTCGAGCCAAATCTCATCTAATCTTACGTTGGAGAGAGGGGGTCTCGGCAAATATCACACAATTTTAATTCCTATTAAAAAAAAAAAAAAATTATACAATTTTTTCTTTTTACAATAACCATCCAACGCGTTTACATAAGAAAACCACATTTTGTCAAATCTCACGTGTGATTGGGGGATGGTGGAGGGGGTTGAATAAAATCTCAGGGAGGGAGGGACAGAAAATTAAAAAAAAACACCTCACGTAATTTATTGACGCCGCCCCCTTGAGGCACAAACATCCTCTGTCTGTTGTAATAAGTTTATATGTATTCACCGTTATAAATTAAACTTCATATTAAAATATCCATTATTTTTCCACAGCCTTCATTGCTCGTACCTAGAAGCATCAGTTAACGAGCTAGGCACAGAATCGTTCACCGCCGAAGCGGTACAAGAACTGATCAGAGCTAACAGAGAGAAAGCCAGCTACGCGCACTTGTATAGGGACGATGTTATTGTGTGCTTCGATTCTGATATAAGGTAAGTTTGATACAGTTTAAATAGTGCTCAAAATTATAGGTAGTAGGTACTTTTAACTTTTAATTATTATTCTTGTTTGAGCCTTCACCTTGTTCGATTGGCACCACACTGGAGCTCTACATAGCATTAAGGAAAGGATCATAAAAAAAAAGGTAGACCCCAAGCCGTGTTTGTTGCCTGATTCTTCTAGGCTTGGTCGCGTGGAATCGGCGTAGCTTCACCTAGTTCCTAAGACGTTTCAAAGTGATCCTTGTGATTTTATTGAAATAAATGATTTTTGAATTTGAATTTGAATTTGAATACATAAGAAAATGTTTTAAATTGAAATCACTAGGAACATAATCATAAAATTTTGATTAATTGGTATAAAGTTCGTGTTTTTTGTACGTAGTGGTTCCATACAACAAGAAAGATATATCAATACCTATGTACATTACATAGGTATTAATAGAGTGAGTCGCAATTGGAATTACTTTACTTAAAAGAAAACCGGCCAAGTGCGAGTCGGACTCGCGCACGAAGGGTTCCGTACCATTATCTATAAAAAACGGCAAACAACACGTTTTTTTGTATGGGAACCCCACTTAAATATTTATTTTATTCTGTTTTTAGTATTTGCTATATTTGCTATATTGTTATAACGGCAACAGAAATACATAATCGGTGAAAATTTTAAGTGTCTAGCTATCTCGGTTCATGAGATACAGCCTTGTGACAGACAGACGGACAGCAAAGTCTTAGTACTAAAAAAAGTAATATTTATTTAGCAGAAAATTAAGTTACACTAACAAGGATTAGGGGTAGCAGTTGTGATTCAATATTTGTTTTTATACATGACATGATAATATTGTCATATTACTTCATATATCTACGATACATATCGAGTGTTCCTTACCACTCGATGCATATCCAACGATTCAACATTGATATTTTGACAGTTTTGGTGATATTTAGTGAATATGATATTTTTTCTATGCCTTAAAAATTAGGCCTCCGGTAACTGGTCAAGTAATAATAACAGTCCTTTAGATTTTTTGTGGGCAATGTGCCAAATATAATGTTTGGACATGCCTCTAACTACCCCCACTAGACATCTTTAAAGGATCTAAGCGTCTGGAGATCTGAGAGGATGTCTACCGTACTTGGGGATTACAGTCGTGATCCTATTTATTTTTATTTACTTAATTTAAAAGTTACAATGTGCTCACAGGATAATGGTCTGCATGTTTTGCGACGATCCCTATTCCCCCGAACGCGTACTCGGCCCTCTGCTCTCGCACCGAGCCTGCTTTCTTACGGGTGACCGGTCTATTGTCATCGAGACCTTCCTAGGCGACTCCAAGAGGAAAGTCGAGGTATGTTATTCAAAGATCTACTAAACTTTAAGACATGAAATAATGATGATTGACAAAACAGGTATATAAAGCTTGTGTGAATAAAAACTTTTTTTTTGAACCAAATTGGTAACTATAGAATTAAAACTATCGTGGTTGTTAATCATTTTAAATAGAAATACGGCTAATTACCTAATACTAATTACGGCTAATTATTATGATGAAGAGCATCTGAATTGTCTCGAAACGTCAGCAATACAAGGAAAAACGTGGTAATTAGCCGTATTTCTATCAAATTGGTAACGTTTTGGAAAAAGACTTTGACATTATTGAAACGATATGACAGTGCACCGATATGTTAAAAGTGCTCTAAACCAACGAGTATGCATGGGGAATGTGATGAGAGTGAATGAAGCAAAAGAAGTATGTCAGGATCGTAGTAAGTGAAAAGCCGTAGTCTCCACCTACCCCTATAGAAATCAGTTATAACTGTATGTAGTAGTAAGATTAGTGGGGAGGTAGCTTAGAACCAGGAGACGGACATAGGATACTTTTTAACGGGAACGGGAACAGGAACGGGAAATTAACATTATAGCGATACGAAGTTCGCTGGGTTAGCTAGTTGTATATAATATGTAGACATAAAATGTTCTTACATACAAACTCCTAGATTCAAGAAGATCACTTTACGAGCATATCCATTTTTGAGACGAGAAACAATCTCCATCTAAATGCTTTATTTTGTTTTAGGTGATAATTTCTAGCTATCACGGAGCTTCGCAGTTCAGGGAGGAGTTGATACATGGCTTCATTCTCATCTACTCTGCCAAGAGGAAAGCTAGCTTGGCCACTCTCAAGTAAGTTCACTTATGTTGATATGACTACGTATGTGGTTATTAATTTTCACATTGAAATAAAATCTATATATATAAAAGTCAATTGCTGTCGTTAGTCTCGCTAAAACTCGAGAACGGCTGAACGGATTTATCTTATCTTGGTCTTGAAATGTTCGTGGAGGTCTAGGGAAGGTTTAAAAGGTGAGAAAAATTCGAATAATTGCCGGGAAAACCCTAAAAACAGCCCTTTTCTTTTTCCCATATAAACGTTTTCTAAATAAAATTTAGAGTCAATTTGAACAAAATTCGAATAATTGGTTGGACGGGAACGGGAACGGAAACTTAGACAACATTTGTTGATTCTAAAGCGATACGAAGTTCGCGGGGTCAGCTTGTACTTAATAAAAAGCCGATTATTCCACACAAACGTATCATATTATGCTATAAGAACTTGTCGCACATTTATCGAACGTAAGCACTCTGCATCGGTTTGTAAACTTTGGATACAATAAATTAACTTTTTACTTTTACTTACTATTCCAGGGAATATGCTTTTATGTATATGTTATTTATATTCAAAGTTTCATCCAAATCCGTTTGTTTGTTTGAGTGTTATTGAGACACGAAATATATCCAAACCTATCCTCACGTACTTTGGGATTTATAATATTAGTAGGAATAGGATATACAGAAGTAATATATTATTTCCCAATTTCTTTGTTCTCAAAAATAAATAAATAGGATCATGACTGTAATCCACAAGTACGGTAGACATCCTCTCAGATCTCCAGACGCTTAGATCCTTTAAAGATGTCTAGTGGGGGTAGACAGATGCACGTCCAAACATATATTTGGCACATGCCCACATTTTGCAGTAGTTAGCATTCCATACGTGACAGGTTTTACGTGCCTCTGAATATTCATCAAAATCAAATCAAATCAAAATATCGTTTATTCATTGAAATCACTTGGATCATTTAGAATCGTCAAATTTAGTTAAGTTTAATTTAATTAGTTTAATTTGTTCATTGTTTGTGTTTTTTTTAAGTCATCATCATCTACATAAAAGTAAATGTCTACCGTATTTTTTTTTTATATGTATGACCACGCATATCTTTTTACCGGGTGATCCTATTTCGATGTTTTTTTTTCTCTATTTTGTTGAGTATAGTCCCAAGTTGGTAAATTAAATTTATGTAGGATTGACAGTTCCTTCTAAAACTTTAGAAAACGAATGTCGTCCCTTGATTTTGCGATTGGTCGATACGTTTTCGACGTTTTTTAGGGTTCTTACTAAGATTTTTACTAAGACTTATTACTAGATAAGACTGATTACTAAGACTTCGCTGTCCGTCTGTCTGTCACAGGGCTGTATCTCATGAACCGTGATAGCTAGACAGTTGAAATGTTCACAGATTATGTATTTATGTTGCTGCTATAACAACAAATATTAAAGACAGAATAAAATAAATATTAGTGTGGGGCTCCCATACAACAAACGAGTTTTTTTTGCCGTTTTTATAGATAATGGTACGGAACCCTTCGTGCGCGAGTCCGATTCGCACTAACAGTTCTTTAAAAAACGATATCGTCCCTTGACTTTGCGCTTGGTCGATACCGTTTTGGCCGTTTTTTTTTTAAATTATTTTATGTAATTATTTTTTACAGTGCTTTCTCAATGAACATCCCGAACCTGCCGATCCAAATGGTGGCGGTCACCGATGGCGGTGGCTCAGCGGCCACTGCCTTCTTCGGCACAGATGTTGGTCACGCGCTCATCACTGAGGGTAACGCTACGGCTGATAGATTGGCAGCGCATTTCACCACTTACACCTGCAGTGCTGAATCCAAGTGTGAGTACCACCAACAACTACGTAGCTATTATGTTACAGTGGATTAACTACGAGTACTCTAGTGTCTACCCGCGACCTTGGCTATTGTAACATAGTCGAAACATCGGGAAATTAAAGGTGATAAAGATCCGTGTAAAAATCAATGAAATGAAATGCGATGCGCAGGTCGAAGACGGTTAATAAAATTGAATCTTAAACTACAACTTTACTTAACTTTACAATCTGTTTAATTATTTTATTTAAAAAAATATATCAGAATGAATGTTCCTGTGACTATCCTATTCCAATTCATTTTCAAACGAAATTATTCCTTTTAAATATTTAAATACATTGAATTCAATATCCTTGGATTGATTGGTATGTTTCTGTGGCCAAAGATACCAAAGTTACCTCGTGAGTAACAACATACAAACTTCTGTACTTATAATACTAGAGTGTAGTAATTTATGGTCCAAAATAAAATGTACCTTATTGTCCCAAGTTTAAAAATCGTCGGTTTAAAGGTAAAATTCATTAAGTGACATAATTGATTAAATTCATTAAATTCGTGAAACGGTCTCACCAGGGCAATATCTACAAAACAAAGCAGTTACAAAAGCAACCTAATAATCTAAAAACAAAATCAAACTCAATAGGATTGCATTTAAAACTATGAGCAAAATGCAATCTTTTGCAAAAAATAATTATTATCGCTTATAACTCCATACTAGTTTTTCGCATTTAATGAATTTTACTTCTAAACCGACGAAATATTTTTTTTTTTTTTTTTTTTTATTGTTAGTGTACATTAATATAAATAGTGTACTCTAATAATACTACAATCTAGCCATAAGGCAGGCTAATGAGTAGTTTCACTTTGACCTAAATTGCTATGATATTGTTATTAAACTAAGAATGTGTCCACTAACACTTTTCTTACTGTCTCTAATTAAGGGGAAGACACTTTGTTTTTGTGTTCTATAAACGTAGTACTAACTTACTCTTACACTACACAAAACTGATTGTATGATACACTACATTACACTAGCTCAAAAGGTTTCGTTCTTTTGAGCCTTCTTACTTGGTCTGTGTTGTCGAGAAGCTGGATTGCCTCGACGTTTACATGGCGATGAAGTCTTTGTTCGTGAGCTTCTGCATAATATTGAATGACTTTAGCGACGAAATCTATATTAAGGTCCCGGTGGAGATCGTCATTTCTTATGTACCAGGGTGCATTCACTATTCCCCTGAGTACCTTGTTTTGGAATCTTTGGATTATTTGTATATTGCTCTTTTTGGTACAGCCCCAAAGCTGTATACCATAGGTCCATACTGGCATAAGGCTACGAAATATGACTTTAATTTTCAGCTGCATTTTATACACCATTCTTCAAAGAAGTGTGGGAGCGTAAAGGAGAGATTGAACGCGCGTTTCGTTTGGATGCCCCTCACAATCTGCCAGACGTGGCTTCAGCCAGGCCTGCCCCGCCGCCCAGGAATCATTCCTACCATCTGAATCACATGTAAGTTTTTTTAAAAGCTTTCATTTAACTTGCAATGTATGTTTGTTAAGGTGGATGATCTGATCTGATGATGGAGTCAGGAGCTGTTCAACGGAACTCCTCAGTGAATAGTCTGATTAGGATAAAACTTTGCATACTTATCAATCTGCAATGACAATATAAATGTTTGGTATTAGCGAGCTGGTCTGGTGATGGAGCTCGAAGGTAGCCATAGGAACTGTCTAACTACACAACATTACCTCGTCATGTTTGGGCTTGTTGGATTTGTTTTGACGAGTACTAGAGCCCTAGAATTTATAAAAGCTTAATTAAAAAAAAAATGGTGAATTAAAAATAGAAAAACGATCAAAATGGACAATTATTAGGTAAAATAGGTATTTTCTGGTTCCCTGATCCCTGACATGACAGTTTACTAGGGTTTACAAAATTATAATTAATTATATTTTTTTACGGGGTATTTTGTAACACGTGTATTTAGATTCAATGGACATTAATATACAACTTAGAAAAGTAGCTCGCCGTTTTCAATAGGCTTTGAATTGTCGTTTAAAATGTTAATCTATCTTCAGGCGGGAACACAAACTGACGAACTCGCTGGACCTGCTGATCGGCCCCGACTCCCGCGCCGATATCGACTCCGAATACAGCGACACAATGAACAACTCCAAGAACAGAAGCTTCCTCAAAGGTACCACAACCAGACAAGCTGAGGGCGCGTTGATTGACCAATCACAGGGTAGAAATTTATGGGTCAACTATTTCGAGCACTGTGATTGGTCAATTCACGATACGCTCCACTCCGCCCAGCTCCGCGTCAGTGGAAACGCACCCTAAACCTATTAAAAAAAACACAATTGTAATTTCCAAGCACGGTAGTCATAATCTGACATCTCCAGGCGTTCAGACCAATAAAGACACAAGCTAACCCGGCGAACTTCGTATCGCTTTAGAATTAACAAATGTTGTGTTAATTTCCCGTTCCCGTTATAAAAAGTCCGTCTCCTGGTTCTAAGCTACTCCTCACCAATTTTCAGCCAAATCAATCGGTTCAGCCGTTCTGGAGTTATAAATAAATATAAATAGTATAACTAACACGACTTTCTTTTCTATATATAGATCTAAGGCAGATAGTTACACGTATAACATTTGGCATATACCTTGTGGATTTACCAAGCGAAACCGCGGGCGCAATCTCAATTTAAATTAGGATTAGACTTACAGATAAGTCTATCTTGCTTGAAGATTAGTCATAGGTCCATTCCTTACTTTGATGTTTCCAAAATTATGTAAAGCTAAAGCACAACAAATGAAGTCGTTGACTGTGTATCACTCTTACTTTGTATGTAACAAATCCTATAACATTATAATAAAAAGTTATATGTAGTTATATTATGTAGATAAGCTTATAAGTTTGTCGTTAAATCACGCAATATAGGTTTGATATGCTATATACTCGTAAATACACAGCTTTATATACATCCTAAGTACTACGAATGTCAATAGTTGACAATAGAATAAACATATTTGTTTATTTGCAGGTTTTAGCGTATACCCCCCTCCTAGTACACCCCCCGAACCGGCACCCCCCGACCACAGAATGCATGATTTGTCACGTAAGTTGTATTTATTGTACTTGCTTTGTGTCTCAATTTTACCTATATTCCGTTCTGAATATCAATTAATTTAATAGTTTATCTAATGATAGCAAATAAGTTACAGGCCACAAAAATATTAATTACATAAATTTATATTTTATATTCAATTTTAGTAATATCTTAAAAATATATCATTATTAATTAATAACATAAAATTAAATAATTAGGTACATTTTAAAGTCATGAATTCATGAATGTCATATATAAATTGAGCTATCAGACACTTCTTCAAGTTAAACTTGAACTTAATATCATAAACCAGGATTATTAGCAATCATCATTGATAGATAACTAATGAAACCGGTTACTTCTTTTGTGTTTAACCGAACGTTACCGAAATAGGAACCGAAATCATTCAGTTTTGTAAACGAAACTATCGTTATACGAACAGCAGATTTATTCCCTAAAATCTATCTCCGTTTTTCGATTTTCATTTCCATATTTTCGAATTAAAAGAATTCCACGTTCATAGTAACTATTGTAGAATCATTCAATCTATTCTAAGATTCTATATTTACTATGAAAGTATTCTCTAAATTCGATCGAAGTTCATGGCTATGGTAATGAAAATCGGAAAATCAAGATAGTTTTTGACTGAATAAGCATGCCGAATCTAATATCCCTGGGGCCTTACCACAAGCTCTTCAAGTAATATTCTATGAACGTTTTACTAGTTCATAGAGCGTTGTCACGAGTCAGTAGTACAGTTTTGATATTACTTTAAGAGCTTGTAAGGCCCCTGGTTTGAATTGTTGTGTGTATCTCAAACTGTATTTTTCAAAGCAATGTGTTGTAACGCAGCTGATCTCAACTGTTCGGAGGATTCGCTGAGTACGCACGAGTCAGGTGAATGCATGAACGCGATTTTGTGTCTTATTATCTTTATGTGGAGGGTTCAGTTTTGTTTGTAGATAGATATTTATTTTGTCATATTGTTCTCAATAGGGGATTGCATGAACGCGATTGGTAAATTTGTATCGTCATTTTATAGAAATGTTTTTTGTTTGGTATTCTTGTGTTGTCCAGGTTTTTGCATGGCAGATATGTTTCTTATATCCACTGTGTAAGGTTCAGTTTTGTTTGTAGATAGATATTTGTATCACACTGATTTGGTTTTTGTTGTGTATTTTTAGAAAATATATTATTTGGGTAGATCGTTCAATTTTTTTTCAGTATATTGTTGCATGAACTCGTCGTAGATAATTTTGTTTGTTGATAGAAATTTCTGAGTTCGTGAATACTATTGAAAAAGTAAAAAAAACTTGCCACTTTATTGCATGTGCCATGAAATTTCTTATTTACTTTGTAGAACACAAACTATGATTTTTTTGATTTGAAATTTAAACTTTTTGAAATGATGGCGTTATTTGTCATGGACATAAATCCTAATGATCTTGTTCATAAAATAACTGTCATACCGCTTTATACATAGTGTATTAAGACTATCACTGAAACACAACAACGGAAAACGCAAATCCTTTTTATTTTAGAATTTATATAATAGTGGGCTATAGATGAGGCAAATAAACTCAAGTCTAAGTGGACTTTATGGATTTGGGAAATTACCAAATCAAGATATTGAAAAATATATCATTTCAGTTTATATTTTTTTCGGTTCTAAATGACCAAGATGCGTTGTCGGTAAACCCAGTTTCAGATTTCGAAAGCAGTGTGTAATATAATAATCATGGCGACGAAAAGAGATATCAATAGGTTTATCAGTCGTTATATCTACCGGAGGTTTAGTCGACTGATATGAACATCATCATTTTCTTTGAATTTTCTCACTTATTCTGGGAATGATATGAACAAGGCTTATAATGTTTTAGATGGAGGAGGTCTATGGCCATCGACCGGTTACGGCCACCGTGCGTTCACAACTGGCCGCACGCGACCGCAGCCGCCACATCCGCCTCACCGACTGACACACTCGCAGACCCTCAAGGTCAATAATATGGTAAGTATCATTGCCTTTATCCCACTTAAGACGCTGCCAGTCGACGATTATTTTTGTTCGAAACGAAAAAAGAAATACTTGTGAACAAGCCACATCTCCTATTTTATAATGTATAGTATATGTGAATAAAGATGTACCCATATTTAATCACTTCGATAAATAATCCTACCGACCGCTGCAATGATGACAAACACACGTCCGCGCGTGGTCCGCCTTAGCTTTTCGAATAAATTAATGATATAAATTATGTATAATTACTTATCAAAAATCAATTCTAATAGAAATCTAGATCTACATATTACCTATCTTTAACAATAAATCACAAGTTGATTTTAATAGTAGGTATATAAAATATTTCGATCATAAATTCTAAAACGTATCATTTTGAAATAATATTTTTATCGTGAAAAGTTTCTGCTATTATGTTTTCAGCTTAATAGAAATCTAGGTAGGAACCTGAAGTAATATACTTATAAAAATAGGAGATGTGGCTTGTTCAGAAGTATTACTTTTTTCGTTCCGAAAAAGAGCAATCGTCGACTGGCAGCCCCTTAAGTGGCTCAACGTGTACTCTTTTTCCATTTCTCTCTATCGGCCGTCTTACTCACTTTGTTATCACTGCATCTTTTTATACATATAAAACCTGAAAATAGTTAGTTTCATTGGTTTTTTTTTGTATAGATAGAGTTCAGTTAAAAAATACTTGTCAAAGTAAAAAAAAAGGTTTTTGAATCGTCAGCGATGAGTTGTTTTTCCAATACTTTCTATACTCACTATCTTATCACTACATCTTTCTTAAAACCTGAAAATAGTAAGTTTAATTCGAAAAAAAAATAGAACAATTTAACCTACTTAAATGAAATTGTTATTATGCTCCTGAAGCTTCGTCCGGAGTATTCATCTTCTATCCGGACGAAATTAAGGAGCATAATAGTTTAATTGGAAAAAAAAACATTTTTTTTGGTATAGATAGAGTTCCGTTAAAAAATATTTGTCAAAGTAAAAAAAAAAATGTTTTTGAATCGTCAACGATGAGTTATGTTTATGCGTTTGCAGCAACCTGGCAAATTGGACATGAATAACTACACGATGGTCAGCGATGCATTGCAGCATATCACAATAGGACCTGCGCCCGCGCATCCCACTCGAGAGAGAAAGGTAAACTAACTTAGAACTTACATACTTAGCAATTACATATACATCTCTCTCATCTTAAGCAGAAACTGAGATACTGTATTTTTAACAAGCAGACAATTGTTATAAATGCGAATAATAAATATTGGCGGACTTTACACACAGCGCCATCTAGCCCCAAACTAAGCAAAGCTTGTATGAGAACCAGGTAACTGATAGAATACTTATATACTTTTTTTGTAAATACATACTTATTATACATTTTAACACCCAGACACAGAACAAACATCTATGTTCATCACACAAATGTTTGCCCTGGGTGGGGATCGAACCCAAAACCTACAGCGCAGAAGGCCAGAGTTACTACCAACTGAGCTGTGAGGCCAGTCAATGTTTGTATATTTTTATAATTCTTACCTATATTATATATCTTACATTACTTTATTTCTTTCTACAGTCGCAAAGATCAGGATGGTCGCATTCTGGCAGCCAGCCGACCGGCCACCACCACCATCCGTCTGGTGTCAGCTCGGAGACGGAATTAGACGCGCAATACGCCCAAGTGAGTGACTACAGACAACTGTACATACCTCGTGACTACCCCATCATTATCTTCCTGCCCTTATCCTTAAGGGGCTCCCAGTCGCTGATTGCTCTTTTTCGAAACGAAAAAAGAAATACTTCTGAACAAGCTACATCTCCTATTTTTATAAGTATATTACTTCAGGTTCCTACCTACATTTATATTAAGCTGAAAACATAATAGCAGAAACTTTTCACGATAAAGATATTATTTCAAAATGATACGTTTTAGAATTTATGATCGAAATATTTTATATACTTACTATTAAAATTAACTTGTGATTTATTGTTAAAGATAGGTAATATGTAGATCTAGATTTCTATTAGAATAGATTTTTGATAAGTAATTATACATAATTTATATCATTAATTTATTCGAAAAGCAAAGGCGGACCACGTGCCGACGTGTGTTTGTCGTCATTGCAGCGGTCGGTAGGATTATTTATCGAAGTGATTAAAGATGGGTACATCTTTATTCACATATACTATACATTATAAAATAGGAGATGTGGCTTGTTCACAAGTATTTATTTTTTCGCTTCGAACAAAAACAATCGTCGACTGGGAGTGCCTTAAGTGGGGTCGGTACAACATCATATTTTTCTTCCATTTTCCTTTATCAGCCGTCATCACATCAACCACTCCTTTCTTACCTCAAAATTTGCATCTCCGCCGCATGCACTCCTCTTACCTCTAATCTCTGATACCTCCGACTATCCCATGGTGGTATAATTGTTCAATCATTACTATAATAGACAAGCTGACCCGGCGAACTACGTATCGCAATTGACAAAATGTTGTTTGAAGTTCCCGTTCCCGTTCTTAGGAACACACCTACATTGCTTAGACAATAGTGAACTTTATACAATAGCAATAAAGCTCAAATTGACTCTACGTTTTAGTTAGAAAACTTTTGTATGGGGAAAAGAAAAGGGCTGTTTTTAGGGGTTTTCCGGCAGTTATTCGATTTTTTCTTACCTTTTAAACCTTCCCTAGACTTCCACGAACATTTCAAGACCAAGATAAGATAAATCCGAACAGCAATTGATTTTTTTATAGAAGAGAGAATATAATAGAAGGTTAATTTTATTTCGCAGATCAAAGAAACCAACGAATACATGGAGGCGCCATCTATGCAGCGATTGAGGAGACACAGAAGGCATGAAAAAACCGCATTGCATCAGCCATGTAAGTTCAGCTGATTTAAGTAAGGAGT
This sequence comes from Hydriomena furcata, assembly GCA_912999785.1. Lineage (NCBI taxonomy): Eukaryota > Metazoa > Arthropoda > Insecta > Lepidoptera > Geometridae > Hydriomena > Hydriomena furcata. Next base: position 3,321,167 of record OU538843.1, read on the forward strand.
AGGCAGAGTAATTTCAAATAGATTTTTCTTTGTGTTAGTTTGTATAGAGCTGTGAAAGAGAAAGAGAAAAAAAATATTGTCAATTTATTTTCTATATTACAAAATTGTCTTCATGGATTTATTTATTTATTTATTTATTTTATTTTAGAATTTTAGGAAAACTTACAGCTAGACACAAGAATAAATCAAATTACAATAGATACATGCAGAGTGCATGTACGCTTAAGGCCAATTAAAAGTTTCCAATTAAAAAATCAAATTTTAGGTGGGTTGTTTTGTTATAGTTAGTAAGAGAGTAAAAAAGGTTATTATCAATGTCTACCCCATGTTCATCTTAGCCTACATATGGTTTATGAGATGACGTGGGTTTTTCCATACAAACGCTTTCGTCTATTTCCACCTTTGAAAATGGCACTAGACCAATTACATTTCTGTCTCACTTATTCTATTTTTCTATGCAATTATGGTGTTAATGCAATTTTTAAAACGTGTTTATTGTGTCTAGCTTTCTCTGAAACGGACAGTTCTGGTTCGAGTGAAGCTTCCGGCGGTCAACGAACTCACGCAAGACGTCGTCACAACGCCCATCACGCGCCTAGACATTACAAGAAGAGGTAATACCCCTTTTCAGGGTTTGAGTGTTGGGGTACAAGGTACTATTATGGCCAACGCACATTGGCTGACGGGACGGCACAGGAGTTAAAATTAATCAATTGAGTATGAAAGTAATGCAATAGAAATAAAGTATATTATATCAAATTCAAATTCAAAAATCATTTATTTCAATAAAATCACAAGGATCACTTTGAAACGTGTTATGAACTAGGTGAAGCTACGCCGATTCCACGCTACCAAGCCTAGAAGAATCAGGCAACAAACACGGCTTGGGGTCTACCTTTTTTTTAATGATCCTTTTCTTAAAGCTATGTAGAGCTCCAGTGTGATGCCAATCGAACAAGGTGAAGGCTCAAACAAGAATAATAATTAAAAGTACTACTCATATTTTAATGCTCAATCATCTCAAACACTGCGCTGCGATGCTCCGAGGCCGATCACCGAGCATTGAAATATATACCTTATTACTACATAGTATAAAGCAAAGTCGCTTTCCGCTTCCCGCGTCTGTATGTCTGTATGTATGTTTGCTTATATCTTTAAAACTACACAACGGATTTTGCTGCGATTTTTTTTAATAAACAGAGTGATTCAAGAGGAAGGTTTATATGTATAATACATACATGTCTGAAAACCAGCGCTGCTGCATAGACATGACACGATAGTGTTCGTGTTTATGTGGCGGCTTATATGCTGAGACTGCACCCTTTTGGCCCACGCAGCACAGTAGACTCCTTCCTATTTTTTTTTGTTTTACCTTAGTTATTTTTTGTTTTGGATGTTTTTGGTATTCTTTTTATATATTGTATCCCTCTGTCTTCTGTGTGTGTTTGTGTCAAATAAATAATTTCATTTCATTTCATTTCATTTATATGCATAATATAGTAGAGAAACACTGATAGTTTTAGAGGTTTCTAATGTGATGTCGTAAATAAACACATTTTTTTGCGCTTACATTGCAAATGCTGGCTGAACCCCACGAGATATATCAAAATAATGTACTACAGTATTGTACACCTTAAAAACGTCTACAAAAAAGTCAACGATGGTATTTGAAATGTCTTACGCACAGCGAAGCGGGCACGGGTCAGCTAGTATTAACTATTTTAAATTATCTGCTGTCCCGTCCGCCAATGTGCGCAGGCCCTTCGTTCTGATACTCACAACACAAATAATTCTAGTGTGGGGTGGGTTATTGATCCGAGCGAAGCATTGGGCGGAAGCTAGTTATTTAGTATTTGTCTTGACCTAGCATAAAGTACTTCGATCATGGCTGACCGGTCCTCGGTCGTGAGTATGTTTCACAACACAAAACGGCGAAGGTTTCGCAGTCAACGTTCCAGTTACGAAAAGATTTACAAGTAAACAATCATTCAAACTTTCACATTTATAATATTAGTGTATTTACTTGAACTTAAGAAAGGGTATTACTGATAAAATGATGTATTCGTTTTGTTACAGATCATTAGGGAACCTAGTAGCGGTACAGAGTCCGAGAGTGCCCAAACTAGGCATGTTCGTGGGACCCCCTGAACTACCAACTGGTTATCGGGCTAGGACACAGGAGGACAAAGGTAAGTCAATGAATATCAACACCATTCAGAATAAAGATAATTATATAACTTGATCTTGAATGATACGACTCGAAATACACTTTAAAAGTTTAGTACAGTACGATGATTCAAGTTATCCGATATTTAATTTAGAGATACAACATTCCCTGCGCTCGTTAGTGACTGACGAATCGCGGAAAAACTGGACATTGTTGGAATATTCGGACTTATTCGAAAACACGTAACCTAAATCGTATCACTTTAATCGTAGTCGTAGTCCAACAATATTTATTTATTTTATTTATAGGCTACGCGTCGTGTTTAGACCCGACATGGCACTAACAGTATAAAATAAAACCGGCCAAGTGCTAGTCGGGCTCGCGAACGAAGGGTTCCGTACCATTATCATTAAAAAAACTACATTATTTTATTCCGTGTTTAGTATTTGTTGTTATAGCAGTAATAGAAATACACCATCTTGGAAAATTTCAACTGTCTAGCTATTACGGTTCATGAGATACAGCCCCGTGACAGACAGACGGACAGCGAAGTCTTAGTAATAGGGTCCCGTTTTTATACCCTTTGGGTACGGAACCCTAAAAATGCCCTATAATAGCATTCAAAGATCAGTGAAATATTTTTTAGAATCTGATCTGTAGTTCCGTAGGTTACCTCCTATATTCAAACTCACAGAATTACAAACAAACTTAACCATATTTTGTTGCCAATGTTAATTTTTTTCCAGCTGCAAGTGAGTCGAGTGAAGGCAGCTCGGACGGTGAGAGCAGAAGGCCGAGACCTTTACCGCCGCCTCCGCTCCACGAACCAACACACAAGGTAATTACTTTTAATATTAGTAAGAGAAAGAGCTGTATAATAACAAGCTAACCCGGCGAACTTAGTGTCGCTTTAGAATTTACAAATGTTGTGTTAAGTTCTTGTTCCCGTTCCCGTTAAAAAGTATCCTATGTCCGTCTCCTGGTTTTCAGCCAAATCGGTTCAGCTGTTCTTGAGTTATGAATAGTGTAACTAACACGACTTTCTTTTATATATATACATATATATATATATATATTAATAATATATGTTTTCTTTCAGATTCTAGCAGCTGAATATCCGTCGTCCACGCAAGACAACTCATCATCCAGCGCAGCCGACTCGCGACGGAGACACCATCCGTTTAGCAAACACGACCGCAGGCACAATAAGGTATGTACATTTACAGTTAAATATAATGTTTGGACGTGCCTCTACCGTACTTGGGATTACGGTCGTGATCCTATTTAATTTTAGATGTACGTTTCTAAATTTAATAATTCGTAAATTTTATCGCACCTATCAAAATTCATCACGCAAATTTGGACATATAAGCCAAATTAGAAAAGCTTAAGACGAGTAATCAATGTTTTTGATAAATGCAGAATCGTTTTTTCTCAATAACCGCAAAACATACCGTTTTGTTTTTTATGACAAAGATAATATAAGGATTTAATCTAGATAAATTAAAAACAGAATCACGATTGATGAAACTTTTCTCGATAGATTTATTATCCAAAGTTGGTTCTTCAAAAACACTAGTTTCGTTAGTAGTAGGTCATGCTAGCTAGATAAATTAAAGACAATTAAAAAAAAATATGGTTTTCAATATAATGCAGTTTTGTCACTTATTCCGTCTTATCCGGGTAGATTCAGCCCGTACAAAACGTCAAAATTTTCACCTTAAAATGCTTGTTTCATTTTAGGAATTCACGAAGAGCAAAGACAAGAAAAACGCACAGAATACAAACACTCCGCCCGCTGTCAATTGGGGACCTCAGGTATTTATTTTTTGGCTTTTTCGATCGATAGCTTAATATCGATGAACGATAGGTGGAAAATGTATAGGACCTTAGTTGTAGATCGTAATAAAGCAACAATTTTCGTATCTTAACGGAGAAACGAGTTATTGTAAAAAAAGCTGAATTTAACCCGTATTTCAAGATGGCGGAAAATGCACAGGAAACCTTGGTCCACAATTTGAAGTTCAAATTATCTAGGCCCCATGTAATATCCAAAATTTTGCTTTCTCGGTTCACGTGCATTTCAAAATGCCTTCACAGGCAGAGTACATTGGTGTCATATTAATAAATTAACATCTTCTGTACATGTATTTAAAGCAATAAAGAAACTTTGACTTGACTTTGAATGTATATATTACTAGCCGACCCGTGACAAATGTTGTTCTGTCAATTTTTTTTGTAATAATCACATACGAAAAAGCTATTTCAAGCAGCTTCCAATTTTTTCCCTACAAACCTTGTATTGATCAAATAAATTACGAGTTTTGGCAGAATGCGTATCATTCATTAGTCAAAACTGCGTTGCTATGACTACTAAATGTTTTTAGTCTGTGATGTCAGATTTGTTGCACACTAACGCCATCTATATATATATCATCACTATACCAAAATCATCCTTTTGCGTTTTTTTATCATTTAGGGGTTGTTTTTAGATTATAAGTTCCCCCTTTATTTATTCTGTTTTTTATCTACATACTACAGCAAATTTCATCTTAATAGGTTTTGTCGTTTACTTTTGATTAGGGAACAAACATAGTAGCCTTATCACAAACTGTAGCATTTATAATATTATTAGGAAATGACTATAATAGATTAAATCGGTCGCAGGGAGCACACGGTGTACCGTTATTCGTTGAGAAATGCGTCGAGTTCATCGAGCGAGAAGGGTTGGCGTCGGAAGGGCTCTACCGAGTGCCAGGGAACAGGGCGCATGTGGAAATGCTCTTCAGCAAGTTCAATGAAGGTAATTTCTTTATAATTCAATCACTTGACTATAGTCTTTTGGAAAAGAACTTATCTTCTGTCAAAAGACGCATACGCTTCACTTTCACTACAAATTTCAAAATACTAACATATGCTACAATAACTGACTGTGCCTAATGTAATCTTTGGATGTGCCATTGACTACTCTCCTTAGACATATTCCAGGATCTAAGCGCCTTGAGATCTGAAAGGATATCTACCGTATTTAGGGATCCTATTTCATTTCATTTGATACAGCGCCATCTAGCCTCAAATAACTGACACTTGGGCATGTACCAAATATAATGTTTAGACGTGACTCTGACTACCCCCTCTAGAAGTCTTCAAAGGATCTAAGCGCTTGGAGATCTGAGAGGATGTCTACCGTACTTGGGGATTACAATCGTGATCCTATTATTAATTATTGACGTGCATCTGAATACATTGCATCTTTAGACATTTTCCAGAATTTGAACATCTTGAGGTCCGAGAGAATATCTACCGTACGTAGGGATTACATTCTATTTATTTATTTTTTAATATTTTCAGATCCTAACTTAGATTTCTACGCGCTAGACATACCCGTGAATGCTGTAGCGACGGCACTGAAAGACTTCTTCTCGAAGAAGCTGCCACCGCTGCTGGATGAGGATAGCATGGCTAAGTTGGAGGATATTGCCAGTATGTAAAACCTACTTTCTATTAGAGGTGGTGCGTATTTACTCGACCAGGCATAAAAAAATACGTACCAGGTATGACGTCACAGTTTGAACGCGTATTTTTGTACTCTAAAGTATTTTTGTACTTAAGTATGTTTACGCCTGGGGGGAAGGGGCAGGGGGGGGGAGAGTGTACGAGTTAGTTGGGCTGAAACCAAGTACTTCATTAAACAGTATTTTAAACCTGGTTTATCAACCAGCAATTTGAAGGAGGTGGTATTTATTAGACCTGGTACGTCAAAACAAGTACGACCCACCTTTACTTTCTATTAATAATATTTTTTTGAGCTATACCTGTCAGTACTAGGTAGGACGCTTGATAAATAAAACGAACCTTGGTCTATGTAGGTAGCTATATTTGCAAAAATATTATTTTCCCTAGATCTCAGGCTAAAGTGCAACGTTAGCGCGATTCAGGAACGGAACACTTTTTGCAGTGACATCTAGTTGTAAAATCGGAACTACATAATATAAGTGAGAGCTTTAAACAAATATTAAACCTATTATTCGCCGATCTGCCGTTGATCGCGGTCGCTGGCTATGCTCATGATGAAGAGCATCTTAATCATCTCGAAACGTCAGCAATACAAGATAGCCGTATTTATTGTTAAAGTATTAAACCTACTATGACATTATAAATACGAAAGTTTGTCAGGATGTTTGTATTTTTGAGCCTCAATTACTCCCAAGCGGATTTGGATGAAACTTGGTATATATATAGCCTATATCCTGGCATAGCATATAGTAGGCTTTACTTTACCAAGTACCAAGTATTTTACCAAGTACTACGCGTAAAAATATATTTATTTACTGTGAATATGGTCATCACATTACAGAAACTAGGTAAAGGGAAATGCCTAACCCCCGCCCGTAGGAATGACACTGAGAACACGCACCCACAGTGGACGAAATCTTTTTTCATAAACATCACTTTATGTGTTGTGCGACACTGCATAGTGTGACTAGAGGCACATTGTCGTGTGCCTCTAGCCAAAGTTGAGCTCTAAAGGCACACGGTAGTGTGCGCCATAGTGCCGCTCAACACATAAAGTGATGTTTATGAAAAAAGATTTCGTCCACTGTGGGTGCGTGTTCTCATAGTGTCGTTCCTGAATACGGTGGTAAGTTGGATTGATTGTGGTAAAATCACGACATAACGGCTTGATCGATTTGGATGTTATTTGAAATAAACATTCGTGTACCGCGCGAGCGATGTCCTTGGCGGAGGCAAGTCTTCGCAATAACTGTGATAAATACTTGGCCAGACGAGTCGCTCCACAAACTCGACAGCTACAAAAAGCAGTGCTTTATATGTGTTCCAGCAATGCGAGGCTGCATAGCCGGTGGGGTTGAGCTGAAGGACCGCAGCGTGCGAGTGTTGGCGCTGCGGTCTCTCCTCAACACTGCACTGACGCCGCTAGCTAGAACCACGCTGGACTACTTGATGGATCACTTCGCAAGGTAATTAAAACCTGTCTGTTTTCTTTATTTTTTAGGGTTCAGTACCTCAAAAGAGAAAAAAAACTTGAGAGGTGTCAAGGGACACCCGGATGGAACGAAGTTCTCACAAAATAACGTGGGACAAGGGAAGGGGAATCAACTTGACTTCGACTTCGACTTCGACTTCGATCTCGACCTCGACCTCGACCTCGACCTCGACACAATTAATAGATATATATATTAATAGATATACTATAGCAAAAAAGTGTCGTGACAACTTTTCGTGACAACTTTTCGTAAGAATTTTTTCCGTCTAGCCCCCTTTCACAACGCGCGTTAGGGAACTTCGTTCCAAAAGAACCCTCATAGGATCACTCTAGTATCTTTGCATCACCCCCCTGTTTAATTTTGAACTTGATTTAAATTTTTATATATTTTTGAAAGTTACTTATTATAACGTTGTTAGCTGTGTGAACTAGACTGGCCACACAGCTTAGATAGATAGATAGATAGATAGGTGGTTCCCATAGTACAAGCTTTGCTTAGTTTGGGGCTAGATGGTGTTGTGTGTAAAGTCCGCCAATATTTGTTTATTTATTTAATTATTATTTAACTACGAAACCCTACATTGTGACACAACACGCACTTGACCGGTTTTTTGTATATTATTTTTTAAAATCTCGAACGATTCCGATTGTATCAAAGTCAAAAGTTATTTATTTCAATATAATCAAAAGGATCACTTTGAAACGTCTTAGGAGCTAGATGGAGCTACGCCTGTTCCTCGCGACGAAGCCTAGTTCGTTTTTAGTCAACATGATTATTATTTAACTCGCAAACCTTAGATTAACAAACGAATTCTCCCTTCCAGAGTCGCAGACAACTCGAAACTGAACTCAATGGACTCGAAGAACCTGGCGATCTGCTGGTGGCCAACCCTGCTGCCAGTGTCGTTCTCCGACATGGGTCGCTTCGAGATGACCCGTCCTTACTTGGAGGACATCGTGCAGACCATGATCGACCAGCACCCGTTCCTGTTCCGAGGCCGCGAAGCGTTTGTCATGGTGTGAGAACACGACCCAGGTGAGTAGTTTTTTACAAGATTTTATTTTATTTATCTTGTTAGTTAGTATGTGTGGGTAAAATCTTACAATAGGGCTAATCTATGTAAATTATGCCTTCATAAAGCGTTATGGAGTAAAATAACTTGAAATTAAACAATGATTTATTGAAAAAACCCATAATTAAAATTGACTATTTTTAACGCCAGTCACGTGACATAAAACGTTCAGGATTGGTCGAATCGACGATGACGTAACATGCTTGTCAATATGTCATCGCCTGCCTTTAAAAACTTGACGTTTGTTTATTTGTTGACAAGCATGTGACGTCACTGAAACTAGTGCGACGCCATTTGCATAATGAAGCGTTGTTGCGGGTTATTTAAATTGTCAATATTTAATTTACATTTTTAGGGCCAATACTTAACAGAATTGAAAATAATATTTTTTTATGGGTTCCAAAGTCACTACTGAATAATCTAGAATGATTTTTAAAATCTTGTCAAATAGCCCATTGTCGCACACCTGTCGCAATTATCCTGCTGATAGGTACTCAGATTGTCCAACTAAAAGTGCATTATATATTTTCAGGCCCAACAATGCAGGTCGCATTCGTGTTGGACGGCGTGTGACGTCATCGGTGCGATGACGTCACCCAGTGAATGAACTGTGCGCGGAATGACCGCTTTATACCAGTGAGGTTTTAGTGTAGATTGGCTAATGTGTGTGCCGCGCGATTCCGAACCTTAATGCTATAGGGATAAGGTGCCACTATATGGAGGTCGGAATCGGTCTCGGAGTTTTACGATCGCTCCGTAAGTTTTAGTCGATTCAGCTTCGAATATCAGCGCTACGTTTTTTTATAGTGAACTTTTTATTGATGTGAAATGTTTATTACATTAAAAACTAAATGATGTTGATGATGATGTTTGGGGAGCTGGGTCGATCACAAGTTGAATTATATAGATATTCTTATGGAGATTCACGGCACAGCCTTAGCAAAATGGTATCAACTAAGGCAAGAGGTCGCGCCGTGTGAAGCTATAACGATATTATTGGTAAATCTCATTAAGTCGTTACACTTCTACCGGTAAGCTGTTGTTGTTCTAAAGTAGTTTTTTATTATAAAAGTCAATGCAGATCTAGCGTCGAACTCGAGCAGTTTTCAACTTATTTATATTTAAATAAAGTTTAAAATTCAACACATGCTGTGTGTTGGCACTGGTGATAATTCTGTTGTCTAAAATTTTATAAAATATGACCGTTTCTATTCTTATCACGATTCTAAATGACCACAGAGTGACGTTTCTAAAACTTGATATTTTAAAATTTTGATTTGTATATTTTATACATAAGTGTCGTATTAGTCAATACAATGATAACTAAATAATAGGTTGATGTTTCAAAATCAAATTACAAAAACCTTAAATTTAGTCAAAAATATCCTAAGTTTTAGAACTGTCACTTTGAGGTTACGATAATTTGGACTTTAACGTAAATGGAGTTTTACTTCATTTTAGTCATATTGTATTAACAACAGAAATATTAAGCGGAATGCTCGAAATGTTCGCCGCTCGGTCTGCGCTGGCCCAAAATATCGGGTAGGTTCCATTTGTTCTAGAACAAGACGTAATAGAACATAAAGTTTTCCCCAATATGTACTATAGAACAGTTTTGTTATATGACGCCTCGGAAATAAGCTTGTATGTAGTTCTATGGTACAGATTAGGAATAAACTGACATTTTGTTCTATGGAACAAATGGGACCTACCCCAAAATATCTGCGAAGAATCACAGTTATTTTTTCGAGCGTTTTCATATCATAATGCTTAGGTACGCGATTAATGTCGCTTGCATCGATGTTGGCTTTTTAATTTACAAGATGTTTGTAGTGAAAAAAAGGTTTTTTACGTGTAAAATTACTGAAAATGCAGTATTTTGAGAAAGGAGTTTCGCATTTTTAGATTGTAAGGTTGGAAATTCATGCACAAATCGTAAGTGGTGGTTTTTTAAAATAACTATATAAGTATTATTGGGTATTTTATATTTGTATTAATGGCAACACAACGTATGAGCACATTCCGTTCGGTCGATGTAATGAATGAATCATGTTCTCATACCGCGCAGTGAATAAAAAACTCGCTATTAACACTGAGTAGTATGAGAATTCGGTACTAAATTGTTAATGAGAATATTATCTAATAATATTATAAAATAGTTATTCGCGTAATCCATTGGTTAAATTGAATAGGTAGGATAAGGGTCGGTGTTATGCTTACGTGCGTTTTATAATTATTTTTGTCCTGAAAATTGTAGAGTTTTGTCGAAACGCATTACGGAATTTGGCTTTTTTAGCACTTTTTAATGAGCTGTCGTCGGTTAACTTTACTACAAAAAACCGGTCAAGTGCGAGTCGGCCTCGCGCACAAAGGGTTCCGTACCATTATCTATAAAAAACGGCAAAAACACGTTTGTTTTGTGGGAGCCCCATTTAGATATTTATTTTATTCTGTTTTTAGTATCTGTTGTTATAGCAGCAATAGAAATACATAATCTGTGAAAATTTCAACTGTCTAGCTATCACGGTTCATGAGATACAGCCCTGTGACAGACAGACGGACAGTGAAGTCTTAGTAATAGGGTTCCGTTTTTACCCTTTGGGTACGGAACCCTAAAAAACACCGTATTTGTTGTATCAAATTGACTTAGGCCATACTTCTAACTGAAATATAAAAAAAATGCAAATATTTTTCTGTATGTCGGTCGGTTCTTCATGATATAGACACCTTATTGGAATCTCATTCTCAAGGCCCTCGAAAAGTTATCGTATGTAAGTACTACAATTGAAGTTAGACGTAGGCAATTTTCATCTATCTATGATACACTTATTCTGATCCGATTGTATTTAGAGCAGTTACAACATTATCTAACCTCGTAAGTGACTGACGAGGCGCAGGACGGCCAGACATTGGTTGCATATTCGTTCTGATTCGGAAACATAAAAATTGCTGGAGAAATTAACTTTGTAGTAAAGTTGCTCGTTTACTTTATATGTAAACTTCCGACAAATATTAAAGATGAAAACGTAATTTTTAGTCATCACACAAATGCATCACAAATGATTAACATTTACACTGTGTTATAAAAAAATAATTAATAATATTATTTTATTTTATATTTTATGTTTGCAAAATAAAAGAAACCATAGACTGGAAAGAAAGTGAAAAATTAAAAAAAAATCGTGAACTTTTTGTATTTTAAAAGTTTAGTTTATCTATTTAAAATGTTGCTCAGTATCGGTTTTATTGTTTTGTTATACAAACTTAGTTGCACTAAAAAATTGTAGCCGTCTCATTAATATAGATAGAAAAACAAGAACGGCATATTTGTTTGCGATGTCAAACTAAATTTAGTAAAATGTAACAACAGAATCTAAACTATTATACAAACAAACCTATCAATTGGCAGCTTTTAATAATTTTGAGACTGAATGCATTTTTAACAGCTAAATAAATCTACGATCTATGTGCGCTCAGATCTTTGAAGATGTCTACAGGGGGTAGTCAGAGGTACGATTAAATATAACATCTGGCACATGCCCACATTGAACAGCAGCCAGCATTCCATACGTGACAGGTTGCAAGCCCGTTGCCCCGTTGGAATTATACAGTTCTTTTTCATCTAAAAATCGTTTAAGAAGTCTCACTGCATTGACCACTCTCACTTAGCTAACAGACTCTTAAACTGGTCATTGACTCAAAGAACTCGAAGAATCATCCAATCAAAGAGGTTTGAAGAATCAAAGAGTTATAGATTTTGGAAATACTTGAGTGTATTTCGCATTTCTGTTTACTAAACGTCAATTATTCTTTTGCAATTTGAAATCACGAAAACAGATTCAATTGAACTCGAAACAAATTTTATATATCTTAGGTTTTTTTTTATGAATGCTACTTATTTTATTGGAAAGCTAAGAATATTATTGTGGCTGCTATTTTCAGATGTAATAAAATAAATAATGATGATAAAGGCGCAAGTTTTCTGATTTTTATGTACTGCCAAAGTGTTTAATTTATATCAAATTGAATAACGTTAAACTGGATGTAGTTATGAAGCTATTCATTTATGAACTTGATTGTATCATGATTTAATTATCAACAAATTGTACCTTAGAATTTTTTTTTTGTCGAAAATATCCGTCGTTGAATACTGTTGTTTTTGGTGAGTGGGATATCGAATTGTGTTAATTATAACTTTATTTGCGTCCTAGATAAGGACTATATTCCCTCACTCGCGTGATTTTATCGGTATTTTGCATAAGCATCTTTGTAAGCGTACTTTGCGAATCAATGTATCTAAATTAAGTATATTTAATATATTAGACGTCTCCATTAAGCCTAGTTGTAAACATGTATTGTAAGTTTTTATCGGTATGATAAAGTCATATAACGGTTGTCTCTTTCGCGCGCATTTTAACGCGCCAGCGGCGAGTGCGTGCGAAAAGGACAGCATCATGTCCATTAGGGGAATGATGTAAGTGATTTTTTTTATATTTTACTATGAATCGAAAAAGACATAGAGCCTACCTGCGTTAAAATTTTTATTTTTATAAACGATAATTCGCTTTTTTAGATCTCACAAAAATGCTTAATTATTTTTTACTAATCGGAGACTTCCCCTAATGTTTTAAAAAAAATGCAATTTTTCTATATAGATATTCGATGTAAATATTGTACATTCGTTTTTTTTTTTTATTTATTTATTGAGATTTTTTATGAAAGTTTTTAAAAACATTTTTTTATTTTGTTATGCAATATTCTTTAGTTTGTTTCAGAGTATTTCTTTCTTCATCTTGAATTTTATTTTAAATTGTTTTTTTTAGTGCCATTCTTGTGTTTATAACTCGCAGTGATTTGTATGATTCCTAAAAATGTATGATAGAAAATTTCAAAGTCTTTTGCTCAGAGGGAAAATATTATATAGAGCGCGTATGAACTGCCGCAAATACGAACATCCTATTACAATCGGAAGTGTTTAGATCTGATCACACAATTTGCAAGAAATAATCTTCCACCAATCCGATCGCGCTATTATTTTTCGGATGCAAAGCAACCAACCGAGAAACATAACGCAATATTTTTGACGTTTTGTAAGTGTGATTAACGTTGTTGGCAGGAAATTGATTCGTTACTGGATCACAATTGGATCGTAGCATAGTAGGATTAAAAAAATCGCCACTTTCCTTAGTCGCATTTGAGTCAGAAACATTCTATTGGACTGAATATTATTGTTATAAATATGTACCAGAGAAAGCTGTCAGCCTATTAAAATAAAAGGTCTATAAAATATTTTCCCAAAAAAATATGTTATTTTTGTTCATTATAAATTCCAGTAGGGTCTCGAATGTTATATTGTAGAATCAATGTACGCTTGACCGGCGGGAGTGGCGGCATCTGCCAAACGATTTTGATCTTAAATATGCTAGATATCGTTCGTTGTGATGGCGAGTATTGCTTGTATTGGTAAGGCTATGGATAAGACTATTCGTAACTGAGTGAGATTATAAAATGTTCCATGTTGTTCGTGTGTGTGAGAGAGAAGGGCTTTGTATGGGAGTGTCTGGAGTTGGTGTGTTTTATTTTGAATTACGATACATGTATTGTAATGTTATGAACTTTGTTCTATGTCAAAATTAAAAAAAAAAAAATTAAACAACGATAATTTTGAATCGTAATTGATGTGAATTACTCTCTATAGAGTATTAATTCATGTAATTTGATAATACTTCTCATTCAAACTATGAATTATCTCCTTAACTAAGATAACGTGATTTTGTCACGTGAATTCTTGTACTGAAATTCTATTTTTTTCAGTAATAGCTCGCAATAAATAGCTAACATTTTCTTTGCTAGTAATCTACGGCGCAGAGGTTCCTGGTATACCTACTTTAAAGCCAATTGTGTCTACTTAAAAAATATATTTTTGTATTTTTTTTTTCGTTTCTGTCTGTCTGAAACTTTCTTAATTTATTTTATAATGTTTATGTTTCATCAGGAAACCTCGTCGCCACTAGCATAAGCCCCAACCAATCACAACCTAAACTTGGACAATAATAATAGTGGCTGTTCGATAAGCCAATCAGAAACCGATTATGAACTCTTTTATACTACTCGCGCCCTCTGGCGGCAAAAAGTTCTTTGACAAGAATAAGATTTTTGTATATTGTATCGTAGTGATGAATGTTGTGATAAAGTAATATTATTGGCAGTAGCCGGTAGATGGCGCCACTCCACCGGCGTATCAGTTTTGCTAAGCGTCTCATACTGTGAACACAGTTCAAAAGAATGTGTCATATTTTATAATAAATAACCGTCTATGTAATTATGTCGTGTTTTATTTTTATTAAACCTAGTCTGTTGGTCTCCATAGATTAGGCTATCTTACAGGCAACTTGCAACTAGACTGGCCCTACAGCTCTTTGCGCTGTAGGTTGTGGGTTCGTTTCCTACCCAGGATAAACATTTTTGTGAATGTTTGTTTTGTGACTGGGTGTTATATTGTATCTTGCATGTATTTACAAAAAACAAAGTATTCTATCAGTTATCTAATTCCCATAGTACAAGATTTGTTAAGTTTGGGGCTAAATAATGGGGCGCTGTGTGAAATGTAAAAAAAAATATAAAGTTGTAATTTTTAAGAAAAAAATATCAGTATAAATATGTGTTCAGTATCCATTCATACAAAAGCCACAACAATTATCATCACAGTTTATTCATAAAATACTAAGGCGCCATTTTGTCTTGTCATCTCTTTCTTACGATAGAAGGTAGAGCGAGAGGTATAAACAAGATGGCGCCTTGAAAGTTCTGATTTTATTAGTAATCTACATTATTTTCATATGTACTTACAATACAAATGCATGTAGCTTTAAGCCCAATACTGTTCTATTAAAAAAAAACAATATAATTTTAACGTACTTACACAAGTACCTACCTACATAAGTACATACTCGTACCTATAATATTGGCTGATTTGATTTGCAGGATAATACGTGCATGAAAAACAAAATTTAAGTGAGTAGAAGCAATATAATAATTTTACTCGTATACTTATATAACTTAAATAATATTTACAGCCAGAGGAGCAAGACCAAATTCATAATTTTGGAAAAATACTTCATTCTTTCATCAATATTAGGTACACAAACTTTGAAATCTGCGAATTATATTTTTTTTTAAATTTTGTTGGGTCACTGAAACTCGAAGCACTTTTGCACTAAGAAACTGCAACTTCAAAGGTATAATACTAGAAATTAATGGGAGGAACGATCATCTTACTGGATTTGCCCTTCGAAGGCATATCTTCATTCTCCTTGCGAGATGACCTCAAAGGGTAAGTATTTTTAATCTAAATATTCATTAGAGTTCCGTACCTCAAAAGAAAAAACAGAACGCCTATAGGATCACTTGTGTGTTTGTCCGTCACCGTCAGTCCCTCCCCCCCCCTCTCATTTCGGAAACTACTGAGCCGAACATTTTGAAAAAAATACAGAAAATATTTTTTTCCTACAGATTAGGTACAGAAGACTAAGAAGTTTGTACGGAACCCTCTGCCTTGGTGCGCGAGTCTGACTCGCACTTTGTCCGTTTTTTTACCTATCTTTTAACTTGAGTTTATTCGTGAGCTACGTCTTACTTAATGACAATACAGACGGATTGTATTCTCCTAAGGTGCAGGAAACCTCAATCGTAATTGTCAATTGTTCAATCATTCAAACGCAACCTGCGCCCCAGCACCCACACCAGGGTATTGATCCGTCGTTGGGGGGTACTGAGAGCTTTCTGGATTTGTGGGTGCACGCAGAGTTAAGGGAGTTCACGGAGGAACACACACTGTTTGTCTGTTCGTGCTCGGAATGGGATGTCGTCATCTCCTGGAAGTTAAAAATAAATAATAAGATCACAAATGTAATTCTCAGAAGACATCATCTCAGATCCTTAAGATGGCTAAAGGTCGGAATAATGTCCAAAAATATATTTGACACAAGCCCACATTTTGCGGTTCTGACATACCTATCTATCTCTCATTAAGTTTTTTGTAAGTATAAAATAAATGTTGTCTCACCTGATAGCTATCCCGCTTATACCGCGGGCCAGAGCTAGCTGATGACAGCGTATTCCTCGCCTTATGTCTCGTGCAGGGCTTAGGCTTGACCATTTCATGCACCTCCTCAATCAGCCTCTCATTATCACTCTCCCCCACCGGCACCCCATTTTTAACTACCCCATTCTTCCCCTCCTTCTTTTCCCTCCTCTTTCGTTCCCTCTTCTTGAACGTCAGAGAGAACCTCTTCCGTTTCTTGGCTTTAGGAGACTCTGGCCTTGTTGGAGCCGTTGACTTTTCTCTCTCTGATCTGCTTGTATCGTCGTCTGGATGTTGGGCTTGGGATTCGGAGTCCGTCTTCAAAGTTACATCAGTTCTGGTGGAAGAGTCTGGTTCACCAGATCTGTACGCCACCTCCTTCTCAAGGTTAGCTAATTCCATCCTTCGTAGCCGTTTAGGTAGCTTATTGACTGTCGCGTATATAGGTTCCTCGTTTTCTCCGACTGGTGCTGACCGCGAACGAAAAAAAAAGTCGAACTTCTTCGGTTTGACAGGAATTCTTCTTTCTACGAACACCACAGTGCTAGCAACTTCTGTTGTTGTCGTCAGATCATCACTCGATTTCTGACTTGAACTTGGAAACGGCGTGCCTCTAGGATAGTCGTACGTCAGTTCTATATTCTTCTCTGTTACGTAGTGTTTCGGAGATTCTGGATCAGGTGTTGTATCACCATTCTGTTGGGGTCCGCTCTTCTGGCAGCAACATTGCTTTTGCATTATCCGTTTCGTGTTGCACATGAAGACTGAGTTCTGTTGGATGTAAGTTGTCTGTATTGCTGGTGACGACTGGGCAGATACTTCTCCCAACAAGTCCTCAACGTTGCCGCCCGTGTGGAACCTTTGCATTGGAGCAACGACGAATCCTGGCGGTGGCGGTGAGAATCCTGGTGGTGGAGGGGAGATGTGGTAAGGCGGTGACGTCACCGATTGAAAGAACTGGGGCCTATCTGGTGGGGAATCATGCACTAGTACGTCGACCACTCTATTGTTTTCCTTTTTTGGAGACTTGCTATTGTTTGGTGGCGTCATTGGCTTGGCTTTTCGTCGATCCTCAAGTTCGCATTCCTCACAGTTGCATGGAGACTCAGCGCCACTCTGAAATGCATATTTCTAGATTTATTTTGTTGCAGTAAGCAGACGTGATTTGGCTATAACGCACAGTTTGAAATTGGTGTTTATTTGCCAACGTTTCTCAGAATATTATACAAATATTTTAGAGTACCTAGCATATTTATGTTTTGCATGTAAAAACGGTGCCATTGCCCTCTCAAGACCTAAAGAATCTATTTTCCTTGAACGGATGGATAGAGTAGGTATTTACTACTCTACGTTGACGACGGCATGTATGAGTATCATTTAAATAAATTGGTTGACGTGCCTGTTTGTGTTGGTAAACTTCAGCTCGAGAAGTAGGTACCACATCATCATATTTCTCTGTGAATCACCACTGGCGGTAGTAATTTCGCCATTTTTGTGGATTTGGCCTAAATTCTATATCAATTGAACAAACACTGCATAATTTATGTAATTTATTTAAAATCGGGAGCATTGTCATCGTTTATTTATAAACAACTGTGACCCTGACTGTCCCATCCATCTGGTGTCCCTGTTGTGACAGAAATACGTACTTTGTAACTAGGTTTGCGTCACCTTGCTGGTTTTGTCACGTTAACATTGGGAAAGCGACTGAGGTCTTGAGACGTAAACACCGCGTCAACAAAGTTGACCACTAGCTCATGCCGACTATTGAAAATAATGTTGTATGAGTTGCCCATATAGGTACTGGTGACAATAAGGACCATAGAACAAGGCTGCTCAAAAACAGCTTCTCTATACTCTACTCGTACCATGTTGTTAGTTTCAAAACTAATAGACTAAGTTCTTGTAGAAGCTAAAGACTATGTTCATATATATATTCATTGTAAGTTGGCTATTGCATCTTTTATAAAATAAACCTTACTTTTATTAGTTCGTTTTTGTTGGGTTTTCGCTAAAAATATTAGTCTCTACTGTATTTATTTGTGTAAGTAAAAACCCAGAAATTATTTGAAATATTTACTAGAACCAGCAGAGCTTAAAAAGCTTCAAACACATCACAGTTCAACAACAAAACAAACAGACTTTTATAGGCTATTATTCTAATCACAGACATTAAGCTAAACCACTTACCATCACACAGCTAAATCCTAAACTCTTCCGATTCCCACTCACAATAAATCAAAACAGCATCACAATCAGTTCCACACTTCCACCCGACAACCGACTCCCGAGTCCACAGCGCTACTGAGTTTATTAATAACATTAGGTGTTACAATATTTGTATAAGGCTCGTACAGATCGGCGCCTTCCGTATCGGAGTACGCATACCTGTCTACGGCCTAAATTCCTGCAGCACATCGACCAAGCAAACAAGTGACTGCCGTTGGTGAACCTATTGTCAAGACAACTACTCTTAGTAGAGTTGAGATTTTGGCTCAAATCCAAAATCTATAGCAAAGAAAAGTACTTTCTTTTTAGTATTCCCAAGTCCGACAAGGAATCCTTATAGTTTAGCCATGACCGCCTGTCTGTACGTATCCGCAATTAACCGCATTAATGCGTTCTCGATTGGTATTTGGAGCTCTGCGCAAAAGTGCTAAATATCTCTGTAGGTTTGACAGTGCTCAACTGATGTCAAAACCATGATTCGCAGTATGATATACCTGCCCCACTGGGTTTATCTTTCTCTGTCTTAAAAACTTTATAGAGACCACAAAAGAAGACAGAAGAATAACAGAGACATACCTTGATGTTTTATGAGTACACACATCTGCGGATTTTCGCAGTGCGGTTATTTCCGATAATCTGCTCTAGTCCTAACTAAATTCTGCCCGCCCTTGACTTATATACCAGCGAAATTGTCCGAAAACTGAGCATAAAGCACTAAAGACCATTCAGAAACATTAAATACACCTAAACCATGGGTTATGATGACAAGTTATGTAAAAATATGTGTTCGGATAGGTTAAACAGCGGGTTAGTGTGTTGGTGAAGACTAGTCAAATGCCGGCTATTGGCTATTTTAAGATATCTGATGGAAGCTTACACGTCAAACTGTTCAGTAGTAGCGCACGTGGGTTTCTATGTTTCATAACAAATACATTACTCATTTTGCTTTCTTTCGTCTAGGTATTTGGATAAGTTATTTCTTATTTATTTATTTATTTATACTTTAATTGCACTTATAAAATAAATACAAAAAGGCGGACTTAATGCCGAGGCATTTTCTACCAGCCAACCTAATTGGTAGTGGAAACATGTAGTTGGCAAATTAAAAAAAAAACTTAAAAACTAGGTAATGAAAACATGGAAAAATAATATACTTAATTTTACATTATATTTAAAATAAATACCACAGAAAATATTATTATAATAATATAAGAATATAGATATATAAAAATATATAAGTATATAGATATATTTATGTACTTATATCAAATTACTTAAGTATATAAAAATTATAAACCTATGTTGTATAAAATAAGTGCAGTTTCTAAATGAGTTCTTAAAGTCATGCAGGATAAGTAAAGTACCTACCAGGGTATTATAAATGTTTAAGGAAATGTTCGCGAGTCAATTTCTTAAAGCACTCTTTAGAGTTAACTTTTCTTATATCATACGGTAGTTGATTCCACAGTCTCACAGCTTTTACTGAGAAAGAGTTCCCACGGAAAGAGGTGCTGTGCTCAGGGATATCTAGAAGGAGGTTTTCAGCTGATCTTAGATGCCTGTCATGTGTGTCAGACCGGAAATTAAAGCGGTTTTTAAGATAATCAGGAGAGAAGGGATCTTTGAGAGTAGAGAAAAGAAGACAAAGAATCCGCAGATTCCGGCGTTCCCTTATGGGAAGCCATTTCAGTTTGGTGCGGAAGTGGCTAACATGGTCAAATTTGCGGAGACAGTAAATAAAACGAATGCAGGTATTCAAGAGACGGTCAAGTTTACTAAGGAGTTCCTCAGAAAGATCTAGGAAGGCTACATCGGCATAGTCGATTATAGGTATAAGAAGTGAGTTAACTAACGTTATTTTTGTGTGTGTTGGGAGGAAATGTTTAAGACGGATTATAGAGTGAAGAGCGGCATAAAATTTACGTGAAACTTCTTTTATATGAGGTACCCAGCAAAGCTTTGAGTCAAATATGACTCCAAGATTCGAAACAGTCGGTGTAAAAGGAATGATGTAGTTATTGTAGTGAAGACGGGGGAGGACATCAAGAGAGTTAATTTTGATAAGCTGGCGAGAGCCGCCTATTATAATGGCTTGGCACTTGTCTGGGTTGACTTTTATCCCAAAGCGATTTGACCAGGATAGCAGTCGGAGGAGATCATTATTGAGTGTTTGAATCGCATTGTCTAAGTTGTCAACAGGTGCAGAACAGTAAAGCTGAAGATCGTCGGCGTACATGTGGTAATGGCTAAGAAGGTGTGGAGATAGCAAATTAATAAACAATGAAAAGAGGAGCGGGGACAGAATGCCTCCTTGAGGAACACCAGCCTTTTTTTCCTCCCAATTGGAGAATTCTTCGCCATCTCGTGTTTTTTGGCGTCGACCATTTAAGTAAGAAGAGAACCATTCCACGGCAGATATTGATAAGTTAATTTTGGGGAGAATTGCTAGCAAAAGATCGTGATCAACAGCGTTGAAAGCGTTGCTAAAATCTATGAGCACCAACACCGTCACGCGGGACTGTTCCATATTTGCACGAATATCTTCAGAGACATTTAGAAGTGCTGATGTTGTGCTGTGTCCTTTTCTAAAACCCGATTGGAAACTGTTAAAAAGATGGTTATCTGAGAGGAAGTCGGTTAACTGAGTATGAACAACTGATTCTATTATTTTGGAAAAGAACGGTAATATAGAAATAGGACGATATTGCTTAAGAAGAGTAGGATTTGAAACTTTGGGAAGAGGAATAACGTAGGCCTGTCGCCATTGATCAGGAAACTGGGAAGTAGAAAAAGAGAAGTTGACTATATGAGTTAATGTAGGAAGTAAATGATTTAAGATGTATGAAATCATTATGCGCCCTATGTTATCACTGCCTACCGCTTTTGACTTGAGTGATACTAACGATTTTTGAATTCTGTCCTGGCTGACATGAGTAAAGGAAAAGGTTTGCGTATTATAAGCAGGAGCGTTAAAAATTTCAGTCAAAGCTTCAGATTTAGCAGCTGTGCTCAGCTCGATGCTGGAAGAGAAATGAGCATTAAGGGTATTTAAATCAAAAGCAAGTTTTGAGTCAAAGCATTTAAGCTTTCCTATTCCTAACGACCTTAAAAACCTCCAAAGGCCAGCAGGAGACGCGAGTTCAATTTGTTCGGCTATGTATTGTTTTTTCGCATTGCGAACCAAAAGGTTGCATATCTCTCTAGGACAGAGTTAGCCAATTTGTAAGGAAGTGGAGAGCGCCTGAGAAATATCAACGCATGTCTTTCTTTTGCTCCACTCTCATCGACACCATCCCAAAGGCATCTCAGTCCTTGAACCTAACAAAGAATACGAAGACGGGTTGGTTATGCTCAACATCGTCTGAGCAGCAGTAACGCACACATAAGCACATGTCTATACTATACACATCACAACTACAACTAGTGGTGGATTTACCACCAGGCTGAGTAGGCTGGAGTCTAGGGCGGCAGATTTTAGAGGCGGCAAATTTGGGTTATTTTTTCCACAGCAGGACAGATGCCTCCCTCCCTATCTTACCTTCCAAACATCTCGGTCTCTAGTAAAATTTGGCCAAATGTTTTGCCGAAACATTTATTTTGGGGAGGGGAGGGGGAGGTGGGTTGTAATAGCCTAATTGGCAGCAAATGTGTAAATCCTCCACTGACTACAACAGTACTGCCTTCGTCTGATAAAACAATGTAGCTTTTTGGCACCAGCTCTCATCTTATTGACAAGTGACTACAAAAGGACCAGTAGTAGGTACTAACCTTTTCCTGCTCCCCTTCTTCCGGCACCACACTAAGGTCGTTGAAAGCTACTGTGCGCGACGCGGTGTCCATGCTCGCACACTCTGGGCAGGCGCTGCATACGGACGCGCTGTCCTGCCAATTGAAAATGTGCTTTATTTAGCGTAATTTTAAGTGTTAATTTTGAGTGGGGGGTTGTCGTTGCTCGTGTTATTTCGGTCAGGCGCTGATAATTATGCAGTGTCCTGCCAAAATCCATTTTTTTAAAGTATTTTTGAGTAATTAATGGGGTTAAGTTTAAATATTTTTCCGGCGCTCAAAAGTTCGTCAGAGCAGGAATCCTATCCTATCCTAATAATATTATAAATGCGAAAGATTGTTAAAACAAAAACATGTTAGTTTGTGCCTTAATTAGTGATTTCAATAAATAAACAGATCTTTGATTTAAATGTCTAAGGGCCGATTTTTCAATCATCAGATAAGTGTTAACTGTGGAATAAAATTGCAATTTTCCATACGATATGTCAAATTTATTCAACAGTTGGCCCTTATCTGATGATTGAAAAATCGGCCCTAAAAGGTGTAGTTATAAGCATGAGGCACGTCAAAACATCATTTTACAGTAATGGTACCCTAGTCGTGATACTATTTTTTTAAATTTGTAACTACCTAGGTAACTACTTACTGCACAATGTGGGCATGTGTGTATAATGTTTGAACGTGCCTCTGACACTCCCTTTAGACATCTTCTAGGATCTAAGCACCTGGAGATCTGAGAGAATGTCTACCGTACTTGGGAATTAAAGTCGTGACACTATTCATTTATTTTGAATTTGTTATAGATGGAGGGTTAGGCAGATACGTACGTCCGAATGCTCAGGCGAGGACCTCCGCTCCCTCAGCATGCTGTCCAGCCTCTCGTACTCGTATCGAAGCGCCGATATCTCCCGCTTAAGCTGGTCGTTCTCTCGCTTCAACTTCTTTATGTCGGTCTGTCCTGAAAACAAGAAAGCCTAACTTTATTTTCATTTTACATTATTACAACAACGGGAAATTACTCACGTAAATGATAAATTGTCAATGAGGACACCGACAATGTTTCGATTCATCTAGAGAATCTTCTTCAGGGTGAGTGGACCATTAAACGCGCGCGCTACCCTGCTCGCATTGACGTCTGCTCCAGTCGTGACTTTAGATATTTCTTGATCACCCTGACTTTCAATCCGAAGGTCGTGAAGTCGTGCACCAATGGATTTTTCTATTCGAAAAAAGGTAGGTATGCTCTAAACAGCGAAGGAAAACATCGTGAGAAAACCTGTCACGTATGGAATTCTAACTACTGCAAAGTGTGGGCAATGGACATGTGTCAAATGTAATGGATTGGACGTGATTCTAACTCATTGGATACATTATAGGATCTGAACGTCTAAATATCTTCGAGGATGCCTATCATGCTTGAAGAGATCGAATTTCGTGGTGGTATATATGTACCGTCAGTATGTATGTGTTATTTTTCGACCTATCAATAGAATTATCTGTTTTTTGAGTAGCGCACTACTAATACCTACCATGATATCACAACACCCAGAAACCTTCCAGAATCTTGAACTTTAAAATAGATGAAGTTCAGCTGCCGAAGTTCTTCAAAGTTCTCCGCGGTAACTTAACTGGATATTCAAATTCAAATTCAATAATAATTTATTTCAATTAAATTTACAAATATCACTTTGAAACGTCTTAGGAACTAGGTGAAGCTACGCCGATTCCTCGCGACCAAGCCTAGAAGAATCAGGCAACAAACACGGCTTGAGGTCTACCTTTTTTAGGGTTCCGTACCCAAAGGGTAAAATCGGAACCCTATTACTAAGACTTCGCTGTCCGTCTGTCTGTCCGTCTGTCCGTCTGTCCGTCTGTCTGTCTGTCACAGGGCTGTATCTCATGAACCATGATAGCTAGACAGTTGAAATTTTCACAGATTATGTATTTCTATTGCTGCTCGAACAACAAATACTAAAAACAGAATAAAATCAATATTTAAGGGGGGCTCCCATACAACAAACTTGATTTTTGCATTCCAGCGCCATCTAGTTTCATTTGATGTTACTACGTATTATAGGTACTTTTCGCGGTCTCATGCGACCGCTCGGGGTTTGAGAGGTAAGATGAAAGAGGTTTGCGATTCCGCTGGCAGGTGGCGCTATTTTACCACTATCGGTAAAGTAAGTCGGTAAATAGGTGGTACTTCACATGATCGAATAAAAAGTTTGAAATTGAATTATTGAATTCATGTAGTTAGGTAAATAGGTACCTAGGTAGATATTATTAATTTCCAATTAATTTCGAGTTCGAATCCTGGCCGTGCATCAATGGATATTTCTGTTCGAAAAATGTACCTATATGCGCGTTACACGTGTTTTTAATCAGTGAAGGAAAACATCGTGAGGAAACCTGTTAGTATTCTTTAAAGCGGCGACGGGATTGCAACCTGTCACGTGTGGAATGCTAACTACGTAGTTAGGTAAATAGGTAGGTTACGAGATATTATGAATTATTTTTTATGTTTCTAGGGTTCCGTATCTAAAGGGTAAAAAACGGGACTACTAAGACACCGCTGTCCGTCTGTCTGTTACCAGGCTGTATCTCGTGAACCGTGATAGCTAGACAGTTGAAATTTTCACAGATGATGTATTTCTCTAAAATCAGCATAAAATAAATATTTAAGTGAGACTCCCGTACAACAAACGTGATTTTTTTGCCGTTTTGATAATAGTACGCGGAACCCTTCGTGCGCGAGTCCGACTCGCACTTGGTCGGTTTTTTTTCAATGATCCTTTCCTTAATGCTATATATAATAAAAACCTACCTCTTTCTACTTCTGCATTAATATTGATTGTTCGCAGTCGCAACTCCTCGTTCTCGTAGAGCATGCCCCGCGAGGACTTGCGGTCCAACCTGTCAAGGAAAATGACGTCATGAACTCGTCTCCACTTTTATTTAGGTACTTATGTGCTTCATGGGACAACCGCAAAAAGAGAAGTGTTACCTTTAAGAGGCTCCCAGTCGCTGATTGCTCTTTTTCGAAACGAAAAAAGAAATACTTCTGAACAAGCCACATCTCCTATTTTTATAAGTATATTACTTCAGGTTCCTACCTAGATTTCTATTAAGCTGAAAACATAATAGCAGAATTTTTTTACGATAAAGATATTATTTCAAAATGATACGTTTTAGAATTGATGATCGAAATATTTTATATACCTACTATTAAAATCAACTTGTGATTTATTGTTAAAGATAGGTAATATGTAGATCTAGATTTCTATTAGAATAGATTTTTGATAAGTAATTATACATAATTTATATCATTAATTTATTCGAAAAGCTAAGGCGGACCACGCTCCGACGTGTGTTTGTCGTCATTGCAGCGGTTGGTAGGATTATTTATCGAAGTGATTAAAGATGGGTACATCTTTATTCACATATACTATACATTATAAAATAGGAGATGTGGCTTGTTCACAAGTATTTCTTTTTTCGTTTCGAACAAAAACAATCGTCGACTGGGAGCGCCTTAAGTTTAACGTGTCTGTCTGTATCATCGTAGCTCAAGCTTAGGAAGCTTATCAAAATCGGGCCATTTGTTTTTTTTGTTTGAAAGCTAACGTGATCGAGATAGTTCTTAGCTGTAATTGTTGAAGGGATGTTAAAAGAACTTCTATGGTCTGATCGATTCAAAAAGTAGCATCTTGTGACTTGAGAGAGGTCTTTATTATAAATGGTGGATATGGTGATGGTGATGGTGACATACTTGCGGTTCGGCTTGATGTTGACATCCTTCCGCCTGGTGCGCAGCATGCTGGCTCCTGTCATGCCCGACATCTTGTAGCTGGCGAGCCATGCGTCGATTAAAATCTGCAAAAGGAAAATGTTTATTCCGTGCTGAATGCAAATGTTTGTGTGTTCATTTAAAACCGTAATTCAACACGTGGCGTGCTAGATCTTCAACTCTGCAGAGTTCAGCAGTAGGTAGGTACCTACTTCAACCTGAACCAACAACGCGAAGGTCCTAAGATATAAATAGATATTTTTTTTTAATTGCTTCCCATATACTTCAGTTGAAATAAGGAACAGAAATTTAAAATCTATAATAATCTAGTTATTCGTACGTGGCACCACAACACGTGACTCGAAACAATTACAGGTTTTACAAATATTTGTCCCGAACCGGATCACATCCTAGCCGGCCACTCGCTATGCTATCAAGGTCGACTTGCTAGCTACCAATAATACCAACCACCTTAAAATCAATTATGTACTAACCACCAGTTTGTTTCTCAAAACCCACAGAACATCTCCCACAACATTAAACTATCCTCATCACATCCACACACTATTAGCAGCTCACAATAATAGTTTTGAAGCAGTATAACCTAATTCCCTAATCAGATTATGCAAGACCGGGTGATACTGGTACCTGCTGTGTCACAGAATAAGATGAATGTTGATGAGGTGCTCGACCCTGCTCATGCGCAGTGGAGCTGCTGACTACGCGAAACGTGGGTATAGTCGGCATCAATTTAAAACTTCCTATACAACTCTATATTCATGTTTGCGAGTATGTTTGTGGCTCTGACGCCTAAATGAAACTTTGAACAACTTTAATTCTTAATCTGGAATAGGAGGTAATAATAAATAATCCTAATCCTATAATATTATTAATATTATAAATGCGAAAGATTGATGGCGCTGGTGTGCAAAAATCTGACATCAGTTTTAACTACATAGGACAGGACAAAGTCTGTCACGGGTCGGCTAGTAGATATTAAATAATAGGTCACCCTAGGCTAATTTAAAACTGGATACACCGAGCGAAGCAAGCGGATGTGGAAATTAGAATTATTGTATCACTGCTCGTCCTGGCTGCGCACGTGTGGTACCTGGATAAAAAGTAGGCTATGTGCTATTCTGATGTATACGCTGTATTACTGTAAAGTTTAATATTTTAATCCGTTAAGTAGGTAGTTTTTGCGTGAAAGAGTAACAAATACACAAACACTCACTCACTCACAAACTTTCGCATTTTTAATGTTAAGTAGGATTATCTAAGTAGTGGTACTTGGTACCTATCTACATTAATCGAAGGCTATTTTAAGAATACTCGTAGGTACCTACGGTACTTACAAAGTAACAGAATTGGAGCACTAGGTGTTTACACAGCTAGTATTTAGTATCTAAGGTTATCGGACAAGGTAAATCTCTAACAATCAAACAGGTTGCAAGACCATCACCGTTTAAAACCGGAAAAGTGCGAGTCGGACTCGCGCAACAAGGGTCCGTTTCATCATCTATAAAAAAACGGCAAAAAATCACGTTTGTTGTATGGGAGCCCCACTTAAATATTTATTTTATTGTGTGTAATCTGTGAAAATGTCAACTATCGAGCTATCGGTTCATGTGACAGACAGACAGACAGACAGATGGACAGCGAAGATGGACAGCGATGTCTTGGGTTCCGTTTTTACCCTTTGGGTACGGAACCTTAAAAACTAGACTTTTAAAATATTTCTAGCTGACAGTACAGCATTATGTATTTCGAAACCTTTCATGAATATTGGGAGTCTCTTGACTTCAATATTCAGTGGTAAAAGATTGAAATACGAATCAATAAGAATCGTTGTGTCCACTGTCCAGTGCCGGATAAAGCCGACGCGGGGCCCGTAGCAAATGTGAACAGGGGGGGGGGCCCTTGAGTTACATTGCCTATTGAAATTTATTATATTAGACTAGCTGACCCGTGCCCGCTTCGCTGGGGGACAGATAGTTTCACATCTGGTATTCCAATCTTCAAAATAAATTATAGCCTATATGTTGCCGAGGACTAATAGCTACATAACAAAAGAAGTTTCACCAAAATCCGTCCAGTAGTTTTTTGCGTGAAAGCCGGATAACAGACAGACAGACAGACAGACAAAAATTTCAAAATGTTTTTTTTGGTTTGTGTTAGTTTTATAAAGGCCCCTGGAGTATTTTTTTAAGTTTTTATTCAATGTACAGAATTGAACTCTTCTACAGTTTTATTTTATGTATATAGAATATAGATATATAGATAGATATTCATACTGTCGCAATCATGTTCACTGTCTTCTACGACATCTATATATCTAATTTGATATTGATAACACTAGGCAATTAGGTGCATGATTATCTACAAAATACGGTATGAATTTTCCCCGGCATATTTTGAGTTTGTTTGACATTTGAAATTTTGTTTTTTTTGGGCACAGGCGCGGGACCCCCCAAGCCGTGGGGCCCGAAGCATTTGCTGCCTCCTGCTACATGGCTAATCCGGCACTGGTTGTGTCCAATCCAAAGTTTCAACTATTTTAGTAAGTATTCAAAGTAAATAGGACTGTTTGATTGAACTTGAAAGAACGTTAATGTATTAAAGTAGTATATAAATAAAATAAAATCACGACTATTATCACCAAGTACGGTAGACATGAAGGAATGAAGAAAGATTGACAAAACAGGTATCTAAGGCGAGTGTGAATGGGAACGTTAAAAGAGGAAGACCTCGGCGTATTTTCCTGGATCAAATTGATGATGTTTTGAAAAAAGGCCAAGTCAAGAGAACTCTAAACCGACGAGCATGCATGAGGAATGTGATAAGAGTGAAGCTAAAGAAGTATGTCAGGATCGTAGCAAGTGGAAAGCCGTGATCCCTACCTACCCCTCTGGGAAACGGGTGTGATTTTATGTATGTATGTATGTACGGTAGACATAGGTACACTCAGATCTCAATGCGCTTAGATCTTTGAAGATGTCTTGTGTCAGAGGCACGTCTAAGCATAGTTTCGCACAATACCCACATTTTGCTGTAATTAGTATTCCGTACGTGACAGGTTGCAAGCCCATCGCCGCTTATAAGCAGTACCTATATTTATATGAGTTTTGAATAAACATTTAATATTAGTTTTAAATAACGTTATGCGTAAATAAATAAATGTTTCATGCTTAGTTAATGCTATGTAATCCTTTAATTCAATAAAGAGTTGAAGGGTGGCCGCACGTTTAACTGTTTTTAAAATTTATTATATACAATAGCCACGCGAAAAAAAAAGCTGTGTTGGTCGAGTAAGAGGTACCTCGACTTTCAATCTGAAGCTCGTGGGTTCAAAACCCGGCGTGCATCAATGGATTTTTTTGTTCAAAAATTTATATGCGCATCAAAAAACACGTGTTCAAAATGATGAAGGAAAACATCGTGAGGAAACCAGTTAGTATTCTTATAAGGGGCGATGGGCTTACTACCTTTCACGTATGAAATGCTAACTACTGTGCCAAATATAATGTTTGGACGTGCCTCTGACTACCCCCACTAGATATCTTCAAAGCATTATTATAACAACGGGAAATTACTCACGTAAATGATAAATTGTCAATGAGGACACCGACAATGTTTCGATTCATCTAGAGAATCTTCTTCAGGGTGAGTGGACCTTAACGCGCGCGCTACCCTGTTCGCATTGCCGTCTCGCACTGACGTGAGTAATTTCCCGTTGTTATAATAATGTGTAGTACAACTCACGAAAGTTTTGAGAGGATCTAAGCGTCTGGAGATCTGAGAGGATGTCTACCGTACTTGGGGATTACAGTCGTGATCCTATTTTTTTATTTACGACGTTTATTTATACGAGTAGGTACATACACACACACTATCTCAGTAAAGTCGAGCAATAGCCATGTGCTTACTAGGTACTAGTTTTAGTAAAATACATTTTGAGGGTAATTTGGACAGGAATTTCGATAAAGACAATGCCAGTGATAAAGTGAAAAAAACACTGCAAATAGAAGCTTATTCATTTTCAGAACATTTATCAGCAAGAAAAGTGTAAGTGGCATATTTAAACATATAAAACTCTTATTTTCCTATCAACGCTAGTTGATTACGGTCACCCTACTTTAATTTTCTATGTCAACATGCAAGGTGTTTTCTAGACTAGTCCATGCTTTACCTAATTCAGTGCAGGATAGACTACCCAGTCTCAAGGATTAGTCATCCTAAGTCCTGTTTTAGAGCTGTGTCTTTAATATACTTTTGAACAAACATTTCAGACAAATAACCTATATAAAAAATAATAAAATGTTTTTATTTTGATTTGAAAACTTGATTTGTCTAACGTGATTTCGCTCGAAAACCATCGAGAAAATTTTACTATTTGAAACCAATAATATGCCGTCTCCACTTCCGTTGCTACCAAATTTGCAATACCATAACTTATTTTTACTAAATATCTTATAAATAAAATCATGAATAGAGCACATTCCATCTATATAATGAACCAATACCTAAAGTGGGTAAAAAGCTAAGAAAACTTGGTAACTATTGTGACGTGTTTAAAATGGTGTTTGACTTAGGAATGTTCATCAGTGCTGGACTGCTGATCAGCAGACTAAATGCCGGCTTCAGATTATTGGTAAGCGACTTTAATACTTATGACAAAGCGGCGATGGGTTTGCAACCTGTCACTAGAATGCTAGCTTCTACAAAATGTGGTAAAAAAGAAAAAGATCTGAGATGATGGTTACCGCACTATTTCATCATCTTCCTGCCCTTATCCCACTTAAGTGGGTTCGGCACTCTCGGCACAACATGTAATTACTTCTTCCAGTCTACTTAGGGATCCTATATAATTTTAAATAAAATTAAATAAATAAATATTGGCGGACTTTACACACAACGCCATCTAGCCCCAAACTAAGCAAAGCTTGTGAACCATCTATGGGAACCAGATAACTGATAGAATACTTATATACTTTTTTTTTGTAAATACATAATTATTATACATATTAACACCCAGACACAGAACAAACATCTACGTTCATCACATAAATATTTGCCCTGGGTGGGGATCGAACCCACAACCTACAGCGCAGAAGACAGAGTTATACCTACCAACTGAGCTGTGAGGCCAGTCAAATCAATTTTAATTTCATACAAAGTTTATTTTGAAGTTTATTATATTTTTTAAACCGGCAGTGCACATTATAAATTGAAACCTTTAACATCATCATTATTATTATGGCCGGCCACAAGGTATGGTGGTCTACCTCATGTATTGCATTGACCATGTAATATTACGTGTATAATGTGTCTATATACGACTATGTAGTCAAGAAATAATTCGTGAAATAATAGCGAAAAGCATAAATAATATGCAATACTTTTCTACTTTAGAATCTGCGCAAAATGTGTTGTGAATCGTGATGTGACAATGAGCGTGGCATTTTACGCAGTGGAGGGCGATTTGTCATCGGCCTCTGTGAAATCGCTTCATCTGTGACCGATGTAGCTACCCGCACCGCCCCGCAACTCAGCCACACCCTAATAAATATCCCACAGTTCGACTCTACACCGCAACCATTGCCGTTTAACCAAACGCGGAACGACCGAAGCGTAGTTTCAGCGCGCAATGGTTAGCCAAGGAGTGTTTTGGTGGCGAAAGGAAAGTCGATAGCGGATTACATGCCGCGTCGAGCGAAGAGTACAGCGATAGGATAGAGCGGGCGCGGAAGCGACCGGTCCCACAAGCCAGTACCGCGCCGCGCGTCGCTCATACCACCCGCTTGTTTTAACGCTCATCGCTCACAATGAAACCCAAACCCCGCGGAGCCCGCACCAAAAACATGGACAAGCTTATAGAAGCTGTCCAAGCGAGGGAATGCCTATGGGACAAGAGCTACAGGGGACACAGGAACAGATTTAAGCTGGAGCGGTATTGGAACGAAGTCGCGTCAGAGGTGGGCACGTCAAGTGAGTAGCGATTTGCGGTTTCACTTCGCAGTAACTGTTGTTTCATCTGGGTACTGACTATAGTAACTGTTGTTGTAGTTGTGGTATAGTTGATGCTGTAGAAACAGTGTAATAATCTGTAAGATAGGGTCGAGCTTACTTTGTGGTAACTTTTATATGAACTGTGGAAATTCCGGTCCTGCCGTAGAAGCTGTTGCTTATTCTGTGTTTACGTAGCATAGTAGGTACCTAACTGCTATAGGAACTGTGGTAGAGGCAACGGTTGCAGTCAGATGCGGATAAGGTGATAATAACTGCGTGCTATTCTGTGTCAGTACTAAGTTTTTAAGAATACGTAGTTGAGTTGGAATTAATATGTAAATGTCTTTATATGTATGAACTGGGCCACAAGCTCAAAAGTAATAAGTATCATAAAAATATTACTCACGGCGTGAAAGTGACAACGCAATTCAAACTCGTATAGCGTTGTCACTTTTGCACCGCGAGTAATATTGTTTTGATATTACATTAGAATCCCCCCCTGGCCCTTGGAGATGGATTATATAAGATGTTAATAAAGTTTGACCTAATTGTCTTAGATAAACCTACCTAGTGCATTGTAAAAGTTATTAATGCATAAATAAAATTTGGAGATATAATAATGATACATTTAGAAGTAGAGATAGGCCAAAGAATAGATGGATGGACTGTGTGAAAGATGACATGAAATAAAATGAAATGTTCTTTATTTATTTTTTATTTTTTTAATTTATTAAACGTAAGAAAAAATGTTCTTTATTGTAACACAATGTAAGCAATTACAAATATGTATATTACAATAGGTGGTCCTATCGATTAAACGATTTCTTCCAGACGACCTGCTTAACCTGCAAAAAACTGTAGCCATGCTCTCGAACACCGTGGTGAACGAGTTGGACATTCATCAGTCCCCGAACTAGTATAAACTGTATCTCGGGGGCTATGTTTGTCTTCAGGATCCATCTAGTGTCACAAAAGCATGGCCATAGTGTAAATTCAGCGTTAAATAATCTGCTAGAAGTAGAGGCAAGTCCATCCGAAGATTTAGCATTTATAATAGCCATTCTATAATACTTTGTAGGCGTAAACTGCAGAAAGAAATGGAAAAATCTAAAAGATCAATGTCGGAAGGAGATGAAGAAACACCCGAGCGACTCCGACTGGCCACATTTCAAAAAACTCAAGTTCATCCACAACCAGTTCCTGGCTGACGATGATGAGGGGGATCAGGATACTGCTGATGAGGTTATGAACTCCTTGGATGATACGCTCAAGACGCCAAAACTCGGGTATGGTTAAACAAATAAATCCTACGGTCACAAATAAATAATCCAAATGTCAAAACTGACACTTTTACTATACAAAGTGTCAGTTTTGACATTTGGACGATACGTTGGCGATACGATAGTGGTTCGTGTTCAGGCTACAGATAACACATTTTATTTAGTTATAAGAGTTATGATTTCTGCAGTCTTTGTAAGATATCTCTATACCTATTTGCCCCCACACGGAGGTACTGATTTAAGGAAAATCTGTGATACCTTAGGGTACATTATTACAGTTTTCGTGAGAAGCTCTAATTAAAAAAAAAAATATTTAGAATAAGGTAGGTAAAATAATTTTGAAATTGGGTCCATTAGTTTTTTAGTTTATCCCTTACAAACAAAAATAGTTTTTTTACCTATTTGTAATAGTAGTCTAAAATAATTCAAACGTGAGTTCTCAAGAAGCGGTCGTTCATATTATTTACGTTCTATTTATAAATTTATTTTATCGGTTTAATTCAAAATGATCCTAGTAATTTTACCTTCTAAAATTCTACAATTCCAGTTACACAATGAGAAAAAAGCTGCTAATGAACAAGAGAAGAACAATAGACGTGGATATGAGCAAGCTGATCGACCTGGTCAGGACTAGGGAGCTGATTTGGAACAGGGGTTTGAAGGGACACCATAACTGGTATAAATTGGATGAGTGCTGGAAGGAGATCGCTCAGGAACTGGATTGTACACGTGAGTTGAAATAAAATCATAAATAGTCACTTTTATGCCAAGGTCCCACGCGACGCGCCGGACGCACACAGGCGAAGCGTCATCCGGCGTCATCCGGCGTCATCCGCTGTATTAAGCCCCACGGTCCCACGGCGCGTAAAACGACGCGTACAGAGCGTTCCAAGCACGGGCCACCACAGATGCATCGTTCCCACGGCGCGTCCGTCCGCCTTGGCGCGGTCTGGCGCGTGAAAACGCGGGCCGTGGGACCCCGGCATTAGTGGAAAGAAAACCCTCGTCACTTTGTTCACGTGAAGTTATTTTCAATCAGACTTCAACCCCCGCTGCTCAGTTTAAGGAGTTGAATTTCGGGAATTCCTTTTTTAGTGCACCCCTGCACACCAAAAGGTATACACCCTCTAAGTTTCAAGTTTCTAGGACCAGTGGTTAAGGCTGTGCGTTGATAGATCGTCAGTCATTAACGCATGAGTTTTATGTAGATATTTACATTATGCATATTATTATACGTTCAGAGCAAAAGTAGTTTAGATTATATAGCATTCGATTGTCAGCGATCGTAAAGAACGCTCTTTCTTATATAGAGGTCTAGGAGAATACCC
Source organism: Hydriomena furcata (assembly GCA_912999785.1). NCBI lineage: Eukaryota > Metazoa > Arthropoda > Insecta > Lepidoptera > Geometridae > Hydriomena > Hydriomena furcata. The sequence continues at coordinate 3,355,917 of OU538843.1, forward strand.
TGGAAAGAAGCAAAATTTCAATTCATCAATTGCGTCGACGAGGTGACGAGATTATTTTAGCAGAAAAAACCTTTTTTTTTTTTTAATTTATTCAACGTAAGAAAAAAAGGGCTTTGTCGCTTCGCGATCACACCGCCCAATCGGTACCTACAACTTAACTAGGTTAACAAAAAAAAAAAGAACGTAAAGAGAAAAAAAAAATTTGGATTCTTTCCTGTATAAGCACTTATTAGCTAGGAAATACATTTTTTTGGCTTCATCAGACATCGGTGAAGCCAATATACTGTTACATCGGCCAACATCAAACATTGAACCAAACAAGAAAAAAACCTAAAACATTGTATTGAATTTGAGCTGACTATTACTTTATAAGATCTTTTTAATTTCCAGGCGACGAAGCAAGACTGAAATGGAAATACCTCCGCGACCAGGCCAGAAAGGAGGTCCGAAAACAGGACTCCGAATGGGAGTTCCTCCCAAAACTGCGCTTCCTCACTAACCAATTCAATGACTTTGAACCTACCGACTCTCTGCAGGACGACTATAGCATAAACCAGGACTACGACGCAGAACCGAGCAGTAGCTTCTACAACATGGAAGAGCCGCCGTCTGTTAGCAGCTGTCCGGTTATACCAGAACCAGTAGCCAGTAAAGAGGATGAATACGACGAGTTTGATACAAAGCCGGTTATCATGGAGACGGATTTTTACGATGATGATGACGACGCCCAAAAAAGCGTGAATGATGGAGAGCCCAAAGATGAGGATGTAGGGTTCTTCGATAGTCTACTCCCTCATGTCAAGAAGTTAGGACCGGCTAAGAAGTTAATGCTGAGAATGAAGATACAGGAGTTGGTGTATAATACTGTTTACAATGAGACTTGACGTAAAACCAGTAGTGAGTTAAATCTTGAATTCTTCGGAGTGTCAAGTTTTGATGATAGTTGGACTTGAGATTTTACTTTTGGTGTAGCTCAGTCTAAGTGGGGTTTTTCCACCAATTTTAAGCTGACTTGATCTTGAATTAAGTTTGATTGATATGTAGTATATCTAGGCCTTATATGAGCCCCCGAAACAAAGTGTAATAAATTTTTTGTCTAATGCAGCGCTATCATGAAATGAATAAAAATTAACGTTTCTCGCTACCCTTGATCTAAAACTTGCGTCCACTATGCTAAATTTTACGTCCAGACGTAACTTTATATTGTAATTCAATATGATTACAATTACAAAAAATAAAAATAGAATTATCTACACATCACCAGACAATTCCGATATCTTGGGTGCTCATGCTAGCCAGCTGTAGGTATAAATTATACTATATAGGTATTAGAAAGACTTTGTATTTAAATAAGTAGATAAAAAGCTAGAAAATAACTGTACTGATAAAAGCAATAACATATATTTAAGTGCAACTTCCAAGCACGGAAAAAATACAAAAACAAACTATTTGTGTCTCTGGTCTGTCACGGATCACTATTGTCAAAACGTCAAAACTGACACTTATACAATCAGTCAGTTTTGACGTTTAAACGATACGATGACGATACGATAGTGATTCGTGCTAGCCCCCTGGTCACTGCATTAGTTAGCCTTGAGAAATAGATGGTTCTATAGTGATTATGATACAACGTGATGTATGGATACGATTATGTATGTATGTTATGCAAGTATTTTAATATAACTAATATAAATATTTTAGGTAAAAATGTAATAAAATACATATATTAAACAATAAATTATAAATTGTTTTATCATCATCTGCACTCCTACATAAGCGGATACTTACAACATGTTTTTTTCTTTCATACTTTCATGGTTACCTATCGCTCGCCTTCGCAGTATTTACACCTTTCTTACCTTTTGTTATTGTTTATTGCCCCAGAAATAGGAGCAGATATTAAGGTGACTGCCTGTCCATCAAGCTAGCGGGACGCACGCCGTTCTTACAGTAGCTTATTACAAAATATTCAAACTACAGTCGCTATCGCTAGCTATTTGTATGGAATTCAGCATAGCGCCTCTAGCAGTAACAACCAAGCGCAGATCCACCGTTGTGGGCACTATGAGCATGCCCTAACCCTTTCGTGACTGTGACCACAACCATTTTTGAGGGCTGGATCCGCGCTTGGTAACTACACTGAACTAAAATCTTACATACAAATAGCTAACGATACTCGATAGCGACTACAGTTTGGAAATCTCATAAAAGGACTTTAGTACCACCTAAATCTTTAGCCTGTATAGTGTATAATCTAGGCGCCCTAAACAGGACCGGATGGCCTAAATGTACATTTAGCTCCTTACATCAGAAGAATGTTTTGAATGAACCTATACTCGGTTCAGGGTATTGTTTACGTTGCCTGCTCTAAAATTAGTTCTGAATCAATTGATTGATTGATACGTGCAATTCTAGGGGATCTATGTGGTGTAGTGGCTGAAACACGCGGGCTGGGTTCGGTCTCGCGGTGAGACAAATGTTTGCATGATCTGCAAATATTTAATCGGGTCTTGATGTTGTAGTGTAGATCCCATCCCAAATATCGAGAGAGATAGTAGTATTCTTATAAACAGTAATGTCGCAACGTGTTTCGTATGGAATACTAACTGCAGTGCACATTTTATTGAATGAGTGTCCAAACATAGCTTATGTATGTATATCTAAGCAATGTTTGGACTTGCCGAGACATCAGGTTTTCATTTGAGATCCTGAAGATCTGAGAGGATGTCTAATATATTAGTTTAAGATCTTTTAAGGGTGCCGTACCCAAAGGGTAAAAACGGGACCCTATTAAAAAGACTTCGCTGTCCGTCTGTCCGTCTATCTGTCACAGGGCTGTATCTAATGAACAGTGATAGCTAAACAGTTGAAATTTTCATAGATTATGTATTTCTGTTGCCGCTATAACACATACTAAAAACAGAATAAAATAAATGTTTAAGTGGGGCATACAAAAAACATTATTTTAAATGCCGTTTTTTATAGATAAAATGGCAAGGAACCCTTCGTACCGAGTCCGACTCGCACTTGGCCAGTTTTTTATTATCTATAGACATCTAGTAAGTAGGTCCTAGTCTATTCTCATTTGCTCCACGTTCGTGCATTGTTTAATCTAGGTGTGCCCCAAAATAGTTCACAAATTACAAATTTGGCAGTCGACCGGTTGATTGACAGACTTGCCGGTTTCTTCGCGAGGATGTTGATGTTTTCCTGTTCGATAGAGTGATAAATTGAGGAGTTAATTGCTTTAGTGTTTTGTTTCCGAAACAATTAAATGGCATCTGTGGTCGTGACTCGTGATGGACGTTTGATTAAATATCACCAGAGACTATTGGATCTGAAGCTCTTTAGTTATTTTTTTATTGTTGTACGTACTTGAGTAGTAGGTTCTTTTAATTATTATTCTTGTTTGAGAATTCACCTTTTTCGATTGGCACTACACTGGATCTCTACATAGCATTAAGGAAAGGATCATTAAAAAAAAGGTAGACCCCAAGCCGTGTTTATTGCCTAATTCTTCTAGGCTTGGTCGCGTGGAATCGGCGTAGCTTCACCTAGTTCCTAAGACGTTTCAAAGTGATCCTTGTGATTTTATTGAAATAAATGATTTTTGAATTTGAATCTTACCCGATTTCAGGGTATTTTTTTTTACACACTGAGTTGACTCAGAGATTCATAAGACTCATTATTTTTCCATACGACTTAGGAACTACGAATTATTTTTAAGTTTTTAATGTATGTAATGTATGTACCTATGTGTCTATGTAACTATGTTTGATATGGTGGAATGTTGCAACTCAATTTTGAAGCAGTTATCCCCAACCGATTGAGCTGAAATTTGGCATACTTATATAACGACGTACTTAGTGACAATGAAATAATATGGTGACAACAAGCTGATCTGATGTTGGAGTCAGGAGCTGTTCAACGGAACTCCTCAGTAAATAGTCTGATTATGATAAAAACTTTGCATACCTATATCAATCTCCAATGACAATATAAAATTATGGTACTAGCGAGCTGGTCTGAGATGGAACTCGAATGTAGACATAGGAACTCCCTAACTACATAACATAACCACGTCGCGTTTGGGCTCGTTGGATTTGTCTTGACATGAACTAGAGCCCTAGAATTTATAAAAGCTTGAATTTGAAAATATATTAAAAAAAATAACGTATTTTTAAGCAGGTATCTGATCACTAGCTGTTATTATTGCCTCGTCTATTGCCTATAGGTACTGTTGCCATTTTCATAGGATTTCTGAAAAATCTATTTGTATTTATTGAATTAATACAAAAACAGTCACAAGGTGAACATTCTAGGTTAGGTTGGCTGGTAGATTAGGTTGGCTGGTAGAAAATGCCTCGGCATTAAGTCCGCCTTTTTGTATTTATTTTATAAGTGCAATTAAAGTATAAATAAATAAATAAATAAGCAAGTTGGTATTTTTTAGCAGACCCGAATCTAGGGGGGGGCAATTTGGGGCCCATGCCTCGGGAGGCAAGTACAGGGGGCGGCCAAATTCACACTTTACGGACAAATGGACAACTCGTGCCCAGTGTAGGTCAAAATTAAGTAAATGTAATTTTGACCTACACTGGGCACGAACACTTTTTTAGGGGGGGCGAAAACTAAAAAATACCGCCCTCGCTCTCTTATATTTATTTTTACCTTTATCATATTTATAACTAGCGACCCGCCCCGGCTTCGCACGGGTAGCATGTTATTATACATATAAACCTTCCTCCTGAATCACTCTATCTATTAAAAAAAACCGCATCAAAATCCGTTGTTTAGTTTTAAAGATATAAGCAAACATACATACATACATACGCGGGAAGCGGAAAGCGACTGCTTTGTGTATGTAGTGATAATGGCGGGATGGCATTTTTCAGTTTTTGCCCACCCTAAAATATTTGAAGATTCGGGGCTGTTTTTCAGTAGGGGCATTGGCAAGGGTAGGTTTGCTTGTGCCTTCAGTTTTCAGTAAACACCCTGTATGGTAACTGCCTACATATATACATTCTCTTTGCCTACATACATAGGTACACAGTGGGTTCTGTTTATCATCGACTATTTGAATTTATTTAATTCTCCGAGTTTATTTGATCTGCTTAAAATCTTTCGCACTTCTTGATTCATTCCAACTAACAACTAACAAGCATTTATTTTGTGCTTGTACCTAAATCAGTGATGAAATCTCTATGATAAAATCTAGGTATAGGTACTTTTGACCTGATTGCCTGAGACCTACCTAGTCGTCTTGGTCAGTCATGATCCTATTTATAATTTTTTAGGGTTCCGTACCCAAAGGGTAAAAACGGGACCCTATTACTAAGACTGTCACAGGGCTGTATCTCAGGAACCGTGATAGCTAGACAGTTGAAATTTTCACAGATTATGTATTTCTGTTGACGCTATAACAACAAATACTAAAAACAGAATAAAATAAATATTTAATTAGGGCTCCCTTACAACAAACGTTATTTTTTTGCCGTTTTTTATAGATAATGTACGGAACGCTTCGTGCGCGAGTCCGACTCGCACTTGGCCGGTTTTTTTATTTATCTAATTACCTAATGCTTTCCACTAAAGCTTTTCTTACCGTAAACCGCAATGGCACGGTCCTAAAACTTTGATAAATAAAATAAAATAAATAAATATTTGTGGACATTTCATATAGCGCCATCAAGCCCCAAACGAAGCAAAGCTAAGGAAACCAGATAACTGATAGAATACTTTTATATATTTTTTACATGGTATATTATAGCCAAGTAATTTTTATGTTTCATTTCGCGTATTTATAAAATCTAAGTGTCAGAATTATCCTAAATGTTATCAAAACTATCATAGTTTTAAGATGGTTAATCTATTTAATTCAAATTTAACCTTAACGTGAATATAATAAAGATCTATCGTATTATACTAAACAAACATCATAAACAGAGGGTGTTGATGAAAGCACTCGACCTCATCCCGGTATCCAATATTATTATTCATGAGAATCGCAAATTTCTCAATCATCGTCCGAAAGGGAACGCAAATTCGTTATTCGGTTCAATGACCTTTGAGGATATGCTATGTTGGAGGGTGGTGAAGAAGTAACAGAAGGTACTCTTAAAAACTGAAGAAAACCGATGAAAATGTTTCGACTAATCGAAAAGTTTAGGGACGTCATACATACAATTTGGACTATTCTCTACTTTACAATAGAAAAAAAACCGGCCAAGTGCGAGTCGGACTCGCGCACTAAGGGTTCCGTATCATCATCTATAAACGGCAAAAAAACACGTTTGTTGTATGGGAGCCCCACTTAAATATTCATTTTATTCTGTTTTTAGTATTTGTTGTTATAGCAGCAACAGAAATATGTAATCTGTGTAAATTTCAACTGTCTAGCTATCACGGTTCATGAGATACAGCCCTGTGATAGACAGACGGACAGTGGAGTCTTAGTAATAGGGTCTCGTTTTTACCCTTTGGGTACGGAACCCTAAAAAAACATCACCAAGTAAAAATATATGTCCCGCATATCTTTTTACTTGGTGATGTTTTTTACTTATATAAAAAAACTAGCGACCCGCCCCGGCTTCGCACGGGTAGCATGTTATTATACATATAAACCTTCCTCCTGAATCACTCTATCTATTAAAAAAAACCGCATCAAAATCCGTTGTGTAGTTTTAAAGATATAAGCAAACAAACATACATACATACAGACGCGGGAAGCGGAAAGCGACTTTGCTTTATACTATGTAGTGATTACGCGTCGAATTGAGGCAAAAAGAAGATATAAAATTAATTACTTCACTTTTAAAACTTTCGTGAGTTGTATTAGTTGCACATGGATACACCTTAGTATTTTTCGTATTGCATGTTTCTGTGTCTGTCATTCAATCATACCTAAGAATGTAGAGTATTAGTAATGTTCCTTGTGAGAAACTGAAACGATTTGCTTTTTTTAGTTTTTTTTTATATTAATTACTAGCTGACACGTGCCCGCTTCGCTGTGCGTAAGACATTTCTAATACCATCGTGGACTTTTTTGTAGACGTTTTTAAGGTGTACAATACTGTAGTACATTATTTTGATATATCTCGTGGTGTTCAGCCAGCATTTGCAATGTAAGCGCAAAAAAATGTGTTTATTTACGACATCACATTAGAAACCTCTAAAATTATCAGTGTTTCTCTACTATATTATGCATGTATTATACATATAAACCTTCCTCCTGAATCACTCTATCTATTAAAAAAAACCGCATCAAAATCCGTTGTGTAGTTTTAAAGATATAAGCAAACATACATACAGACGCGGGAAGCGGGAAGCGGAAAGCGACTTTGCTTTATACTATGTAGTGATGAGTATGTCAGTAGATCAGTATGTTATGTCTCACCGATCACCCCCGTGAAGATTATATTATCGATTTTGAGATGAATCGAAAATTTGTCGGTGCCTACTTTGAAGATACATTTTGACGCAATTAAATCCCGTGTTTCGCATAATTTTCAATGAATTTCGTTTTAAATACTTTTTATTTGACTAAAAACTAATATTATGAAAAAACTTAGAATTAATTTAGTTTTTATGTTTTAAGAAAAAACTACTAGACATAAAATCAACTAAGCATAGTTTCATTACACAACAGAGAAAAATTTACTAAAAATATTTAGTAAAAAAAAATATTTTTTTTATTAGTTGTAATATTGGATTCATGACACAATATCTAACTTTACGAGACCTAACATGTTTAAAACAATACAGCGATTAAACTTACCTTTTTAAATCACTACAACGTTGTTTCACTTCAGTAGAGTCACTAATTGATTGCTAAACATAATTATTTAGGCAAGTGTCCAATCTGATATAGCTTCATTATAGTCTTTGGCTGTAAAACGATGTACTTACTCGAAAGTATAACAATTTATTATTAAAACGAAACGCATCAAAGAACAAATGCACTTGAATAAGTACAGGTATTTCTGTACGGAGTTATTCCCGATGTTCAATATTGCACTTAAAGCAGCGACGAATATAAATACCGGCAAAGTGCGCGTCGGATAAAAAACGGCAAAAAAATCACGTTTGTTGTATGGGAGATATAAATAAAAAATAAATAGGATCACGACTGTAATCCCCAAGTACGGTTGACATCCTCTCAGATCTTCAGACGCTTAGATCCTATGACGATGTCTAGTGGGGTTAGTCAGAGGCACGTCCAAACATTATATTTGGCATATGCCCACATTTTGCAGTAGTTAGCATTCCATACGTGACAGGTTGCAAGCCCATCGCCGCCTATAAGAACACTAACTAGTTTCCTTACAATGTTTTCCTTCACCGTTGTAAGCACTTGTTTTTGATGCGCATATAAATTTTCGAACAGAAAAATCCTTTGATGCACGCCGGGATTAGAACCCTTCAGATCGAAAGTCGAGGTACATCCCACTCGGCCAACACGGCTGTTTTTAGAGGTTTTTTCTAAATTTTATTATTTGTTGTTATAGCGGCAACAGAAATACATAATCTGTGAAAATTTCAACTGTCTAGCTATCACGGTTTTTGAGATACAGCCGGTGACAGACAGACCCTTTGAGAACGGAACTCTAAAAATAAATAGTGGAAATCCTCGTGACTTCGTTCATGTGGAGTTTTTTTCAAACAGACTTGAAACCATTAGGGGTGGATTTTTGGAATTCCGTTTTGGCGGAGTTTGGTTTCAAACACTGTGACACGAGAATTGTGTACCTATATTATATTATAATTGGTTACCTCTACATAATCCTAATCCTAATAATATTATAAATGCGAAAGTTTGTGATAAGGCTGCTATGTTTGTTCCCTAATCAAAAATAAACGACAAAACGGATTAGGATAAAAGTTGCTGTAGTATGTAGATAAAAAATCTGAATAAATAAGGGGGGAACTTATAATCCGAAAAACAACCCCTAAATGATAAAAAAACGCAAAAAGGATGATCTTGGTATAGATGGCGCTGATGTGCAACAAATCTGACATCACAGACTAAAAACATTTAGTCGTCATAGCAACGCAGTTTTGACTAATGAATGATACGCATTCTATTGATTTTAACACGGGTGTTTATCATGTTTTTACCTTCTGCCCGCGACCATGGCTATTGTAACATAGCCGAAACGTCGGGAAAATAAATTAAAGGTAAAAACGTGATAAACACCCGTGTTAAAATCAATAGTTATGTCTACTAATCACGATAGTTTGAAAAATGATACGCATTCTACCAAAATTTATTTTATCAGTTTCATTTATTTACAAGGTTTGTAGGGAAAAAAATGGAAGTTGCTGAAATAGCTTTTTCCTATGCGATTATTAAAATTTGACAGAACAACGTCTGTCACGGGTCGGCCAGTATACCTATAAAGTATCTACAGAGTACCTACCTACATCCCCTACAGGCTAAAGGTTGAAAGATGAAAGTTCATATGAGGGATGTGGGTTGTTTTAATAAGATAAGTTATAAATAGGATCACGACTGTAATCCCAGTACGGCAGATATCCTCTCGGATTTCAACGAGCTCAGATCGTTGAATATGTTTAGGGTAGTCAGAGGCATGTCTAAACATTACATTCGGTACATGTCTACATTTTGTAGTAGTTAGCATTCCATGATGTGATTTAATGATAAGAAAAAGTAGGTAAGCTTTTTCTCAGAGCAGAGTAAAGAATGAACCCGACTAAAAAAGAGGTGGTTCTGAATTCGACCTATGATTTTATTACGTGATGATCCGATTTCGTTTTGAGGTTCCGTACCCAAAGGGTAAAAACGGAACCCTATTACTAAGACTTCGCTGTCCGTCTGTCCGTCTGTCTGTCACAGGGCTGTATCTCATGAACCGTGATAGCTAGACAGTAGAATTTTTTACAGATCATGTGTTTCTGTCGCTGGTATAACAACAAATACTAAAAATCGAATAAAATAAATAATTGATTGGGACTCCCATACAACAAACGTGTTTTTTCCGTTTTGTATAGATAATGGTACGGAACCCTTTGTGCGCGAGTCCGACTCGCACTTGGCTGGTTTTTTGTTGAGAGCTAGTAGTCCCAAATCCATCATTTAAATTATATTCCTGTAGGACTAATAGTTCCTTCATAAAACTTAATAAACCAATATTGTCCCTAGAATTTTCTATTGGTTCTAACGTTATCGTCGGTTTTATTTTTAGTTTTTAGGGTTCCATACCTAAAGGTTAAAAACGGGACCCTATTTCTAAGACTTCGCTGTCTGTCTGTTACAGGGCTGTATCTCATGAACCGTGATAGCTAGACAGTTGAAATTTTCACTGATGATGTACTTTTGCCGCTATAACAACAAATACCTAAAACGGAATAAAATAAATATTTAAGTGGGGCTCCCATACGTCCCCAATAAACGTGTTTTTTTGCCGTTTTATAGATAACGGTACGGAACCCTTCGTGCGCGAGTCCAACTCGCACTTCAAACTACTATCGCAATCAGGAAACATAATGATATTTGAAACGTTTATTTATCGTTCGATAAGTTTCTCGGTATACCAAGAAATCAGCCCGCGGAATTGATATACACGAGAATTTGCGTAGGAAATTATGAATAACCAAACAACAATAATTATTATCAGGAAACATTACCTATCGTTTGATCATCGCTTTGACTTCCCACGCGATCATTCAACAAGAATCATTTAACGTAGTCCGGGAGACGGGGCATTTTAATTACGGCATACCTTATCATCAGTTTGAATGAAAGAAAGAAAGAATAAATTTATTTTGTGTCAACATAATCTCTTAAAACTAAACAAAAACATACATATTGGGAACATTGACAACAAAATTGGTCACCACTCAGCTATATGCTGCAACAGCGAGAGTTGATGCAGTTGATCAGTTTGGAGGTTAGCTAGCTAATACATGATTAGGTCATCGAATCGCTAGCGAGTCTATCATTTCATATATTTAATCGTTTCCGATGGTACTAATAGATAATACTAGATTTGTGTGCACTGCTTTATATGTGATTGATGGTTTGAGAAGAAATATAGACCATTAGTCAGCTAATAACAAAGCTGTTCAAAAACAAATGCCTTGTATCAAATTAAAAGTTTATGCTCATTATTTACAAGAAGCACCTTCACGATGACTCTGTAAATCAAATCTCATCGCTAAGTGAATCTTAAAAAGTTCAACAATAACTTATGGTTTGGTGCACACGGCTATAGAAATTTGAATTGAAAACATCTTTTTTTTTATCGATTTACAACCCGGTCACAATATCTGTGCACCTGACCTCGTGACGTCATATCGGCGGTCTGGGTACGGGCGAGGCGGGAGAGAGAGAGAGCGGGAGAGGCGCCGCATTCCAGCGAGGTGCACAGATATTCTGACCGGGTTGTACGACAATCAATGACGGTAATGCTTTATTTTCCTGTACTATTTCAGAGAAAACTACGAGCAGGTCTAGGTTACCTTGCATTCACATATTATTTAACCGGATACGGTATGACGTAAAAAAATCACAATCGTCTCTCGCCTGCAGGAATCATTCATCAAAAATGTAGGTAAATACAATAACTCATGCATGATTGAATTAAAGCCAAAACTGTTGCGTAAAACAATCGAATTGGTCAATGGACGTCTGTTTGTATTATTTTACTGCGCTAGAGTAAAATATAGTGTTTGGCGATGAGTTCGGCCTTAAGGCGAGTAATAAATGTTTTTGATGAATGCAGAATCGTTTTTTCTCAATAACCGCAAAACATACAGTTTTGTTTTTCGTGACAAAGATAACATAAGGATATAATCTAGATAAATTACAGACAGAAACACGGGTTCACTAATGTTTCACCGACAAACGTTACGCAAATCTTCATTTCAAAACCAACGTTTCGTACACTATTAATTCCACAAATATATCATTCCGCAAATGTATAATTTCGCAACTCAACGAGTCGTATACTATTTATTTCAAAAATGTATCGTTCCGCATATGCATCGTTTCATAACTCAACGCTTCGATTCATTTTATTTCGCAAACATTTTATTACACAAATGTATAACATCACAACATTTTACTTCGCATATAGTTTATTCTACAAACATATTTTTTCACAAATGTGTTTTTTTTACAAATATATCATTTAATATTAAACAAACGTATACAAAGACGTATGATACAATGTTTGAAATGATGGTGGAATACGGAGCAGAAAATAACATTGAATCAAGCCAAAAATTTGCATATTAGATTTTGAAAATTTGAATTTTTTTTGTTGGCTTGAAGTCAAATTTTGAGAATGTAATCCTGCACGGCTGTAATTTCCATCTTGGACAAATAATTTACAGGTAAGTTTTAATTCTGTATATTTTATTATCTTACTAAATATTAAGAGGTAATGGTAAATGATTAAATGGCCTCTAAAGTTAATTACATAAAACTAGTAAAATAACAGCATTTCGGTTCTGGCACTCGCCGGCCGCTGCCGCGGCACGCTCGCTTCGCTCGCTCGGCTCGTGCGGCGGGTCACAGTTCAAACCTAACCTAACCGACAGTGTCGTTTGTGGTGGTGATGTTTATGGAATAGGCACTACATTAATAAAAACTAGTTGATTCGAAATATTGTGCAATTTATTTAATTTTACCTCAATATTAAACCATGCATATCACATCTTAGTACTAGTAAATAAGCACGTAAATTAAGTATTTTTTTTTTTAAATAAAATATGTTTTCGAAACATTGCATTTGGAAAACGTTGGTTAGCGAAGTGTTGGTTTATGAATTGATATAGTTATGATATGAATGGTTTTTGAAATAATATGTTTTGAACTGAACATTTGCGTGATGAATACTATGCGATATGAATTATTTATGATGTGATGAGTTGTGAAATTAATAGTTTTGTAATAATACGTTTGCCAAGTGTATTATTTATGTAGTGATGTAGTTGCGGAAAGTTGAGATGTGAAACGAAAGGGTTCCGAAACGTTGGTTTTGTAATGAAGAGTTTTGAAACGTTTGTCGGTAAAATGAACGGGTACCAGAAACACGATTGGTGAAACTTTTCTCGATAGATTTATTTTCCAAAGTTGGCTCTTCAAAAACACGAGTTTCGTTTTTAATCAAAGTTATTAAGGCCCTGTATGTCGACGATTGCTCTTTTTCGAAACGAAAAAAGAAATACTTCTGAACAAGCCACATCTCCTATTTTTATAAATATATTACTTCAGGTTCCTACCTAGATTTCTATTAAGCTGAAAACATAATAGCAGAAACTTTTCACGATAAAGATATTATTTCAAAATGATACGTTTTAGAATTTATGATCGAAATACTTTGATTTGATAAGATCAACTTGTGATTTATTGTTAAAGATAGGTAATATGTTGATCTAGATTTCTTCTAGAATAGGTTTTTGATAAGTAATTATACATAATTTATATCATTAATTTATTCGAAAAGCAAAGGCGGACCTCGGAAAATGGTTATGAGGGGTGGGTTAAGCTACCCCTATTACTTGCCTACGTAGGTACCAGCAACGCGATCTCATAAAAACTGTCGATAATATTTACAATACGCATACGCCATCTAGAGCTTGCCGTTGTTAACTGTCTTAGTCGTTTCTGCCGCGTTTTTAGGAACTGGCAGCGCCTTAATAGCTAAACAGTTTATTTTTATTTAATTCGTGAGATAATCTTAGCTAAATAAATTACAGATTAAATTTGATGGTTTTCGAGATAATGCAGTTTTATCACTTTTTCCGTCTTATCCGGGTAGACTCCGCCCATACAAAACGTAAAAAAAATCACTTATCACCTTAACAGTATCGTGTAAACAAACATTTTCGATTCGCTAAAAGAGGTAGATTGTAAGATAAATAGTCTTACATCTTTGGCGAATCCGGGATTCGTCTAACCGTTATCTATATTTATACTAGACTAGCAGTCCGCCCCGGCGTCGCACGGGTGTAATAATGATATTATGGGTAATTTGTTTACACCTTGGGTTACATTATCGAAGTTTTCATACGGATACCTCACGTTTTTGAAAATATTCTATAGCCTTTGTTCATCAGGGATAATATAGGATTCTAATGGTAAAATATTTTTTTAAATCGGTCCAGTAGTTTCGGAGCCTGTTAGATACAAACAAACAATCAAATCTTTCCTCTTTATAATATTAGTATAAAAGTATAAACTACGACTTTTTACCGCTTACCAGATGTTGTGTTAAGAAATTATTGAATCCTACGCTATAATTGCGGATATAATGTTGTCGATTCGAAACCCTTATTTTAAGGTGATAAGTGAAATTTTTGACTTTTTATATGGGCTGAGTCTACCCGGATAAGACGTAAAAAGTGATAAAACTGCATTATCTTGAAAACCATCGAACTTAAAAAGAAACTGTCTGTAATTTACTTAGCAAGTATGATTATCTAGCGAATTATATAAAAATGAACTGTTTAGCCATTCATAGTTTTGATTAAAAACGAAACCAGTGTTTTTGAAGAGCCAACTTTGGAAAATAAATCTATCGAGAAAAGTTTCACCAATCGTGTTTCTGTCTGTAATTTATCTATATTACATCCTTATGTTATATTTTGTCATAAAAAAACAAAACTGTATGTTTTGCGGTTATTATTAAAAACGATTTTGCATTCATCAAAAACATTTATTACTCGTCATAGTGTGTTCTTCAATATGACCCGAGTCTACCGTACCGAACAGGACGAATATCAAAATTTTTGACAGGTAAGAACAGTTTGTACAGAAAAAGAAAAAAAAAACTCTTAGTTTAAACTTCAATGAACTTTCATGAATGTATTAAAACCAACTAACGAACTAACAACTAGCGAGACTAACGAACAGCAATTCATTTTTAAGGTTCCGTACCGAAAGGGTAAAAACTTGACCCTATTACTAAGACTTCGCTGTCCGTCTGTCTGTCACAGGGCTGTATCTCATGAACCGTGATAGCTAGACAGTTGAAATTTTCACAGATTATGTATTTCTGTTGCTGCTCTAACAACAAATACTAAAAACAGAATGAAATAAATATTTAAGGGGGGCCCATACAACAAACATTATTTTTTTGCCGTTTTTATAGATAATGGTAAGGAACTCGTGCGCGAGTCCGAGTCCCACTTGGCCTTTTTTAAATATAAAATTATAAAGCAAAATCGTGTTAGTTACACCATTTATAACTCAAAAACGACTGGACAAATTTTTAAGCCGGGGCGAGCAGCTAGTAATAATAGAAAAAAAAAAAACAATTACATATTCAAAAAAATGTGTAAGTTCATAGAACAAAGAACAGACTTCACTACAGACTCATCACTACATAGTATAAAGCAGTCGCTTTCCGCTTCCCGCGTCTGTATGTATGTATGTATGTATGTATGTATGTTTGCTTATATCTTTAAAACTACACAACGGATTTTGATGCGGGTTTTTTTAATAGATAGAGTGATTCAGGAGGAAGGTTTATATGTATAATAACATGCTACCCGTGCGAAGCCGGGGCGGGTCGCTAGTTCATTATATACAATTTTAATCATCCATAGCGAAGTGCACCTACGAAGTCGTAACTTTTAATGTACCACTATTAAATGTACAACTCAGCCCTGTTGTAGCAAGATCAAAGTGTTGGTAACTTTATGCGGTTATTGTTGGATTCGGTCCATAAAAATCAGATAAGAATCACTACAAAGTATTTATGTAGGTAGTAGATAATCTATTTATATAAAACTAGCTGACCCGTGACAGACTTTGTCCTGTCAAATTTCAATAATAGCATAAAAAAAAACCGGCCAAGTGCTTGTCGAGCCACGCGCAATGTAGGGTTTCGTACCTAGCCGTAATAATTTTCCTATTAAATTCGTTAGATGTACTACTACCGTGAATTTTATTACACCTCCAAAACCAATCGTTTAGCTGACAAAATGTAGTACTTTAAAGCTTAATATTTCACAATCGGATCCCATAATCGAAAAGTTGTCTTCACAAGACCCATCCAACGACACCCCACACCAAAGGGTATACGAGAAAAAAAAAATCCTCACTTTAGGAGTGGAGGTACCCTAAAAAAATTTAATAAGGTCCCGTTTTTACCCTTTGGGTACGGAACCCTAAAAACAGCAAAATTGGTAAAGCTATTTTCGAGTTTTATGTGAGATAAAAACACACGGCAAATGATTTTTATTAGAATACTTTTACTCGCATTTTTTACATTGTTTATGCTCTGAATACTATTTACACACGAATATTTCCATACATAAACACATAAACGAACGGACAGACGCGACCTTGCTTCACCATACGCTACTCACAACCTGTGGGGCTATTTTGTAAAAACATGATTATCATGTTATGGTACTGAATGCCATAATACCTAAGCTTTTTATGCTGTTTTGGCACCTATACCTAGCTTCTAATACAATACCTACGCAGCGTAGGTATAGGTGCATAAACAGTGAATAGTTACTATGAAAAGTGTACAGTAACGTCATAACATGATAATCATGTTTTTTACAAAATAGCCCTGCTGAGCTTGTTTATTAAACAGATTGGAAATGTATGAAGTTAGGGTTAATTTTGGACTTTATTGATTTATTAGAAGAATGCTGATTACTTCCTCCATTATCTTTCTGCCCTTATATATAATACATACCACTTAAATGGGGTAGGCACCCCATCTATACCTCTACATAGCATTATAGAAAGGATAATTGAAAAAATGATAGGCCTCAAGCCGTGTTTGTTGCCTGAGTCTTCTAGGCTTGGTCGCGAGGAACAGGCGTAGCTTCACCTAGTTCCTAAGACGTTTCAAAGTGATCCTTGTGATTTTATTGAAATAAATACCTTTTGATTTGACTTTTACATGACATGTGACGAAACATAATTATTATACTTCCTTTCTCATAATTTACTGATTTTAGAGATTGAGGTTTTGATAAAATAGGTAAGTGAAATATTGAGTAAATATTTTTTTTTATAGATGACGTAGAGCTAGAACTCTACTAGAACGACCAGGCGGAGTTTGAATATTTTCAGGACCTAGGTAAATAGTAAAAGCTTTGTTTGATTTGGGGCTAAATACAGGTGTTTGAAATTTTAAAAAAATAGTTATAAGTATATAGTCAGATGGAGAAAAAGCCCAGCCACCACAATCGGCGGCCGGCCGTCGCGGTGCCGTAAATTTCCAGGGCACGGCGCCGCGCCGTCGCCATGCCGTGAGTAGATAATCCACGGGCTCTAGTATTTGATCTATTTCGAGGGCATAAATCGTGTTTATAGGGTTCCGTACCCAAAGGGTAAAAACGAGACCCTATTACTAATACTCCGTCCGTCTGTCCGTCTGTCTGTCAATCACCAGGCTGTATCTTGTGAACCGTGATAGCTAGACAGTTGAAATTTTCACAGATGATGTATTTCTGTTGTCTGCCGAATAACAAAAAATACTAAAAACAGAATAAAATAAATATTTAATTGGGACTCCCATATAACAATAGTATATTATGCAACTAGTGAATAAAGGACGGATTTAAAGCGAGGGCCGTAGATGAGTCACGAGCAAGTGAAGGATTCTAATGATTGAACTGTTAGAATCCTGAACGACGCGAGTGATTCATGGCCCTCGATATAAATTCTAGACTACGAGAAAAGACATAATTTAAGCGAAAATAGAAATTTAATCAAGAAATAAGAATTGTTACATTAATTGAAATGGACATTAAAATTAGAGCAATGACTGAAATTAAGCGTAATTTTCTTATTATTATCATTAGGGTGGTCAACTTGTGAAACAATATTTATTTTTAATCTAATGCCAAACTCCATGTCGCAAATATCGACCAATCAAATCTCGAGAATTTATTTGCACCAAAGAGTTTTGAATTTCGAATCTCAGCGCAAGGAGTTTGTGTAAGCATTGAAATAGAGACCGGATATATTTTGTGTTCCAAATTCAAACACCAAAATAGTGAATAAAAATAAAACAGTGAATAAAAGGCCTTTTTATTCACTGTTTTGCGTGAATAAAATAAGCTTTTTAAAGTAGGTATGGTATAAACGTGATTTTTTTGCCGTTTTTATAAATAATGGTACGGAACCTTTCGTGCGCGAGTCCGACTCGCACTTGGCTGGTTTTTTTTATGATCCCAACGAGTCATGCAAATTATGTTCTAAACAATATCATAGCTAATAAATCATTCAGACAACTTGTCGAGGTTTTGTAAATATGAAGACGACGACGAGTATATTTTTTTCAAATGAGGAAAAACTGTGTTATTCTAGGCTACGATTTCGTTTCTCAGGAGAACTCATTCGAAAGATCAGTGTTAAGAAATATTATATTTTTATGGGAACGAAGAATTTTTATGTATTTATTTTATTTTTAGCCGTTTGCTAAGTTGTATTTTTGTTTGTACTGTTTCTGTTGAAGGAAATTTACAGTATTGTTCTGTGATAATACAGGTAGGTTCCTAATTGTTGCTTCATAGATATTATGTGGGCATGTGCCAAATATAATGTTTGGACGTGCCCACTAGACATCTTTAAATGATCTAAGCGTCTGGAGATCTGAGAGAATGTCTACCGTACTTGGGGATTATAGTCATGATCCTATTTTATTTTAACTTTTAGGACGTTAAAATGTGGTAAGGAATTGCTATGAATATAGCAATTACAATCGCGCGTGTAATACGATACAATGTTACCAAAGACAATACATTTTATTTATCTATCTATAAGTAGTAAGGACTCGTGACTTAGTGAAATGTTTTAGATGAATGCAGAATCGTTTTTTCTCAATAACCGCAAATACAGTTTTGTTTTTTATAACAAAGATAACATAAGAATATAATCTAGATAAATTATAGACAGAAACACGATTGGTGAAACTTTTCTCGATAGATTTATTCTCCAAAGTTGGCTCATAAACACTAGTTTCGTTTTTAATCAAAACTATGAATAGCTAAACAGTTAATTTTTATATAATTCGTTAGATAATCATACTAGCTAAGTAAATTACAGACAGTTTCTTTTTAAGTTTGATGGTTTTAAAGATATGCAGTTTTATCACTTTTTCCGTATTATCCAGGTAGACTCAGCCCATACAAAAAGTAAAAAAGATCTCAAAGCACAGATACAATTTTCTAACAGAAAAATCCATTGTTGCAGTTTTGCTATTCGAACTAACGACACGCGGATCGAAAGTCGAGGTTCAACCCACTAAACCACTACGGCTTAATGGTCATTATACTATAGTCTAAACAATCGACTTCACTTATTTCGAAACTGTTGAACATACTTTCTAGAATAAGGCCAATTTATTTTAGTCGCGATAAAAATACCGCAGCAATTGGAGTGAAAAAAGTGTGACACTTTTAGAATGGCGTACACATATTAATATTTCATAATTTTATAACATTTTTCGCCTAGAAACTAGTAACTTTTTATTTTACATAGAAATACGGCTAATTACCACGTTTTTCTTGTATTGGTGACGTTTCGAGACAATTCAAATGCTCTTCATCATGAGCATCGCCCGCGACCGCGATCAACAGCAGATCGGCGAATACTCGAAACGTCAGCAATACAAGAAAAAACGTGGTATTTAGCCGTATTTCTATTTAAAATGATTAACAACCACGATAGTTTTAACTAGTAACTTTATTTATAAATAAGCTCACGATTATAATCCCAAATTACCTACGGTAGACATCCTCTCAGATATTCAGGCGAGATCTTCCAGTTCCTGGAAGATATCGCTTATAAGAATACGAGATTTCTATACGTATTTTTTATTGGGTAAAATGTATATGTTATTCGACTATAAAATATCATAAAAACAGTTTTACATAATTCAAGAATGCGCTGCAATATACTCGTAAAAAACAAAAATAAAAAGTAACTGTTAATTTTAACAATTTTTAAAGAATTGGTAATGAAAAACATCGGAAGGAACGTGTTTTAACAAATGGTTTGTAATTAACGTAATTAATCAATGTGACACATTGCCTTCTAACGTTAATTCTCACCCAGGACAAAAATATTTGTGCGATGAACATGAATGTTTGTTCTGTGCCTGGGTGTGATAATGTATCGTAGACAAAAAAAAATATGTGTATGCTATCAGTCATCTGGTTCCCATAGTACAAGCTTTGCTTAGTTTGGGGCTAGATGGCAATGTGTGAAATGTCCACCAATATTATTATTATTATTATCACTGACCTTATTCAATACGATCAAGAAAGATCCAGTGACATGACAAGCAAGCGATCGCGAATGCATAACAATGCGATTCGGATCACTAGACTGACGTCCATTCCTAGCACGAGACTAGAATAGAACGCTCGCGAGTGACCCCGACACGAAGTCAGATTAACTATTCAGTTAAATTCTAACTATAGTTTTAATATAAGAGTAATAAACTCTAAAATATAACTAGTTACACCTGTAGCCGTGACTCCATTTGATAGGTCGTAGCTTTAAATCACACCATGGGGTTTAATTATTCGGAAAAAAATATCTATGCATTAATATGTTCCAAAGCGGTGAAAGAAAACATCGCGAGAAATAACAGTTAGTATTCTTGTAAGCGACGATAAAACCACCAAAACTCAATACTTCACGGATTTTGACGAGATTTGACAGCATGTTTTTATAAGTGCAAGATTTTTAAAGTTGATATTATGAGCAAGTAAAAAGGCTATATTTTGTTTTCAATAAATTTGAGATCCCCAAGATAATTTCAATAATATAACCTAAGGTATCAAAAAATTGCCTCTATCTTCACCTACATATACGAAGCCGGGGCGGACTGCTAGTTACTTAAATATTATTGAAAAAATTACTAGGCCATCATTGCTCTCAATAAACGTCAGTCTAAAAGTCATTGTAGACAATGATGACCTTGTCGATCTAGTCTAAAATGTGCTGTTGAAAAGATAAGCACTTTTCCGTCACATAACTTTTTATGAGTGTTATTCTAATGATTTTATTAGACAAGCGGTGTTCTTGAATTTATTTTTCTAAACGTATAATGGAAGTTTTTTGATCGAGCGAGAGTAGCGAGCTAAGATTTCTGAAAAATCTTTGACGAATGTGTTTTTTTGTATACCATACTAACTGCCTGCTTAGGCTTCGCATGGGTGCACTAATTAAGAATATAAACATTTGCCATGTTTGATATCTTAGTTACATTATTGCAATTTTAGTGGGGGATTAATATTTAAAAAATATATATAAGTATATAGCTTATGTTACTCGTTAATAATGTAGCTTTTTTTAGGTTAAAGAATTTTTAATATTGGTTCAGTAGTTTTTTAGTTTACCTAGTATACAATAACCACAAAAATATAATATTACTTTTAATATTAGTACACTTTATAACATAAGTGTAGATAGTGTAGACAACCCACGTTCTTTCTCAAACAAATAAAATACCCAAAAAGTACGTGTATAATAAGTTTTCAAGTCCCAAATAAGCAATTTGAGTTTTGAATTCTCTATTTATACGGACACAGAATCTCTTTTCAGCGCATTTCAAAAGTTACCCAATTAAGTGTAATTTGCACGTAATAATTTACACAAAAAAGCCCAAAGTAGAAAGTAAAATATTGAAATGATTCTGCAAATTTCGAAGTTTGTATTTGTACAGAATATACTTACGTCTTTATACTGTGGCAGAAAGAGAAGAAGACAGGAGAGAGAGAGGAAAAGTTCGTCGTTGCCTTGAAAAGTAAATAAGCTTGAAAAACGTGAAAAACACACGTAAAAGTCGTTCGGGCAATAATCACCGAATTTACGAGCAAAATGATATTAAATGTAGCACTGTAAACATTTAAATTGAAGACACGGCTTAGGTATTAATTTCTTCAACTCAAATTAGAATTTCAAACGTGGTATTCACATAATCACGTAGGAATAGGAATAGATAGGCATACAAATCTTGCTTTTGCATGCGGCTTTGCTCGCGTAGTTTTAGCTTTTTATTAATTCAAAGATGTTTTAGGATGTGTTAGATGTTTTTTCCAAACTTCAAAAGGGGGATCCTTTATAAGATCATTATTTTGTCTGTTTGATATTGAAATTTGTCACGCGGATCAATTTAAAAAGTAAAATACCAAAATTAACAAAAAACAGAATTTTCTTTTGAATAATATTCTTTTTCGGTTTTATAAGTTCATCAGATTTTGCAGATCTCGTTGAAGTTTTGATCTACCGACACACAAAAAAGCTTGTATAATATATTTTAATAATATATTTTTGTACAATTTATTGGATCCCGTTTGACCACCATCTTACCTGGTAATAAGCGACGTTTCAGTCAAAGATTTCGCAGGACTACCTTAATATTCTCTGCGTAAGAGATTCTAAACTATAGAGATCGGGAAACACACACGACGACACATTTGCGTTTTACTGAGGTGTCATTTAAAAGGGCTGCTTTTAAATTCAAAAATACTCTCACCTGATTGATTATCCTTCTCATAAAGAGATTTAAAAATTAGGCCAGTGTTACACCCATTAATATTGGTGTTCACAATAAAACTGATAAGTTCATAAAAAGATTCCCTGAATCGTTTGAAACTGTGCCAGATTCGGGCAGTTAAATTTAACGATTCATTGTTCGGCGGCTTTGGTCAGAAAAGCTTGAGATCTGCTGACCATGTATTTAATAAGAATTTAAAAAAATCGCCACAATATTCTGTAGTTATTGATTCGACTAAAATTTTAATATTGGTCAAGTTCGGTAACCACGTCCGGTTCGGTAAAATATATCTTTAGCATGTGCGAAATATGTTATCGTGGAACATGCATCTGACTACCCTCTATTTTCTAGAGTGTGAGCTGGTGCTGTGAGATGCAGTGTATGTCTACTTTGCTTGGGGTTTTACAGTCGTGTTCAATTTTATTTGTTTTTGTTTTTTATTGTTTTAAAATGCATTCATACCTTCGTTCTGCATAGTTTAGGTGAAAACAGAGGTCGAGTCTAAAGAAAAGAAACAGAGGAATGAGAAGGAAGAGTTTTTTACAAACTTTAATTTAACTTGCAATGTATATTTGTTCGGGTCAAATCTGGCAGCTGATTTGGAAACCAGTTATCCCCAACCGATTGTGTTGA
This sequence comes from Hydriomena furcata, assembly GCA_912999785.1. NCBI lineage: Eukaryota > Metazoa > Arthropoda > Insecta > Lepidoptera > Geometridae > Hydriomena > Hydriomena furcata. The sequence continues at coordinate 3,379,058 of OU538843.1, forward strand.
AATTTTGCATACATTCTGTGACAATACAATTATATGGTGAACAGATCTGATGATGGAGCTTCAAGGTAGCCCTAAGAACTCCTCAACTACACATCGTAACTTTATTGTGTTTGGTCTAGTTGGATTTGTCTTAACGACAAAATAAAACTTATTTACCCAGTACTCGTTCAGTTTTGTTTGGTTGTAGATCATTTCCTTCCTTCCCAATAATAAGTAGAAATAGACTGATACTTAAGGCAAATTATGGGTCCGTTCTCAAAGTGCCATGATAATTTAATGGTCACTAAACTAGGCGGTTAAGATTTTAGTACCAATTTTATAGCTGTATGTATTGGTGCTTAGAGTAATGGATAAACTTGAATTTAAACGTAAGTAGGCTGATATTGTTTACTGGAGCTCTACATAGCATTAAAGAAAGGATTTTTAAAAAAAGGTTAGACCCCAAGCCGTGTTTGTTGCCTGATTCTTCTAGGCTTGGTCGCGTGGAATCGGCGTAGCTTCACCTAGTTCCTAAGACGTTCCAAAGATATCCTTATGATTTTATAGAAATAAATGATTTTTGATTTTAATTTGAATTTAAAAGAGTGAACATTTCTGCTAATTTATTTAAATAAATGAACATTATATTGGAGGACATTTCATATAGCATCTAGCCCCAAATCATGCCTTGTATTAAAGGAAACCAGAAAGGTGATTGATAAAACTTATCTATCTAGGTACTTTTTGAAAATACAAACATGCTTATAAAACATAACACCTAGAACAAACATCTACGTCCATCACACAAAATATGTTTGTCCTGACTAACCCTCATACGACAAACAACACACAAAAGGCAGATCTACTCTACCAATACCAACTGATCTAATAGGCCAACCAATTAAAAACAAATTCAGAACAATTTTTCATACTTATTTTTGAGATCATATTTTTTTTTAATTTCGTAGTCTACAAGTAGGCTTTACAAGTTTACGAGTATCGTAAACTTATAAAATGGACTTGGAGAAGTAATAACAAAAATGTAATACAAATACCATTAAAAATTACCTATGTATTACGTTGTTAGCTGTGTAAACTACGGAACCCTATATTGTGCGTCGCCCGACACGCAGTTGGCCGGTTTTTTTATTAAATACTAATACACTTCTAGGATACAACTCAAAAAATATTCACTGATACCCACGCAGGGAATTCTAGGACTATTTATTCAGTCACATACATACGAGTAGCTAGGTGTTAAATTAATTAAATGTTAAAGAAATACATACCTGAACAAATACCGACATCTCTTACACTTCACTGTCAAATGTCACTTCATTTTGTTTTTAAAAAATGTTTACAATCTTTAATCAACAAGCTATCGGTTTAGAAACGAGGTAACGTCACTAGCCTGGATACTGTCTGCGGTCGGCGAGCGCCGTGAAGATTACGGTATAGATTGTCACCTGTCACAGTGGATGATGAGACGATGTTTGTACAGTTGTTTTATCTCACGAAGGCGGTTTGTATCTCACTAGCCGTAGTCACGCATACAAAAGCGTGTGACGACTATACACATCACAACTACTACTGCTTATCCACCTTCGTGAGATATAACTACTGTATCAAGTCACAATAATTGACTCTGGTGACTTCGAGAACTTCAAGAAGTTCGAGAAATTCTTCATACAGAAATTGTATCTCACCATCTACGCGACTAGTGACAATCTACACTTTCATTTCGCACTCGAAGACCAGAACTTTTTCTACCTGTAGTTACTCGAGGACACAGTAATTTTAAAAGTTTATGGAATTATTGAAACTTGTTAAAAAAAACATTTTGTCCCTCCAGAAACGTCTATTCGGGATCAAACCACATGGAACTATAACAAAATTTAATGCCAATAAATTCCATTTAAAAATGTCTCAACTCTATTTTAATAACAGATCATTTTGGTTTCGTAAGTCTGCGAGGTTATATAAACTGATATAATTTAGAACGCAATATTATAAACAGGAAACGTTCAATATAATATCAAATGGAATATTTTGAATGTTGGTTTCAGCTCCTGAAATGAGCGGATGTATGATTTTAGGTTAACTATTAACTTTAGTGATGACTGTGCGAGCCGAGTCTCACTCGGCACCTGGGACGGTCGTGGAAACTTCGTCGTCGAAACTTGAACGTGTATCAATGGATTTTAAAAATTTTATGCGCATTAGAAGGTTAAATTGGAATCAAAACAGCCGGTAGCCGTAAACAAAGCGCTTGCACCAGTTTACGCGAAGTTGTTTTCAGACAGACTTCAACTTCCAGACTTCCAGAGGCTGATTTTCGGAAATTCTTTAGCGCACCCCTACACACCAAAAGGAATACAGCCTCCAAATTTCAAGCTTCCAGGACCAGTGGTTTAGGCTGTGCGTTGATAGATCAGTTCAATTTTATCCTGTGTCTGTTGTCTGTCTTTTTATTAGTAACTAGCTAATCCGGCGAACTTCGTAACACTTTAGTATGTTAATTTCCCGTTCCCGTTCCCGTTCCCGTTGCTTAATTTGGGGCTAGATTGCACTGTAAAAAGTCCGCCAATATTCATTTAATATTTATATTATCCGCAGTTACATATTATCTTAAAGTAGGATGAGTATGAATTTTAATTTTTCTATAAAATTCTATAAAATCTTTCAGCGATCCACCCATTTTCTTTAAATGGGACTGACAAACATAAGGATACTTACATAAATATACCATTATATAAATATTTATATAAACAGTAAATACATTCACACCTTGTTTATTCCGCGTACAAAAATAGGCCAAGTTCTTGTAAAAAATCTATCGGAATTCTTAAACGACCTTGTTGTTGAACCGTCGTTTTGTTTATCATAAGGAAGGAATTTGTTTGTGAGTGGTTCAGCTTTAGTAGATAAAATCTAGTATTTGATGATGTGTTTTTAGGGTTCCGTACCCAAAGGTAAAAACGGAATCCTATTACTAAGACTTCACTGTCCGTCTGTCCGTCTGTCTGTCCGTCAGTCTGTCCGTCTGTTTGTCACAGGGCTGTATCTCAAGAACCGTGATAGCTAGACAGTTGAAATTTTCACAGATTATGTATTTATATTGCTGCTATAACAACAAATACTAAAAACAGGACAAAATCAATATTTAAGGGGGGCTCCCATACAACAAACGTATTATTTTTTGCTGTTTTTATATTTAATGGTACGGAACCCTTCGTGCGCGAGTCCGACTCGCACTTGGCCGGTTTTTTAATGTACTACTGGTTTGTTCCATGTTGTTCTGCGTTGGGTCAGTGACTCGATTGAATCTATGGTAGCCACAATAAGCCTCTTTATTGAACTAGTAGGTAGAGTAAGAACTTGATAGGTAAGGTGAAATCGCTGGATGTGGGCACAACAACATTTTAATTTTCAAATATGATCATCATCATTTTGCTGCCCTTTTCCCACTTAAGTGTGGTCGGCACATCATGTGTACTTCTTCCATTTCCCTCTATCAGCCGTCACCTCATCACTCACTCCTTTCTTATTCATATCATCTTTCACACAGTCCATCCATCTTTTCTTCGGCTTACTTCGGTAGACGACATCTACGGTTTATATTGAAAAAATATTAAAACGACGATTTTTAAACAACATAGAATAGAGTATTTATCTATATTTTAGGTTAAGAGGCTCCCAGTCGCTGATTGCTCTTTTTCGAAACGAAAAAAGAAATACTTCCGAACAAGCCACATCTCCTATTTTTATTAGTATATTACTTCAGGTTCCTACCTAGATTTCTATTAAGCTGAAAACATAATAGCAGAAACTTTTCACGATAAAGATATTATTTCAAAATGATACGTTTTAGAATTTATGATCGAAATATTTTATATACCTACTATTAAAATCAACTTGTGATTTATTGTTAAAGATAGGTAATATGTAGATCTAGAATTCTATTAGAATAGATTTTTGATAAGTAATTATACATAATTTATATCATTAATTTATTCGAAAAGCTAAGGAGGACCACGCGCCGACGTGTGTTTGTCGTCATTGCAGCGGTCGGTAGGATTATTTATTGAAGTGATTAAAGATGGGTACATCTTTATTCACTTAAACTATATGTACAGGTTGCTTGGGTATCAAATAAAACATCTCGAATGATATATATCCATCAGACGTGACCGCTTCGCGTGCCGGCCTCCGCTTGAGTGATCCGGTGATCGTTCGGCTGTCGTCGTATTCACTCGCTAACGCACACGTTGATAACTTTATTGTTTCGTATACACTACATCTACCTTTTACAAAAAGAAAATGAAATAATAATTCTAGTAACAACCTGGTAACAATAATAATTAATTCTAGTTACATCAGATCATTAAGTACAATATTTCAATCGTTAGGTAAGACTAATTTATAATATTAATTATTTAATTTTAATTAAATTAACTTTAACATATGATTTATTTAGTAGTTACATAAACATTTCAAAAATAGTATTTATTAATATCTGTGTAACCTACATTGTGTTTAAGCAAATAAACTATCTTTATCTTTATCAGACTTTCCACTTGCCTTCAACCCTTTTTTACTTAACTATATTTCTACATAGTGTTTTTCCATTAGCTTCATTTTCTGATACAACATCACTTCCTTCATCGCATCATTGCATGTCTAATTTATTTTCTTCGATTGCATCTTTGATGACTTTTCCGTCGTCGCCTATCCTTCTTCTTTCTTTTAAATCTTCATCTCTGCATCCATATCCTTCGTTTCAAGATCTGCATGTGTGTCACTGTAGGCGTACTCGCAACGTTCAATTGATCAGAGTGAATGAAGCAAAAGAAGTGTCAGGATTGTAGCAAGTGGAAAGCCGTAGTCTCTGCCTACCTCTTTTAGTAAACAGGCGTGATTTTATGAAAGTATGCATAATATTATAATAATATTATTACTATTATGTATTATATCAATAATATTATTTCTTTGTTTATTTCAAAGGCAAGCAAACATACCTTTAAAAATTTTCTAAAGTGATTTCATAACATGCATCTTATCATAGTTCTTTACTAATTGCAATTACCTCATCATGACTGTACTGTACAGACTCCATGATAATTCTTGCACGCGGTTTTTAATTAGGCCCAAATATTACCTCGAAAGGTTTATGATTACTTACCAAATTATTAGTAGCAAATATTATTATGCCATAGACGATTACATGAATGATAGAAATCTTGTAAATTCTAATTGTAATTAGTTATGTTTTATCATTTTAAATGTGCCTAATTATTTCCGTGTATGACTGTTGTCTTTTTAAAAATATTATTATTATTTTTTGTAATTTTTATTAGGTATATCATTTAATTACATTTCATATTGCATGACTTCAGATAGGCAGAGTACATTGGTTTCATAATTATCTAATACCTTTAAACGGGCAATTCTAATCTGAATCTCGGTTACGGCTCCAACGATGTTCGTGAAATTTAGTATGCGGGCGATACATCGATCTAGCTAGGTTTCATTTTAGAAAACGTCCGTATTTCCGGGCAATGAAATATTGTCCTAGTCATCCAGGTAATGTAATTAATTAACATCTTCTACACCTGTGTTTCAAGCAATGAATTCAAGCTTTGACTTTGACTTTGACTTTGACTTTGACTTTGACTTTGACTTTGACTTTGACTTTGACTTTGACTTTGACTTTGACTTTGACTTTGACTTTGACTTTGACTTTGACTTTGACTTTGACTTTGACTTTGACTTTGACTTTGACTTTGACTTTGACTTTGACTTTGACTTTGACTTTGACTTTGACTTTGACTTTGACTTTGACTTTGACTTTGACTTTGACTTTGACTTTGACTTTGACTTTGACTTTGACTTTGACTTTGACTTTGACTTTGACTTTGACTTTGACTTTGACTTTGACTTTGACTTTGACTTTGACTTTGACTTTGACTTTGACTTTGACTTTGACTTTGACTTTGACTTTGACTTTGACTTTGACTTTGACTTTGACTTTGACTTTGACTTTGACTTTGACTTTGCAGTCAAATCCAATTTCTTTTTCTGTTTAGCAATACCAATTTTCGCGATCAGAAGACTTATTACCATTATACAATAATTCTTGGCCCACGGGGCTACCCATTCTTGACAAGAACAGCCCCTAACCCGACAGGACTAGCATTAGCGTAAACTTGTGTCTTATCATTAGAATCATAGTATCCTAATGTCTTAAGAGCATTGCTGGGCAGGCATTTTCCTCGACGTTCCTTGTTTTTCCCTGTCTCCTCCCTGAATAATGATGTTTTTAATATTTCGACCATACAATCTATGCGGACCATTATATGCCTCTGTGTTATGTTTTTCTCCAAAAACTAATTAGTTTATGATTGAGAAGCCTTCTAAAATCACAAAATTTTACCAGTTTTATCGCCCTCTTCAGACGTCCATAAAACCAATTTGACGAATGTAAAATAATAAAAGAAAAACATACAGGCAAAGCAAAATCTTTCTCTTTATTATTCTTGAAAAAAATATTAAAATCGATTTAGTTTTGAAGGAGAAAACAGAAGAATACGAAATAGCGATTTCATCATTAAGAATTTAATTGGGTCCGAGGTGCCGTTGTCTCTATACAATACACAGCTACACAGCGCAACAGCAATAGATTTTTTAAATACCTAAGTACCTTTTTTTTTCTATTTCTATTTTTTCTATATGTATGTATACCTTTACGTGAAGCTCTCACGATGACCAAATAAGTTTATTTGTTTGACCCTACTATATAAGCATTTGCTCTTATTCGAAAGAACGGGTAATAACTACTAATACTTTTTTGATTCTCTCATCATGTTGGGCGTCGTCGCTTACATAAATAACGATGTCGTCAATAAAATTTACCATGTTTTCGCATGGCAACAAAATTAATTCCAATATTATTATTATTACTTTTTTAATAGTATTCTCGAGTCAACTAATAAACACCGAACACTGTCAAGCCTTTACTACAAATAAAGGTGATTATAATGTCTACCCTCACTAAGCCGATGAAATGCATTTTTTCCTTGGCTAATTTTTTCACCAACAAATCAAATCTTGAGCATCAAGCTCAAGATTTTTTGAACATGTTACATGTTCTTGTAACTATTTTTTTTTTTAGGATTTTCTACACAGAACTTGGTACTCATAGATCTCATTTCTTTTGTCGATTTCGTTGACATAAGAAGAACATACATAAGTTATAATTAACTTGGCTATCATTTCACATTTATGTTTTTGATGGAATATCTGTATATTTTATTTTTTATTTTATTTTTGTTTTTCAGGTACATACTTACAGCTTTTTATCTTTATCAAATACCTTTATGGTCGCAATATGTACATAAACTTACATAACACGACGTAAATGGTTAAAAACACCAAATAAAATATTTTATTTAAATACAAGTTAGGTACCTTCACAGATACATAATATATGTGTAATGAAACGACTTTGTCGTTAATCCGACCCGTTGGATAGTAAGCCTTATTAGTTTATTTTGATCTCGACAGTCTAACATAGACGCGTACCTACACTTTGGCAACGTTTCAAATCTTTAAATGATGCCAGCTAATGAATAATTGCAGGTCTCATCAATAACTATCAGAACCACTGTTTATTACACCGCTCGTACTCGACGCGGGTCAAATAACGTTGGTCCTTAACTTATTAAGTTAACTTTTTGAACTTTTTCTTTTGTATACTCCCAATAACCTACCTTGATGCCAAATATCAGGTTTCTAGGTCATCTGGAAGTAAGTTAGGTTTTTGATCTATAAAAGTCAGTGAGTGTGCGAGTCAGTTGTAAAAATACGATTTTTAAACGTTATTAAGTCAATAACTGTTTGAGCTACATTTAAGCACATCAAAGTCGACATTTTGATGGGGAAAACTATAATGATAGTAAATCCCCTTGTTCAGATTTCTCTAAACTATTTCATATTTAGATAGGTAATTAGGTACCGTTTGACAATTTTATCAAACTATAATTTTACCTTTCGTTCAGATTTCTCTAAACTATACCATATTTAGATACCGTTTGACAATTTTATCAAACTATAATTTTACCTTTCGTTCAGATTTCTCTAAACTATACCATATTTAGATACCGTTTGACAATTTTATCAAACTATAATTTTACCTTTCGTTCAGATTTCTTAAACTATACCATATTTACATACCGTTTGTCAATTTTGTCAAATTATAATTTTACCTTTCGCTTAGATTTCTCTAAACCATACCGTTTGTCTATTTGTCAAACTTTAATATTACCTTCTGTTTAGATTTCTCTAAACCATACCATTAGATACCGTTTGTCAATTTGGCAAACTATCATTTCCATTCGGATTTATTTAAACCATACCATAAATGTATTTAGATACCGTTTGTCAATTATGTCAAACTATCATTTCTTATTTTGATTTTACAGGTACCGTTTGGTAATCCAAACTACCTCTTTTATCCAGTGATACCCCAATTAGTTTTTTGGAAACCGACAAATACAGGTGTTCGTTAAATGATTGTAACCAAAACAAATGCATAATGTATTATTTCACTTTGGATGGATGGATGGTCTATTTAAAGACAATGATAATAGTAATTATATTATATAAACGTTTCAATATTTTCTTAATATTGGGTTGAGTATTTCCAAATGAAATAAAATTAATCGTGACAAAACTATAAATAGTTTTGTTATATAACTTAAAAGTTATGGTTACAAATCGTTTAATATATTTTGTCGGAGACTCAAACCTGAGGTACCACTGTATCTATGTGCATTGTACACATCTCGTTTTTCTATGCAGGCATAATAAAATGCCCACTCGTAGGTACCAACCAACGCGAAATCAGTAATTGCCTTCTTACAATAGCAGACTAGGATACATACTTACTAAGTTTACTGCCTATCAAAGAAGGTAGGTGTGAATAAACGATATGAAATTCTAATGCAAAATGTATGATAACAAGTCGACCAGAAGGTAGTATGGAGGCGATAAATGCGCTCCTCTCACCTACTAGTCCGATAAGCTAGTAGAATCATTATAAAATGCACCTTAGAAAGATAATAATTAGGTACATTATCTTAGATTTTCGTTTTAGGTACATTAACTTTGATTTTTGTTCGTATTTTATTTGTAATAACAATCTAGTAAGTTTCCCATCTTTTATTTGTAAGACAAAACAGTTTCGACTCGTTGATCTACCTTTTTTTTTTGTGTTTTATTTTTTGTTTACTTACGTAAATTGTTGTAACCACTGGCACGGTCGCCACTTGTACAGGTTGCTTGGGTATCAAATAAAACATCTCGAATGATATATATCCATCAGACGTGACCGCTTCGCGTGCCGGCCTCCGCTTGAGTGATCCGGTGATCGTTCGGCTGTCGTCGTATTCACTCGCTAACGCACACGTTGATAACTTTATTGTTTCGTATACACTACACTATACATTATAAAATAGGAGATGTGGCTTGTTCACAAGTATTTATTTTTTCGTTTCGAACAAAAACAATCGTCGACTGGGAGCGCCTTAAGCAAAGGTTTTGTAACAGGCATTATTTATTAATTAATTATTCATATTATTTAAATAGACAAAACGGGAAATCATTAGTTGTGGTCAATCAAATCTAGAGGTATAACGCATCTCAACTGTCACTAATCAAAACGGACCATAGACAAAGAATTGTATTATCTATAGATTGTTTGCTATGCTTAGTTATTGACTGCCAAAATTTAAATTCCCAAAGTCGTGGTAGGCACCACAACCGGGTCTATGACCTTACTTTGATTTCTAATATTTATTTAGATAAAAACTTTATTTTTAAAAAATCTGACATTAGTTTTAACTACATAAATAAACATTAAGACAAGTTGTCATAGCAACGCATCAGGACAAGGTTGATAAGGAAAATAATTGTAAGTTGTCTCAAAATTTTTAAAAATCTCTATTATTGAAATTCGGACAGGACAAAGTCTGTCGCGGGTCTGCTTGCCTCTTGCTGTGAGGTCGGCACAACATGTTGAGAAACTCGTTGCGAAGAGGATTTGGTTAGTTTTACAATCGGCCGCCTTCCTGGCGTCAACCATCTATGGGATCAAAATCTTTGATCATAGTCGAGATAGCACTAAATATTAATTTAGGTACTAAATATTAATTTAGGTACTTAATTTTGTATAACATTTGTCTACTTTAATTATTTTTAAGCAAATAGTTATTTTATCTGTAAGTTTTAATTCTAAATCAAGTGTAGCGTGCACTGACCTCTATTATACAATAGAGGTCAGTGGTAGCGTGTGTTGCTTTTTGAATTTGTGCTGAAGCTCTTTAGTTATTTTTTTTATTGTTGTACGTACTTGAGTAGTAGGTACTTTTAATTATTATTCTTGTTTGAGCCTTCACCTTGTTCGATTGGCACCACACTGGAGCTCTACATAGCATTAAGGAAAGGATCATAAAAAAAAGGTAGACCCCAAGCCGTGTTTGTTGCCTGATTATTCTAGGCTTGGTCGCGTGGAATCGGCGTAGCTTCACCTAGTTCCTAAGACGTTTCAAAGTGATCCTTGTGATTTTATTGAAATAAATGATTTTTGAATTTGAATTTGCACTAAAAATAAACATCACAATGTAAGAAGCAATCCTTAGAATTTGCGTGTTAGCAATGATAGAAGCAGAATCGATACAATCAGACGAATTTATTGACAAATCGTAAACGATTTGAGTCTATACAATGCTATAAGGGTTATTTTTGACGCCCTTGACATGCAAACTTGCAACACGCGGGTATTCGTGACACTGGCAACGACATCTCTTTTAAATCTGGAATACATTATTTTTAATTTGATATGTGGCCACATTGTAAGTAGCTCAGATGTTTTCAAAACCGGCCAAGTGCGATTCGGCCTCGCGCACGAAGGGTTCCGTACCATTATCTATTAAAAACGGCAAAAAAAACTCTGTTGTATGGGAGCCCCACTTAAATATTTATTTTATTCTGTTTTTAGTATTTGTTGTTATAGCGGTAACAGAAATACATCATCTGTCAAAATTTTAACTGTCTAGCTATCACGGTTCATGAGATACATCCCTGTGACAGACAGACGGACAGCGAAGTAGTAATAGGGTCCCGTTTTTACCCTTTGGGTACGGATCACTAAAAACTAATAAAAAGCGGCCAAGTGCGTGTCGGATCACGCGCAATGTAAGGTTTCGTAGTTGACAAAGCTAACAACGTAATAATAAGTAAATTTTCAATGGTACGAGTATTTGTACTAAAAAAAAAGCTTATTTCTTCTTCGAATACATTTTATTGGAGAGAGAGAGAGAGATTTTATAGAAATACATTTTATAGAGATTTGAGAGAGGGCCCTCTCTCAAATCTAAACTAATACCCGTTTCTAACAAAAATTGGCAAAAAGTTGTTTTCACAATGTTCACAAACCCTCCATACTATTTAAAGACCTATCTAAGGATAACCCATACCTTGGGTAACGCGAGAAAAAAAAATCTCCACCTTAGGTGTAGAGGAGGTACCCTAAAAAAATTGTTTTCCCTTATGCTTTATTTATCATTTGGGGATGTTTTTCGTATTTTTAAGTAGTCCATGTTTTATTCGGGCATTATCTACATCTATCACATCAAATTTCATCTTAATCCGTTTTTCCGTTTAGGCCTGATTGAGACGCAAACATACAAACAAACTCACAAAATTTCGCGTAGTTCCAGTAGTTTCGGAGCCTATTCGATGCAAACAAACAAACAAATAAACAAACAATCAAATCTTTCCTCTTTATAATATTAGTATAGATTAGGATAGGATTATTTTTGGCGTCACGTAGCGTGTGATAATATAAAAAATGAGTTTCTATTAAAAGTTTAACGAAATTATTCAACAAGATGTTACGAAGTTTCATAACTTGAATCCCGATACGTCCATCCATGACCCATCTGGCAGAGATCGCGATATAATTAAACTTTACATCTCGTTACGACTTATTTATTGCATTATGATTGCTATTTAGTTAAAAGAAATCGTATTTTATTCATCGATCGGTAAAACTTTGTTCATTTATTACGAACTCTGGCTATAAACTTCTTTTTGGTTTGCGTTTAGAAAGTGCTTGAGATTCTTTTTTTTTGTTTGTTCCGATTTCAAACTAAGTAAGTATTTATTACATTTCGTAATTGGTTCTTGTGTATTTTGTAAATTGTAATTTAATAGTTTAAGATGTTATTTATTTACCTATTTCTTATTCAAAAACTTTCTTTAGAAATAGGTCGTAATTTAGTCAATACTAAAGAGTTTCGCTATAATTTAGGTAAAGTTCATTCTTGCAATTATTGATTATGAATTGATAAACGCTATACGATAAATATTATTTTGAAAAATAAAATATAGTCATTGGATTTGTTCGGCAACTTTTGGTTTGTGTGGGAAACATGAAAAAATATACTTAAATAGGTATTTACCTGAATTGTAACAATCCGATCGCTCCCAATAAAACACAATTCACAATACCACTGCACAAAAATCCACAACAAAATAAAATGCTCAACAGAAAACACTTCGAATTTCGAACGTAACCACAAACCGCGGGATAGAAACTGTCAATGCAGTTTTTATTCGTTTTCTAACCGCGACTACACGCGCTCACTACATACAGCCAACAGGATTTTCACTCATAAAAATAACCCGTTGATGAAAAACACCGGTTTACGGGACGATAATGTAAACATCGTACATCGTATGGCGTCTGTGGGCTCGCGATTTGGACTGGATATATTTAGAACTGAATGCACTGAAGTAGGGATACTGTGATCGTACGATAACGTTGTGCAGATGTTGGGGATCTGTGCTGGAATTCTCAAAAACTAGTTCTCTACAGTAGGGCCTATTTAATAGATCATTGACACTTCATGAAAATTCAACAACGACCTAGTAACAAAGGGCACATTTTTGCTTATTTTTTTTTAAGTTAAAAATGCATAGTTAATGTAATAATGATAAAAGGAAATATTACGATGAACCATTACCTTACTATGAAGCTAAGACTGACAGATGTGAAGAATGCAGAATCGTTTTTTCTCAATAACCGCACAACATACAGTTTTGTTTTTTACGACAAAGATAACTTATGAATTTAATCTAGATAAATTACAGACAGAAACACGATTGGTGAAACTTTTCTCAATAGATTTATTTTCCAAAGTTGGCTTTTCAAAAACACTAGTTTCGTTTTTAATCAAAACTATGAATAGCTAAACAGTTCATTTTTATATGATTCGTTAGATAATAATACTAGCTAAGTAAATTACAGACGGTTTCATTTTTAATTAGATGGTTTTTAAGATAATGCACTTTTATCACTTTTTCCGTCTTATCCGGGTAGATTCAGTTATACAAAATTTCAAAAATTTCAAGTATCGCCTTAAATTGGCTCTACATACGTAAGTACTTTAGATGAGGTTTGCTCCCTCTTTTTTAGGGTTCCTTACCCAAAGGGTAAAAACGAGACCCTATTACTAAGACTTCGCTGTCCGTCTGTCTGTCACAAGGCTGTATCTCATGAACCGTGATAGCTAGACAGTTGAAATTTTCACAGATGATGTATATCTCTAAAAACAGCATAAAATAAATATTTAAGTGGGGCTCTCGTACAACAAACGTGATTTTTATGCCGTTTTGATAATAGTACGGAACACTTCGTGCGCGGTTTTTTTAATTTTTATTTATGAAACCGGCTTTGATCAGAAATGATTATACCAATCTCTTCCTTCTTAAAATTCATCGATGATCGATTAAATTTTCATCAGAAAATTTTATTGACATTGCAACGGCTTCGCTGAGATTATATTCTGCGCGAATAAATATGTAATGAATGTTAAAATCTAGAAAGATATAGGCATTTTATTTTTTATTATCGTAAGCAATCACAGTAAAAACAAAAACAATAAGTACAAAAACTTTATTATATTATATCTCTTACATTATGAAACTAGTGGAATAAAAGTAGTTCCAAGACATTAATTTCATCAACAGTTTCTCGTGTCAAGTTTTAACAATGTATGCATCGATTTCACGACACTGAAGCTGTTTCGTGTCACTGTTATTTTTATTGAAACTTGTTTCACAGGTACTGAAAATAGTGTCATGAAATTAATTTCATCATTCATGAAACTTGTTTCGTAATGTAAATTCGGCTTAAGTGTTTACGTTTGTTGGTTTGTTCTTGTTTCACGCGACGTGTGGACACCACTAATATTTATTTATTAATTTTATTATTAATTCGGTATACGGAACCACAAATGAAACGCGTAGGTGGATGACATCTGGATTTGCACTGATGACCAGTTACAGTTGTATATAATGTTTAAAGTAATCCTAATTTACTGATGTGACATGTGTTTTTAAAGCAACAGTAATTCGTATAGATGGTGTCATGAAAAAACTAAATATACAGGTTGTGCCAAAAAAAATTAGGCGCAAATTTAGATGAAAACCACACGAATCATGCCCAATTTTGGTAGATTTTGAGATAAGATAATAGATAGGCATGTTTTTTTTCTAGTCAATGAACTCCATCTAGGCAAATTAAAAGTTATCGGGGTGTAAAAAATAATGAAACAATAATTATAATTTTTGTTACTGTAACGATTTTTTAAGGGAGGTTTTTTTGAGGTAAATTTTTGAAGTAGAATATGCAAAGTTGTATAAAGATCGGTCTCAATTGCTCACGGGCTTATCAGCATTTATTCTTCAGATTATTAAATGTTTCTAGAACATTGGAGCATCCGTCAGTTCTTTGCAAGCGCCTTTGTCTATCTCGGTATCAAGCATTCTTTGCAGGCCCCGATATGTCTGACATTTCCTACCATCCGCGCGTCCTACATTATCGATTGCATTAATACAACCACCTCGGCCAACATACCCCGACCTCCGCTACCTAGAAATACCACCCCTTCATCTACCGACCACTATACTCAACATAGGGTAAGCAGGGGTCAAGATAAAACAGCGATCGTGCACGCAAATCACGCACACATTTACACACCCACGCGCAGGCGCACTGCGTACTCACCACCCCACCCAATTCACTTGTCGTCTAGCCAGAGCCGGCAAAATTCTTCTACACCCCCGAGGGTGAGCCACAAAACGCAACAACTAAAAGAAAAATCTGTATTTTATTCGTAAATACTAATATATAACGTTTTTTTTATCGCGCATCGCTTGTTTATCCGCTTCTGCTTCGCCGCTTGGTGTTTTTATCTATCGATCACTATAAAAGTATCCTAGTGCAAAAAGGACTATTCACGGAATACGGAAGGAAAATGGCGGACCGCGGATCACGCTCGAATTAAATTTAGACCGTCGATTCCAATTTCGAGATCGTCCCTTGTTTTTCCACCAGCATGTTGGTTAGGACTTGGACAGTGTAGGTTGTGAAAGAACGGTCCGATCGATAATGTGCTAGCGTTTTACGGGGTGCCGGGTTAAGCTGACTAAGTTAGGAAGCTGTTGTTCATGTCAGAAGAAAAAGAAGCTGAGTAGCGTGCCCATTGCCGAGGTCGAGATGACGACTGAAACGGCGACGCCTACCCAGGTATGTTAGCAATAAGTCGCATCGTGCTTTTGCCGCATTGAAACGGCAGGCGCTCGCGTTTTTACAGCCGTACACGCCGTGTCAAGGACATTGCCCTTCTCGATTTAGACAGCTAGTTATATAACTTTGAAAGATTTCGTGAGCTTTTTTTAAGATTAATATAAGCATCTGTTCGCTTTGATCTACGCTTTGTTGGAGATTGAGAGATCAAAACGTGAAGATTTTACGTCAATGGCTACATATTCAGTTCTCTCTGAAAGAATGACGATGATGATCGATGAAGTTATTCATTACTTCGCGATATATATTCATACAAACATAGATATCTACCCAATAGCTTCATCTACCTACTTGACGACCGGAATACCTGACCGGACCTGGGAGCTTCGAGAATAACCAATCAATACCAGTAAAACATTCTGCATCCGAGAGAGATAGGAAGTCTAGATAACTACATCGCCTACCGCCTACCTACCCTTCGGCGCCGGTAGGGTGTGTGTGTGCTATTGGGGTGGTTTCACCCGTTTTAAGGAAAAACCTACTCGACCAGTTATAAATTATCCGTGCGTGCATGGGCTGTAGTGGCCGAGTGGGGCGTACTTCGGCTTTCAAAACAAAGGGTGTGGGTTTGAATACTGGTATCAATGATTTTTAACTGAACTTTATTCACGTAAGTAAAGAAAATCAGTTAGTATTGGTATTATGCTGCAAAATGTGGGCATGTGCCAACTATGATGTTTGGACGTGTCCCTGACTACCTCCTTTAGACATCTTCAAAGATCTAAGCGCCTGGAGATCTGAGATGATGTCTATTCTTCCTATTTCATTTAGAATTTTTGTTTTTTGTTTTTTCGGTCTTCAGTAAGTAGATATTCGGGAGTCTTAATACATCCTTATATTATGACTGGACAGACAGTATCAACAGAACTATTTATATATATAGATTGATGCTGTTGGTTTAGCGGTGTATAAAACACAGCGATCGATACAACGTTCCGGGAAAATTCATCGTTTCGCTCAGCGCCATCTAGTATCTAGAATCAGAACTGGTAGATTCAGTTATGAGTATCCCGAAAATGCATTGTTTATTTTTCTACTGTTGTAGATTAATATATATATCTTCGGAATAAAACCTTCTAATAATATCTAAGTTAACTTAAACTAGTTACATCAAATAAATAAATATGGTGGACATTTCACACAACGCCATCTAGCCCCAAACTAAGCAAAGCTTGTACTATGGGAACTAAATAACTGATAGAATACTTAAATACGTTTTTTTTGTAAATTACACAAGATATATTATAACACCAAGACAGAACAAACATCTATATTCATCACACAAATATTTGTCCTGCGAGTTCTTCAGCGCAGAAGGCTGAGATACTACCAACTGAGCTGTGAGGCCAGTTATTAAGCTTAAATTGTACCTACCATTTCTTGTATAAAAGAGAATTAGATTACATCGCTGTTGTCCTCTTAACTTGGAGCCTTACAATAATTGCTATAAAATTCATTCATAAAATTAGTTTTTATTTTATTTTTTTTGTTTGTTTCATATTTTGTTTTGTTTTTTATCATTAGTTTAGTTTAGTTGATATGCGCCTTAAGCGCACAAAAAAAAAAAAAAACACTGATGCTTTACCAAATTGTATTTAATTCTTATTGGATGGTTGAGGCATTAAGTACCCTGTCGTAACACAGTTAAATCTAGCACGGGGGGTACGGACATGTAACTACCTACTAATGAAATTAAACCCTATGCCTACTACCTATTTAGTGATATTTTTAGTAGTTAAGTTATTTATAATTTGTACCACTTTATTTGAAAAATAAACGATTTCTATTTCTATTTCTATTCTATTCCATAGGCTATAGCATGGGGTCAACTCGCATACCGATAAACGATACATCGTGGTAAAGTTACAACGTTTCGGTTGAAGTTTGAAATGGAATGACCGACATTAGGACTGAATCATCGATGTTCGTAAATCTACTTAAATCACTAAAACAATACCAGAATTTGAATTTAACAACGAAACAAATGTCGCGGTAACTATAGATTTTCACACGGGTCTTTATCACGTAATTACCTTTAATTTACTTTTTTTATAAAGACCCGTGTCAAAATATAGTTATGTCTACTAATCACGATAGTTTGAAAAATAAAATGTCGCGTTAGATACACGGCAGCGCGTCGCCAAGTTCGGAGAGAAGCGACACCGGCCGATATAGTTTATCTGTTTACGGAGTAGACCCCCAGACTCGAACCAATCTGTACAACACAGCCCGCTAAGTAATTGAATGATTCGATTATTGGGTAGACGAGCTCCGGGATTTTGCTCCGGGGAAATACGGGAAAATTAAATAAATATTATGTCACAAAATAAGAGTATAGTGTTATGTATGTATACCTAGCCTATTTGCAACGGTATTTAAATAGATCAACTGGTTCTTGTGTATACTATAATAAAAAAGATTAAAATAAAACCTGCCAAGTGCGAGTCGGACTCGCGCAAGGGTTCCGTACCGTTATCTATATAAAAAGGCAAAAAAACACGTTGTATGGTAGCCCCACTTCAATATTTATTTTATTCTGTTTTTATTTTTTGTTGTTATAGTGTCACAGCTCTGTGACAGACAGACGGACAGCGAAGTCTTAGCCCGTTTTTACCCATTGGTTTCGGAACCTTAAAAACTACTAAGTAAACCAATTTAAAAAATATTTTCTATCAAAAGCTACATTATAAGCGAGCAAATAAAATATTTTATTTTTAAAAAAAAATTAGATCTTTACGAAAATTGTACTGATGTAACTGAAGGCATCAAAGATTTGTGCTACCCAGGCGGACCCATATTGATTAAGGGTTCATTTAAATGCAGTTACAAAGATATGGAATTGTACGAATTGTACTCCAAAAATCAGAAATTGTACTAGAAATGTAACCCTCGTATTCAAGAACGACACTATGAGAACACCCAGACACCCACCCACAGTGGACGAAATCTTTTTTCATAAACATCACTTGTGTTGAGCGACACTATGGCGCACTCTACCGTGTGCCTTTAGAGCTCAACTTTGGCTAGAGGCACACGACAATGTGCCTCTAGTCACACTATGCAGTGTCGCACAACACATAAAGTGATTTTTATGAAATAAGATTTCGTCCACTGTGGGTGCGTGTTCTCATAGTGTCGTTCTTGAATACGAGGAATAGTCCCTTGCCAAAAAAATTGCCAGTTGATAAAAACAATTAATTCGTGCTCAGGTCACTGGCTGCTGTTCCAATTTTGCCCATAACATTTAAATCTTAGCAGGCAGGTGTACGTAATATGATTACCTTCAGTTTACGGTCACAAAGCAGTTTGCTGGTACATTAAGCGCCCTTGACACCGACAGGTAAGGCTTCTCTGGGAATGTCGACTAAGGGTAAGTTCAGGTTACCTTTGGTTTTTAAGTTTGTTTACAATTTATATTCAGAAGCGATCATTTTTAAGTGTAATAAGTTTTACGGATGTAATAATGATTTTATAGCAAATTTTTTTACACCTTGGGTTACATTATCGAAGTTTTAATAGGGTTAATAATAGTTAGACATATGGTATTACAAACTTTTTTGTAGATATTGATGTCCTCTATAAAACTGTAGTAGATCTTTATTGTCAATAATTTCAGCGGCAAACGAGAATTTATTTTTGGAATTTTTTTCACACTTTACGTTACATTATTGAAGTTTTCATATGGATCCCTAACGTTTTTGATTATAATCTATAGCCTATGTTCATCAGGGATAATGTAGGATTCTAATGGTAAAATATTTTTTGAAATCAGTCCAGTAGTTTCGGAGACTATTCGATGCAAACAAACAAACAATCAAATCTTTCCTCTTTATAATATTAGTATAGATGACAAGCTTTTGTAAAATCATTCAAATCATCGAGCACCTGTCACATAATATAACATTGTCATTGGAACTTGACAAGAATGCAAAGTTTTTACTCAATTAGAGTATTTACTAAGGAGTTCCGTTATGAGTGGCTGTTGAACAGCTCCTGACTCCATCATCAGATCAGCTCGCTGTCATATTATTGCATTGTCACCGAAGTTACATAAGTACGTAAATTTCAGCTCAATCGGTTGGGGAAAACTGCTTCAAAACTGAGTTGCAAGATTCCACCTTAACAAACATAGTTACCTACAATAGTTGTGCGCGGTCTAAGGTACATAAAAAACCGGCCAAGTGCGTGTCGGACTCGCGCACGAAGGGTTCCGTACCATTATCTAAAAAAAAAACGGACGGACAGACAGACAGACGGACAGCGAAGTCTTAGTAATAGGGTTCCGTTTTTACCCTTTGGGTACGGAACCCTAAAAAGCAACAACTAAAACATATAGGAGCAAGTAGAATTGAGAACCTCTTCTTTTTTCGTCGGTTAATAAGGATGGTACCAACTACCAACCTAATACCTACCTACATACTGTTTTGTTTATCGTTTTAATTACAAAATAGGTATAATAAATTAGAATAGGTTTTATAGGCCCACAGCTAACCTACCACCTTACCTTGCGAACGAAGTCGCGCACGGGACAGCTAGTAGTTACATAGTTACTAAATACTTAGTGCTTGCCTGGTAGTTCAGCAGCAGGCAGCTTCAACGCTCGCCTCCTTAACACGAACATAGTTTTGTTTAATAAATAAGAACTAACTAATTTATAATAAAGAGATAATAAGGACTAGGTGACGCGAAAAGTCAGACAGTTAGTCAGAATATAGTGGTCTAATTAATTTAACTATTAGGTACATTGTAATTGTAATATAACTACATAATGATCCAGCCCAAAACCGGCACAAATTAGCCATTTGCAGACACTTTTTAATACAATTATCGCGAAATTTGATGTCTGTCATCGAAGGTGTGGCTCGAGGTCAACAACTGGGTGGCATGCCAATTATTAGGGTTAAATGTTACCTACCGACTCATATTTGAAGTCATAATAATATAACCTAACTTCGCACGGGTGTAGGTACTAATGAAGATTGTTGGCAAATTTTCGATACCTTAGGTTACGTTACGTCCAATTTTCATAGGAAACTCTATTTTTTTTTTGTAAATAAAATAATGTAACCCATGTTACTCGCTGATAATGGTGGCGATTCTGTTGTGTCCACGCTTAAGTTAAAATTCCTAAAAAATAACGATCTTATTTCTTTTAAGTTAAAGTTTAAAATAGCGTAACCTTAAAGTGACAGTTCTAAAACTTAAAATTGTTTTGAATAAATTTACAATTTTCGTAATCGATTTAGAAACGTCAAGCTAAATATAAGTCAAGTCGTGTCAAATATGCGAAATAAAATAGAGAAACGGCTAAAATATCCCAAGTTTTAGGACTGTCATTTTGATGTGACTCTAATTTAGACTTTAATATAAAAGGAATAAGATCGATCATTTTTTTGAATTTTAAGTTTAGCTTGGACACAACAGAATCGCCACCAATGTTGCTTTTGATACGTGAATTTTTTGATTGGTCCATTAGTTTTTAGGGTTAAATTTTTAGTTCATAAATATTTAAATGTGGCTCCCATACAAACGTGATTTTATTGCCGTTTTTTATAGATAATGGTACGGAACCCTTTGAGCGCGAGTCCGACTCGCACTTGGCCGGTTTTTTAGTTTATCCATTACAAACAAATATACAAATGCTACTTTTAAATAGTTGTGTAGATAAAACTTAACCGCAAAGCGGAATAAGCTCGCGGTTTTCCAGTTAAATCTAATGCTAGATTTACATTCTATTTTATTTATTTATTTTATTTTTATTTATTGAAAATACCAAGCTTATAATATAAAAACAGAGTAACTTAATCAAATACTATAATCTAGCCAATAACAGGTATCTCTAAATAGGTATAGGTAAATACAAATCCTACAAAAAATATAACAGTTAGGTAGTGAAATAGTAACAAGTAACTAAAAAAAAAGATTAAAAACTTGAGAGGTGTCAAGGGACACCCGGATGGAACGAAGTTCTCACAAAATAACGTGGGACAAGGGAAGGGGAATCAACTTTGACTTCGACTTCGACTTCGACCTCGACCTCGACCTCGACTTCGACCTCGACCTCGACCTCGACCTCGACCTCGACCTCCACCTCCACCTCCACCTCGACCTCGACCTCGACCTCGACCTCCACCTCCATCTCGACCTCCACTTCCACCTCGACCTCGACCTCGACACAATTAATAGATATATATATTAATAGATATACTATAGCAAAAAAGTGTCGTGACAACTTTTCGTGACAACTTTTCGTAAGATTTTTTTCCGTCTAGCCCCCTTTCACAACGCGCGATAAGGAACTTCGTTCCAAAAACAATTTCTAAGATAGATAGTTTGGAGAAGTAGGGAGGGGGGGTCGTTGATGATTTTTAGGAGTTTTAAAGTTGTGTTCGGATGTGAATTCACTCGCCTCGTGCTTCATCTCGTGTCTCGGCCCGCACCTCGCGTGATCGATAGTAAAAAAGAGAGGCGCAAGGCGAGCCACGAGCGTCTATTCACACTCTCGTCTCGTGGTTCGCCTCGCACCTCGTCTCGCGACTCGTACGCGAGTGTAAATCTAGTACAAAAGAAAACCCAATTCCCTTTCCTTTATCAAAACAACAATCGTGCAGTTTTGTTGTAACCACTGCTTTTAGAAACGCAATCTCATTCTTATAATAACAGGGGAATAGTAAAAACCGGCCAAGTGCGAGTCGGAGTCGCGCACGAAGGGTACCATTATCTATAAAAAACAACAAAAAAAAACACGTTTGTTGTATGGGAGCCCCACTTAAATACTTAACACTTAAATACTTTGTTATAGCGGCAACAGAAATATATCAACTGTCTAGCTATCACGGTTCATGACATACAGCCTTGTGACAGACGGCGAAGTCTTAGTAATAGGGTCCCGTATTTACCCTTTGGGTATAGAACCCTAAAAAGGAAAGTATACCACTATTATGTATTGGAGAGGGCCCGCCTAAGTTGCAAGTGGTGTGGTTCAAACTCCATATCTGGACAAATGTTGCCATGATCTACAAATATATGTTCCAGGTTTGGGTATCTAATATCTATATCCTGGTTGTGGTACCATTGTATAGTTTCTGATATCCACGACAGAAAATCTCTCTTGACTGGCCTCGCAGCTCAGTTGGTAGTAACTCTGCCTTTTGCGCTGTAGGTTGAGGGTTCCATTCCCACCCAGGATGAAACTTTGTGTGTTGAACAAAGATATTTGTTCTGTGTCTGGGTGTTATTAGGTTGACTGTTGTATAGCTGTTGATTGGCCTCGCAGCTCAGTTGGTAGTAACTCTGCCTTTTGCGCTGTAGGTTGTCGTATCAATATTCACACAGAATTTGGAACAAACATCTTTGTGATGAACATAGATGTTTTGTGTGTGTTATAGTGTCCTATATGTATGTATTTACAAAAAAAAAGTATATGTATAAGTGTTCTATCGTTTATCTAGTTACCATTGTACTTACAAGCTTTGCATCAATAAAATTAAACTAAACTAAATTAAATTAAATGTAACTAACGACGATTTTAAATGATCCAAGTGATTTCAATGAATAAATGCTTTTTTGATTCTGCTTATTTTAGTAATATATGGCGCTGATCAAAATGCCAAAAAAAAAGTGTGGGGTCAGGATTATGGATGTTGGGGTGTTATTTTATATCGTTCGATATAAGGAGGGTAAAAAGGGTAAGAGGGGTGACCCCTGCACTACAAGTGATGACCGTCATAAAATGAGGTGGAAAACTGCGGTTTTACAAAGTCATGCATTCACAATGAAATCAAGAAATTGAACTACGTTTTATAGGGTTCCGTACCCAAAGGGTAAAAACGGGACCCTATTACTAAGACTTCGCTGTCCGTCTGTCCGTCTGTCTGTCACAGGTCTGTATCTCATGAACCGTGATAGCTACACAGTTGAAATTTTCACAGATTATGTATTTCTGTTGTCGCTATAACGACAAATACTAAAAACAGAATAAAATAAATATTTAAGAGGGGCTGCCATACAACAAACGTGTTTTTTTTTTGCCGTTTTTTATAGACAGTGGTACTGAACCCTTCGTGCGCGAGTCCGACTCGCACTTGGCCGGTTTTTTTGATAATTATTTTTTGTTGTGTTCGTGATTGTTAGGACAAGGTTTGTATGAAAGATAAGCAAGGAAAATCAAGCGTAAAATTATAAAATCCGTGAAAAACTAAAAGTGCTTTTTTCTATGGGATTATTGAAATTTGACAGTACAACGTCTGTCAGAACATCTAGTAATAAATATTTATATACGAAAAAATATTTTATGATGCCCTTACAAGTTTATAATTATTTAAATTTATTCAAGTTTCATGACGAAAAGACTGTCGTAAAACTATGGAAATATTTTTCTAAGTATACACCCCTAGTCGAGGGTGTGGGGATGCATAATAAACCCTTGCACGCAAGTCAGGATGCAGTAATTAAAAAAAAACTAAACAGAGCCTTCATTATTCGGAATTTAAAAAGGAGTTCTTACTACTTACCGAGTAACTTGTAACACGATCGAACTTTTTGCCACTTATTCATAGTAAACTTTTGTTTATTTATTTATTTATATTTTAATTGCACTTATACTACTATACTTATACAACTACTACACTTGTAAATACAATAAAGCGTACTTAATTTGTTTAGCACTTTTTTCACTTTAGACTTTGTTCAGCAACATTGTTGATAATAACTTTAAATGTTGCTGGAAACACTGATTACTTCACATCAAATGGGTGGGGTCAAATGGCTCAATCAATTGGGCATAGATTTAAGTTACCCTATATTTTATTTTACATTGTACTGTGTTATCACTGTGTGATACCCATAATAAATAAATAAAATAAGTAAATTTAGTAATTGCCAGTTGTGTAACAGCAATGTAACACTACGACTCTAAATTTCGTTCGACACCGAGTACCTACTTACCTACACAAGACAAGTCGTAGGTAACACATAAAACTTACTCAAGGAATAAAATAAAGTACTTAGGATAAGTACTTTATTTTACGACTGTAATCCCCAAGAACGGTAGGCATCTCCAAGCGCTGAGACCCTTAAAAATGTCTAATGAGGGTCAGGAGTCCAAACGTTTTATTTGGCACATGCCCACATTTTGCAGTAGTAAGCATCCCACACTGAAGAAAACTGCTAATTAAAATAACTACGTATAAAAAACTAAAAATAAAACCGATCAAAATATTTCGATCCATCGAAAAGTCAAGGGACGATATTAGTTTTATTAATTTTATGACGGAACTATTAGTTATTTAAATTAAACCAACTTGGGACTATTCTCTACACAATAGAAAAAAAAACATTATCTCAAGATGATGACGTAAGCTTAGAATACAAAACAAAGTCCTCGTTCGTAACTGACACTCAACCCCTACAAACTGCAACACATCCCCTCAATGACTTCACCAATAGAGCCGCGACAATATCGATATCAAGTGGAGTTAGAGTTGCCAGATGGTTGGGATTCGTCGAGATTGTCCCGATATTTAATATTATGTTCAGAGTAGCGGCAAAAGAAAATGTTCCCGACAAAAAAAAAATACGCTTTTTTAAATCACTTCAGTCATTCGATTGAACGAAACGCGCTGGGTGTATGCCTCGTGTATTTTGTTATATTAACTTTAATTTTAATCATAAAAAACAACTTCTTAATTCGTAATAATTATTTGTCAATAATCCCAAAATTCAGGCTTTATGAAATTCTTGCCCTGATTTTGGTCAAAATTGTGTTAAAAAATGAGGCAAGTCGTTTGTACGTGCCTCTGACTACCCTCTTTAGACATCTTCAAAGGCTCTAAGCTCCTGGAGTTCTGAGAGGATGTCTACAATTCTCGAGGAATACAGTCGGCACCACACTGGAGCTCTACATAGCATTAATGAAAGGATCATTGAAAAAAAGGTAGACCCCAAACCAAAAGTGTTTGTTGCCTGATTCTTCTAGGCTTGGTCGCGAGGAATCGGCGTAGCTTCACCTAGCTCCTAAGACGATTCAAAGTGATCCGTGTGATTTTATTGAAATAAATGATTTATAAATTTGAATTTGAATCCTATATTTTGATTCCATTTGGTAACCCTAAGTGAGGTGCAGTATCGATAAAACTATTTTTTACGACTATAGCGCCCCACTGAGGGACAATTGTAACTATTTACCCTAATGGAATAAGCGAGTACGACTGTGTTTGTATAATCAATCCACAAGCCTTGGCGTATTTTAGGCGATCAATAAATTATGAATACTTATATTTGTTTTATCTCACGAAGGCGGGTGAGCAGTAGTATCTAGTTGTTATGTGTATAGACTATATACACACGCGTTTATGTGTGCGTGACTGATATAGTTTCAAAGTCAAATGTAAAGATCACAATTAAGGTGATAAGTGAAATTTTTGACTTTTTGTATGGGCCGAGTCTACCCGGATAACACGGAAAAAGTGATAAAACTGCATTATCTTGAAAACCATTAAACTTAAAAAGAAACTGTCTTTAATTTATTTAGCTAGTAAGATTATTTAACGAATTATATAAAAATGAATTGTTTAGCTATTCATAGCTTTGATTAAAAACGAAACTAGTGTTCTTGAAGAGCCATCTTTGGAAAATAAATCTATCGAGAAAAGTTTCACCAATCGTGTTTCTGTCTGTAATTTATCTAGATTATATCCTTAAGGGGCTGTATGTCGACGATTGCTCTTTTTCGAAACGAAAAAAGAAATACTTCTGAACAAGCCACATCTCCTATTTTTATAAGTATATTACTTCAGGTTCCTACCTAGATTTCTATTAAGCTGAAAACATAATAGCAGAAACTTTTCACGATAAAGATATTATTTCAAAATGATACGTTTTAGAATTTATGATCGAAATATTTTGATACCTACTATTAAAATCAACTTGTGATTTATTGTTAAAGATAGGTAATATGTAGATCTAGATTTCTATTAGAATAGATTTTTGATAAGTAATTATACATAATTTATATCATTAATTTATTCGAAAAGCAAAGGCGGACCACGCGCCGACGTGTGTTTGATGTGAGATGTGGCTTGTTCAGAAGTATTTCTTTTTTCGTTTCGAAAAAGAGCAATCGTCGACATAGAGGGCCTTAAGTTATCTTTGTAATGAAAAACAAAACTATATGTTTTGCGGTTATTGAGAAAAAACGATTCTGCATTCATCAAAAACATTTATTACTCGCCTTAAAACTTTTATTTAAAAAAAAATTTAGATCCTCTCGAAAATTACAATAATGTAGGTATCCTAACGTATCACAAATGTCTATATTTTTCATTAGTACACCCGTGCAGGGATGCTTAATAAATATTGCTTAAATAAATAGTTTAAAATGCCACTTAGCAATAGTACAGGGTAAATATTGTATAAAAAGTTAGCTGTCAAGAACAGAGCGACATCGGGCCAGACGGTTTTGTCATTATGATGATTATTTTTATTTCTATTTTTGCAAAGTCTACTCGGTCATGATGGAAAATGTGATATTTCTGTTGCCACTATAACAGTAAATACTAAAAACTAAATAAAGTAAATATTTATGGGGCTCCCATACAACAAACGTCTTTTTTTTTGCCCTTTTTATAGATAATCGTACGGAACCCTTCGTGTGCGAGTCCGACTCGCACTTGGCCGGTTTTTCGTCAGTTAAAAAGTCTAAAAATAGCTTTCTAGCTCATTCCAACACCAGCTCATTGTCAAACTCAAAAGTACCGACTGCAAAACAAGAACTGCATTTTATAGCGTCATTTTACAAAAGCGTCTGCGTCCGAGGGCGCTTTGCTTGCACAGCGACTCATTTGTCGTGCTGACTGTACATACTTTGCTACTACATACAGGGTGTACTAAGAATACTCCCGAAAACAGTTCAGACCATGCATCTCGACAAAAAATACATATTATTTTTCAAACTATCGTGATTAGTAGACATAACTATAGATTTTTACACGGGTGTTTATCACGTAATTACCTTTAATTTATTTTCCCGACGTTTCGGCTATGTTACAAATAGGTTACAAATACGAATTTTTTAACTTCATTTGGCACTTTTCCAAATGAAAATAGTATTTGGATGGAGGATAGTATTTGGATTATTGCCTCCTCAGTTGCCACTATCATAGAATTACTGAAAAGAAAATGACATTTATAATCCATTTTTAGGGTGCCGTACGCAAAGTGAAAATCGGGACCCTATTACTAAGACTTCGCTGTCCATCTGTCTGTCACAGAGCTGTATCTCATGAACCGTGTTAGCTAGACAGTTGAAACTTTTACAGATTATGTATTTCTGTTGCCGCTTTAACATAACTATAACTATAGGTGTAATTGTGCCTTCTCTTTTCGGGAGTCGTCATAGCACACCCTGTACGTGTATATTGCAGTGACTGTACAAATATGAAAGGGCGAAGTAATTCTTGCTTGTTTGATGTCTAGACCAACTTGGGGGATATCTTGAAGGGATGCTTGCTTGAGAGTTTATCAACGTAGGTATACATTGTTCATTGACCTAACCGAGGGTGATCAAGAATAAACAAGTGGTTTGAAAAATTGCAAACTTATTGGTAAGTACACCACAAGATTTTTGATTTCATATAATTCTATACTAGGCTATTACAATAAATGATATTTTATCAGAATATCGTTTGATGCTTGACATTTTTGTTTTTTGTAGGGATTGAGTCTATCCGGATATGACGGAAAAAGTGATAAAACCCGCATTATCTTGAAAACCATCAAATTTAAAAAGAAACTGTCTTTAATTTCCTTAGGTAGTATATAATTCGTTACATAATCACGAATTATATAAAAAATAACTGTTTAGTTATTCATAGTTTTGATTAAAAACGAATCTAGTGTTTTTGAAGAGCCAACTTTGGAACATAAATCTATCGAGAAAAGTTTCACCAATCGTGTTTCTGTCTATAATTTATATAGATTATATCCCTAAATTATCTTTGTCATAAAAAAAACAAAACTATATGTTTGGCGGTTATTGAGAAAAAGCGATTAATTCATCAAACTCGTCTTAAAAGAGGTAATCCTAGCAGCGACAAATTAGAAAAATAGGTATGTAAAAAATCGATTGCTGTCGCGCTGTACCCAAGATATAAACGTATGAGTGGCGATAGAGACAAAAACGGCGCGGACCCAATATTCCTATTTAAAAATGACGAATTCGCTATTACGTATCACCTGTTTCCTCCTTCAAACTGGATGGATTTTAATATTTTTATTAAGGAAGAAGATAAGAAAGACCTGTACGTTTTTCTTGCATTGATTATATTCGTCAAATTTGTTAACTGGATGTCTAAAGTGGGTTAATACTGCCCAATTTTTGTGGTTTTAAACGGTTCCTAATTCTTATAATGACTAATTTATGGAGAAAAATAAGACATAGGGGCATGCAGTGATTCTCATGGATTGTGTAATCGAAAATTGTTTGCTCTAGTATCATCATCCAGGTAGGTAACAGCTGAATACGTTTGTATAAAAAAACGACTTCCCAACTTGCACAAATCTATCAAAACTCCGTCATTTTCCAACTCATTTAAAACATCCTTTAAACTTTGCTAGTGTAAGTGCAAGATATTTCGTTACAAACGAAATATCTTTTTAAAAGCTTTTGTTAGAAAAGCCACGTTTATTTTATTATCCCAATCACGTACCGTTTTAAACTAAGTAGGTCACATGCCATTGTCCTGGGGTTGGGGGGATGCAAGGGATGTATTTTATCGATCAGGCTATTTGTGGGTTCTGCACGGCGCGAGCATCATTAAAGTTCATAAGTTTCTTGTTAAAGATCATTTATCATTAGGTATCTAAAATAAAAAAACCCGCCACGTGCGAGTCGGACTCGCTCACTAAGGGTTCCGTCTGAGTCTACCCAGATAAGACGGAAAAAGTGATAAAATTGCATCATCTTGAAAACCATCAAACTTAAAAAGAAACTGTCTATAATTTACATAATAGTATGATTATCTAACAAACTATATAAAAATGAACTGTTTAGTTATTCTTAGTTTTGATTAAAAACTTATCTATAAAAAACGGCAAAAAAACTTCTGTTTCTAGTATTTGTTGTTATAGCGTCAACAGAAATACATTGCACTTTCAAAACTTTCGTGAGTTGTACTACATTGTAAATATGTAATGTAAATACATTGTCTGTGAAAATTTCAACTGTCTAGCTATCACGGTTCATGGGATACAGCCTTGTGACAGACGGACAGACGAACAGCGGAGTCTTAGTAGTAGGGTCCTGTTATTGCCCTTAGGGTACGGAACCCTAAAAACTATGATACCTACAAACATGGGAAATAGATTGAAATTTGCAGAAAAAATTGTCATTTTGATGACTTTTTTAACTCAAATTGGACATTTTCGACTTGATGGCTTTTTGCTCTACTACGACGATATGCCTTCTTCTTATTAAAGATTAAATTTTACTATCCAGAAGTTTATGAGGATGTTTGTATGTTTGTTGCTAAATCAAGCCCAAACGGATTTCGGATGAAACTTGAAATGTACCTACATAGTCCTGGAATAGCTTAAGATACTTTTTATCAAGGTACCACGACGAAATCTCAGGAAAAACCTAGTTATTTATAGGTTGCCACGTTTCGTAAAATGAATTATTTGCACATATTTTCCACATTTCTTTGAATTTCAATCGCAAAACTGATTCCTCATAAAATATAATAACGGGCTTGTTATTATACAAATAGCCATTTTTTACAATTACCGTGTTGGCCGAGTGAGACTTTAAATCTAGTCGTGGATTTGGAATTTTCTTTGGGATTTTTATATTTATGTTATGCGCAATAACACGCGCTCAAACCGAAAATATCGTGAGGAAAACAGTTAATAAAAATAATAATAAATATTGGTGAACATTATCATCGTCATATAGCCCTAAACTAAGCCAAGCTTGTACTATGGGAGCTAGATAACCAATGAAATTACTATATATACTTTTATTTTTATTTATTGATGCATTATATTAATTACCTACCTTCCCTCTAACTACCATTAGACACCTTTAAGAATCCGACCGCATCTGTGAAGGGATGTGGCTACCATATATATTTAGAAATTAAAGTTATATAAAAAAGCCATGTTGGCTCTCAATCCGAGAGTCGTGGGTTCAAATCCCGGACGTTTAACAATGATTTTTTCTGTTCGAAAAATATATGCTCATTAACACGTGCTTACAACGGTGAAGGAAAATATTGTGAGGAAACCTTAATATAGTCGTGATTCTATTTTACAAGCTTATTTTTAACTTGCAATGTATGTATGTAACTATGTTTGTTAAGGTAGAATCTTGCAACTTAATTTTAAAGCAGTTATCCCCGAACGATTGAGCTGAAATTCTGCATACTTAAGTAACTTTAGTCACAATGTAATAATATGGTGACGGCGAGCTGATCTGGTGATGGAGTCTGGAGCTGTTCAACAGACACTCACAACGGAACTCCTTAGTAAATACTCTGATTGAGTAAAAACTTTGCATTCTTGTCAAGTTCCAATGACAATGTTATATCAAGTGACAGGTGCTCGATGGTTTGAATGATTTTACAAAAGCTTGTCATTGAAAAATATTTTTCAACAGAAAACTTATTATTTATTTTATTGTACCTACCTAAGTAAATACCACATTCAACTCTGGTAAGTAAGTGAATTGTAACCCTCTAATAGGAATAGCTGGGATGAACATGCCGGAAATGACGTCAGCTCTGGGGAATATGACGCACAAAGAGAATTGGAATGGCAAAGGAATATTGCGATTGAAGATATCAGCTTTACATGAGTTTATTGAAACTATTATTGAAATGAAGATGAATGCTCTTGGGAGTTGTCACATAATGGAACCGTTATACCTACCTTGTGTGGTTGGAAGGAAGAACTATTCCTCTCTCGCTCCTGAAACACAGTTTTCACTAGTTCGGGAGCCTATGGATTCATTTAATTATGTTCACTGTATCTTATGTCAATAAAAATAAATTTGATTTGATTTGATTTATTTAAGTACGTAAAAGTTAAGAAATTAAAATAAAGAATTCCTTAGTAATTTATACTTTTACTTTTTTAATTTTGACTTTTTGATGTGAAACATCTTTAAATATTAGTGGACATTTTCACACGTTCCTCAAACTAATTATATTTTAAGTCTTTATATTTTTTTGTTTCAATAATGAACCGATTTGGTTAAAACTTGCATTTTTATACTAGCTGTCCCGACAGACGTTGTAATGTCAAACTTGCAATTTTACGCTGGAAGAACCTTCTCCTGACAATAACAAACACAACAAAAAAAGAATAACAAAATCGGTCCATCTGTTCACGCGTGATGACTAAGGGGAAAAGAAATTCATTTTTATATAATAGAAGATATCTAGTTCCTGTGCTTAGACTTTGTTTTCTGATTTAAGTTTTTAGCTCTTTTGACATCGATTAAGAATCAGACATTAGGAAATTGTGATTTTTCTAATTTCATTGACAATGAAACAAAATTTCCGAAAATCGGACAAGAATTTGACCCACGTTTTCAACTTACAAAGTTCCCTACACAAACTTACAAGCTGACGGCTAGCTATAGAAATCACCGCCGAATGCAATGGGGGTGCGCACCCCTTAGCACCCCTCAGAATGGGGTGCGAAATAATTGCTCGCGTGCACTGCGTCTCTGTTCAAATTAGGAATGGGGTAAATGACATGTTAATCTGGTATTTACATTATTGAGTTTGTCTTTTTACTCAGCCGAATGTTTGGGGTAATGTTTTAGTGTATGTTTGTTTGTAAGTATGGGATAACTGTTAAAGATGGAGAGAGAAATAGTGTGATAAGAGAAGCGTTTGAAGTGATAAAAGATAATGTGAGGATTCAGAAAGGTATGGCATAGATGATTTGGGTATGTTTACAGGTTTCTAAGGCAAGTGTGAATAGTAGATACCGTTTGTTGAAGAAAAAGACCTTATAGAAAAGAATAAAAAAAACTATGCCATATAACCAATGCATGCAGTGTTTATTCATATGTGATTGTGCAATTAGCAGTAATGTACCTTATTTGTAAGCATTTTTTTTCATGTATCGTTGTTACAATTGTTGGTAGACCTTAATAAATAAATAAAAATATAGCTGTACCTTTTGAAATGAGAAAAACACGATCAAAATGAATAAAAAAATACATGAAATCAAAAAGTTTACGTTCTTTTTCGATTTGGATGTTTTTTTTTAATTGTATCCAAAGTTATGAAGGAGTAAAAAAAACGTAAAAAAACTAATTTCTTGACTTTCCGATTGGTTGAAACAGTTTCACGTATTAAAACGTATGTCGTATACGCTGTATTAGTTGTAGTGTACCTTATTTGAGCCACGTGTCATTTTCAAAGACACCTATTTACTGTATGTTAATCTGTTCACTGGTTTTTATGTCCCCTAGTCACACAATAAATAATTATTCCCGTGAGACTCGCTTTTATGGATAGACACTGTTATTCTTAGTCGACTTCTAAAAGTGACTATCCATCATTATCTGTCTTGATAATGATGGATAGTCATCAAATTCAAATTCAAAAATCATTTATTTCAATTAAATCACAAGGATCATTTTGAAACGTCTTATGGCGGCCACATACGTAGCGGTATACCTGAACGGTATACCGGAACTTAAGGCTTGTGCAAGTATACCTAACGTCCATAGTGACCACACACGATTCAAGTATGCCTGTTCGGTCTCAGTTCTGCGCCTGTGACAAACCGAAGAAGTCGTGTTGTGCACTAAGTATTTTGTGAAATATGCCACCGGTTCTATCTAAAGTGACACCCACAAATGATGACGTTTTGGCTATTGTTGGTTTGGTGCTAGCTATTAAGAAAAAAGAGAAGTGTAAGAAGAAACGTTCTGTATGGTGTAAAGAATGGTTACTGAAAATAAATAAGTATTCCCACACCAACCTTTTAAATGAATTAAAGCACTGGCGACAAACCTTTTAAAGCACTGGCGCGCGTGCGACTGAAGCGTTCCGACACACACGCTCATGCATACATGCACAAACTTGTTTGCGCCGGTATACAGATCGTAGTTTTGATCGGCCTACCAGACTTGTGCAAGTCAGGAAACTTGTGCAAGTTTTGTCGCACACACGCTTCGGTATACTTGCACAAGCCTTAAGTTCCGGTATACCGTTCAGGTATACCGCTACGTATGTGGCCGCCATTAGGAACTAGGTGAAGCTACGCCTATTCCACGCGACCAAGCCTAGAAGACTCAGGCAACAAACACGGCTTGGGGGTCTACCTTTTTTTTAATGATCCTTTCCTTAATGCTATGTAGAGCTCCAGTGTGGTGCCAATCGAACAAGGTGAAGGCTCAAACAAGAATAATAATTAAGTACATCCATCATTAGCTTGGGGGTTTTTCATTATATCAAAGAACTAGTTTTTACCCGCGACTTCGTCCGCGTAGATTCAGGAAAGACTTACTATTGTAAAATATTGAAATTCCTAAAAATCAAAGAAATTAAAAAAAAGCCTATGTCCGTTCCAATACAAAATATAATATAATAAAATACAATAAAAAAATATAAAATTCTCGTGTCACAATGTTAGTTCCCGTACTCCTCCGAAACGGCTTGACCGATTCTCATGAAATTTTGTGAGCATATTGAGTAGGTCTGAGAATCGGCCAACATCTATTTTTCATACCCCTAAGTGATAAGGATGGCGTAAAGATCGGTAAAAACGGAAAGTACTTTTTTCTGTGGGATTATTGACATTTGACAGGACAACGTCTGTCGGGACAGCTAGTCTCTATATGAAATTTCATTACAATTGGCTCACCGGTTGGCCGTGACAGACAGACAGACATACAGACAGAGTTACTTTCGCATTAGTATTAGTATAAATAACAATTTCTTGTATAATTGTCACAGCTCAGTTGGTAGTAACTCTGCCTTCTGCGCTGTAGGTTGTGGGTTCGATCCCTACCCAGGGCAAATATTTGTGTGATGAACATAGATGTTTGTTCGCTGTCTGGGTGTTAGGTAATATGTATAATAAGCATATACTTACAAAAAAAAGTATATAAGTATTCTATCAGTTATCTGGTTCCCATAGTACAAGCTTTGCTTAATTTGGGGCTAGATGGCGCTGTGTGTAAAGTCCGCCAATATTTATTTATTGAATTTTCTGCTCAATAAATATTACTTTACTTAATAGTAAGTATAATTACTTAGCTCCGTAATTGATCACTTCAATCAATATCACCCCAAAACAAAACAGGATTCTCTTAGGCGGCCAATTAAATTCGGCATATACCTCCCTCCTTTTTACCCTTATGCCTACTCCAAACTCTCTAGTGCCTTCTAGATTTCTACTTCAGTTCAAACGGGGAATTTTCACAAATAGAGACTACTTTTGTGCAAGAGGGAAGTGTGAGTGGTGTTATTATACTTTTAAGTGAGCTCTTTTGAGTTTATGCGAAGGGTGTAGGGTGCAGGGTGCTTGCTCATGCATGATTTAATTACTTATTAATGTGTGGTATGGAAATAAATGTGATAGGAAATGTAATATAATCTGGGGATAATCTGGCCAAAAAACTATCTTGCTACAATGACAGACTTAAGCACTACCGTATGAACCTACTATCCTCCCGCAGAACAATGCTAGACTTAATCTTCCTACACAAACTCTTTAACGGCAACATCGACTGCACTGAGCTCATTAGTAACCTCCAAATCCATGCCCCTTCTCATCTACCCAGATTAAAAGCCTATAATCTTTTTACTACACCATACTCCAGGACAAATTTGGGAAAACTCTCTTCATTACCAAGACTCTGCACACGTTACAATGAGTTATCCAAATGTGAAGATCTTGAATAATAACTTGATACGTTTCTGATCCTCTCACTAAATTCAAAAAGTGTTTTTGGAAATTATAAAGCCAACATAAAATTAAGTATTTTACACATATTCTTTAAAGTATTTATTATTTTGTTCTTCAAATTTTTTCTCTTCTATAAAACTACTCTTTTTTTTCAATTTAATTTAACTATTTCTTCTTGTTTATAATCTAATCTACCATGCTCACCTTGTACTTCAATTTTGCATTTTTAGACTTAATTATTTTAACGCATGCTGTGATATTCTGTAATTAGTGATACGCATAGATTTAAGTTACCCTATATTTTATTTTACCTTGTACTGTGTTATCACTGTTGGATACCCATAATAAATAAATAAATAAATAAATAAATAAGTAATGATTAAAATGAATCAGTGCATGTGGTAAGACAAAATCAACACTGATGAATCATGCCTTTC
Organism: Hydriomena furcata; assembly: GCA_912999785.1. Lineage (NCBI taxonomy): Eukaryota > Metazoa > Arthropoda > Insecta > Lepidoptera > Geometridae > Hydriomena > Hydriomena furcata. The sequence goes on from OU538843.1 coordinate 3,415,115, forward strand.
CCTTGCTGTTTTGGCCCTCTGGTTCAACTAAATCAAACTTATTTCTTTACTTATTTCTTACGCGAATTTCATATTCTATATATAATTATTATATTCCTAGTTTCATTTAAGTCCGTTCAATCGTTAATACGAGTATAAGAAATAAGATGCTAAAAACCTAAAAGATGTTTTGTTATAAAACCGACTTCAAAATTACGTTTTCAATAAAATATATAAAAATAGGATCACGACTGTACTGTACGGTAGAAATCCTCTTCGATCTCTAGACGCTTAGATCCTTTGAAGATGTCTAGTGGGGATAGTCAGAGGCACATCCAAATATTACATTTGGCACATGCCCACATTTTGCAGTAATTAGCATTATATACGTGACAGGTTGCAAGCCCATCGCCGCTTATAAAAATATTAACTGGTTATCTATCGATGTTTTCCTTCACCGTTTTGAGCACTTGTTTTTGAAGCGCATATAATTTTTTGGAACAGAAAAATCCATTGATGCACGTCGGGATTCGAACCCACAACCTTCAGATTGAAAGTCGATGTACCTCCCACTCCGCCAACGCGGCTTTTTTTCGGCGATTTATTTGGGTTGCTATTCAATTTAATTGGTATTCATTGGTATTCTGCACAAAATGCCCTATATTCCTGTTCGAGGTGGATTTCAACCAACTGTGTCAGGGCCTCAAGGTAATAGGAGCAAGGTTGAAAGCTTAAGGCCTTCCAGAAATTTCGCGTTTCAAGGTTCCTCATAAATAATCGTAAAACGCCAAAAGCGGCAGGACCTCATCCTGTCATTCGTTCGTTTTTCAATCGACTAACCATAAATAAATAAATAAAAATAAAAAGATTTTATTTCAGACAAGAAAAAAAATAAAGGATATTCCGTATTTTCTGCGTATAACTTTTTACCTGGTGAAAAGAAAATAATCCCAAGGTTATTTATAGAACTTAGTACTTTATTTCTGTTCGCTCTAAAACAAAAACACCCATGCCAAATCGTTCTATTACCCCACATACAAGTAAAGTGGGATAAACGCAAGGATATATCAATGATGAGACTTCTTTGCTCTCTTTGTTATAGGAAAATCCGATATCTGCTTCGATATTTTAAGAATAAGCCTAGTATATTTATTTTACAGCATCAAATAAATTGCGAGGCTCGAGAAGTGTTGAAGTCGTGAGGTTTTATTGCGGTCTAGGCTATAAACAGACCACAATGGCAATATCTTCGAGAAAGTAGACACAGGCTATCCATGTTACGCGTTCTTCTCGAAGTTACGTGGATTTTGATTTCAAACAGAAATCTATGTATTCTTACTGCATTCTTACACATGTTTGCAACAGTCTTTAGATAATTCAACTGGTTCTTATGAATTTTGAAAATATTCTGTAATTTTTAGGCTGATTACCTATTATCTATGTATTCATACGCAGTGAGTCGTCTCGCACGTATTTTTGAGTGATCCCTTCACGTATCGCGATGATATATCGTTGGTTTAGTAACAAAATGCCAATTCGTCTAATGTATGTATCATCGCGATACGTGCTGTGAAACGCAGGTGAGATTTGTTAGAGTGAGAAGGTGATTCTCATTTAAAATATCGACCACCAGGCGATCCTGGTAAACATAATTAAAAAAACTAGAAAAACAAGTCTTCAACTCTTCAGTATGTATTTTAGAATCAAATAAAATGAAAACTTTTTTAGTTTTGTTCTATATTCTCTGTCACAAAAGGTTAACTTTTGCAATCTTTTGTAACCTTTTTCTACCTTATACTATAGTTAAAATAAAGTGTAATTTCCGTTGTGCATGTTCAAAGTACATCCTATTGAATTAAAGAGTACTTTCCTTTGTTCCAGGCGGACGCCAGCACCGCGTTCTTGCGAGCTGCGCGCGCAGGTCAGATCGAGAAGATAATTAGTCTCCTCGAGCAAGGGGTCGACATCAATGTTAGCAATGCTGTAAGTACAAAAATTTTACGTCTGTAATTATATAATAACCATTATTGTAATTCTCGCAAGGATGTTTGATGTCGCACAAATGTTTTATTTAATAAGATACTAGCTGACCCGTGCCCGCTTTGCTGTGCGTAAGACATTTCTAATACCATCGCGGACTTTATTGTAGAAAAAAAAATATGTTTATTTACGACATCACATTAGAAACCTCTAAAATTATCAGTGTTTCTCTACTATATTATGCATGTATTATACATATAAACCTTCCTCTTGAATCACTCTATCTACTAAAAAAAACCGCATCAAAATCCGTTGTGTAGTTTTAAAGATATAAGCAAACATACATGCATACATACGCGGGAAGCGGAAAGCGACTTTGCTGTACTATGTAGTGATAGTGATGTAGTGGTACCTAACCTCTGATACTCGCGCTCGAAGCATTAATAAGTGAAAGAGATTTTAAATTAGGGCCAATAGTTTATCCATTACAAACAAAAATAAAAATTACCTCTTACCTCTGCATAAAGATATAGTTTAGGCAACATCTATTTGGTTCACTGTCGAACGTTTTTCCGGCGCCTGTCCGGGCCGGCGCCGTTTCGGTGTCGTGCTGCCTAATGGAAAAACAATCGTTCTATCTCAACTGTCAATAGAGCTTAGCCAAAACAAAAGTAGGTATAAAAACCTAGAGTTTGAATAAAGAATATGTTGCTGGCCAGTTATTTCAGTAAGGAGGTTTAGTTTTACGATCAACAGTGACTATAAACACATTAATAAAACAGAAGTTGAAGAACAATAAAAACTCTTTCGTGGTTTTATCTATACTATCTATCTATACTAATACTAATATTATAAAGAGAAAAGTTTTGATTTTTTGTTTTTTTTTGTATGTTTGTAATGGATAAACTCAAAAACTACTGAACCGATTTCAAAAATTCTTTCACCATTACCAAGCTACATTATCCTTGAGTAACATAGGCTATTTTTATTTTGCAAAAGTAATAAATTCTTTATAAGAATGACGATAGTTTGAAGCAAGGTGTAAAAAATTGCTAAAAGTTTTGCTTTCTTCGTGTGCGCTACAAAAACTATTGAACGGGAATTGTAACGGGAACGGGAATGGGAACGGGAACAGAAGAACAAGACAGGGACAGGGGGACAGGGACGGGGACAGAAGACAACATTTGTTAATTCTAAAGCGATACGAAGTTCGCGGGGTCAGCTTGTAAAAGGTATAATTTTAGTAAATAGGTAAGTATACAATTTCCTTTTTTCCAACACTTTGGCCAGAGTTTGCCAACTTGACAACTTCTGTGCACAACAATTACAAATTGTAACCTAATTATATCATAATATTGCAAAAAACCAGCACGTCAAGGTCCAATCAGCGTAAAAGAGGTTCTATGTCTTTATATTCAAAGCACTTTTTAGCATAGTAATGGTGTTGTTTCAACTTTGCGTTATTCGCCCAATATGTAGTGTAGGCACGCTATTTGGTCACGAAATCAGTTGTGGAGTCTAATACGAGACTAAAGATGCGACTTTAAGTCGCAAGTTCAATGCCTATGAATTGTTAGAGCTTATTTGGGTTCTAGTTTAGAAACGCTAAAATAATCGACAAGTCACATAGCTTACAATATTTTTTGCAATGAGATCGTCTACAGTTTCAATGTTACAAAGCATGACAATGTTGACAAAGTTTGGTTTAATATGGCTTTCCCAAAATATGCAGCTTTAAAAAGTGAAACATTGAAAAACATTTAAGAGGCTGCCAGTCGCTGATTGCTCTTTTTCGAAACGAAAAAAGAAATACTTCTGAACAAGCCACATCTCCTATTTTTATAAGTATATTACTTCAGGTTTCTACCTAGATTTCTATTAAGCTGAAAACATAATAGCAGAAACTTTTCACGATAAAAATATTATTTCAAAATGATACATTTTAGAATTTAAGATCGAAATATTTTATATACCTACTATTAAAATCAACTTGTGATTTATTGTTAAAGATAGGTAATATGTAGATCTAGATTTCTATTAGGATAGATTTTTGATAAGTAATTTTACATAATTTATATCATTAATTTATTCGAAAAGCTAAGGCGGACCACGCGCTGACGTGTGTTTGTCATCATTGCAGCGGTCGGTAGGATTATTTATCGAAGTGATTAAAGATGGGTACATCTTTATTCACATATACTATACATTATAAAATAGGAGATGTGGCTTGTTCACAAGTATTTCTTTTTTCGTTTCGAACAAAAATAATTGTCGACTGGCAGCGTCTTAATATTAGCTAGTTAGAGTTTACTAATAAATACTTAAGTGATTAAAGGCAAATTGCAATTACAAATGTAGGGATCTTTTTTTTATTATATATTATACTAAATAAATATACCTAACTCATGTTATTTGTTGATAGTGTAGCTTTAGATAAAAAAAAAATTAAATTGGTCCAGTAGTTTTATTGTTTACCCATTAAGTATAAACAAACATACCAATATACATTTATTTTTCTCTTTCTAATATTAGTTTAGACAAGCCCAAAGATAATAATACTATTTCACATACCAAGTCATACGCTGCAATAAAATTGCGACAAAAAATCGCGTCTTAAAATTTCTGTCCCTAAATTAGTACGACTCAACGTCTGCAAGACCGGTAGAGGTCAAAACTAAAAACGTCATATAACTAAATTATTACACCGATGTTATGTAACAATGAAAATAGCTTTAGAGGGTTTACTCATAATTCGAACTAATGAACATGTTCACGGCTTAGCTACACCGTGCATAACAGTTTGGGAGCTTGCCAAAATTTTCCAAAACAGTTTACCAATTATTCACCACTCGTGTACCCGGCAATTTTGGCAACGGAGTGCTACTTACAAAAAACCGGACAAGCGCGAGTCGGACCCGCGCACCGAGGTTTCCGTACAAACTTCTTTTTCCTGTAATCTGTAGTAAAGAACTATTTTTTGTCAAAATGTTAAGCTCGGTAGCTTCAGAGATTGGGAGGGGCGGACAGACAGACCCAAGAGTGATAAAGGTTCCGTTTTTTCATTTGAGTTACGGAACCCTAAAATGTGTAGGTGTAGTATTTGCGCAAAAATCGTAAAACAAAAACTCTGGCACTAGAGTGGGAGTAAATTGAAAACGGTAAAATGGATAAGCGCCAACGTCGCCTGTAAAAAGCGCGCCTTGGCGTGAATAGGTTAACTTTTTCGAGCCTTTGAAACTAAGATGGAGACGATATATCGGCCTATATGTAGCTATGCCGCTATTTATATTAGGTACAGTAAATTAAATCTGGGTGGAATTTTGGGAATTTGTATTTTCAAGGGTTGATATGTAAATTTTCTAAAGAAAATAGATCTTCTAAGATATTTTATCTATTTACGCTATCTTTAAAGATGTCTAAAGAGAGTAGTCACGCACGTCTAAACATTAGGTACATTTGGCACATGCTCTTTTTCAATAGCTATCATTTCGTACGTGACAGTTTGCAAGTTCGTCGCCGCTTGAAACTAAGATGTAGACGACCTACTTTATGACGCTATTTATATTAGGTTGGGTATATTCTGACTAGGTGGTTTAAGGGCTGGTTTTGATTCTTTTGAAAGAAGACGCTAAATACAATTATGCTATTATGGCTATGCGATTTGGAGGAAAAGTACCTTAAATATCGTAAATAGGAAATATTGTTTTAATGAAAACATTATTTTATTTAAAAAGTAAATAATACTGCATTTAAAGATTTTCTGAATGTGACCTGTGACCTGTGACCTCTCTGTGTCCTTCTACACAGAGCAAGCACTCTTAAAAAAAATAGGAAATAGACACAATCTGGAAAAGATCGCTCTTAGCGATAAAACCGCCCATTGTACTCCAATATTACTTAGTTTGTTGTAATTTTTATTGTTATTGTTATGAGGTGTGCACTAAAGCGTTTTCCATTTATCTATATAGATAGATAGATGGAAAACGCGGATCAGGATAGCCTGATATTTGATGATGCTGTTAACTTCCAAAACCATTACTAATGTTCCTTTTTTCCACAGAACGGACTCAACGCCATCCATCTAGCGTCCAAAGACGGCCATGTGGAGGTGGTCAGAGAACTGCTGGAACGTGGTGCCGCCATCGATGCGGCCACCAAGAAGGGCAACACCGCCCTGCATATCGCTTCGCTCGCCGGCCAGGAAGCGGTTGTTAAGCTGCTGGTGCAGAACGAGGCTCAAGTAAGTACTCTTGCATGATGGCTAGGATCGGTAGAATAACTCTAGCCAAAGAAGAATTGAACACGGACAGTAGATAGAGCTATTCAGCCAAAAAATAATTGACCACAGACAGATGTGACTATTTTAATACTACGTTTACACTCGCGTCTCGTACCTCGCCTCGTGTCTCGTCTCGCCACTCATACGCGAGTGTAAACGTAGCATTATATTTTAAAAACTAAAGAAAAGAATTTTGAGGAGTTTTGTTCCTTATCGAAAATGGGTCGTCTCATTACGATGCATCATTTGATGATGTATTTTTTGAACTTTATTTAAAAACAAGCTAACCCAGCGAACTTCGTATCGCTTATGAATTAACAAACGTTGTGTTAAGTTCCCGTTCCCGTTCCCATATATCCGACCATGTCGGTTCCATAATGTCCTCCCGACTAACGGACTCTACACCATCTCTTGACTAACCAGCCCTAATATGGCCCTGCAGAGCATGTTAGCCGTATCCGATGAACATGCCAACACGCCCTGAAACAGGCCCAAATCAAGCCAATTAACCGCCACAAACGTACATATTTCCAAAATAATATAAAATACACATATAAAATACCCATTTGCCCCAGAATCTCTGACATCCAATAATGAAATAACAAGATGATCCAATTTGCTCATGTAAAATTCCTATCTCATCTCAGTTATTTATTCTGTGACCCAGCTATCCCTTACATACTTCCAGTTTTATTCTAACACTAGCTTTTACTCGCGACATCGTTCGTGTAGAGTCATTAAATTGATTTTTAACGATTTTATCGTAAAACTACCGTGATAAGTAGGCATGTGCCAAATATAATGTCTGGACGTGCCTCTGAATAGACATCTTAAAAGGATCTTTGCGTCTGGAGATCTGAGAGGATGTCTACCGTACTAGATTGCAGTCGTGATCCTATTTATTTTTTATTTTATTTTATCTAGGTATAGATTTATAAGACTTTTTTATCACGATAGGCTGCTCGCGACCATGTCAATTGTAACATAGTCGAAACGTCGGGGAAATAAATTAAAGGTAATTACGTGATAAAGACCCGTGTAAAAATCTATAGTTATTGAAATTCCTGTAAATAAAAATCAATTTTTAAGAAAATAATTGCCTATGTTCCTTCTTCTTTATATACAATTTCATCACAATCGGCTCAGCGGTTTGGCCGTAAAAACGTCACAAACAGACAGAGTTATTTTCGCATTTATATTCAAATAGATTGCGGTCGTTGAACTTTGAACTCTACCCCCACACCCTGCATTATTCAATCTTTAGCGGATGTTCGTGTTTGAATGTATAAACAGATAGAGGAGAACAGTACTGGTTGGACATGTATTATGTACATTGTACAGGCTATACCGTCCTTAAAAATGGTGTCTAGCGGATGTTTAGAAGTAAAGTATCCTTCCGTCCTCTTTTCGGAATTTTTGAAGATAAATTGTTGTAGTGTTTGGCCTCTGATTACCCCTATTAAACATATTTAAAGAACTGAGCACCTGAATATCTGAGAGGATGTTTACAGTGCTTGGAGTACAGTCACGATCCTATTTAATCACTACATAGTATAAAGCAAAGTCGCTTTCTGCTTCCCGCGTATGTATGTATGTTTGCTTATATCTTTAAAACTACACAACGGATTTTGATGCGGTTTTTTTTAATAAATAGAGTTATTCAAGAGGAAGGTTCATATGTATAATACATGCATAATATAGTAGAGAAACACTGATAATTTTAGAGGTTTCTAATGTGATGTCGTAAATAAACACATTTTTTTGCGCTTACATTGCAAATGTTGGCTGAACCCCACGAGATATATCAAAATAATGTACTACGGTATTGTACACCTTAAAAACGTCTAAAAAAAAGTCCACGATGGTATTAGAAATGTCTTACGCACAGCGAAGCGGGCACGGGTCAGCTAGTTTCATCTAAAATAAGATAAAACGTGGTAATTAGCCGTATTTCTATAAAAAGATAAGTTAATTTTATTATTGTTACGATGTTTTTCTTCACTGTATTTTCAAATGATGCATCGTTCATAATTATTTTGCAAAATTGACGCAAAAAATGTAAATGTTTGTAAGTCAATCAATCAATCCATAATATTGGGATAGAATGTTTTAAATGTTAGCTGACGGGCGGAAGCTCGTATCAATGTTTATTTTTGAAAATCCGGTATTCGCAATGCTTTTAGTGGTGGGTAATTGATGGGGTGATGTAATTGGTTATATAATATTAAAATAGATGCGGACTGGCTAGAAAACTACTTCAGTTAGTGTTACTGTTCACTTGGGTTATTACAAAGCTTGGCCACTCGAAACTTATTTTCCACTGAAGAAAAAAGAAAGTTCTCCGTTCGACAAGTACCTTTTTTATTTTTATTTTGTTTATGTTTTTTACCTGTTGATACAATTCCGATGATTTCTTTATTGTGTAGAGAATAGTTCAAAGTTCCATGATCCAATTAAAAATATAATATTTTATGCAAGACTAACAGTTCCTTCATCAAACATCAAAAAAACTAATATAGGTTCTTAAATTTTTGATTGGTTGTAACATTTTCGTCGGTTTTGCCTTCTGAGTCATCATCATCACCTTGCCGGTGTGGTCGGCGCAACATGCATTTCTTTTCCACTCTCTTCTTTCGTAAAAAGCCTTTGAGCCTTAGTTGAAAGCAGACGTATGCTAAAATTTTTACTAAAATTTAAATTGTCCTTCATAGAAAAGTGATCCCTAAATTCGCTACATTTTAGTTGAACCTCCGGTGAAAGCATATTAGTGACTTGAGTCATTCCGTTCCTGAACTTCGACTTCCAGCGCGGCCGGCGCGTGCGCATCTCCCCTCACCACTTCGAGTAAAGAGAGGAGCATCTTATTTACGTCCCGTTCACACTCCTATGCAGAGACTGCACGCCGAGGTACGTAAGCAGAACTACACAATGAGCGTAAAAAGATCACCGCCCAAGTTGATAAGCGGTAGCGAGAGCGCAAGCGGTTCCGTGCCCAACTTGTCTACGTATAGTGATGACACCTTTTTAAATGTAAACTTAAGGAAGCGTAAAGAGCGCCCTGATGACCACGATTACAGAAAAGACTTTGCTGATTTTCGTAACGAAATGATGACATTTCTACAAGAGTTTGGTAAAAAACAAACCGAAAATTTGGAAGTCATCAGAAAGGAAATGACCGAAATAAAAAGCGAAATTAAAACAATAAAGTTGACAACCGAAAAATTTACACATCAATTAGATCTGGTTAACACGGACATAAAAAAAATAAAGTCACAACATTTAGAAACTCAACATAAAATAGAAGAGATTGAAACAGAATTGTCCAGCTTAAAAACACAACCATGCACCAGCAGTTCACTATCGACTGTTTTCACCAGTGAAGAACTGATTCACGAACTCCGCGACCGCTGTGAACGCGAAAAAAATATTGTTCTTATCGGGATACCAGAGAAAAATGAAAAAAATCCTAAGTTAAGGCGTACTTATGACCTTGAGGAAGCTGTAAATGCCATAACTTTAGTTTATGATACCTGCCCTAAGCCATTAAGAGCTATTCGCCTGGGAAAGTATATTCCGAATAAGAACCGTCCCCTAAAAGTTTGCTTTGACGATGCAACAACCCCTAAAATTTTACTTCGCAAAAGAATTAACTTACCAGAAAATATACAACTGTATGCCGATCAAACTCCAACACAAAAAAAGAACTTGGACGCTATAAAGGAAGAATTAGATAGGCGAACGAAACATGGGGAGAAGGACTTAATAATTAAATACATAAAGGGAATACCGAAAATTATTATAAATAAACCTATCCTACAAAAAAACTGACAAGGAATACTACGCAGAAGACAGACAGAACAGAAGAAATGAATAGAGTAAATCACCATATAGCCCAAAACTACGAAGACATAGCGCTCCAATCTTCGTCACTTCGATTCTTCTACGCTAACTTACGAAGCATTTGTACGGCAGGCAAGTTTGACGAAATCAAATGTATTCTGAGGTCAATAAAAAAGACAACGCACATACTAATATTTACAGAAACCTGGATAAAGTCTGAAAAGGAAGCTACGACCTATCAAATTCCGAACTATAGACATATATACAATTTTAGACCTGATAATCAAGATAAGAAGAATGCATTAGGAAAAGAAGAAAAGAAGAGAGGTGGCGGCGTTTCTATATATGTCCACGCAAGTATCAAATATGATATTACAGAAGACCTATTTGAAGACGGAAGTCATTACTTATGGTTGAAGACAGATAAACTATCACTGAACATTGGTGCAATCTATAAACCCGGGGACAGTAACTTACAAAATTTCTTAAATATATATTCACAACAGCTAGAGAAAAGGAAAAGATCAATTATCTTCGGCGACTTCAATATAGATTTACTTAGTAAGAAACCAGATATAAAACACTATTTAAATGAAATTCGAGAGAATGGCTATGAAATAGTTAATAAAATAGACGCTCGCTTCAGCACACGTCAGACTAGTTCTTCAAACACTCTAATTGACCATGTATGTTCAAATCTGCGAAATCATACCTTTAGCATGTCCCTAATAGAATCATCACTATCTGATCATAAACATATTTACTTAGAAATTAGTAACGCAGGACCTAAAGTAAATAATAAAACTAAATATAAAGCACTAAATTACAAAACTCTGCACTATAGCATAACAAAAGCCGAATATGTAAACTCAGACAACAACTATAATAATCTTGAAATTTTTCTATTAGATCAGATTGAACGCAATAAAATAGACAAAATAAAAATTAATAATGCACCACAAAGTGATTGGATCAATAAGGATATTATAGACTCAATTAATCTTAAAAACAATTTATGGCAAATAGCTAAAACGAATCCTAAAGATGACACAATACTGAATAGCTACAATGAACAACGAAATAAAACAAAAAAGATGATAAAAATTGCAAAAGAAACATATTACTTAACATTATTCCAAAATAGCTCTAGTGACCCAAAACAAATGTGGGAAATTATTAACAGTTTAGGATTAAATAAATTTAAAGACAGCACTACGTTACCAAAGCTAAAAATAACGACTGATTTGATTACTGATGGTCGCGAAGTTTGTAACGTTTTTAATGAATTCTTCTCATCTATAGGTGCTGATTTAGCAAATAACATACCTAGCTCTTATCATTGCAATACTGGAAACATACTAATGTACAATCAGAATCACATTCATAGCTTGACTTTAAGCGAGTTTGCTCCTTGTGATTGTGATGAGGTAGCAAAAATAATAGACCATTTGGACAGTAATACTAGTACTGGATTAGACGGCATCTGTACAAAAACAATAAAATCATTAAAAAACCTACTTGTGGACAGACTTACGCTCTGTATCAATGTCTGCTTGGCTCGCGGAGTCTTCCCAGATTCACTAAAGATAGCTAAGGTTAGCCCAATCTACAAAACAGGAAGTCGGTCGGACCCCGGGAATTACAGGCCAGTATCAGTTTTACCTGTCATCTCAAAGATCTTTGAACGAATTTTATACAATAGACTAAATGCCTACCTCACTGACAAAAAATTTTTAATTGATCAACAGTATGGCTTCCGTCCTAAATCGAGCACCCTAACAGCGGCTATTGATCTAGTAACAAAAATAAAAACTCACATTGATCAAAAAAACTTTGCTCTGGGACTTTTTATTGACTTAAAGAAAGCTTTTGATACTGTAAGTCATCAAAAGCTTCTTCAAAAGTTGAATAACATAGGGATTACAGGCACAGCTCATGATATGTTTACATCTTATTTGTCTAATAGGAAACAAGTTGTCAAAATCGTTAACTTTACTAGCTCTATTAAAAATGTGACTTATGGCATTCCACAGGGCTCAATTATCGGACCGTTAATGTTTCTTATCTACATAAATAACATAGCTTCAATAGGATTAACGGGTCACTTAACTCTCTATGCGGATGATACGTGCCTTTTTTATTTCGATAAAGATATCTCAGATATTATAAATGATGCACAAAGAGATCTTGATATACTAAACGAATGGCTTAAGTATAATTTGCTAACAGTAAACACGTCGAAAACATCATTTATGATATTTTGTAACAAAAATAAACAAATACCTGAATTCACACCACTAACAATAAACAATGACAAACTTAAGCAGTCACATCTAGAAAAATATTTAGGTTTGTGGATAGACGATAAATTGACTTGGAAGCCACATATTGAGCATGTTAAGTCAAAATTAACGTCATTACTGGGAGCATTACGAAAAGTCACAAAATGCATTCCGAGAAAGGTTCGCTATGTTATTTACAATTCTTTGGTGAAATCACACCTTGAATACCTAGTAGAGATATGGGGCACGGGTGCTGATACTAATATTAATCCTTTACAAAGAACCCAAAATAAAATAATAAAAGTTCTTTTCTGCTATCCATACCTATTTCCTACAAACGAATTGTACAACAAAACTAAACTCTTTAACTTAAAACAACTTTACATCTATAAAACTTGCATATTAATAAAAAACATAATTACAAAGTCTATACAATCTAATATAAGTTTACAGATAAAAGAAAACAAACACAATCTAAGAAACAAAATTAAACTACATTTAGCTAAAACACGCACAAAAAGCGGGCAAAAGACAATACTATCAGAGGGAGCTCAGTTATTTAATAATTTACCAAACAGTATAAAAGAGTGTGAAAACATAAATATATATAAAAATAAACTAAGGTCCCATATCTATTCGTTGTTATAATACATAAAAAAAAATACTTTAAAATTTTATAACATGGACCACACACCAATACTGACCTCAGCCGATTCTTTTGAATGATAGTTTAGCTAGTGTTTACCTACCCTCATCATATCTATTAATTTCTGTTATCTTGGTAACCACTCTATGTAGTATGTTAACCTATTTTGTTTTGTTTTGTATATTTTATTGTTGTATTAGTGTTAATTGTATGCGTTTAACTTATCGATCTATTTAAAAATATACCAACTGTACTAGGCCCTTAGGTGTAATCATTTAAAACGCAATATTTATGTGTTATTTTTGTATTTCATTTTAAGTGAACTCTGTGTTTTTATGAGAAATAAAATTCTTTAAACCTAAAAACATGTAGAACCATTCGGCTTGGAGTGTTTAACAACCGGCCACCTGCCTGACGTCAACCTTGGGAAAGTATTAGTAACCTACACTTGATAAATAATGAGTCATTTCTGTCACCAGGTCAACATCCAGTCGCAGAATGGTTTTACCCCACTGTACATGGCCGCGCAGGAGAACCACGATGCTGTCGTCAAGTTCCTGCTGGCCAACGGAGCCAACCAAAGCTTGGCTACTGAGGTAAGTTCTTCTATATCAAGAGCTTGAAATGTCTCTCTCAATGGCTTGAGAGTAAAGCCGTATTGTTAGCGAACAAGTCAGCAAGCTTGTCGCTCGCAACCTATCGTGTCCAGTGTAATGTTTGAACCTCTGAATAATTTCTTTAGATATTTTCAAGGATTTGAGAGCCTGGAGATCTGAGACCCCCTTTAGACATCTTCAAGGACTTGTGCCTGGAGATCTGAGAGGATGTCTTGGAGATTACAGTCGTGATCCTATATCATAATTTCTTTGAAATTGAAAAAAGCTAATCACTCTCAAATATATCAGTCATGAGTTCATAAGCGGTTAGTGTTCAAGATTGTAATACTTTTGACCACAGTGTTGAGTTAAACACTACAATAGTAACATTTGTGTCCATAGGATGGATTCACCCCTCTAGCAGTGGCAATGCAACAAGGTCACGAGAAGGTGGTAGCTGTTCTCTTGGAGGCAGACACCCGCGGCAGAGTCCGCTTACCAGCTTTACACATTGCGGCTAAGAAGGATGATGTGAAGGCTGCTAATCTACTTCTTGAAGTAAGACTATTGCTAGAAATGTTTATTGACGATTTCTTATACATAACAAAGGGCTTTGACACTGTTAAGTTTAAGAGGAACGATTAAAAATATAGTCGAAACCATAGAACTCATAGAATTAAAACTATCGTGGTTGTTAATCATTTTAAATAGAAATACGGCTAATTACCACGTTTTTCTTTGAATTGCTGACGTTTTGAGACAATTCAGATGCTCTTCATCATGAGCATCGCCCGCGACCGCGTTCAACGTTCTGACGTTCAAATGTCAGCAATACAAAGAAAAACGTGGTAATTAGCCGTATTTCTATTTAAGACCATATAACTCTCCACGTAAAATCATATCTCCCATCATATTTCAAAAATATTAAGCTGAGACAGAAACTACAGTCGTGACTGATTCAACAAAAACCTTAAGACGCTGCCAGTCGACGATTATTTTTGTTCGAAACGAAAAAAGAAATACTTGTGAACAAGCCACATCTCCTATTTTATAATGTATAGTATATGTGAATAAAGATGTACCCATCTTTAATCACTTCGATAAATAATCCTACCGACCGCTGCAATGATGACAAACACACGTCCGCGCGTGGTCCGCCTTAGCTTTTCGAATAAATTAATGATATAAATTATGTATAATTAACTTATCAAAAATCTATCCTAATAGAAATCTAGATCTACATATTACCTATCTTTAACAATAAATCACAAGTTGATTTTAATAGTAGGTATATAAAATATTTCGATCATAAATTCTAAAACGTATCATTTTGAAATAATATTTTTATCGTGAAAAGTTTCTGCTATTATGTTTTCAGCTTAATAGAAATCTAGGTAGGAACCTGAAGTAATATACTTATAAAAATAGGAGATGTGGCTTGTTCAGAAGTATTTCTTTTTTCGTTTCGAAAAAGAGCAATCAGCGACTGGCAGCCTCTTAACCTGGAGTTGTAACAAAGAAGTGTTTCTTAGAGACCCTTATCTCACTTCTCCTTATCTCTTTTCCATGAATTCCCGTCTAAACATGCAAAGACCTGCTTCTAAAAATACTTCACTCAACAGAACGAACACAACCCTGATGTGACATCCAAGTCAGGGTTTACACCGCTGCATATCGCAGCGCACTACGGAAACGAGTCAGTCGCCAGACTGCTTCTGGCTAAAGGAGCTGACGTGAACTGTGCTGCTAAGCACAACATCTGCCCGTTGCACGTGGCTGCTAAATGGGGTAAGTTCATATTTAGGTTTATTATCAACCAGATAAACAGAAATTCAGTATTCATCTTTAGAAATCTAAATCCTCTATCACAGGACAATGGTTCTACAATATCTTTCAGCATTTTCTACAGCAGTTTTGTTATCTTTATGGAAGTGTATTTAGTATTTAGGGTATTTACATGACTGACCTTTAATCGACAGCGACGACTTTATTTCACGAAATTTTAGTCTTTTACCTTCTTGCTGACATTGTCCATGAATCTTCTTCATCAGGCAAAGCCAACATGGTAACCCTGCTATGCGACAATGGCGCTAACGTGGAGGCGAGGACACGCGATGGCTTGACCCCTCTGCACTGCGCCGCCCGTTCAGGACACGAAAGAGTCGCGGAGTCGCTCTTGGATAGAGGTGCTCCTATCACCAGTAAGAGTAAGGTACGTCAGATTTCACCACGGAGATTATATATTTCACTTGTATCAGATAGGAATCTACTCTACTGCTACAGTCTTTGACATGGAAAAATTAGACGGTGTACATCATTAATTATTAGAAATTGAATTCAAGATTTCGCAGAGTGGTGAGGATTGAAACCTAAACTCATTTATTTTTAATGGAATAGGTATAAGTGCAAAGTTAGTCTTTAACACAATTTAGCGTGATGAGAGATACTGATGTGTTTTACAGTGTGTTTTTTTAACAGTTTAGCTCCTGCAATAGTGTGCGATCACTCCCACATCATTATTGTTGTAGCTAAATGGTTGGTCATCTTGAAACAAATAAAATATTTTGTGTCTCTCCACTCGATGACGTCACTATAGTGTATACAGTTGATAAAAGACTCCTTTTATTTATCCTTTAGAACGGCCTAGCTCCACTACACATGGCAGCTCAGGGCGACCATGCTGACGCAGCCAGGGTGCTGCTGTCACGTCGAGCGCCAGTCGATGACGTCACTGTTGACTACTTGACAGCACTGCATGTGGCCGCTCATTGTGGACATGCCAAAGTTGCTAAACTGCTTTTGGACCGGTAAGAACGTCGTCATTTATTTGAAAGTTTTATCCGATATTCTGATTGATTAACTACACTCTCTCGCCTCGTACCTCGCCTCGTGCTTCATCTCGTGTCTCGGCCCGCACCTCGCGTGATCGATAGTAAAAAAGAGAGGCGCAAGGCGAGCCACGAGCGTCTATTCACACTCTCGTCTCGCCTCGCACCTCGTCTCGCGACTCGTTGGCGTGTGTAAATCTAGTATAAGCAGTTATGTTCTATCATGTACATATCTAACAATGTTAGTATCAAAATAATCATTTTCTTCTCCTTTTCCCACTTAATGTGAGAATGATTGTTGTTGGAGTTATGTTGTGTGATGTGAACGTGAACGTCCTCCATGTTGCGAAGAGGATTTGGCTTATATTTTACAACCTGCCTGACGTGTAAAATTCTATCTAAGAAATATTCTTTCCCATTAGAAATGCTGATGCAAACGCTCGAGCTCTGAATGGATTTACGCCCTTGCATATCGCATGCAAAAAGAACAGAATCAAGGTTGTGGAGCTGCTATTGAAGTATGGCGCAAGTAAGTATAGAAATCATAAGATAAGTACAATTAACATCAAAAGTACGTGATGACTGAACGAAGTTACGAAAGGGTTTTATGAATGAACAATTTAAAATATTTATTTTTATTTTTTTCTATTAAACTTTATTTATTTCACTCACAGAACCACCCAGTTTACCCAGTGTTTCAAAAATCAATTTGTTTTTTTTTTAACTAACCATCATAGTGTTGTGAATCCTAATCCTAATAATATTATAAATGCGAAAGTTTGTGAGTTTGTATGTATGTTTGTTTCTCAATCAGGCCTAAACGACAAAACGGATTAAGTTGAAATTTGCTGGAAATGTAGATATAAAGCCAGAATAAAACATACTACTTTAAAATACGATAAACATCCCCAAAATGATAAAAAAACGCAAAAGGGATGATTTTGGTATAAATGGCGCTGGTGTGCAACCAATCTGACATCACAGACTAAAAACATTCCGTCTTTTTTTATTGACATTTGACAGGACAACGTAGTAATAAGGTTAAGGTTAATATATAACCTGTGTTTCAAAAATCAAGTTCCTATATTTGTAATCATTTGTTTTTTTGTTACTAACCATCATAGTGTTGTGAATGCTTTATAGAATAACGTCAAAAACGATTCAAATCTGCCATCAGCTCCGGGTATACGAAGTTTTGCAGAAGTTGATGACTTTTTCGAAATTTTAGTAACTAAATTCCAAACAGCCATCAACGTCTGCAGCTGACTGTACTACAAGAAACCATCCATGCAGATTTATAAGTCACAGAATGGAATGCTAAGGTAGAAAAATCACTCGCTTTTATTCCTTCAACAAGCTAACCCGGCGAACTTCGTATCGCTTTAGAATTCACAAATGCTGTGTTAAGTTCCCGTTCCCGTTCCCGTACCCGTTCTCCAATAAAGTTCAAATTGACTCTAAATTTTATTTAGAAAACGTTTATATGGGATAAAAGAAAAGGGCTGTTTTTAGGATTTTCCCGGCAATTATTCGAATTTTTCTCACCTTTTAAACCTTCCCTAGACCTCCACAAACATTTCAAGACCAAGATAAGATAAATTTGGTCATAAGTCAAATGTAGTTTGGACGTGCCTCTGACTATCTCTACCCATCTAGTTATCTTTGAGGCTCTAAGCGCCTTTAGATCTGAGATAATGCCACTGTAGGTACTTGGGGATTACAGTCGTGATCCTATTTTAATTTCATTTTTTAACAGACTTCTTCTTGATAGTGGTTTTCAGCTATAGACCCTGCCCTTCTTTCATAGCATACACTGAGTGAGGGGGAAGCCCCCCCCCCTTCCCCCCCCGTAAGATACGTTCGAAATAGAAATCATGAACACCTCGAGTTGACGTCACGAATTTGAACCACCTATAAAGGCACAGATAACAGGGCTCCTGGGTTTTTTCATTATGTATTTAAAGCACTACAATTTTTATTTATTAACATGAAGTCGGTTTTGTTTTTAGGTTTTGAAACGTAATTATTTCACTACCATCCGTTTCTATTCCATCAGGCATCCAAGCCACCACCGAATCAGGGTTGACCCCACTCCACGTGGCAGCATTTATGGGTTGTATGAACATTGTGATCTACCTACTCCAACATGAGGCGAATCCGGACGTGCCTACAGTGCGTGGTGAGACACCACTGCACTTGGCTGCTAGGGCCAACCAGGTAAGTCATAGACGTATATTTCATCAGTCAAACGTCAGTTAAACCATGGTTTGGCTATGACCGACGGCTACCCTATAGTGTAATGTTTTGACTGATATTCACGTGAAATTGATTTTGAAATATCTGAATAATTAATTTTCGCATCATGCAACCCTCATCATGACTTAAAAGTGAACGACATTTTAATGGTTGTATAAATTCCTTTTTAGTAGCCAATTTTTCAACTAACTGACAACACTTCAGTAAAAAAAAATCCATTTTAAATGAAATGTATTTTTATTTTATTTTATTTTTACAATGAAAACTTGCAACTAACATGCTATTTCGTAATATAGGTACCATCTAGAAGAACTATCTATGGTAGTTATTGATGAGTTCTGGTCTGGGACCAGACGTTGGGCGCCAAACAATTATTATTTTATATAACTTGCAATGTATGTATGTAACTATGTTTGTGTAACTCAATTTTGAAGCAGTTATCTTCGACCGATTGAGCTGAAATTTGGCATACTTATGTAACTTCGGTGACAATGCAATAATATGGTAACAGCGAGCTGATCTGATGATGGAGTCAGGAGCTGTTCAACGGAACTCCTCAGTAAATAGTTTGATTGAGATAAAACTTTGCATACCTATCTCCAATGACACTATAAAGTTATGGTACTAGCGATCTGATGATGGAGCTCGAATGTAGCCATAGGAAGTTCCTAACTACTCAACATTACTACGTCGTGTTTCAGCTCGTTGGATTTGTCTTGACGAATACTAGAGCCCTAGAATTTATAAAAGCTTGATTTTAAAAATATATAAAAAAAAACTTATTTTCGGTAACAGACGGACATAATCCGCATCCTTCTGAGAAACGGTGCAGCCGTGGAAGCCAAAGCTCGCGAGCGTCAAACACCTCTTCACATTGCCTCTCGACTCGGGAACGTTGATATTGCTGTATTGCTGTTGCAACACGGCGCTGACGTCAGAGCGATCACCGCTGACCACTATAACGCATTGCATATAGCCGCTAAGCAACACAATCATGATGTGAGTATGCTTACTTCTTATTTACTTGTTGTCATACTTAAATTTTTTGTTATTTCATGGGCAGTCTATCGTATAAAGACGGAACATGTGTAAAAAAAACTTGTTACACAAAATACCCTATTTTGTGGCATATTTTCTTCTTGCTGTTGTTTGGGCCACCTGCCTTCGTCAACCTTTCGGGAATCTTTCTTATTCTTGTTGTAGCAATAACAAAAATAAGTAACATTATAAAAAAAAAATCATTTTAGTACCTTATAAAAGTAAAAACATACTATTTTTAGAGTAATTAATTTGTGTTTTTAAAATTAATGGTGGTATTGCAGGTTGCTGCAGCGTTGATAGAGCACAATGCTCCACTGACTGCGACTACAAAGAAAGGATTTTCAGCTCTACACTTGGCTGCAAAATATGGCAACTTAAAGGTAAAAATTTGGCTTTAACAGGTCATTATATCATTTTGGAGAATTTCTTATATCCCCCGGTTTTTAGGGTCCCGATTGCCCGAATGAAAAAAACAGAACCCATAAAGGATCACTGGTGTATCTGTATGTCGTCACTTTTGAGGGGCAAAACAAATAACGTTTTTTTATTAAAATACCAAATTATAACGTTTTTTCCTCTAAACGTATAGACATCTTCAAAATAATTTAGTGCATGGAGATCTGAGAGGATGTCTACTTAGGGAAGTACGGGATTATATAGTCGTGATCCTATTTCTATTTTAAACACAGGTGGCCAATTTACTTCTCTCCCATGGCGCGTCTCCTGACCAAGCTGGTAAGAATGGGATGACTCCTCTTCACATCGCAGCCCAATATGACCAGCAGGCTGTAGCTTCCACGCTCCTAGAGAAAGGGGCTGATGCTAAGGTAACCAGAAGAAAACTCACTTTCTTACTCAGACAGAGAACCAACATCCTACAGATCTACTACCATTTGAACTGTGAGGCCAGTCAGAATATAAAAATTAGAACTATATTTTAAAAAAGAGTTATCCATTTGATTGGCTTAATCAATTTAACTTTGATTAACTTTTAACTTTATTTGGGGCTAGATGGCGTAGTATTTTATGTTCATTAAATATAAGGTCGAACCAACAAGAAACCTTTTATACCCCAGGCCGTAGCCAAGAACGGACATACACCACTGCACATTGCTGCTCGTAAGAACCAGATGGAGACGGCAGCAACCCTGCTGGAGCATGGTGCTCTGACCAACGCAGAATCCAAGGCTGGGTTCACTCCACTGCATCTCGCTGCTCAGCAGGTATTTGCCAAGAAATTGAGGCTATTTAAAGCACACTTAAGTCACCTTTAGATTTTTGTTGATAAATGAAATAAATTAAAAATATCTTATTTTAATGATTTATAACCGTTGATGACAATTTTTATAGCTTTTCTCGGTTTCATTAAATCAGTCCTACTCAATTAGGGGATAGTATAACATGTTTCTTTCTTCCATTCTCCCCTATCGCTCGTTTTCATCACCTTTCTTATCCTTATCATCTTACACAGTCCATCCATGCTAGTATGTTTAGAAGTATGGTGACTAAATGGATCTTTGTTACAAACAGGGACACACGGAAATGTGCTCACTTCTTGTTGAGCATGGAGCCGAAGGAGACCAGCAGGCCAAGAATGGACTGGCTGCCTTACACCTTGCAGCTCAAGAGGACAGGGTCCCAGTTGCTCAACTGCTTGTGAAGAGCGGTGCTGAGGTAAGTTAGCTACTCGTAAAATATGTTTTTTTTACTGGTTCAATCAGAAAATCTGTGGAGATGAACTATATTATAAACATCGATTGCCGTGCGTTTGTCTCGCAAAGACTCGAAAATAGCTTGATCGATTTGAATACGTTTGTCGGGTCATCTAAAATATTATTAAATCAAACAATTGTGATATCTACACATTTTTTTATCTTAGAGTTCTTAAAGTTTGATAATTTATGGTACTCATCTTCTTCAAGTTGACGTTATCTTGGAAGACATTCAGATCGCAAGCAATGTTTTAAATACTGTTGCTTCTTCAGGTGGACATCTGCACTAAGGGCGGTTACACCCCCCTTCACATTGCCAGCCACTACGGACAAGCCAACATGGTGCGGTACCTGCTAGAAAGTGGAGCTTCAGTCAAGGCTCAGACCACACATGGGTTAGTCTTCCAACTTTAATAAAATTATGTTAAAAAAAACTAAAACACTATTTCATAGTACTGCAATTGAATGCGTATACGAAGTTTGGTGTCCGTGAAAATAGCTTTTGAAGAGTTCCCTCGGGAGGAGCTGATATTAACTCCATCACCAGGTCGGTATCATAATTATATTGCCATCAAAATTACACACAACTGCTAAGACGACGATCTAACAAATTGAAATTGGTTAAATTCGATTTACAAGGTGAAGCAAATGGTTTGATAAAAAAAATCAGCTGTAATCATACTCGTAATGAATAAACGAAATTGTTCAAGGGATACTGTTTTTTGGTTACTTTGCGTTCGTCCAAGGGCTAGAATGAGATGGATGGATAAGGAAAGAATCTCTATGGTATCAAAGATCTGTGCGGTGTCTTATGTTCTTTGTCGCTGACTTGAACATGCAGGATTCTTCTAGCTGTCGGGATGCCAGTTCGCTAAAACGATTGTTTTCTTTGACAGGTACACAGCATTACATCATGCTGCTCAGCAAGGGCACATCAATATTGTGAATATTTTGCTGGAGCACAAGGCTGATGCTAACGCTACCACCACGGTAAGCTTGTTCTCTTTTTGATCTGAGTTTCTCTTTAGGGTTCCGTAGGTACATGGGTAAATATTTGAGAAATGTAACATTTTTTTTATGCGATTGATGGTTGGTTCCTCCTAATGGTAGGCGGTTACTGATGCTGCCTGCTTTGAGATATGAAACCGGAAAATTGCATTTTCGTGGCTGTAACTCTAACCATTTTAGTGACGTCATAAGGATTGCGACTGACATTAATGATTCAAGACAAGTTTATAAAGACTACAACGCTGCGTCTGCAAGACTTCTTTCTTAGCGCAGCACAACTGATTTAAGGAATCCAACCCAAACCATCATCTCTGGACCTTCTTGCAGAATGGTCAAACCCCTCTCGACATAGCTTCGAAGCTCGGCTACGTCACCGTGATGGAAACCCTGAAGGAAGTCTCCGAGCCATCCGTAGCTCCCACCACGCAAGAGAAGTACAAGGTCGTTGCGCCGGAGACTATGCTAGAGACGTTCATGTCAGACTCTGAAGAAGAAGGTGGTAAGCTTAGTATTTTAAGTAGTTTAGAGAAAGCGGTTGAACTATTGAGTGATTTGATAGTTTGTAGTGAATGTATGTCCTCAATGACCTTTGGGTCAGGATTCAAGGTACCCCCAATAATACACTAAAACCAATCTATATTATAATGCTGCGTTTAGACTAAGATTTTTTCATAGCTCCAAGGTAGTTCAAGCATGAAAGAGTATACAAATACATCTTTCTGTTGACTCATGGTTTAATTCTTTTGTGAATAAATAAAATTGTATTTCTTCTAGGCGAGGATACCATTCTTAACGACCAGCCGTACCGGTACCTGACAGCTGATGACATGAAGTCTCTGGGAGACGACTCCTTGCCTATTGACGTGACCAAAGATGAAAGGACTGAATCCGCGCTCAGTCACAAGAATATAATGGAAATGTCCCAAGGTAGGATGAGCTGCTTGATTACACTTTGGGATTGACATGTTGACTAAACTAGTCAGTTGAGCTAAACGTCACTTTTCCACATCACTACATAGTATAAAGCAAAGTCGCTTTCCGCTTCCCGCGTCTGTATGTCTGTATGTATGTTTGCTTATATCTTTAAAACTACACAACGGATTTTGATGCGGGTTTTTTTATAGATAGAGTGATTCAAGAGGAAGGTTTATATGTATAATAACATGCTACCCGTGCGAAGCCGGGCCGGGTCGCTAGTGGTTGATAAAAGACTTGACAATAGATGGATGTCCTACAATATCTGTCATGTTGTTTTATTTGAATGAAGCTAGTAAAACTTTATTCAAGAAATGGATACCAAATATTCAATTTATCATTAACCATCTGCCCGCGGCTTCGCTTGCGTGTTTTCCGCATTGAAAGCTGACTATATGTTATTCCATGTCACAACTTTAACGTGTACGTTAGTAAATAACATCTAAGTCATCCGTTCTTTCCACTAATATTTCTGTTACGAGAATATACAATAATAGTTTTAATATACCGAAAAAAAAAAAATTGACCGTTGCAGCAGAAGCTTCTTATGATCTGAGCACTGTCAGCATGATTTATTATTGCACTATCACAAAGTTATCGAGGTTTCTTTTTAACCGAAAATTGGCACTAATTTATGGTCTCAGTACTAGAAAATACTACACAAATTACAACGGAGACGGCGAGCTATTTATGAATGGATAGAATCGTGAAAATATGAGTAGCTATGTGGTAGGTGCGTATGAATAAACGGTTAACTAAATATTGTGTTTTTTTAAGGATATTATTTTTAATTTTTTAATTTAAGTTTTAACTACTTAAATTTAATTAGTAACAGACACTGACAATAATACGTTATTATTTTTTTTGGTAATTAAAAACTAGTGTTGTATAGGTAGATTGGAATTTTCCGAGAATAGAAGTAATTATACTCGTACAAAATTGAACTCAACGGCGACCTAATTATCTGAGGATACATTTGCTCCAGGTTCAGTGAACGGCATGCCGTACATCCCGCAGCAGGAAGTGGTGGTGAAGAGCATCAGCCGTTACAGCACTGCGCAGGCACCAGAGGGGTATTGTTACAACGTTGACCCCACACAACCCAAGTCAGTACCAATATTCACGAAAGATCCTCTTAGAGACGATATTTTACTCACTAGTCACACTCACTTTACCTCAACTAAGAATTAAAGCATATCTCTAGAGTGACTAAGTTATAATCAATGACAAACCATCCAAGTGTCATATTAGTCAACATCTTTACCACATCACGAAAATCGCAAATTTTATCAAAACGCACTTTAAGGATTACGACAATTTTTTTTTTTTTCTTAAACTTAAGGAAAAAAAGGGCTTTGTCGCTTTGCGACCACACCGCCCAATCGGTACAACTTAACTAGGTTAACAAAAAGAGAAAGAAAGAAAAGAGAAGAAAAAAAAACAAATTAGGATTCTTTCCTGTCTAAGCACTTATAGCACTTATTAGCTAGGAAATACATTTTTTTTGGCTTCATCAGACATCGGTGAAGCCAATATACTGTTACATCGGCCAACATCAAACATTGAACCAAATATAGTTCTTCTATCATCAGCATTCCGCACACATTCCATCAGAATATGTTGAACATCTTCTATACACTCGCAAACGTTACAATTAGGCGATGGTACTTTTTTCATTAGAAAGGCAAATTTGTTGGATGAAATGTGTCCGGAACGCGGCCTAAGGGCAGTCACTAAAACACTACGCTTAAAAACCGATTCATCTATCCAAGGACACGCTGGAATTTGAGGTTGTATTGTCCGGTACAAAATACCCTTCTCCGTAGACCTTTTATCGAAATATTCCTGCCATAACTCTTTGTATTTAATTTTTAAAAATCTTACGTAATCTGAATGCAACGGTTGGACTAGCATAGGAACACCATCAACAATACCTTGTTTTGCTAAAGTATCTACATCGTCGTTCTCAGTTTGTTTGTTGTGATAATACAAAATGATATCTTCTAAAGTTTTCTATGAAAAACCGAGAAACGATAGTATTGGTCCATATATTTTTAAATTAAGTTATTTACTTTCAGAAAACGTATCATGGTTTTGATGATTCTAATTCCACATTCTTGTACACGCTTTCTGGACGTTGAAAACACAGGAAGAAGCTTACATGGAAAAAGTAAGTTTCGTACAGCTCCGTTTGTAGTATATCTGCCTTCTGCGTTATAGGTTGTAACTAAATTGTTTTTTCTACATGTTGTGCCGAAACATGAAGTGAGACAAGGGTATGAAGAAGAAGGTCTCTAACAAGTATTCCTGTGTTACAGCTTCTTGGTGTCATTCCTGGTTGACGCTCGCGGTGGTGCCATGAAGGGGTGTCGCGGTGGTGGTGTCAGGGTCATCGTTCCACCACTGTCTGCTCAACAGCCCACCAGGATCACTTGCAGGTTTGTCTTTCTCAATGATTCAATTTTAAGGGTTAAAAAATATATCAAAACTTGCTCTTGACACCAATATTTTTGCGAAATTACTACCCTGATACTAAAGACCTCTGACCCCTTTAGACATATTCAAAGATCTGAGTGCTTGGATTTTCAGATATTTGAAACCATCTCGTATCAACCACATGCCGCCGCTAATGGAAGGTGAAGCTTTAGCGGCCAGGGTATTGGAAATGGGTCCAGTTTCTGCCAAGTTTTTGGGGTGCGTATCTACACTAACTACTACTACGAAAGATTTAATCTACATCTACACTAATATTATTAAGAGAAAAAATATGTTTGTAGCTATGTTTTTGTTAAAGGATAAGCTAAAAAACTACTGGACTAATATCAAACATTCTTTAACTGATTAAGAGCTACATTATCGGCGAGTGGCATGATCTATGATTTATTTAAAAAAATAAGTTGATTTTCACGAAAATTGCAATAATATAACTTAGTTGCTTAGAAAATAAAAACTTGCCAGCTCCAGCTAGTCATCACTACATAGTATAAAGCAAAGTCGCTTTCCGCTTATGTATGTATGTATGTTTGCTTATATCTTTAAAACTACACAACGGATTTTGATGCGGTTTTTATTAATAGATAGAGTGATTCAGGAGGAAGGTTTATATGTATAATAACATGCTACCCGTGCGAAGCCGGGGCGGGTCGCTAGTTAAATATAATAGATCAAAATTGTTTTGTATTACATAATGTCAAAATAACTTACAGGCCGGTGATCCTCGAAGTTCCACACTACGCTTCTCTCCGTGGAAAGGAACGCGAGATAGTTATTTTGCGTTCTGACAACGGAACCAGTTGGAGGGAACACAACGCTGATGCTACTGATGATGTGGTCCAGGATATCTTACACGAGACTCTTGAGATTGAAAATGGTGAGTTATAAATAGAAAGAATAAAAACTAAAGTTTATGAGGATGTTGTTATGTTTGTGGCTCAATCACACTCAAACGACATAACGGATTTAGATAATACTTGGATTATACATAGCCTTTGTCCTGGAATAGCATGTTATCTACTTTTATCCAAGTACCACGCAGACGAAGCATTTGGCAAAAGCTGGTAAGCATAAAGAAGCTTAGCTACATTCTGTATTTATAAAATTTAAAGTCATAGTCTCCTAGACTTTTTAACTTCAGGTTACGACAGTATATTCAAATTTAAGAGAGAAAAATCAAATAATATGATTTTTTGATTGTTGCTACAGCAGAGACAAACCAAGAAGAAGAGAAAGGCAGCTGGGACAACCCGCGAGTGACTCGGATCCTGACCCACGATTTCCCTCAATACTTTGCCGTTATTTCACGCATCAGACAAGAGGTTCATGCTATTGGTCCTGAAGGTATGATAATTCTTACTAGTTTTGAAAGTAAACCTCGGGTTTATAAGTTATTAATAATTTATTTTGCCTACTTTTAGTTTTAGGTACATGCATCCAACATAATTTCTACTAGGTATCCTTCTCGTCACATGACCTTCTTCCCTTCTCATGAAATGCGCATAAACACCAATATAAATAACACTAACCTATTTCAATTATGTTATTCACTTTCTATTTTTGAAATAGACTTAAAGGGTGTTGGTTGTCTTAAACTGTTTTTTTTTTATATCTTATGTTATTCTTCCAGGTGGAATGGTCTCTAGCTCAGTGGTCCCGCAGGTCCAAGCAGTGTTCCCCCAAGGCGCATTAACCAAGAAGATTAAAGTGGGCCTCCAGGTAAACCTCTTCAAACCGCGTCAGGGGGTCAAAGACAAAAATCTCAAAAAGATTACTGTCAATAACGTATCTAAGAAAAAGAGGTTCTCATTAATATGGTAGTCTTATTATAGTCAACATTCTGTTTTAAATGTCGGTTGTGGTATTTTATGGTAGAGCTATTTTATTAACTTTTCATGGTATTAAGGGATGGAATGGAAGTCCTAGCAGTTGTTTAAAGGATGGCGCGGTTTGGGCATTATATTTTGGAAGAATATTCTGAAAATCTATGGAATACACTTCATGATGCATGGGATTCAACATTTTCAAAGTATATTTTAAAGGAATCTTGGCAGCCAGTGTAAGAGGTTAAAACCAAGTCAGGAATTGAGAAATAAATGAGGTAAAATATTCGGCCTTCCGTGGCCAGGCTAAGTCTTCAAAAAATAAGCTTATGAAATGTAACGAAACGTATATAACGTCATAGTCGTAACTAGTATTTTAGAACTTTTTAAGGAGTCCCTAAAATATTTTGAATAGCTTAGTCACTTTTACAGTATTAGCAAAGCGTAGATTGTTGTGGTTTTACCATTTAAATTTTAAAATTGATTTAGCTAATCGTGTGTTCTCTTGTTTCGTTTGGATTTGTTCTGAGCCAAATAATATTGTGTTCAGTTGAACTATCAGTCGAAAGTACAAAATGTTTGCCAAAGTTTTTGTATAATCAGATGTTTTTATATTTTTTTAAGAATCGTATTATCCAATAGTTTTTCTACTAAATGCTTACACTTGTTCAACTTTATCCCTTTGTATTTCATTAACTCTTGAACAATTTGTATAATCAAATATTTACTTGTAACATCGCTTTGTTTATCATCACATATCTTATTCGTATTTTTAGTATTGTGATTAGTTACCATATTATAAGGTAAATTATTAGCACTTACATTAAGAATGTACGTTACTCCTTTAGAAATATTTTCATACCCAATAAATTTAGTAATCACAAAATGTATTCACATTGTAGTTGAAAATTTCAATAAAATTTCGTACATAATCGACTAAATGTTTTCAATTTGGGCAAATGTGAATATGAAATCACTTTACGTAGAAGCATTGTTTTCTCACACAGCGTCGTTACGCGATTTCAAATTGGTAAATTTGGTTTGTGATTCTCTAGTTGGTCTTTAGGCTTGTCTTGAATGTAGGCATGAATCGAAAACTTTGTAATTCTTTAGGAACCTGGTTCTAGAGAAAAAATGTGTTTAGATCATTTTGTGTGTTTTAATCAAGAGTGTATGATGATTTGGAGTGACGTATTTAAGTATTATATATTTAAGGTGAACGCTAAATTTATTGGGTATTGTTATTATGATAATGCTTTTTGAAGTGTAACTTTACTGATATGCAATTATGTACTTTATTTCCTAAAGACCAAACGTGAGATTTGCATGATGTAAACCATTTTATTTGCTTTATTATTTTGATGTTGAAGCTTATTGTGTGTTGCATCTTTAAGCGCATGTGTGAGAAATTGATGGAAGTATGATGAAAAAATATGTACCTTCAGTTAAGGCTTTTACTGTGATTTCATAATATTCATGTTCGCTTCATTTGCACAACCCCTTATCACCTTAAGTTTTATTTCGGTTAACGTGTTAGTTTCCAATCAGAAAAATACATCGTGCTAAAGTGAATTGTAATGAATGGGTAAGTTTACTTATTATGTTGTTATCACCACTGCACAATTTTAATTTCACCACAGTAAGCATGATTTCTTTTACATCATTGACGAATCTCGTTTGGTCTATGGAAAAATCGGGAGCGGCATCAACTCGAAATCGCTTTCCAGGCTCAAATAATAGATTCGGAACTGACTGCCAAGCTCCTTGGCCGAGGAGTAGCAGTGTCTCCAGTAGTCACTGTGGAACCGCGAAGGAGGAAATTCCATAAGGCTATAACCCTCAGTATGCCTGCTCCAAGACCTCATACCCAAGGGATGACGAACCAGTACAGCACATCATCAGCACCGACCTTGAGATTGCTCTGTTCTATATCAGGTACGATATCAATATTTGCTTTTATAGTTTATGTGATCAGATTTGAAACTTATGCTGGAAACATCTCTGTACCTAAACAAAATTTATTATAAGATTCCGGAACAATTTTTGTCTTTAAATAAAGTGTAATTTATTATAAAGATGATTGTAACCTCCAATCTCTTGGAGGTTGAACATTTCTCAGTTGTTTCTAGTAACAAGCAGATTCTGACAAGTGTTGCAATGGAGTATGGCTTTTGCTATCTTGATGACATACTCCTGTATGTCGCTTCGCGTAACAATCAAAAGGTAAGTGTGCCTAAAGAAGTAAAGCTTGATAATACGCTTATAAGTATAAAATTAGGTACAAACCGTAATTCTACCAGTATACCAATATTCCATTACAACACATTAGTTGTAGATAATCAATAAGCTAGTTCAACGACTCATTTATCAAGACTTGTTGTAGGTGGTTCCAATACAAATAGAACTCTATTAACTCTATAATATTGGTAGAGTATTAGTTTTGCTATTTTAAATTAAATAGAGTAATGATAGTTCAGTCGAAATTTTACATCAATAGAATTTTATCTCTCTATCATGATTGGTTAGATAGTGTAGCTACGAGTTTTTGAAAAGTCTAGATACTACTCCCAATTTTATATTCATCGGGATGAGCATGTTTCGAAAAAACAATAGTGTAGTTTGAGAATCTCATTTCAATGACAGACAAACATGCATAAGTGAGGGGTTCGGTAGGGTGGTCAGGGATACATCAGCTTATAGCAAATACACAATGCAGCTAAGGTATCTCCCTGTGTGTGCGTTTTGTGCGTGTCTACATTGTCTTTGTTCTCGTGTTTGTGTGTGTTGCACGCTCACCGTGTTTGGCGCAATTTAATTTGCTGCCATCTATCGGCGCGCACCATCAGGGGTTTTTCGCAAACGATCTCTCGAAGGTAAAAACATTGAAATATTATACAAATAACTACAAATATTATACAAATAAAACAAAGATCAAAATGTCGGTTTGCGTTTCACATTGTTTTCAGTTCAAAATTATTTTGTCCAAATCTCTTTTTATGTTTATATATCCACGTTCATTGTTTCAATGAGATATTTGTACTCTCGCTTCATGTCTGTGTGAACGTGTCTGAGTATATATATCGCCATTGATTTTCTTTCCTCTGTCACTTTTTGAATGCTTTTTCCATACTCTTGCTTTTCATAACATTCTTCCTTTTTGCACGGGCTGAACTTTTTACGCTTAATTAAATCACGTTCACTCTGTATCATAACGTCTTACAAATCTTGGAATATCAAGAATGCACTGCGGCGTGACCACTATCTTTGTCAGAATAGAACTATTGTACAAAGACAAATATAAACTGATTAGTTTGACGAATGCAACATAATGTTTCGGCACATTGTTTAAGACTCACAATAAATACCTGTTGTTAGTTAGCGTAAGTGTGAAGTATCTGAAATTATCCCCGTTGGTGCCATTACCATCTTCATATTGTAATTTCTCCGGTCTTAATGTTCCTCAATTCTTTTGTTAATTTGCTTGTAAAAATCAAGTTCTTTTCCAAAACGGCCTATCAGTTCTTTTCACGTCATCTTCTTTAACCTTTATTCTTTTTTCTTGTCATAATTTACACGATTTATTTTCGTCTTCGGTCGTTCAGTTTTTCTTTCGATATAATTTGAGTGAATGTCCTTCGAGAGATCAGTTTTCTTAAAACCGGACCAGCAACTTTTAAAAATGTAGCATCATTTTCATTTTGTGAATATAGCACTATTTTATAAGAAACAGGTTGACAGTACACAGTGTGCCACTTTTCAAAAATCACTTTATCATTTCCGAAGTATAGCTAAAATGGTACGTTTTTATTGGTTTTTGTGTGATGTATCGTCTTTGCTTGCTGTGTGTTTGCTATAGGCCGTTTTGGAAACATTTTGTTTTTGTTTCTCCTATTAATTACCTGTCTGTTTTCTAATCTTTCTTCTACATCAGTTTCTTGCTCTCCTTTGTTTTTAGGCCTGTGATACTTAAAATCTATCAAATCAATTCAAAACACTTTATTCTTACACTGTTACTTGCGAACAAAATTAGAAGCATTGTAGCAGATAGATTTTATAAAGTAGACTTAACAGATTCAATAAGTGAACAAGTATCTGTAGATGTAAGAGCCTGCTTGGGCATGCATAACGTAAACATTAGTGTCTTCATGGTGGCAGTTACAAATAGCGTTATAGCCGTTACTGCCTTAGCTTTCAGAGACAAAGAATTAGGCATTCTAAACGTAGCAGTATTGTACTTTAAATATTAAACAGAATTTATTCATCCAGTAAATGATTTAGTATTTGCAATGCCAGGTGGAACCAACCGAGCCCACTGGGAAGATGTCACCGAAAATACTCCGTTGACTTTTGTGAACGATTGTGTTTCATTCACAACTACTGTGTCGGCTCGATACTGGCTTATTGACTGCCGACACGTTGAGGATGCCACCAAGATGGCAACAGAGCTTTACAGGTAAGGAACATGCAAAAAAGATATGCCTGACGCCAACCTTTTTCTGGAATTAAAAACTAGAATAGTAATGTGAATAATATTATTGAATAAATTATAGATATCTCAGTAGCGATTAAAGTTATGTCAGTTAATAATAAGCAAGGAATAATTGATTTTGCGTCAACAGAGAAGCAATCCACGTGCCCTTCATGGCACGCTTCGTGGTTTACGCGAAGAGGACTGATGAGTTGCAAGCACAGTTGAGGATGTTCTGCGTCACTGATGATAAAGAGGATAAGGCGTTAGAGCGGATCGAAAGATTTATTCAAGTAGCTAAGAGTAGGGATGTGGAGGTGAGTGAAAATTTCAAAATATAATCGGATAAGTTTACAGATACATAAAAAAACTTATGTTAAAACGCACCACTATTGGGATGTCAAACTGAATTGATTTTTGGGATATTATGTCTTGATTACACAAACTTAATCATTTAATTTTTTTTATTTTTTATTTTTTCTAAATATGTATTAACAAATATAAATTTTATAAGTATTCAATCAGTTATTTAAATCTCATGGTACAAACTTTACTTAGTTTGAACCTAGATGGCGCTGTGTAAATTATCTATTAAACACGTAAATCTTAACCCAGGTGCACGAGGGTAAGCCAATCTACTTAGAGTTCGGAGGCAACCTGGTCCCAATAGCTAAATCGGGAGAGCAGTTGTCCATACCCTTCAGAGCTTTCCGTGAGAATCGGATGGCATTCCCGGTGATGATCAAGACCCAAGACCTGGAGCCGATCTGCCGATGCCAATTCATGAGGGATCCGAAGGTGCCTAAGGGAGAGCCTTCTCCAGCGCCTGTGAGTATTTGATACTATCAATGCTATCGACGATAACACTGAGTCTTCTCATAACTAATACCTCTTACATCGACTTTACATAGGGTGACCAAAAAATAACAAACTTAGTGACCCGATGTATTTCTCTTTTGTAGATTGCAGTCCTGAATATTATGGTACCCGATGACCCTGTGGAGAGAATATCTCCAATACCGACTGACACGGTGCCATTGCGGACTGAGGAGCAGGAGCTGATCTGGAGGCAGAGGCTTGCTGATCCAAGGTTAGATATAATTTTTAATCCACTATATTGCTTTGATCTTATTACGCTAATATGTTTAGCACCGGTGCGGTAAGAACATTACTGACATTAAATAATGGAGTTTTTTCTCCCGAATGGTTTTGGTCTCCATTTTCGGTTGATACGATTACTTAAATTTTTGTTGTTCCTCAGGATCTAGCGAAATAATTTCAGCGAATCTCTTATGTTATCCTTTATCAAAATGATGAACGAACTCTTATGATATTATTACTAGCTGTCCCGACAGACGATGTCCTGTCAAATGTCAATAATCCCACAGAATAAAGCACTTTCCGTTTTTCCCGATCTTTACGCCATCCTTATCACTTAGGGGTATGAAAAATAGATAGTAGCCGATTCTCAGACCTACTGAATATGCATATAAAATTTGGTAAAAATCGGTAAAGCTGTTTCGGAGGAGTAAGGTAACTAACATTGTGACACGACAATTTTATATATAAGAAGATATATCACTTATATTTTTCAAGGTTGGAAGACATCTGCAATCTTCTAGGAAAAGACTGGGTGGCGCTCGCCTACGAGCTAGGAGTGAGCGTGGCAACTGTTAATCAAATACAAGCGAAACGTATCACAGCGGCTGAACAAGCGCAATTGATGCTTAAGCTTTGGAAGACCCAATCTGGGACTAAGGCTCAAGGTAAGAGACTGACTGAGACAAGAAAAGTTAAGTCATTAAAAAGAGAGGTGACCTTAACTTAGGCGTAACAAACATTTTCTGACAGCAGTGATAATTTTAAAGTAGTTATGTTAAGTGATAATGAAGAAAAAGCAAGCATCGTTGAGCTAGTCGTGGATCTAAATTAGAGTAAATATGGCTATGTTACTTATAAAACAAGAATTGTTGACGTCCTGGCGAATAACATAATTAATGTACTGTTTGTAGATACCTCGTTGGAGCTGGCACTATGCCGCATAGGCAGAGATGACATCATAGCCCCCCAATCGGAAATAACGAATGAACGTCGTATCCTACGCAATATTTACCAGGAGAGACAAGCCTCGGAAGAAATCGAGGCTTACAAAGGTAAAGTTAGCAATTTCATAATGCTTTTGATTCAAATTAAACGTGTACTGTACAGGATAAAAGTATATTTACTTACAGAAGCGAATGGGCTCCAAAAATAAACCCATATAATTTTTTCTAGAGAAACTTTCTTTTACAGCTGAAGGAGACAATAAGCTCAAAGACAAGTTATATGATGATGATGAAATCACTGAGTATCACTCAGATAATGACCAAGAAGAAGCTAAATATTCACCAGAAGAAAAATCTATTGCTGAAAAACCAGATGACAAAAGTGATGTGGACAGAACTCCTACTCCTAGCGAAGAGAGCGAAGAAGATGAAGGTATTGGTAAAATAATTCTGTTTTTAACACCGTTTTTACATATGTTTGAATAACTCTTGACCTTTTTTATAGACGTAAAGCGTAGTGTAGCTGAAAGAAAAGAACAAATAACTAGAAAGTTGAGTTCAAGTAAAATACCAGCTTCAAAACAAAAGAAAGAGATTCGAGAAGAAATCATTGAGATCAGGACTCAAATCAAACCTGACATCAAGAAATTCCAAGACATCGAGCAACAGGTATACGAGAAAGTGAATTATTTTAGTTTTTTGAATATTTTCGATAATAAATAATTACCCTCTCGTTTTCAGGTTCAAAAAGAGCCAGTTTTAGAACGAACACGTTCAAAAACTTCTCCTGAAACTTTAGAAGAAGACACGGAAGCTGAAGTATTGGCAGAAATTGAAATCAAACCAGAAGAAGTCAAAGTAGTAGAACGACCAGTAGAACAATTCAGGAAGTTTGATCCATCATCACCTGCAAAACCTACGCCTAAACATTTACAAAGACATATGAGAAACGAATCGATGCGGTTTCCTTCTGGAGACTTCTCGAATGTTACTATAACTCCAAGGAAATCTGTTACCGAAACAGCAGAAGTCAAACAAGTTACTGAAACGAAAGTAGACTCTTTCAATAAGGAAATTATATCACTAAAAGAAATAGTCAGCTCAAAGGTAGAAGAAAAGTTAGATGATGGAGAGAGATCTCCTGATTTAGTTTCTGAAGATGAAAAGGATGTTGCCGAAGCTCCGTTGAAAGACAAAATAAGCTCGTTTGAATCTAAAATGACTAAAGACGGCAGTATAGACTTCCCCAAGACTACCGTCAAGCTCACAAAAGAAGCATTAAAAAAACATACTTTAGAACAAGAGCAAGGAATTGAATATACCCAAGAATTTGTTAGGGAACAATCAAAGCAACTTTCCAGTGTAGAGACACACATAACTCAAAAAGTGTCGGTTGAAACTGAGAAACATATCGATACAGTGAAGTCCGTAAAGGAAACTATCCAGCAGTTTGACGCCAAAATAAAACAAGAAGAAAAGTCTAAAACATTCCCTAAAACAATGAGAACGGATTCCACATTGGTACAGTTTTCATCTGAAGAAGACAGCGAATTCTTGAAAAAGTCTACTGATTCTGAGACCGAAACAGAATCTCAAACGACTGTTAAAGTAGATAAACTAGAACAAAAAATTAAATCTAGAATGGAAAGAGAAGTTTTTGATACAAAACCAGACGTTAATGGATTCGCGAAACATGATCCAACCGATGACAAAAAAGGGAAGGCAATTGATGAGGAAAGAAAAGGCGACAAAACTGAAATCGTCAAAGAACCAAAATTAGAAAAAGAATTGATCGAAGAATTTAAAACTAAAGTCAGCGAAGAAGAATTAACTGAAACTCTTGAAGAAAAAGACGTATCAATTAGTGACAAATTAAAGGAAAAGGTATTATTATAACTGTTACATTTCACAGTAAGCAAAATTATGTTCTCATACTTAACTTAATAGTTTTGATTATTTATTCTAGGTTGAAGTATCAGTATCAATAGCAAGTACAAAATCTGATTTAAGTAAGCATACGAAGACTGATTCTTTGGGTTCTGACA
This sequence comes from Hydriomena furcata, assembly GCA_912999785.1. Taxonomy (NCBI): domain Eukaryota; kingdom Metazoa; phylum Arthropoda; class Insecta; order Lepidoptera; family Geometridae; genus Hydriomena; species Hydriomena furcata. The sequence goes on from OU538843.1 coordinate 3,451,411, forward strand.
TGCAGGATTTGATTGGACGCAAGATATCAGCCGAGTCACCTGCGATGTCTGGCATAGACAAAGCAGACTCGCTCGCTGATTTACAGCAAAGCACTGAAAAAGACTTCAGTTTCGTATCTCATACTGAATCAAGGGTAACTAAAATTTGTTGTTTAAAATAGTTGAAACGTAATAGGTTAAAATTGTTGGAAGTTTGACAATAAAAATAAATACCATTTTTTCTACTTCAGGTTTATTCTAAAGATTCCAAACATAGAAGTGATTCTCTAGACGAGGCCTCTCAATTCTCGGACTTGGAAGACCAAATAGGCACAAGTCCTGCTCACAGGCCGATTCTTGACAAAGATGTTGTTGAATCAGCTATTGCTAGCTCAACCAAGACGGAAGTAACTTCAGTGCAAAAAAAGGAAACGACTACAAGAGATCAGACTTTGGAGTTCTTGAAGTATGAATCTGAACATAGCTCTATGATTCATGCTCCAACCACCTTGGCAACCACTGATGCTGAAAAGGTTAATACTGAACTTATTAAATTAATTACGAAAAAAAATTCAATATTATTTTTATATTTCCAGCTACTATTTTTATAATCATATTCACTTTACAGGTTTCACCCCAAAAAGAATCACCAATTATAAGCGCGAAGGCTCGACAGTTCATTGAAACTGTACCCGAAGATGATTCAGTACAAGAATGTTTCTTCTCCAAACGTATTTACTCCGACTCGCTAGAGGATTCCGAACAATCTGACTCTAGAAGACATTCTGAAGCAGAGTCACTTAAATCGGACCAGTCAGATGTAAAAGCCAAAGTCTCATCATCTGAGTTTGATGAACGTGCTGAGTATGAAGAAACAGTTGATTCTGGCAGCGGGTTCGGAGATGAGAAATTCGAGGAAAGTGTTGGCTTTACCTCATTAAAATTCGACACCTCAGTCGTGGGAGCGCAAAAGCAAGACTCGACAGACTCTGAAAAGTTAGATGATTCAGAACCTGTCTTCAAGAAGATGACCAAACGCCACTCAAGAACCGAGTCCGTGTCAATCACAAAACTGAGTGATTTACAAGACCTTAGTCTACCAGTTACCAAACAAGAGTTCCAAATAGTGGTTACTGAAGCTGAGGAACTTGAAAAATCTGATAAAGATGACTTGTCTGATAAAATCTCCTCTGAAAGCAGCAGGGAAATTGAGATTTCTGAGAGGAAATCATCAGAAGGTATCTCTGACAGGATTAGTTCTGAAGATGCTGTGACTGAGAAAAAGACGTCGTCTGAAGAAGAAGTGGTGCCCATAGTGCCCGAAAAAGTGAAGGAAGAGATTGCTGCTCTCGTATCAGTAGTAAAAGATGCAACAGTTCATCAGCCCCAAGATGCTAAAGTTTCAAGTGAACGTAAGTTTCTTTTAAATTCATTTTAAATTTTGAAATTTCAAAATTCATGTTAAATATTTTGAAAAGATCCGTGACATTCTAAAAGAGTCAAAAACTTAAAAATAAAGTTTAGTATTCTACAGTTTTAAAACATATTTTTTCAGTTGACGCAGTAAAACGTGAGTCAGTAACATCAGCTGGATCAATCAGTGAGCTGAGACTAGAAGAAAAGAGACCGTCTGATGCACATAGCCTGACTGAATCTAGGGATTACACTTTTGAAGAGTCTGAGGATGATATTGGAACACAGGGAGCCCATGTCGATTTGTCAAAAGAAAAGTCAGATATCAAAGCAGAGAGTGAATCTAAATCTAAAACAGTTACTAGTAAGTACTTATTAAATAAATATAAATACCTCCACTGCAATTCCCAAGCACGGTTAGACAATTAGCTGAGGTGACATTTGGCTCGATACATAGTTTTATAAAAATGCCACAAACAAATAAAATGATTTACTCTTATGTAAAATTTTACTAAAAAGGGTTTTATTATTTTTAGAAGCTAGTGAGCAATCAAAACTAGCGAAATTGACGCATGGTGATTCTTTAGATGATGTAGAAGGTTTCCCAGAAGATCACGTTGCTGACTATGTTCATAAACTACCCCATATTGAAGAAATTGGGTATGTATTAAGTTAATTATCTAAGTTACGTCATTAATAATAATTATTTTCAAATAACATCTAATGTTGGTTAATTTACCAGGGCCACTACTAGTAAAGATATAACATCTGATTTTCTAAATAGAGAGAGATTAGAACAATTGAAGCGTGAAACTGTCACTGTGGTTTCAACTACTGCTAAATCTATTGAAGAAAAAGTACCTACTGATGCATCAAAAATAACGAAAGTTGATGAAAAGAAGCCTAAAGAAGATAAAAAAGTAGGGTTTGGGGAAGTAACAGAAAAAGCTCCAGTAGAATTTACTACTAAAGTAACTGAAACATCGTACAGTGTGACCACCAAAAAGGAGCCCCAGGTAAAAGAAATTACAAAAGCTATCAAAGACTACACTTCAACTGTTGAACATAGTCAAACTGTTTCACATACGACAGTAAAAGAGAGTAAATTCGATGTAAGTAAAATACGAACTGATACCTTGGGTCATTTTGATATGGATGGTGCTTCAGAATCACCAAAAGAAACGAAGAAGTATGTGCCTAAATTAGAATTAGACTTACACGAAACTCCCGAAATAACTAAAAAAGAAGTTCAACCCTTGATTGATGATATTCTTCATAAGGGATCAATAGCTGCTGCTGCGAGAAGTCCCGTTATTGGTAAAGACATTAAAACCTTATCCAAAGATTTAGTAGAATCCGAGATAAGATCGTATGACGCCAAAGTACCCCAAACTGAACGAAGGCATTCGTGTATAAGTCCTGCAATTTCGCTTGAACGGATTGCTGAATCAGAAGTTGAGACTGAGGACGAAACACCCAAGCCTCGCAGTATACCAATAACGGTTAAAAGTGATGACCTTGAAAGCGCAAGTGGAATAAAGAAATCGGATTCCGTCATGAAACAAATGGCCGAAAATATCGAAATTATCATCAAACAAGCTTCTGAAGAAATTGATTTATCATCAGAAGAACACCCGATTGAGGAGGCGGAACAAAGAGATATTTCAGGTCAAGTTTCAGTTGACTCTATCATAGAAGAAGCTGTTAACACAGTCGAAGGGTATTTAGAAAAGAGTGAAAAGAAAGAAGATGACATCGCCTCTAAAAAAGAAATGATGTATGAAGAAACCAAGAAATTTGCAAAAGACAGACCAGGTCTAGTCAAATCTCTTTCAAGAGACAGCGGAGAGATTGTAATTATGCCGAAGAAAAAACACGCTAGGACTTTCTCGGTTCAAAGCTCTCCTGAAGAAGTAGAAGAGCAGATTTACACGGACTCTGAATCCGGTTAGTAACTTTGTAATTACTAGCTGTTACCCGCGGTTTTACTTGAGACAACGACGTTTTTTTATCAAAAAGAGAAGATTATGGTTTGTTTAAATAGTCAGTTTTTAAAAACTTTACTTGCGTTACAGATATGGACAAAGCAAAGGTGCTTGAAATTATCGAACCTGGATCGGATCTTGATGGTAAAATTCCGGTTTCCAGTTTTGATCCTAGAAAACTTCGAACTGATTCACTAGATGACGCCGATGATTTCCCAGAGAAAGAAGTAATGTATTTTTCGATGTGTATTATTTAACTTAGTAACAATACTTTGATAATAAAATTGTACTCTTCATTTACAGGCTGAGTTTTTTGATGATGACATACAAGGCAAGTCAAGTGACAAATCTCATTCACCAATTCAGACCTCTGATATTTTCGCTCCCCCGACCAGTATGGCATCAGAACCTTTTATGGACGAAGACAAGTATATGGAAAACTTGAAAAAAACCGCCCTTGTTGACAGCTTACTCCGTGGTGATATCGTATCCAAATCCACTACTGAATCATCAGTGACCACAGTTGTATCAACATTGACAAAATCTTCTGATGAAGAGCAAAAATCTGTTTTGGAAGACGCTACATCTGCAGACTTTTCCAAAATTAGCGGTGCGGACTTGGTAAAAGACCCTTCAAAAACATCGATTGACGCTAAGGAAGATTCACGATTTGAAGAGCAAATAGAAGACAGAGGAACCCCAGACTTGTCTAAAAAATCCATTGATTTAACTAAAGACTATTCAAAATCATCTATAGATAGCAAAGATACATCGAGAGACTTTGCTACAAACGAGCTATCTAAAGATTCAACCGTTGATTTGACTAAGGATTATTCTAAAGCCTCTGTAGAAAGCGTCAGAGAGACATCGAAATCAATCGATGAGAAAACTTTTTCAGAAGACCATTCATCACTAGACGTCTCCAAAACTCTAGCTTCAGATGCTTCTGATGGCATAACGATGAGCAAAGATTTTATTGATGACGAGAGATCAGTATCGAAACTGGTACAAGTGTCAACCAGCTCATCACAAGAGACTTCCATCTTAACTGAAAGTAAAATATTCAGCGAATATGACGAAAAAATTAAAACTTCTGAGAAGTTAGAGTTTGAAAAAGATTTTATTGGTGACATGGAAGAAAAGATTGAAAAGTTAAAATCTGAGTTCAAGAAAGAAGCGTCTTTGGAAAAGGATAAAATTGTAGATAAATCACTCAAATCTGAAGCTCTTATCGTTGATATATCTGATCCAATAGTAACCGCTGTAGAAGAAAAAAATAATAAAGATTTTTTCGAAGTAACCAGTGATAGTCAAAAGATTGACAAAGTCAAGGAAGTTGTGGATGATCAAACAAAAGTCACTAGCAAATTACAAAAGTCTGAACCGCTTATTGTTGATATGCCTGAACCATTGATCACAGATATAAAACAAACAAAAACTGACCAGTCAGAAACAGTTAAAGCAGACATTTCTAAGAGATCTGCTGACTTCAAAGAAACAATAGACAATTTGAAACTAACAACTGATGAAGAAAATGCAGAAGACCTTGAAAAAGAAGACGAAGTACCTGATATGTCAGAACTTAACAGGAGATGTTCAAACCTGCTGGATGACATTTCCCAAGGAGCTTTGATAAGGATCGATTCAAGTCATGTGACTCATGGTGTGTATTTTAAAAATAAGTGCTGCATAATAATAAACCCGACCAAAGCATAATTAGTTTTTAATTATATCATTTAAAGTTAATAGTTTTAGCTGCAGATACTCGTAGCAATCAGAATCAAGATTTTGAGAGTTGATTTAAAAGACACCATTATTAATAAGATTATTGCTCTTAAGAAAACTAACCTACCCACAACACAAACAATTAGACTAATAGAATTAATGGTATATCCAGGGTATTTAGGTCTTGGTATTTCACTTAGCTAGTGGATAGGTAGCATAAATAAACACGCACGTATTTTTGTAGAAATTGCTTCGAAGTTTTCCAAAACACCGCCACCTTCACCCGTAGACCTAAACCAGAAGGACAAAGCGAAGGCAGAGGAAGGCTCCGGGTCTCTACAATTAAGAGGTAAAATATTTGTCCAAAGATACATTCAAATGATATTTTACTTACCATTAACTTGAGACATGCTTGGAAACTAGGGTCTTTATTACACTCCTACACTAAAATTTTTATGACTAAGTTTATATTATAATAAAGTTCAGACTAAAACCTTTCTTTTGATAGTTATATTTTGCTCAAAAATACAACAAAATACGATGAATATTTACGGTAGGTACCTGATACAATAAAGACAGTTCTCATCCAGTTAAGGACCACACAATCACTGACATCACTTACACCGTCATAACAAAGCACGGTTTGCTCAAGTCACTACGTAGTACAAGCTAGAAGTAGTAATACACCCTTCCATTTAGGTTCCGACTCGTCATTCCTGGATACCAACCGTCAATCACCCAGGGCATCCTCGGCTGGAGACAGCCTCATCAGCGAAACTGAGGCACACCAAAGTGGTCAGTATTAAAGACATTCTTTAGCAAACAGAGACCCACGTATCGATAGAAAAAAATGCTAATGCAGCTACCACTTGAAACAAGTTACTGCCAAAAGAAGCTGTCTTGCCATCTGAAGATACAAATAACTTTATTTGACAGCTACTTGAGACGGGTTTCACAATCGATACGAGGGTAGGTTAAATCCATTGAAATCATAATAAAGCTAAATATAAAGATGATGAAAGTAAGAGCAAGCTTGCAGAGTAGTGGCAAAGTAGAGTCATAGCGAAACTTTACTCTTGTTTTGGTAGAGACCATCAGTTTGCCACACGATCATAATGCCAACTGCATGTACTAGAATCATGATGAAGTTCATTAGGGTTTGGTCTTTGTGAGAATCATGGTATTCACAATTTTGGCACTTCGATGTTAGGATAGTTTAAGAGCACACACCCTTGTCTTACTGAATTATTAAATGATATTGCCCCCCCAATTTTTAAAGAGCTTAACAAAGTCTTTTTGTATTTTGTACGACATTGATAGTGCTTTGCAACTTTAGCCAATATTTTGTAAGCACATTGAATTTTACTTTCTTTCTTGCGGAGCCCTTACATTGCTATAGGTAAGTGGACCGACAAGCGATAATCATCTGTTTGTTTATTTCTAAGTCGCTTCATTACTTCTTCGAGGCAAAATTATTTTCCTTGTTTTTAATTCGCAATTTTCACCTGTATCACCCACGTTGAGTAACGTTTCGCTTTGATTCTAACTCTATTTATTTATCCATTTCATCTTAATACAAACCTGCATTGGTTTTCACCATTCAATCAGTTGTGTCGACTTATGTAAAGTAACACGCTTCAGGCGCTTCCACGGCCTAAAATATATTATCTTATACATTCATGCTACTATATCTTACCATTTATAAAAAGTATAATGCACGCACAGTACAAATTACGTGTACAGCTAAAATATCACGCAATGTGCAATGCTGCGTGCAATGTAAATAAATATCAATATCAATTCAATTTAATCATTTAAAAACTAAACAGATGGCACTCACCTAAACGAAATGTCTCTTTGCAGTCGTACTGACGGAGGCGTCCAAGGCATTGACAGCAGCAGCCAGGCCAAAATCTCCCGTAAAACATCTAGCTGATAATCTTACATTCGTAAATGTCGATCAACCTACAATAACAACAGGAGCTAAAGAGCTTGTTGATCGTACAATAGAAAAAAGCATTGACGTCATTGACCAAATTAAGAAAGAACAACTTGAAATCAAAATGGAAGACTTACAAAAATCATCGTCTTCCGAAACATTCTTCACTGAATCCAAAATTGAAACATCCACTTCGTCATCTTCGGTTCATAAAACGTTCGAAGGTGGAGAACTCAAATTTCAATCAATCGATCCTCAAGCGGTCATGTCAGGTATGATTGCTAAGTTTGGCACATCAGACGAGTTTAGTACTATTTTAACACACAAAGAAACTGAATCGAAAAAAATATCTGGTCAGGAATTTTTCTTTGAAACCAAACAAGTTTCTTCATCTGACGATGACTCATTGGTTATCAAAACCGAAACTACTCACGAGTTGCGAGGGCAAGAGCATGAAACTAAAGAAAAAACCATAGTAAGAAAAGATGGTGATCAAACCGAAACTTCTCAAAAGAAACTGGAAAAAGCTCATGAAGCTTCTGCTAAGAGGTCAGATATTGAAACCAAAACTGTATTCAAAAGTACAGATGATACTGATCTGATAAAAGTTGAGAGAGAATTTTCTGAGCAAGGCTTATATACCGGACGACAGACAAAGTCTGAAGAGAAAATGACAGCTATAAAAGATGAAACAATTAAAAAGAAACACGAAGTCAAGATTTCTGAGAGGGATATGTCGCATGAGCAATGGGGTAAAGAATATTTCACAGAACCTGAAGAACTCGAAGATATCGTAGAAGATGAGGATTCTAAATCAAGAGTCGCATTTGTAGACTCAACATTGAAAATAATTGAAAAAGATGAAGTTGTATCTAGTGTAGAACTTTCCGAAAAAGGAAAAGTAGTCAGCTCAACTGTTGAGCATCATAAAGAAGAATCCGTCATTGAAAGCAAGGAACATGATGATTTGAGTTCTGATGCATCTCACGCGCCAAGTTTTAAAAGTGAAGCTACAGGTAGACGTGATTCTTCTGAAAGCAGCCCCAGAAGTAAGTCAAGATCTTTCAAAAAAGACAATGAAGTCTATGAAGTCGATTTCATCAAAGAAATCAAGATATCTACGTCACCTGTTAAAAGTACGTTCAGTCGAACCGGTAGTCAAGACACCCATTCCGAGTCTGAAGCTGCTCCTGATTTGCCTCACGATGACAGAACTGGAGATACTCCAAAGAAAGAGAAACCCCAAAGATCACCGATAAAACTGCCAATACAACAAATTCAGGACCAAGTCTGGGAGGTTTCACTGCAAAAAGCTGATTCATTCGAAATCGCTGAAGAAATTTTGCCAAAACAAATAGTAACCACTGCAGTTGAAACATCCACTCCAGTGATAGGCATTGATGGTGAAGAAACTCTTGAAATCCGGACTGTAGTTGAAACTAGAACCGAAGTAACAAAATCTTCCAAAACTGACATGTCGCCACTTACTTTCGAATTATCCGATGATGTAAGTACTGCATCTAAAGATTTTATGATCAAATCTGGCGAAAGCTTGGACACAGAATTCATGATCAAATCCTTAGAATCTCATGAAGGTGAAATACTGCAGAAATCTATGGATTCGACTGCCAGTGCTGAGACTTTACAACCCTCAGAATTTTCAACCGAAGCTGACTCAGCTTTTTTGACTGGAACTGGAACCGACCACAGAAGAGAAGAAATGAAACTCATCAAAGAAAAAAGTCTTGAAGACATCTGTAGCAGCGGTTATGACACCGATCTCTCTTCTGCCGAGTTTCATGGAACGAAACTTGAGTCAGAAAGAGTAGATTATGATTCTTTAATAGGCCAGCCACTAGCCGACTTGTCAGTTTTGGAAAAAACTATTGATGAAGTTAAACAGTCCTTGGAAGCCGCACAAGTAGAAATTATTGGTGAGAAAAATGATGGAAGTAGCAAATACAAGCAATCGCCTTCTGAGTTTCAATTCAAACTTTTAATAAGCCCGGAAAAACCTGATGTTATAACGGAGGAAATTTCAGCTCAAGCTATAGAAGAAAAAAAAATGACTCAAAAAGATGACACTACTTTGGACAGTCAAAAATCAGACAGTATCTCACAAAAAATAAGTTCTCAAGAAGAAACAACCACTTCTGATGATGAGAAGGAAACTGTTCACTTAAAAGAATCAAGCCCACCTTTGGACACTGATATATCTATCAAATCTGATAGCGGACCCCATTCAATATTAGAAACAGAAAGTGAAGTTATCCTTTCCGACCGCGAAGGATCGTCTAAAGGTAGTCCAGAAATAAAACTTAGGGCGCATAAACAAATACAATCAAAATTGGGTGTTGGTGATAGGCGATCAGCATCCGAAGTCGAAGGATGGTCAAGCTCTGGTTCGAGTCACTACCAGAGTTTTGAACATTCAGAGAGTAGACCTCTATCATCTGACATTGAAGTGATGATGACTGCTCAAAGTGGAACTGAATTTGAGACTGCGATGACCAGCCATGATGTTTCATCTCAGTCTTTAAGAACTTCAAAAGATTACTTTACAGCAGCCAGCTCACTAGCTTCGAGAGACAGCATGAGAAGTCTAGACTCTGATGGTTCTAGCCACGTAGCAAGTATCGATATATCGGACGCATCAGAAACGCTGGTTCCTTCGGCTAATGAATTGAAAGAGGAATTGATGGAAAGCAGTACTTATGTTGAACAATTTCTTCATGAAGCTGAAAAAGAAGCGGTCGTAAAAGTAAAAGACTTGAGTGATGAAGAGGTGTCTGGAGATGAAGAAGATAATAAGACTGATTTAGTTGAACATGTAGGAAAGATGAAAAGATCTCATGAAATGAGATTTCACAAGGATTTGATAACAGAACATTTTCCTGCGGATGGTGCATCGGAGAGTATTGATGTTGAAGATGATTCAACTAAAGATAAGGATGGATCTGATACAACAATTTCCAGTCAATTTAAAACTGATGAAATGTTATCTTCGTCCATATCTAAACTTGACATGCCTTCATCTCAAACACTATCTGAGTTAGATGAAATCAAAGAACAAGTTATTTCAAAGACATCAGATGTTAAGTTAGAAGCATTGCCTTTTGCTGTTACGAAAATTGAAAAGCCGCAACGAGAGTTTGTTGATGTTGAAAGTGAAATTATTCTTGTTGGTTCATCGGAGTACGAAGATATAGTAAGACATGGAAGCATTACTCCTGAACCCCAGAAAAAATCTACTGGAGGAACGGAAATTAAAAAAATAGAAGTACAAACATTAGAAAGTGTGCCTGGAGAGGTCGATATCGAAGAAAGAGTGGAAGTTGTGGAGGAATGTTGCAAAAAAGTGGTTAAAGAAGTAGCTGCGGTGCCGTTTCTTATAACAGAAGTTCCAGCAAGCCAAAGGGAGTTCGTTGACTTAGAGAGTGAGATCATACTTGAAGGATCTTCACAATACGAGGAGATACTCAAGTCTAAAAGTGATACGTCTGTACCTAAAACCAAATTAGAAAAATCTGCTGCAAAAACGCCTGATTCTCAATTGGACAGTAAACAAAGCTCAACTTCAAGTTTAAGAACTCACGATCATCTATCGACTCCACAAACACCAGTATCTGCACCAAGTCAGAGTTCTGTTTCCACAGATAATGGTCGGGAATACGTGTTAGATGATATGTATGATATATCAGAAACTCCTGAACTGAAATCAGAGCAAGTAACTGAAATAAGTAGATCTGAACTCGTTGTGACCACTGAAGAACGCTCACTACATACTTATGAGAAAGAACAAGAATCACCTACAAGTGATGAATTTGAGATGGTTGACAAACCAAGCGAAATGGATGACTTCGTAGTTATTGAAGAAGTTGCGAAAGAAGCTCATGAAAGCGATACTGAAGGAAAAAGTGTTCAAATAAAAACAATGAAGTATGAGAAAAAGCATGATACTGAGGTAGAAGAATACTTGTCCAAAACCGCAAAAAAACAAGAAAGTACAGCAAGTAGTACTGCTTCAGGATCACTCTCAGATGAGGAAGTACTTGCGTATGAATTAGAACAAAAAAAATTACAAGCTCAAGAACTAGCAGAGATTGAAGCAGGAAAACGCTGGATTCAGATGCAATTCGAAGGAGACCCACGATATGACTATGAAAGACTACCCTTGGAAGATATCAAAGAAGAAGAAATGACAGATTTTGACGCAAGCAGAATCGGCAGTTTGAGCTCTCAAAAGGAATCAATAGGCAGCTTTGGAAGCTTTAGAAATTCTTACGGAAGTCTTTCAGAATCTGAAATGGCCTCTCGTATAAGGTTTAGGGTAAAGGGCGATAACGATGACATTTCAATCAGTTCTTTGCAAGAGTTTGAAAATCTCGAGAAGGCACTGATGGAGCAATATCAACAACACTCTTCATCATCACAGGATTCTTTGAATGGTTCTCTACCCAAAAGATATATCTTGAGTAGGAGTCAAGGAGACGATATTTCTATTTCTAGTTTGAAAGAATTTGAAGGTCTTGAATCAGCTTGCTTAGAAGCTTTAAAGGCTGAAATACTTGCAAAGCAAAAAGAAGCTTTACTTTTAGCTGATCCCAAAGAAGTTAGCGGCAGCTTCTTAGAGCGAGAAAAACGTTCTTATAGTGGCAGTTCTGAAAGCAGTCCTCCGCAAAAAGGAGGAAGCCCGGGCCCGAAAAGTGGAAGCCCGTCGCAAAAAAGTAGCGGAAGTCCCTCACAGAAAGTAGGAAGCTGTGGTAGTCCCTCTCAGAAAATGCTTACAGACTCAGCAACTATTAGGAAATTGATTGATCAACAAATGGCTATCGAACAAAACTTGAGAGAGCAATTGGTGCCTAAGGTTGTTACTGTGAAGAAGTACGATGAGAGAGGAGCATTCTTTGTACCTGTACCGGAACCAGAAAGTGAACAAGCAGACACTAAGACCTGTGAAGTATCAGAAGATTGTCAAAAAGCATCTTCATTCGTGTGCGCTGCAGCACCTAGCGATGGCTCAGCAGAGTCAATCCCTGGTGACTGTGAAGAAATGATGAAAATATTAGATCAGGAAGAGAAATCAAAGTCAGAAGTAGTAACTAAGACATTCACCGACAGTGGAACAAAAGAAGTCATTCGAACAACAACAGTTATACAGCAAAGATTCGTAGATGGAAAGAAGGTTTCAGAGACAATAACAAATACTGAAGGAGAAGGTGCTGTCGATATCCCAGCTAGACCTAGACTCGACGAGAGTGCTATGTCTTACGGTTCGGAAATGTCGTCATCAATGACATCACAACCATCTGAGTTGGACAGTCTGATGACTGTGATGGAGCGTCAAGATGGTGAAGTCGTGACGATCACAAAGCAAACTTTAATGATGTCTGACAGGCCTGAGGACTTACAGTTCTCTCGCGAGGGAAGCATGGTCCGTGAGCTATCGCCCTCCTCAGGGAGGTCGGTCGCTCACAGCGTCATTTCCTTTTCTGGTAAACATTTTACAGATCCTGCTAGTGGGTCATGGAGTGGACAGGATGAAGAGCTTAGCTCCTCTGGAAGTTTTAGCAGGTGAGTTTATCAAAATTATTAATTCAACGGGAACCATTTATATAAGACACTTACAGAAGTCATTGGTTAATTGATAAGAAAATTGTATTGATTATTTATTAAATAAATAAATATACAGGCTGTTCCAAAAATAAAAGCGGAAGTCCAAAGATATCCGAATCACCTCTAGGCACTTAATTACAGATCCAGCTCTTTTGTCATTAACTTTGCGTGTGACTTCAAAGTCTTCTGTGCGTGTCTATTGTTTTTCTATTGTGTCTTTTAGAACTTCTTTATTATCATCTTCCGAACCCACAGGGCCCGCGCTGACCTGATGCTGGGCAGCACCGACAGTCTTGAAGCCACTAGCTCCAATGCTACACGCGCCACTTACAACTACGAGGTCGACACACCGATGACAGGCAGTCTGACATCTGGAGGTGAGTGTTTTTCTGAATCATTCACTTCATTATAGTTCTTACTTATTTTTGTTAATGATGGTCTAGCAATTAAATGTAAATTCTTCATGTTATTCGGATGATTTAAAATATTGATAAAGTTATTAGATAGATATAAGAATAGATGATGATAGATGAAGATATAAGATAAGATTCTTGTTACTTTAATGAATTTCTATTCATCTTTAACTTGTTTTAATTAATCGTTAAAATATAAATGTATAATAAGGCTACTTACTAAATCTAAATTGCTAGACTATTTAAGTGAAGTTTTACTATGAATGTATTAAATATATTTTGTTAATTATTTAAGTATTCGAAAGCGGCAATGACACTATCCAAACCAACAATGGTAAATTACTCATAATTACTATTTGCTTTGTTTAAATCCTACATTGGCTTAAACTATTTATCATCACACAATATTAACCACGTTACTACTCTAACTATATTATCCATATAATCAAAATTGGCATTAACCTGCTTGCTCATTCCCGCTTCAACATAACCAACACTTGCTATACCATTGCTTACTAATCAGAAGTTAACAGCGAAACCGCCTGCAGGGTCGAACACCATGGTCTCATCACTGGACACCATGGATCCTCTGACCGCAGTCCAGATGGAGAGTCTGGAGCACCAGAGCACTAGCGAACAGCATTCTCATGATTATGAAGTGCAAGAACCGGATTCTGATACTGAGAGATTGGTGAGTGGAAGACTAAAGCTGAATGAATATTTTTGAACAACTGATCTAATTAAAATCTTCCTGCCCTTATGTCACTTAAATTTATCTTTATCAGCCGTCATCTTTCATACCCATGTCATCTTTCACAATTTCCATCCATAATTTTTTGGCCTACTTCTACTTCTACATCCATCTACCTTCATTTCCATCACTCTCGCTACACCCTTATCAATGATGATAAATAATACCGACATAAAGCCAGGCTCATAATTGACCATACACATCGGTCTTGAGCCACCTTCATCAGTTCGTTATGGGTTCATAGTCAAAAAAATTGAAAACGAACCTTTTGGAACATTAATTTCTCTGACTTCAGGAGCTAGACGGCCGCGTTCCTCGCGCCAAAGAACGTACAATAATGTTCGATAGCACAGACACGTTGAGCGCTGTCAGTGGTGACGGATCGGTGCGAGAGGCGGTTGTGGAGGCACCAGCTGCTATGTTCTATATCGGAGACATGCCTATTACTAGAGGTAAGGATAATTCCATCGTTTGTTTTTGACATCTGGTCCAGTCCATCCACCCATAATACATATTATTCGCTTACTGGCATTATGCATTGTATATCAATTAAATCTGTCATAAGTGGTACAGCAAGAGTAATATACAATTGCTTATTCGTTATGACAATATGAAAGGTTTCATCCCGAGGACCAGGCTTATTTTCGATATTTACCTATTGATGTTTAATATTTTCTGGTTTTGCGTTATTACTAAAAGACGTTGCCATCAAGATAGCTCATGTGAAACTATTTATTTACAGGAGAAAGGAACGAAGAGGAAGATGATCAGCCGGTCCTGTCAGGTAGTTGTCCAGCCTCCCTTCCACCGGCCTCGCAACCCTCACCACCTGTTCCGGCTCAAAGAAGGTAACAGACTTTACCAGAACATACGTACATCTTTTAAAATCGATTTTTGATAATAATATATAAACAGCTCCTAGTTTAAACTTGTTACCCTTGCTGACAAAATTTAAAGACACATTTATTAGATTCTGGAGACATGTTTTTAAATGGTTAAGATTGTTTCACACAGCACACTAGATTCTAACATATCCGATCAGAATAATACTTTTAATTTTGACTATTTTTCCTATCTTTCTTGCGTTCTTTATTGACTCTTTCATTCTCATCTCTTTGTTTTAGTTCATTTTCAGTGTACTTGCCCACTATTGTTTATTTGGTTTCCTCCTTTTATTATTTAAGTAGAATGGATATTTACTTCTTCAACTACGTAAATTTGTAGAACATCATTTACTTTTTAGAAATTTTTGACTCATCAATCTTTCTATGCACTACTCTGTAGTAAATTTGCTTGTCACCATTTTATTTTTATTATTTGATTTTAGTTTCATAATGTTTGTCTTTTGCAATTGGACGATGTACCTACTAAAACACTACCATTGTTGCAGCTGCTATTGTTTAAGTCACTCTCAAGATAAGCTCGACAAATAGGTACAAGACCTCTCTATTGTAATGCTTTTTATTTTATTTTGCATCATCTTCATTATCACATTTTGTGTAATCGTCATCTGTTTTACTCTAATCAGTTGTTGTTTCGCTTTTAATGTTATTATTTTTGCGAGTTTTGTGGTTTTCATTTCTGTTATTTTGTGTGGACAATTGCTAATTTGGTATATTATTGAATACTTAAGCATGAATAGTACCTAAAGACAAATCTAATTGTGTTATTTTAAAACTAAATTTAGCAGTTCCTCTATAATCTAGTAGAACTCTATATCCCATAAAATATTTAACGTTATGGAATGTTGGCACTATTAGTTTCCACAGAAACTTTGTTATATTATGGAAACACATTTTATAGTTTATGTTCTTTTACAGATCCCTCACAATGCTAGCGAAATCTCAACCTTCAAGCCTAGAGGACACCAGCAAGAAATAATTAGACATTTACAATCCCTCCCGTTCTTTTAAATAAGTTTCATGAATCCTTAGAAAAATTTGATATTCTTGCAAAGAGGCTTAGCCAAACTGCACTTACCATCTTATGACTCTGGTGATGCTCTTATAGTCATCAATAACCGATTACCTAACCTAAACTTGTAGACCTATACCTACTAAGCCATCTATGTGATAAACTATCGAACTGTACTTTTCGTACCTACTCGCATTAAGTCCTTATTGTTAAAAGTTGACGAAATTAGTTCAATATCCACTGAGGCGCTACAAGACATGTTTCGGATTGTCTCTTGCTCACATTACAATCAAAAAGTATCGCGTTCACTCTTCCGTGGATATTGTCTTTTAGACATGCTCTTTTAACTTCCCATTCTACCCTAGAGCGTCTTGTATGCAGGCCGCATTCGGTCATTTGGCTAACAGATCTTTTTGGATAATATTTTGGTACTGAATTTTGTACTGAACTGTCGTTAGACACTGGTCCATGTTTCTTTCTAGTTAGCTTAGCTTAGTCTTGAGTACCTATGCTTAACCAAATGTTGTAGATCTATTAATTATTTGTAAGTATATTAAGCTAAAGTTAATCTGAAAGTTATCGATTTTGATATCAGAGTAAAGGTACATTTTGCAAGATTTGTTCTAAAAGAAATTAACATCAGGCAGTTTTGATTCTTGCACAATTTCTTACATTTATTAGTAAGTAGAATTAACGTACTTTGATAAGTTAGAAGTGGTTCTTTGTCCAACTGAATATGTTTCTTCGATGATTAAACTTTTACTTCAAAAGTAAAATATGTTCTACTTAATCTCATGAATTTGTTTTTAAATGTGCTCATATTGTTTTAAGTTAGTTTTTAACTACTCTTTCTATTAATATTTTTTTGATTTAAAATTATTATTATATTCAGTTGGTCAAATATTTCACGAGAAATCCACTTAAACTGGATAAGCTTGCTCACTTCCAATCATTAAGGATATATACGTTGAACATACCCTGGAGGTTTGTTATCGATATAGATTTGGTTATAAAGGGGACCGAGGGGAACCTAGAAAGGTTTTCAATGATGAAATAAAGAAGGAAATTGAGAAAGAGAAGGATGATATAGAGAAAGTCGGTGTAACAATACGGGATGAGACTGATATCGGTAAAGATGGTACATGCTTGGCTAGAACACTGATTACAGCTGATAAACCAATGTATATCATATCAGCTCTGACGCCCTAGTCAAACTTAGATTTAAACGCTTGTATTTATATAGATAATTTTCAAAAGTCTGTGTGCTTTATCGATGTTAAGATTATAAGCTATATATTTAGTGTCAAATGTTGCTTAGCTCTTGTATTAAGTTTCAAAAATAAGTTGCTATTCGATTGTTCCACGTTGTATTTGTAACGCTGAATATTCTATTGATTAACTAAAACATTATTGAATATTGAATAAAACGCTGTCTCATACTTACTTGAGTATTATTTAAACTTATAAATAAGGATACCTATTTATAATATCCCATACTGTAAATCCATAGACATAACTAAAAAAAATATTATAGTTAGGTAATAAATCAAACAAGAATAAAACATTTATAAACATTTATTATAAAAAGTAGAAACTTGCTTAAAAGTAAATGATCTATTCACATTTCCAAAGTTTTTTGAGCATTGGCACTTTCGCACAACTTGTTAATGAAAAGAAAACAAATGAAAAAGCTTCAAATAAGAAATCGATTACCCGAAACAAAATAGCCTTATGAAAACATTCGCGATTTCTCATTCAAATAATTTTCATGTTTGTACTTAAATCTAAAAAAAATGCTTACACTTACTATGGCATATTTTAACGAACATTTTTGATGAATAATATTATCAACAAGAATAGAATAACAAATAGAATAAATAGGTTAAAGTCTACTTTGGTGGTAAAAACGCATTGTAAATTTATTGAGAAAGGTGCGGTTAGCAATAGCTATAACGATTAAGTTTTGACTGAACTAACAATTAATTCTTCACAGTGAGTCGAATTCAGATACGTCGCTTGTCTGAAATCAGAAACATTTGGTTTATAATCAAATTTATTAGATAAAGTAAGCAAATACAATGATGTGAAGCTGAATTATCAAGAAAAAATAGATGACCACTTTAGATGCATAATCTTTCCAAACTCGATAAATTATTGATTTATATAGTCTTGATAGTCAGTGATAAGATACTTGTATATATTATAATGTAAGCAGATGATGATAATAAAGAAAAAACCCTAATCTAAAAGAGTTGAAAGATTAAACCGGATCTTTGGTAAGTGAAAAGAGAGCAGAGCATTGAAGAAGGAGATAGCAGAGTAAATAACAATATAAGCAGATGATAACTATAGATTTATTTTAGATCTATAGTTATGTCTACTAATCACGATAGTTTGAAAAATAATTAAGCAGATGATGATTGTGATAATGATAGTAAAGAAAAAAACTTTAATCTAAAAGAGCTGCAAGATTAAACTGGATCTTTGGTAAGTGGAAAGAGAGCTGACGGAGAAGATGGTAAAGAGAGAGAGAGAGCTAAAATGAGAGAATGAGACGGTGATAGAGTGCAAGGTACGCACAAGGTCTGGTCTGTAAAGGTGCACGTGCGGTAGAAGGAAGGTGGAGCCGAGGTCTCGCTCCGCCATTGTGTTGGCCTCCTGGGTAGCGGGGTACAATAATATAAATAAATAGTAGTGTAAATACATTATACCAAATAAAAAATTAAACAAAATATAAATAGACCTTTAAAATTGTATGATAAAATGTCAAAATACAAAATGTTTGGGATAACGACGATTACAAATACACAGACAACGTAGGAATTATCTAATAGGGATTGCGTTTATATTTTAATTTATGTAATCCGAAAGTTTAGATGATGTTTAAATGCTTCAATCACGCCCAAACGACTAAACTAATTTGGATGAAACATGAAATACGCTTTAGAACAGCAAATAAGCTACTTTATACCAGGGAAACTATTTAATACTAATATTAAACATTTAAAACATTTGTATGTTTGTAACGAATAAACTCAAAAACTACTAGACTGATTTTAAAAATTCTTTTATCATTAGAATGCTACATTATCTCTGAGTATCATAGATCCCTACTAAAACTTAAATAATGTAACCCTTAGAGATATAAAAAAAATGCCACAAAATCATTATTAGATACATTCGTGCGACGCCGGGGTGGACTGCTAAGGTGTAATATTTACCTGATGAGTAAGTCTTGTGGATGATGCTGCTCTTCCCGTACTGGCAGGTAGGGTTCCGCCTACTGATCGAGCTTCGGATAGAGTTCTGCAAAAAAAAAGTTTCTCTATAGGATTCAATATAAACAATACATCAATAAGTTCTACCGAAGATATTCACTGCAGTTCTACCCCAATTTTTAATTAAATTGTATCATAACTAATGTTATGTTTAGACGTGCCTCTGACTATCCTCATTTAAAATTTTCACATCCAAACATTACATTTGGTACATGCCCACAATTCACATATTTCCAAAAAAAATATTTATTCTGCGTCTAAGGACGTCCCAAATCAAATCCATTCAACTTACAATTCACCAATCCTTCTCTCAGCATCAGTCCATTCTGAGAGATCTTCTTGACTGAAATAATAAAACAGCTTGGTAAGTAGGAAGTCAGAAAAAAACATTGTACCAATACCAATACCAAGTCGGTTAATTAATTCAGTCCCTACTTTAAGGGTCCTTCTGTCTTATGTTATTACGTAATTAGCGAACCTATACGTAATAACTTAGGACAGAAGGACTCTTAAAGTAGGGACTGAATAAATTAACCGACTTGGTATTACATGGATCTCACAACTTTTTACGGTAGAAGAACTGAGTTGCGTTGCGAGACTTGGCTTTTTTTACAAGTTATGTTTTTGATGGCATCAAAATTACTTGAAATTTAGTAATTATGCTCTTCAATACCATTAAATAAGCACGTGTTTAAGTGTTTTTGATTTTCATCCCTTAACGGGGTAAAAAGGGAAGTCAAAGTTTATTATGAACGGAATGAAAAATTGTAAAATTCGAAAAACTAAAAGTGCCCCTTTCCATTTGATTATTTAAATTTAGACAGGACAACGTCTGTCGGGTCCAGCTAGTCAAGTTATAAATACCTGTAAGATTTCCTCAACGAATCAAACCGCCCCATATCCTCAAGATCGGCTTTGTTGACAGAGGATAGATCGTCACGTTCCTCCTTCATCATGGCTTCATCAGGTCTGATAGTCGTCGACACCTTGTACCCAGCTGATACTAAAGCGCCTGGAAATATAATTTTAATTACTACATCAACTATGACCAACTCTCTACTAAAATTGTAAAAAGTCTTAGTGAAAACTCTTTCAACTGTCTAGCTATAACGGTTCATGAGATACAGCCCTGTGACAGACAGACGGACAGACAGACAGACAGACAGACAGACAGACAGACAGATAGATAGACAGACAGACGGACAGCGAAGTCTTAGTAATAGGGTCCCGTTTTTCCCGGGTACGGAACCCTAAAAAATAGAAATAGGATCACGACTGTAATTCCCAAGTACGGTAGACATAATCTCAGGTCTCGCGTCTCTAAAGGGTTCAAACATTTATGTTTAGCACAATTCCCTAATTTTGCAAAAAAAATCTAGGAAGCGATACATTAAATTACTAAAGTAACCTTACCTTGCTTGCAATGTCTTTCCTTATTGGCACTGTATGATGACTCCAAACTGTGTTTCCTCCTCATCTGAAATGTAAAACCGTACCTGCATTAGAATGATTAAGGTATGCGCCTCGGCTAATATTAGTCTATCTAGCACTACCAATGCTGATCTAATGTTTAATCTAGAGCTGTTATAACTTTATCTAAGCTCGTTAGTAACTGACAAATTTTCTGTTATCTAGTTGTGTTTTTTTTTACAATCTATTAAGACAAATTTGAACTAGGAACCCCCATACTAATAGAATCATGCAGGTAATTTTGAAACTAACCTCTTCGTTCCCAATAGTGACTCCTGACTCCAAATAACTGATCAGCTTCGCCTCAGACACTTCGGCACTCCTTTTCCGTGCTAACTGGTCGTGCGCGTGTAATCTAGCACGGGGTATCATGACGGCGGGCGCTGGTGGTGGCGGCGGATCATGTGATGGCGGTGCGGAGATCACACATTGTTTGGAGGTAGACGCTCGCTGGAACCATACATCATAAAAGGTGAGATGAGATCACGAAAAGAGATAAGTTTGTTGTCGAAAAATAAAATAAATAGGATCACGACTGTAATCCCCAAGTACGGTAGACATCCTCTCAGATCTCCAGACGCTTAAGATCCTTTGAAGATGTCTAGCGGGGGTAGTCAGAGGCACGTCTAAACATTATATTTGGCACATGCCCACATTTTGCAGTAGTTAGCATTCCACGTGACAGGTTGCAAGCCCATCGCCGCTTATATAAGAATACTAACTGGTTTCCTCACGATGTTTTCCTTCACCGTTTTGAGCACGTGTTTTTGATGCGCATATAAATTTAACGAACAGAAAAATCCATTGATGCACGCCGGGTTTCGAACCAACGACCTTTAGATTGAAAATATATATTTCTAAATAGGTTTTTATAAAATCCAAGGCGGTACAAAAAAAATCCTACGAGCCTAAGAGTTAAAATGTGTAGTTGAGGAGTTTCTATAGCTACTAATGAGTTTCACCATGAGACTAGCTCGATAAATACATTGTCATTGGAACTTGACAGGTGACTTGACTACTGTATTTACCGAGGAGCTCCGTTGAACAGCTCCTGTTCCCATTATCAGATCAACTTAAGT
Source organism: Hydriomena furcata (assembly GCA_912999785.1). NCBI lineage: Eukaryota > Metazoa > Arthropoda > Insecta > Lepidoptera > Geometridae > Hydriomena > Hydriomena furcata. Next base: position 3,472,973 of record OU538843.1, read on the forward strand.
TATTTATAATGTAACTTTAACAATGCAATAATATGGTGACAGTATTTCAAATTTCAGTTAAACTGGTTTGGGGGAACTGGTTTAAAATTCAGTCTCAAGATTTGACCTGCACATAGTAAGTAACTAACAAGGCCCGTGAAATAAAAGCTTGTTAAAAGGAAAAGAAAAGAATAGTTGACTTACCTTAGCAGGCATGTAGGGTAGTGAAGCATTCTGCACGCTGGACGCGTCTCCGGAATCTCCTCGCTCGTTGATGAGTGCTCGTCTGTCTTGTCGTTGCTTCGATGGTGCTGCACCCTAAAAAAATATAAAAAAAAACTCTTCTAACTTCAGTGTGGTGTTAGGGTTAGGTTAGCAGCTTTCGTTTTCTGCCTTTACTTAAAGTAAATACAGGAGAGTTCAATGGTGCTTCAGAATGGAGTCAGAAAGATAGAAAGAAAGAAGGAAAGAAAAAAGAATGGGTTTTAGTTAGTAACTGAACAACAATGCACATGCACATTATAAGACAGAACAAAGAAACAACGGTTATAGGTACATGATAGAAGATTATAAACTACTAAACTACAAATTTTATTGTGAAATGAAATGAAATATTAAACATGTTCACGGCTGTATGTAATCCCTAGTACAGTATACATTCTCTTAGACCTCTGGGCGCTCAGATCCTGGAAGATGTCTAGTTACAGTTCAAACATTACATTTGACAAATGACCACATTCTGTAGTTGTTAGCGTTTCGTTGCAAGCCCGTCATCACTACAATTTAAACACGACAAAACTTATAAACTAATAAGATTCTTACCTGATGCAGACTAGGCATGCCCTGGATACAAGCCACAATAGAACGCTTCGGAGGCCGCGGCTGTTTCTTCGAACAGGCAATTACCGCGCACACTGCTAGTACCACTGTTAGCAGTGCTCCAAGCACCACCAGGGATATCAGGACCACTGGAATACATCATAATTTTTTATACCGTTTGAAGGCAGAACAGGCAGGTCATATGCTGCTAAGCATCAAGCATCGCATATAACTTATAATAAATAAATATTGGAGGACTTTTTACACAGCGCAGAAGGCAGAGTTACTACCAACTGAACTGCGAGGCCAGTCAAATACACAAAACGTGCGCCACGATACATTGCCTTGCGTCCGCCAACTTAAGGAATACAGATGCTAAGCCTTATAAGTCTGTAATTTCACCCTTCAAACTGAAGCAAGGCAATGCTGCTTAGCGACCTGGACGAGCCCCTTCACAAAAAGCTCTTCTCTTACACTATATATTAGTTAATTTTTACACATCTCTCCCTAAAATAACTGGCCTTAGTGGACTAATATTCTCAAATATTGTATCATATTGAGAGCCGTTTCATGACGAAGGATGATGAAACATAACTGAATATTGCCACAATATGAACTCACCCTTTAAGTTGACTTGGCAGGTAGACCCGGCATACCACTGGAAGCATTCACAAAGCACTCTTTGGTCATCTCGGGAGTAGCAGGATCCATGGTAGTTGCACCTGTCACAGCCAACTGGTTCCGCTGAAAATGGAGTTGGAGATTTTTATTTAACTTGTCACATACGTTTTTTAGCATCTATCTTTATACTAGGCCTTAAACAAACATGAAGCTTTAGAAACCTTTGATTTTTTTTTTTTTTTTTTAATAATTATTGGCAGACTTTACACACAGCACCATCTAGCCCCAAACTAAGCAAAGCTTGTACTATGGGAACCAGGTAACTAATAGAATACTTATATACTTTTTTTTTTGTAAATACATACTTATTATACATATTAACACCCAGACACAGAACAAACATCTATGTTCATCACACAAATATTTGCCCTGGGTGGGGATCTGGATATATAGAGCGTCTTCTCCGTCGCACGAAGCTCATGTCTTACGAGTGACAGAGACAGCGCTCTTTAAAGCCGAATTTAGCGATGATCGATTAGAAATACAATGATGTTCTTTACCAGAACAGATTCTCCCAGGATATAGGTTATTGACACTTAGGTCAGCGAACCCTTCGAGACAGCTGCAAGTGTAGGTGCCGCGGAGGTTGAAGCACTGCGCATGCTCGGAACAGTCGTGGAACTGACCACTTGTGCACTCGTTGAAATCTGAAACACAAATCAACTAATTATGCCATTGTCAAAACAAAAGTAAGTTTGTAGGCCACCCGTACTTTTCTATCGTGTCATAGTAATTTATGAATGTAGCAAGCATTGAAGATATCAAGTGATTTCTTAGATCTCCACTGATCCTTGAAGAAGTCTAAGGGGTATCCCAAAGTTTGTAGACCATGTTTTTAGACACTGCTCACTAGCTTGACCAACTCAGGCTCTTAGCTATGTATTTAGCTCTTAATCCAGCTAACGCAATTACGAAATTCCATTGAGTGAATTTAAGGGCACAGTGTGGGAGAGACTGTGTTACTCACCGCTGACATCCAGCCTATCAACCAACTCGCCAGCAGCATGAACATCGGTTCCTCCGAGACTATAGTTGTTGTTCCTCAGGTACTTCTCAATAACCTCCTTGAGTCTGCTCTCGTGCGCATTGTCGGAGAGCTACAAACCAATTAATAATCTCAAATTAACAGCCAGTTCTGCGTCAAACCCAATATTATATCATTCATTTATGTAGCTGATTTAGCAGTCTTAATAACTATGGATATAGTTTGATGTTCCGTGGTGTCTGGCTTCCCAGTGTAGTTTTTGTCTGACACACCGTTATGGACTTTGACTTCAAACGGTAATTAGCCGTATTTCTAATAATAAACCACCACGATAGTTTTACTGAAAACCTAGTTACCTGTACATAGAAATCGTTCATCACACCCTGGTAATCATCCCCATTATCATCTTTCATCTGCACGGGATGGAAGCCAGTGATATGAACACCATGGTACACGTCCCTCAGGTCTGATTGCATGACCATTCTGTTGATGCCCTCATGTGTAGCAAAAGCTAAAGCCTGGTAATGTTTGCTTGAGTTATCGGCGAGGCTTTCTTGGAAGTGAAGACGATCACTTCCCTGCGAGCCGAGGGCTAATTTTACGGAGTAGGTGTATGTTGCTGGAAATATAATGAGAAAGCTATAGACTGTAGGGAAAAGTATAGACTTAGGCGCTCCCAGTCGACGATTGTTTTTGTTCGAAACGAAAAAATAAATACTTGTGAACAAGCCACATCTCCTATTTTATAATGTATAGTATATGTGAATAAAGATGTACCCATCTTTAATCACTTCGATAAATAATCCTACCGACCGCTGCAATGACGACAAACACACGTCGGCGCGTGGTCCGCCTTAGCTTTTCGAATAAATTAATGATATAAATTATGTATAATTACTTATCAAAAATCTATTGTAATAGAAATCTAGATCTACATATAACCTATTTTTAACAATAAATCACAAGTTGATTTTAATAGTAGGTAGGTATATAAAATATTTCGATCATAAATTCTAAAACGTATCATTTTGAAATAATATTTTTATCGTGAAAAGTTTCTGCTATTATGTTTTCAGCTTAATAGAAATCTAGGTAGGAACCTGAAGTAATATACTTATAAAAATAGGAGATGTGGCTTGTTCAAAAGTATTTCTTTTTTCGTTTCGAAAAAGAGCAATCGTCGACTGGGAGCCCCTTAAAGGAAATACTTAGTTATGAGAGATATTTAAATAATATAAACAGGAACAGTAGAACGGACAAACATAACGTAGGCACGATGATGAAAATGATGAATTATGCTTAGAATTTGGATAGCTTTAAGTAACTTACGTTTGCAAGGTCTGTCGGGAAACATGCGAGCGAATCCTGGTCTGCAGACGCACTTCATAAGACCATCAATTCTCTGGCATCTTTCGTTCCTTGAAGCCTTGCAGTCTGGTTGACATTCTTTACCAAACCCTATAAGATAAAAATGCTTAAGCATGATGGTATCATTAAAATATTTAAAAATAATTATTTTAACTTACCAGATGAATGAACGTTTGTAGTCTCAAGATAAGGTGTTCCAGCTAATAATATCTCACCAAACAGAACTTGTGATACTCCATTACTGTTGACTTGTTCGTTCCTAGTGACATCGTATTCACCAGTTTCGATGTCATTACTAATGGGCGGAGCCTGTCCTCCGTTCTGTGATTTGTTCATTACAACGAAGAATGTGTCATTATCACCATCTCCTTCAGTGTCGATCTTCTGAACATTTTCAGTTGTGTCGCTGTCTCGAATTATCAGATTGTCTTCTTCTTCAGATGACATTGTAATATCATCAAGTGCCGTTTTCGTATTCGAAGGAATGCTTTGAACAGGAGTCGGTTGCACTTGCACAGGTATGTGCTTAGTTACTGTCTCTATAATGGTGGTCGGTTGAACCTGTATTTCAGTCACTACATCGACGATTGTTGAAATATAAGTATTTGTCAAGACAAATGTTTGTGTCACGGTTCCTTCTAGCTGGGTTAGTAAGCTAGTCTCCGTGTGCGTTACTGTCATTGTATGTGTCAAGTTTACATAATCAACATTTGAGATAGTAAGAGGTGGTTCAGATAATATTTTTGTGTGTGTAATGACTGTTGTCTTGAATTCCGTCTTTGTCGGAAGAATTTCGTCTGATATTTTGACTTCATTACCACCGTGATGGATTTGTGGCGGTAACGCGTTCACGTCATCCAAATTAGGGGTTAAATTACTAGCAGACTCTTTCTTAGCCGGTTGAGTATCTTCATGATGAGTAATTGTTGGTGTCACATTCATTTTAAGTACTTCTGTTGGTTTGATGAACTCTTCATCAAATGAAGATTCGGAGCTTTCTATAATACTTGGAGTTACAACCGGTGATTTTGTTGGAATTGGTCGAACAATCTTCTTAATTGAAGTGTGACGTGTTGGGTATAATATATCTGGACGATTCAAAGTTCTACTTGGGCGAATGATCGGTGTTGGTCTAGGTGGAAGTTTAAACTTATTTATACTAGATTTTTTATCTTCATTACTGAATGGATATGGCTTCCTAGTTCTGTTTTTATTTCCAAGAGGTACCACTTTCATTCTGTCCGTAGTCGCTTGTTCTTGGCTGGACTCATCAGCGAGGGAGTCATTGATATTTGTTTCTTCACTGGAAGATGAAACATTTGGCGATTCTGAACTCGATTCTTTCGAGCTTGACACTGTAACATCTGTCAGAGGCTTCTGTGAGCTGCCTTCATCAACATTTTCTGGAGAGTATTCATTCTCATACGAATACGAGTTATCTTGAGAAGTTTCAAAAGATTCAGGACGTCTAGATGGTTTAGGAGTTTCAGGATAACGTACAGAGGTAGGTCCAAAATTAAAGCTAGATGAGAATTCTACTCCGGAAGAAGTCAGCCAGCCTGAAGAAATTGGCGTTGGGAAAACTATGTTTGGAGCACCAGGAGCATTTACAGAGGCAGATATATCAACGCCTGAATTGTCAGGTCTTGATAGTATTTGTCGTGGTGGTGGCAATAGCTGAGATGATGGTTGATCACGATTGTAAGTAGGTCGTCTAATATTATTTAGAATGTCATATGCCGGTCTGTACGTTGATACTTCGTCTCTATTTATTGGTTTTCTCGTGGGTCTTTGCTGCGGTGGTCTTGGTGGCAGCGTTCTTGGTGGATTATTCAGTCGTTGTGGTGGAGTTCTTACTGGAAGGGGTTTAGGAGTAAGAGGATTCCTTGGAGGCTGTCGCACAGGAGCACGATTTCTCGGTGGTGGCGGACTCATGCCCATTATCATCTCATCGTTTGTTGATGGTTTGAAATTGTAATCCATCGTAGGTGGCGGTGGTGATAGATCAATAATATCGCTTGATGTTCTATTGATTTCAATATCAGAATTGATGGTAAATGAAGGCAGTGTTGTCTTTTCCGGTTGCCTCTCAACAATAAGTGGTTTTTTATCCTTGATGTGGACTGTAGATGTAATTATATCGGAATCATCTGAAAAAGAGTTATTAGGACGTACCGAGTACACCGGTCTTGGAGGGTTTTTGTACTTTGGATTGGATTCAGTGGGAACGTTGTATGGTTTTTGACTAGATGGCGGTTTGGCCGTAGAATGTGCATCCATTTCTTCTCCAATATTCAATTCCAGGTTATCTTCATAGGACATGTTGTTAGTGGAGTTCTCCATAAGTTGATTGATCTGCCAATGAGGTTGCTGCAATTGATGATCAAGTACTGGTGCAGTACTTATTGTGAACGGTCGTGGCCTCGTGTATGGATTGGAATCGTAAATAGGTTTGATTGCATTTGTCTGGAATGTTTTGGATTTGTTGAAAGAGCCAAATGGTTTTTCAGTCTGCGATCCAGAATTAAAGTTTGCTGGCTTTTTAGTCTCAGCTTGAGGTTTTGGAGTATTTGCTTGAGAAAACCTTTCGTCTTGAATAAGTGTCAGCTCTGTCGAAGATATTGGTGGCTTTATATTTGATGATACTTCATTTGAAGCGCTAACAACGGGTACTTTCATTGATTCTGAACTAACTTCTTCATCGATTTCTTCTGTGTTTTCAAGTTCGTCTCCGCCAACATATATTTCCTCAGAGTTTTCATACACTGGCTTGACCTTTTCGGTACTTGTTTTAACTACTCGGTGTGTTGAGGTTTCGGCACTGTTGTCTCTTATCGGTATATCATAAGCTGGCTGATTTACCTCACCGAGGTTAGGTATGTAATTGTGTTTATAAGGTTTAAATGTAAATGGTTTGACACTGGAAGGCTTTTCAGTTCCGGCAGGTTTTGTGAACGGTCTACCTATATTGTAACTGGGCACTGTCTGTGGTTTGTTTTGAGCCCAGAATTCTGAAGGAGGCATACCAGCACTTGTAATTTTCTGTCCAAAATTCGGTAGTTTATCCTTTCCATCATGCAGTAAAGGTATAACTTTCCTAGTCGTAGATTCTGTTTTAATCTCAATGTTTTTGACATTGTTTGTGTCAATTACCACACTAGAATACCAACCATGTGAGTTAGTGGGTAGATTTGGTATTAGTTTGCCCGGTCTCTTGGAATCATTAACTTTTTCTGTAACAGGTTTCACATCGTCTTTCGCGTGAGAACCAACGTTATCTTCATTCATCATAGGGAAGTTTGCATGACTGTTTATAGATGGTGGTATCGGCCTCACTGTGTAGCTGTTGACCGATGGCCTTCCTGAGTTAATTGATGATGGTCTTTCACTGTAGCTTTGTCCTACGATAGTATTCTCAAAATGGGTTTGCGGAGACGGCCTTGATGCATACTCTTGTGCAGGTATTTCACCGTAGTTTAGCCCTATATTAATATCATCCCGGTTTGGTGGCCTTGTTGTTCCTTGAGTAGGTCTTACACTAAAGTTGACTGAAGGCTGTGGTCTTGGTGTATATTCTTGAGAAGGTCTTTTTCCGTAATTAGGTCCTGCATGTGTGTTTTCGTGAGTTGATGGTCTGACAGCATTTCCTGATGGGTGAATTTCACCGTAGTTCAATCCTATATGTGAATCTTCATTGTTTGAAGTAGGTGATGGTTTTGGTGCATATTCTTGTGCAGGCCTTTCTCCATAGTTCAATCCCATAACAGTATTATCGTGGACTGGTGCAAGCGGTGGTCTAGCATTATTTTGAGAGGGTCTTTCGGCGTAGTTTTGCCCTATAATAGTATTTTCATAGATTGCTGAAGTAGTTGGTGGTTTCACCTCGTTTATATGCACAGGTCTGTCTCTATAGTTATGTCCTATAATCGTGTTTTCGTTGGTTTCAACTGAGCTCTTATTCCATCTGTTATCTCCAACTGTGACATCTGGTACTCTGCCATTATTATCATAGATTATGTGAGTATTTCTGTTTCCTTGTAAGTTAAAAGATTCTAGAGGCGTATTGTTATCTTCAACTCTAATAGCAAAGTTAGTTCCTATTGGAATATTAGCATTCATTTGACTATTGCCGATTTCAACAGGAACACTGGAGCCAATTACTTGCTTATCATCATTTGCATTACTTGCAACGTTTGTAGCAGTATTCAGTGTTACTGTATAAGTATTCGCGTCCTTATCATTGTCCAGCGCTACATTTGATTTGTTATTATAATTTTGAGATATAGTATTCACATAGGAGTTTTGACCTTGCCCAAAGCTAGTATTTATCTTGTTCGGTGGTTGAACGTTATTGTGGTTAACGTTATTGTAAGAGTATGTAGGTGATGATGGTGGCATCTGAATAGTATAAGTAGGAGCATGTATGTTAGTCGGAGCTTGAGCTGCAAAATATATTTCAGATGTAACTTTCGGAGGTTGTTGTTCTTTTGGTACCGGATGTTGTATATTGAGAAGGACACTCATGTCTTGCACAGGTTTTGTCTGAACAATAGGGCGTTGGTTGTAAGGTTTATTCTTGTTATCGTTGTGAAGCATTTTTGGAGGCGGAGGCGGCACTGCCAAATAATTTTCATATTCTTTATCTATCACTTCCTTTCCTTTATTTCTGTTGTTTTGTTTAACTTGACTGTATTTTTCAAAATCGCCGTTATTGGGATTATAAACATCAGGATTGTAGATAGTGATTTGAGGACCAACTTGTGCATGTGTTTCTTGGTTACTTGTCGGTGGTGGAATATTACTAAAATCTAATGGACGTTTGTTGTCCTTCCATTTGAATTTCTGATCATTTCTGTAAGGTTGTTCTTTGTGTGGAGTCGGATTAGGCTTGTAAGGTTCTAACGGTGATTGGATATGGTGTTTATTTGAATAATGTTTATTATTCGGTGCAACGTTGTGTACATTTGTCATTTTAGGAGCATCTATGCTGAAACTCCCAAAGTAGCCTGGTTCGGGATATGGCAGTGGATCATCTACATAGTCTCCGGTTTTGTGTGGCTCTGACGATCCGGCAAACACCAAAGCTGTCGAGCTTCCATGTGGAATCAAAACATTTGCGACCCTTGAAGGTTGTATGTCGACTAAGAATGGCTGATTAGAATCAGGATCACCGGTAATAGTATACTCTTCATCCGTTCGTATATGAGTGTTGACTATTTCTGAAGAACTGGGATTGCTATCAGGTATTTCTGTTTCTTTCTGACTCTCTTGCGCAGGTTTGTAATCGATGGGATGTTTATTTGGTGCGTTATTTATATTAAAATAACCTGATTGAGGTTCTTTTTGTGCACCAAAAGATTCGCCGTGGTGTTTCGCATTATTTGTAGCAAAAGAAGCCATGGAAGGAATATAATCCAGAAAAGCAGGCCGGGCATGATAATTTACTGTTCCATGATTTGAATTTTTTAGAGGTTTATTGGGTTCATCGTCTTTCGGTGCATTAGGCATCCGATATGGATACTTGCTAAAGATATCATTGTTATTAGGACGTTGGACGTTTTGCGGCCTATTTGGTTTAGAGCTAGGTAGGCTAGGTGGCCTCAGATCAAACGAATCGTCAACCTGCAGATCAGAGTATGGTTGATCACCTAGTGGTCTTTCGTTAACTGAGTATTGCTCATTCGCAGCCACAAAGCTATCTAATATAGGTGGGTTAACTGGATTATGTAGTTTAATTCCACTTGCAGCTAAGGTCAATGGTCCACCTACAGCTGGTTTCCCAACAATGACATCAGAGTTGGCCGTAATAATTTCACCAGGGCTAATAGGTATCCCACCATTTACCAAAGGACTTTCGTGAATCATTTTATGAGGATGCGATTTCAACTGTTTGTGGTCTGCAGCCCACGCCAAATTTTGATGCAATGTTGCATTAGTGAATATTGTCTGTGATTCTGATGTTTCTAACTCATCTACTGGGATGTATATTGGAAAGGTGCCTTGTTTTGATTCAATAAGATTGTCAATTCTCTTATTTGAATTGTATGCGACTATTTCCTCAGCCGGTTTGATTGTTGTCGATTTGGCCTTGCCAGCTGCTATTTCTGCTTGTTTTTTTGTAAAACAGCCAGTCATCTTCTCGATAACAGGTGCTAATTGTGTAAGCCCTTTGATACCCAAAGTTCCTAATTTCAATAAATCTGATACCTGGAATTTAGATTTGTTTATTTTTTGTGTCTTTTCAGGTTTCTTCTCTTGAGCTTTATCTATTTTATTCGTAGCTACTTTATGTGTAGCAGCTGGAGCTTGTTCGTTTGTTAGTAGTTCACTATCTTCTACTGAATTACTATCTTTCTCTTCAGAATAATCGTTCATAACTTCAGTGTATTTCTCAACCATTTTATCTGTAGGCGCTTCATGAGAGCTGCTTTCAAACTTATACGGATACTGAGTTTTTTTATCATCCTTATTTGTTGGTTTTACGTCCAATTTCAGTTTAGATGATTTAACAGTATATTTCATATTGATTGCGGATGCATCAATATTCGTATATTTGGTTTTCAAACTTTCAGTTTTTGTATCGCTGCAGGAATATCCTGAACATGGCAAGTGATTGGTTTCTGATGGTTGTATAATTTCAAAACCATTGCCAGCTTCATCACTATCTATCCTCTTGTCGATTTTGGCGAAATCACTTGCGTACATGTTTGTGGGAGCTGACGGTTTTATGGTCTTTACTTCCATGTATTTGGTCTGAAAATAATAGAAGAATCAACATTAATATATGCGCTTAAATTTCTTGATTAAATAAGGTCAGAATCAGGCCAGGGGCTTAATATTGATGAATGACATTTTAGATTATAAGCAAGGGTGGGCAAGTGGCATTAAGTTAATGTACAAGGGTAGCAAACCCAGTTTCGGATATATTTTATCTACAACTGGATTTGTTACCAAAATTGTTATGTGGTGGTTTTAGAGGAATTGGATTCTGGAGATGTTTAGAATCAACCAGGGTCCCAATTCTTACTTTCGTTGGCTTTAAATCTGCCAAGACATCCGGATAGTTCGAAATAGACTCAGTTGTCACAACCGAAACTATGGTTTCGAATGTTGATATAGCACTTCTTTTATTATGAACAACTGTAGTCAAATATGTGTATGTAGTCATGCATGTCTTGATGATGTAGTTGTGTTGCATCAATTGATGTAACGGAAATAGGGCGCTTATTAGCTGGTGGTTGACTACAGTGGCAACTGCTGATGACAGCAATGACTTTTTTGGTGAAGATGATGATGATGCGTGTGAAGTTTTCATTGGAGGTAAGTGCATTACTTTTAGTTTGCGCTGAGAAAACACAAAATACTACTAAAATATTTTATTTCTAATTAATTGTTGGATTCCCACTAAGAAAAAAACGTACCTACAGCTAAAGACAACGTAATACAAAATCGTAAATTGTATGAAAAAAGCTTAGAAAAATCTTGTCACATATTTACCTGCTCAAGTTTTCCTTCGCCACTTTTGTCTTTAACCAAGACCTCAACTCCATTTGACATGATTCTAGTAGCAACATTTTTGAGTTTTCTTTCATCTTCCACACTCGATTTTTGTACAGGTTCTAAGTCTCTTCCTGGTCTCCAAGGTGAATTATCGTATACTATAGTATCTTGATTGAAAGCTGAAATATTATTATGTTTATTTATATGAAAATCCTAAAGTAGCTACATTTATTATTTTAAAAATTAATTATCTTTATCTTAAGAAAATATAAAACAATTAGAAGAAAAAATATATTATAAAAATCACCACTAACCTGTTAAACAATCTTCGTAATGATTAACGTACTCATTACTTTACTTAAGACTTAGTAAATAATTGTTAATTTCTACAAGCAAGCGTCACTACCGTAATTTAAATTTTTACTAAAAGGATATGCTATATTTCTTAAAAATACAGAATGCATAAAAGAAGGTACAAAGCTTTCAGAAGAAATTCAGCTATGTTGTTTCTACCTTCCTTGTAGTAAAGTATTAGTATCACACTTATCTACACTAAATACATTAAAGCTCACTACATCTAAATTATTGTATATTTTAGTGTCTATGGTTATTTCTATTGTTACATCTATTTACATACTAGTGCTTTTTAGTGTAGACTAAGTGCGTTCTCTTAAATTGTTTTGTGACTTTAACGTTCCTTTTAATTGAAGGCACATTTTATTTCATTTGTTGGTTTATCTTGTAATTTTAACACAATTTAAAGGCACGCACATAAATAATCAGGCACCTAATTACACACTACATAAAATTAGCATAAAACACTCACCTCCTAGGTGATTCCGGGATTTGGGGTTTGGAGTCGTCCAGAAGTGGGAAACCATCGAGGACCTTCAGAGGATCTTCTGAATATCGATGTCGAAGTCAGTCTCATTGTCAATCATCAACGTCTGTTTCCCGTCATTATTAAGATGTGTAAATGTATTCAGTATCGTCAAGTTATTTTAATTATTCGTCATCTTGTTGTCGGATTGGGTGTGGGTCTTTTGGGTGTCGTCAGGAATTTTATATTCAATGTTTTCCAAGTCATGTTGTAAATTTTGTCTACACAAGGTTCTGTGGTATGATTTTTAAAATAAAGTAAGAAAACAAGTTAATATTTTCAATCACATTTTAATTGTTTTTAACACATTATTTTTATTTGCAATGTACAGTCATAAGCAAGAAGAGAGAGTACCTATTACAAAAGATAGAAGAACCTACGAGTATAAAATCTAAGTTTAAGACTAATCTCAGGCAGTGAGCAGTTTCAATACCTACAGTATAATAATTGAGTACCAAATTATAAATCTGGTAACAAAGTTCAACATTTTTGGTAAACTTAAAAAAAATGTTAAAGCCTTACAAGTACAAAAGGAGTATTTCGTTCCTAATCCTAATTTGTTACAACTATAAGGCACTATTCATAGTTATTTTACTATGATACAAATGTAAATAAATAACTATTATCATTATTTTATAATATACCTAATCGTTCGTTTGTGTTTCACGAGACATCATCGACTGCGCTTTGTTTAATATATCTAATGGCAGATGGGCTTGCTGCTTCCAGGACGTACGTCGGCGAAGCATCATATTTTATATGTCGGCTTATTTCTCCTACTATACTCTCAAGACTTTGTGTTTCTATTTGATTCTCCTCCGAGTTATCAACAGATTTTTCAGTGTCAGCAATTATTCTTGTGCTATCAACTTGTGACCCGAAAAGCTCATCAACTGTTGGCAGAATCGAAGGGGATACCTTAACATCTTCGTAATATATGGCTTCACGTTTCCTGACAACCTGAGTATCATCAGATATCACAGTTGATAAAACTGTGCTGAATTCACCGGGATATTTACCAGATACGTATAATGTCACTATGCTTGTCAATTTAGCAGGGACCGGCGCAGGCCTGGGTGCCCTAGCCCTAGCTCTAGATCTAGTTGGGGGAGGATGTGATGGAGGAGCGTCTTCTTCGATTTCTTGAACATCTTCAGAAAAGTCCTCGTTGCTACTCAAATCAGAAAGAATGTTGGATTTGGGGCTGTTGCTATAAATGTCATTTAAATTATTTTGTACTTGGTTCAGGTTATTTTGATTCAAATCGGGTTGGGATAAGCCTAACCCTAAAAGGGGATTCGCTGATTGCAGTATAGATTGCTGCTGTTGTTGTTGCTGTTGTTGCTGCAGGAGTTGTTGTATGAGTAGAGAATTGAATTGAGGAGCTTGAGCTAAAGCAGTGGGAGTAGTGACAACCGTTTCTGTTATAAATTCTGTAGCAGTAATTACATTTGTTGTTGGGTCAACAATGGTGGTTTGAATAGGTCTGCCTTTGAAGGTTATGGCCAAAACTGTTTCCCTATTGTCGATGACGGTGGTCACGTAAGTCGTCGTTCGCGTTTTGATCTCCGTGACGGGTGTTTGTGCAACTTGCTGCTGCGGTAACAAACCCTGTCCCTGAAGCGCAAGGAGAGGGTTGATCGCTGGCTGTTGGTTGCCAAGAAGAAGTTGGGACAGAAGCAAGTTAGCTAATGGGACATTAGAGTTGATCTCTGGGGCTAGAGTTTGAGTGACAGCCTCAACGTTGTAAACTGTGCTGGGGACGATATGGGCAAAAGACGTTTTACGTCCTCTGATTGTGGTCGGAGTGAAAATTGCTGTGGTAGTTGGTGTTTCGTGAAGAATGTACTTAATTATTTTTGTGGCTCCGTTTTCAGCCAACTCAGTAGAATCATCAACAAGTACCAATTGAGGTTGACCTAGAGGCCCAACAGATGTTGCCACTTGGTTAAGATTTAGGATGTCAATTCTTGGTGAGGCAGATAAGACATTTTTGTACTCTGTAAATTTACCGTTATAGATAGGAATGGTCACTTCGGTTGGAATTTGGTGAGTGATCGTTATCTTTCCATCGCTCAGAACGTTATTGTGGTTATTAAATCTTTCGCCACTGTGGCTTTCGTAAGAGTTTCTTTGTCTGCTTGAAGCTCTGCTCGTTGTCGTCCGTGTTCGAGAATTTCTGCTTGTGCTCGGTCGAGGTTTCGGTCTGGAGTTACTACTGAGACGGGGAGCCTTTGGCCTCGATGCTGTCGTCGTTGTTCTAGCCGATGTTCGACCTGGTTTAGCCCTTCTGTATGCTGGGGCAGATGTTGTTGTTCTGCTTTCTCCTCGGACAATAAACGATTGTCTAGGAGATGCTCTCTGGGTTGTAGACTTAGCAGTCGTCGTCCTAGAATTAGCGGCGGGTCGAGGGTTATAACGGCCTGTTCTGGTCGTTTGTCTTTGAGTAGATGGCGCTTCGGTCTCTGGTTCGGGGTCAGGTTTGCGAGTAGTCTTTAACCCAGGTCTTCTGAAGTTTGAAAATTTCCTACTACCATAATCTACCTGACGCTTTGAACGTCTTCTGAAACCAAACGGCCTTATTTGAACAACGTTACTTTTTTTAGGTGCAACTGTGGATGGCGTTTCTACTTGTCGTTCTCTTCTGTCAGATGAACCATAATCGTTGTCTTCTTCGAATTCCACTCCATCCAATGTTTCCTCATCCTCCTCAATGATCTCTTCTTCGGGTTCAGGTTCCGGTTGTTTGAATAAGTTTCTTTTTGGAAACAAAGCATTTGTCCTTTGTCTGCGCAAAGATAACAACGGGTTCGTAGTTGGTCTAGTGGTAACTTTTCTAGTTGTGGTTGTCAGTCTACCTCGAGGAGTGACCGCTGGTCTTCTTGAAGAAGGTGTGGTTGATCGCGGAACAAATGGAGTACCGGGCTGTCTTGCCACTGGGGGCCTTCTGAATCTAAACAGCGGATTATTGGTAGTTCTGGTTGGTGATTCGGGCACTTCATCGAAAGGTTCTGTGGCTGTCTCATCTTGTTGAGTTCCGTAAGTCTCACCGTCCTCATTTTGATCTAGGGGTGGGAAGGTAATTGAGGCAGAAGGCCTGATACTACTTCTTCCGAACTGCAGTCGAGATGAAGCAGAGGGTCTTATTCGAGGAACCGCTGATCTACTAATGTAATCAGCACTGTTGCTACGTAATGAGCTTGACCGGAATCCGGTTCTTTTTGAGGCGGGTTGGATGGCGCCTCCTCTACCATTATTGCCTACTCTTGACGCTACTGGCACATTAGCTGATGGGTTCGCGACACTATTGCGACCGAAAACTCTCTTGCCAGAACTAGGTCCTGGGGCAGCCGCATTTATCTTTCTGTTTCCGTTAAAACTGGAAGACCTAGAGGCAGATTTTAGTGTTGGTGTAGCAGTGATTGTTGGCGTTGAGTCTTGACGGGAAATTGTTACTGCACCGCTCGCCGATGGCACACGTTTCGGGACAAAAGTAGGCCTATTTCTCGATGCAAAAGGAATAATTACTGGAATAACTGATGGCTTCTTAGGTATGAATGTAAGCCGCGACTTTTTCTTGTTTGTTGCATCGTCATCGTCAAACTTTTCAGTGGTTGGTTCTACTTCAGCTTCAGAACTTTCAATTACTTCCGGTGTAGGATTTTTATTGGATTCTTCTGTGGTAGATGTAGAAGTGGCACTTTCAATATCCAAAGTTTTATTATCGCTCGTTACAATTTTGGAATCTCCTGATATCACAGCTACTTGAGAGAACAGTATCTTTTTTTCTGGATTCGGGGAATCTGCATTCACTTCCGCGAACAAATTGTCAATGTATGTTCCAAGTAGGACAGTGGGTGATGCTGAAGAGATGTCAGGTAGTTTTGTTGGTGTTATTGCTTCTTTTACAACTGTCGGGACTATTAAAGGATGTTCCTTATTATCCTGGATTAGATTTTTGTCACCTGACCCTGATGGTATTTTTCTAGCAATTTGATTATCTTCTACTATTTTTGTGTTTTCGATAATATTAGTCACAGTTTCTAAGCTACTTCTGATCTGAGACGAGTTGCCAGCGTAGAATGTAGTAAAGTAAGTGTAAGTAGTATAGAATGTTGCCTTACCATCATCTGCTTCTAAATTATCATCGATTAGTGATGGCTTTATTTCAACTTCCAAATCCTTTGGCGGAAGTACGCTGTCAATATCAATAGGCGTGGTATCAATAGGTGTGGTATCAATGGGGCTGATTGACGGTGTCAATTGAACGGATGGTATTACAACATTGGACACTATTTCCTCACGGCTAGTGATTGTTGTGGATTTATCTTTGTACAGCGTGGTCCAATAAGTGAATGTTGTGTAATAAGTGATTGGGAGATTGCTTTCATCTTCAGGTTCTTTGTTCGGCGTAATTGTTTCCGTAACAACATTGGTTATTGTCTCTAAGTGACTTTTAACTTTACTTGAATCTTTCCCAATATACATTGTTGTGAAGTATGTAAATGTTGTATAACTCGTCTGTAGAAGAAGCGTAGGTGATGGCATAATCTCGTCAATATTACTCTCTGAGCTTATTTGATCGTCCAAAATGTTATTGCTCTCTAAATACTGTCTCTCACCTTTTGAAGATGAAGATTTGACGTCAGTTATGAAAGAGTTTTCAGATTCTATGGGATTAGAATCAACACTAAACAACATATCTACTTCGATCGGTGAAGGTTGTGGTACCTCCTCTGATTGTTCTCTTACTATCTCTTTAACTGTCACAGCTTGTTCGCTACTTTGCTTCATAGATACACTCGTGACCATTGAAGAACTATCTTCTGCTTCTGGATCAACAGGTTGTTCTAGTTTTATTTGTTTACAATTTCTGAAGTCGAACTGAACTTTGGTATTTTCAACCAGGGGATTTGTTTTTGTTGGAATCAGTTCATCGGGGCCTACATAGTTTGTGTAAACTTCATTTCTGCTGCAGACGTTTGCATCGCTACCGACGTAGATTGTCGTAAAGAATGTGTATGTTGTGAAGTAAGTTTTGACGGCGTCAGGTTTGATGCTAGCGATAATATCATCTCCCAAAGATGGTGTCGGTGTTTGTGCGCTGTATGACTCTACTGCTTCAACGGATTCAATTACATCCTTATTCTTTACAAGATCAATAATGCTGTTGACATACGATTCAGTTGGACGACCGATTCCTACATTTGATGGGGCTATTTCATCTTCGTTGAAAGCTCCTAATAAGGATGGGTCCAATTTAGATAGGTCAATGGTAGATGTTAAAATGTTCGTCACCACTGACTTATGACTAGCAACACTGGATGTTGCTTCACCGAAGAAAGTGGTAAAGTAAGTATAAGTAGTGTAGAGAGTCTTATAAATTACATCTATCTCATTCTCTGATTCTTCTTCTTCTGATATTAGCTTTTCCGTAGTTGTGGTTATTTCTTCAGTGCTTACTGAAAGTTCAACATGACTTTGAGTTGTAGTAGAGCTTTCTGTCGTTGTTGATGTGGTCGGTTCTTTCTCCTCCACCACTTCATCGCTTTTCTCTTCATAATTGCCTTCAACGTCTATGTGATCACTTTCTACACTCTTTTCTTGTTCTTGAAGAGTTGTTACCTTTTGTTCAACCACAGCTTCTTTAGGTTCTTCGGTTGTCTTTGTCTGTTCGGTAATTGCTTCTGATTCAGTGTGAGGCGTAATTATTGGTTCTTCCGATACAGTCTCTGGTGTTTTTATGTTGCTGTGTACAGAATAATTGACATCAACACTTACTACGGCTGTTGGTTCAATTAATTCAGTCTTGCAGACAACATTTGTGAGATAACCAACATTACTTTCTACAACAACATCAGATTTGATTGAAGTTGTGGTTTCAGTACTTTCCAACGGTATAAAGTAGGTTGTCAAATAGGTCAAAGTTTTGTATTCTGTCGTCATTGTATACTGCGTTTCAAGACCATCGTTGCAAACAACATCTTCGTGAATATCAATCTCAGTGTCGTGTTGAATGTAGTTTCTAGATTCGGTGGTCGTTTCTAGATCTTCAAAAGATTCTTCACTATGACCACTCTCAGTTGTTGTTGCAATTTCTGCCTCCATTTCCTGTGTAGTCTCTTCCTCTTCTTCTTCTTCGTCCACTGGTGTTTCAGTTACTTCAGCTGCTGTATTTTCATTTTCTTCTTCTGAATTAGTAAACAACTCGGTCATATCCTCAGTAACTGCAGATTCCGTTGCTATTTCAAGAATAGTATTAGTTGGTGATAAATTAGTCAGTGGATCTTTTAGTATAGGTGTAGCCTGTGGGCTATATTCTTGAATGGGAAGTACTCCCAAATTATCTGTAAGGCGTGTGTTCTCATTGGTAAAAACTGGGGCCTCGGACGGCTGAATTACGTCCATGTTAAATTCAAAATGATTTCTAATGTCTTCCCCTTTTGGCTCACTTACCGAGTAATGCACTGTATCGTCGAGCTCATATTCTACTTTTTTGAGTCTCTCAATAATGTCATCCTTAACCTCGGATCTGTTATCTTCTTTACTTGCAGGTAAATGTATGACTGAGGCTGGCGTTTCTTCGTGAGCTTTGTAAGTGGATGTGGGAACAGGAATATCAGCAGTAAGGAAAGTAATTTTAGTACCTAGTTTATCTGCACGCATGGCTGATGGAAAAACATTTACTTCTTCGGGGTTTTGGGAACGCGGTACATTTGTGTTAGGGGTAAATATTATTACAGTATCGCCGACGACAGTCGTGAAATCAGCAAAGCCCTCATAAGTAAACGTTTTCTTTGGTCTCGGTTCGCTTTTTTGCCCAAAAAGTTTTTTTGGGGCTTTCATTTGTTGCGGTGACTGCGGTTGTACCCGCTTTGATTCTACATTGTCAATGTAATAAAATATTGGCGAGAACTCATTCTTAATCGTAAACGTTGGTAAATCGAAATCAGGTTTAACTTTAACTACACTTGGCTCAATCGGCAAGTCTTTTTCTTCGGAATCTTTAATAGGTTCTGTAACTGGTTCGTATGCTTTGCTTTTTCGGTTGAAAGAATTAACATTTTGTACAATAGACGGTTCTACAATATACTCGAGTTTCTTCTCGTTTTCGATGACCGGCCCGTCAACCTCGTTCTGTATAAACCTGGGAATTTCTTTAAACTGTTGCACTCTACGCCCAACAGGTTCATCATTTATTTGATTGTTATCGTACTGATTTGATTGACTCCAAGATTGAAAGCTATCCTGAGGAGGTTTGCTAGGGTATACGGCTGAAACTAAGCTACTGCTAGGTGCTAAGTAGTCAATATTTTTGAGAACAAACTTCTCCGGGTCTATATAGCCTAGGTCTTGTTTGACGTTCCATTGGCCATCGAAATCGGAATGGATTCGAGTAGGACGTACTATAACAGGATCATCTGCGTTTCCTTGCTTACTATACAATACTAAAGAGGATTTAGTGAGCAGTTGCGCATATATGCGGCCATTGTCTAGCGTCGTGCCTAAGATTTGCGTCGCAAACTCTGTTGTCACGCCATCTTGGATGAATGTCCGCGTAGTGGCCGTCAGTAACCCAATAAGTGGCTTCACCTGGTGATACCTGCCGACTCTTGAGTTGTACTCATTCTTCTGGTTCACTAGCAGTACTGTCAAGTCTGGAGTCACCATCATGGTCATTGTCATTGTCATCGTCAGTGAAAGGGATCGAGGTGCGTTTAATATACAGTCCGTTGTTCCACGACCCGAGGATTAGATGAAAGAGAAAGAAAAACATACAATTAATAATGCAATACATTAAGAGGCCCTGTTAGCACCTACTTTCATACAGAATCTTAATTGAAGAAAGAAGAATATAATAAACGAGAATACTTTTTTAATCTTACGTCATGTCAAAAACATTTTCTAAATAACAACTAATGTATGAAAATTGATGCCGTCAGGATAAGAAAAGATAAAGATACTAATAGAGACGCATTGCAATCGTGTTAGCACTAGTTTTGTACAGCTTAAGTGTAACAACGATGATCTTTGCTTGACAGTAGCTAAGAGTTGTTCAAAAGACTGACTTAGCGTTGTCTTGTCTTGTATGTGTCTTTTCTTTAGAGAATAATTTGGAGAATGAAAAGTACGGAGTTGATAATAACGGGTAAGTTTTGAATTTTAAGATACTGACAGCTACTATAGATAATGCTAACCTGTCAATCAAAGATGATAACGATCATGCTTACAATATAATAAATAAAAAAAAATATTAATGATAGTAAAGATATAGAAATAATTGTTACTAAATTATAGATTTTTAAAGAATTAGGTTGTCTATTCGGAGATATATAATAAAATTCAAAAGAGTTTAATGTTATAGTTCGCGCATCTAATACCTAGTTTCGTGAAGATTCAACAATGTTACAAGATCAGTATGTCAACATTAGGAAAGTAAAAAATAAAAAATAATAAAAAAAACTTTATAATAATAATAGTCGAAAGTATGATTGTGTGTCGTGATTACTAATGATTATAACCATAAACAAAATATGAATAAAAAAACATGAAGAACAGTGAAACTGTGAAGTATTTGTACTCTGATTAGAATAAAAAAAACTATTTAACTATTATTTTAAAATAAATATAAAGAAGATATAGATCACAGATACAATAAATATAAGTAGACATATAGTGTTTAATTTCAATTATGGCAAGCAAGTTTTTTTTTACAGAATACCTATATTTATGTTAAGCAAGAAGGTGACTTACCCCTGTTTTCTGGAACCCCCTCCCTTTTTATCCTTGAAGATTCAATTATTTCGTCATCGTTTATTTCTGTAACAAAAAAAAATTATATAGTTTTTTCAATCCTGCTTAACTTTGTTATTGAAACTTTATCATGATATACTCAAAGACATCATTTGACATTATAATGAAGCCCATAATGTAATAATTGTGTTAAAAGACAAAAGAAAACAAACACATCTCTAAAATCTGAAATATATCCTTCTTAATTGCACATTTATATAAAATTTCAACTAAATTTTTTCAAGATTCATGAAAAACACTATAGCCGAAGAGGCTATAGCTTTTTATAGATTTGCTCATAATATATAGTAAAGTATATTTAGTTAAGTCGTAGTAAATAGTTGCATGTTGCAACAGGGCTGACATAATCGCTAAGCGGTCCTAAGCCCTCTTTAAATCTTAAGATTTAAAAAAAAAATCGTCTAGCTTTTTTCGAACAATAGCAAGAAGCACTTTACCTTTTTGAATTGTAAAAGAGTTGCCAAACTTATCTTATACGAGTTTAAACCAAGAAGGCCTAATTGTGAGAAAAAATAAATATTATCATTGTTACGCTGTTTTCATCACTTTTTCCCAAAGGGAACTGTAGTCCATTTCGCAAAAACACGTACCTACCTATAGGTAAGTAGTTTTATGCAATAGTTGGATAACTTAGTAGCTATGATACTTGAGTCATAGGCCTGTTCAAGACACGGTTTACGTGGCAGCTGATTGGCCTGCTGAGATTCGAGAGACAGGCTTTATCTTCGAGACAAATGTTTACATACAGCCATATAATAATATTATGAATGCGAAAGTTCGTGAGAAGATATTTATGTGCCCTAATCAAACCTAAACGACCAAACTGGTTAAGATTAAATTTGCTGTAGTATGTAGATAAAAAATCAGATAAACAGTAGGGGAAACTAATAATCCGCCAATATTTATTATTATTATTATTATTAATTATAAAAAAAGCAAAAAGGATGATTTTGGTATAGATGACGCTGGTGTGCAAAAAATTAGACATCTCGACCGAAAACATTGAGTTGTCAAAGCAATGCATTCTACCAAAAAGGTTGAATCTTACTAAGGTCGGTTTTCGAAATGTATTATAATTATATCAAAAAAATCTGATATGAATTTGACTACCATTATACGCATTCTACCAAAATTCGTAATTTATTTTATCAGAAAGTGCTTTATTCTATGCGATAATTTTTGCAGGACAAAGTCTGTTACGGGTCGACTAGTATGTATACGTTGAAAAAGAAAACCCGGATTTAAAAATCGAACATCCAAACCGACCCAATTTCTTGCCGAAAAAGGCGCTCAATAGAACAGTACCTAGTCTATGGTATATCCGCTGACCCGTTGCAGTGTGCCATAGACATTATTATGCGCTGTGCGTAGCTACACTTCCGACCACATACTGTGTCAGTGAAAACTAGGGTTCTGTAGATTTATGGGTGGTTTATTGAAATTGAAGACGGATATCCAATTGACAAGGGTTATTTTTTACCTTTTCGCTGTGGAACCAAAAATACGTTGAATTAAATTAGATACAAGAGTCAAATTCTGTTTATGCATTGAAATCACAAATATCTTAGAAACTTCCTAATTACATCACTAATGATACTTTTAATCTAGGTAGGTACTAACATGTTTATTAGTAAAAGTATCGGAAATTTATTTTATTATTTCCGTGGTACTTTCGACTACACTATATTTTTGATTGTGTAATAATCTATTTACTATTTTTTTACGAATTTTTTCTCTTGTTTGGTCAATAAAGAGGTTTTCTTCGCTTGTTTAAACTCTTAACAATCGTACCAACATAAAAATGATAATTATTTTTATGACATCCTAAATAATCGTAATTACGTTTTAAAAACTCAAAAAAATAATGCATAAAAAAATATAAAATAGTTCATTGTGACGCGTACACCTACATATTTTTTTTCCTTCTCTAAGACGTTTCAAATTGATCCTTGATTTTATTACTTACTAGCGACCCGCCCCGGCTTCGCACGGGTAGCATGTTATTATACGTATAAACCTTCCTCCTGAATCACTCTATCTATTAAAAAAAACCGCATCAAAATCCGTTGTGTAGTTTTAAAGATATAAGCAAACATACATACATACTTACAGACGCGGGAAGCGGAAAGCGACTTTGCTTTATACTATGTAGTGAAATCTAAATAGATACGCCCTTTTGAATTGAAAGTATGTGGGCAGTAAAAACCATACGATTTCCTTTTCCATAAACTATTATAAAAATTAAAACTGTCAAATCACAAACCAGATTTTCCGCAGTTGGTTTTGAAATTCAAATTGAGCCATAAACTTTAACGGCGGGAAAAGTGTAATGTAAAAAGTAAGCGGAAGCGAGACAGCAATAATAATATTTATCAACGCGTGCGAGGGAGACGCAACACTGAACTATGTCAGTGGGTGAGCTTCTTGCAGTGTCAACGTACTGCACTTGCAATGTGTAAACTTGTAAGAAAATAAATTGTTTGGTGTTTTTGTATATAAAATGTGCAGCCTGTTATTTTATTAGTACGTTAAAAAAGATAGAGATAAAAAACTGACGAAAATGTTTCGACGAATCGTAAAATTAACGGACTCGAATGACGTTCGTTTTTAGGATTCCGTACCCAAAGGGTAAAAACGGGACCCTATTCTAAGACGTCCGTCTGTCCGTCTGTCTTTCACAGGGTTGTATCTCATGAATCATGATAGCTAGACAGGTGAAACAACAAATACTAAAAACATAATAAAATAAATATTTAAGTGTGGCTCCCATACAACAAACGTGATATTTTTACCGTTTTTTATAGATACGGAACCCTTCGTGCGCGATTCCGACTCGCACTTGGCCGGTTTTTTAAGTTTTATACCGGAACTAATAATTTTCCCCTTTGCCCTACCACCTGGCACAAGGGACGACTTTATTAACGCCACGAGAACATCGTTTAAACTGTACGATTGACACGCAAGAAGACGAAGAATGGCATAATACAATTTCATGACAAACTAGCCTACAACTAGACACGTAACAGACTTTGTCCTGTCCTGTGTAGTCAAAACTGATGTCAGTTTTTTTGCACACCAGCGCCATCTATACCAACATCATCCTTTTTGCTTTTTTTTATCATTTTGGGCATTGAGCTTAATGTACTACGTACTAGAGGAGCTATCCAAGCCAAATAAATTGCTCAATTTTCAATTATTAAAGCCAAAGTCCGCTTGCAGCGTAAAATAAATATTTATATGGCTAAACGAAACATTGAAACGTAAAGCGCTGACCGCTGAATGGCTTAAGTTACTTTCAATCAAAAAGGTCGTAAGCGCCACGAAAAACACGTTCGCGCGTCACAGGCGTTAGACTCTGACTGAGGCGTTAGAGTCCACTGTGGTCCAGGGACCGCAAGGCGCACCGCAAATTATTACTTTGTGGTGTCATCTCTAGTACGTAGTACATTAAGCTCAATGATTTTGGGAATGTTTTTCGGATTATAAACCACCTTAAGTTTTATTCGAGCATTCTATCTACATCTACAGCAAATTTCATTTTAATCCGTTCTGTCGTTTAGGCCTGATTGATTTTGAAACATACAAAATTAAATATCCTTACAAACTTTCGCATTTATAATATTACTAGCTGACCCGTGCCCGCTTCGCTGTGCGTAAGACATTTCTAATACCATCGTTGACTTTTTTGTAGACGTTTTTAAGGTGTACAATACTATAGTACATTATTTTGATATATATCGTGGGGTTCAGCCAGCATTTGCAATGTAAGCGCAAAAAAATGAGTTTATTTACGACATCACATTAGAAACCTCTAAAATTATCAGTGTTTCTCTACTATATTATGCATGTATTATACATAGAAACCTTCCTCTTGAATCACTCTATTTATTAAAAAAAACCGCATCAAAATCCGTTGTGTAGTTTTAAAGATATAAGCAAACATACATACAGACATACAGACGCGGGAAGCGGAAAGCGACTTTGCTTTATACTATGTAGTGATACCAAAAGGATATGAATACAAATACCCACCCAGCAGTCATTGCGCCCAGCGTTGTGGGCACTATGGGCATGCCCACAACCCTAATAGTTTTGTGACGTCACAATTTTATTTTTGCTATTTATAAAGTGTAATTTTTAGGATTTTGTAAAACCGGACCCCATCTAAAATTCCGATGTCTGTCTGTCTGTCAGGCATGTCATGACAATCATGACCACAGCTGAAGGGGGGCTGACGATCTTTCGTGACTGTGACCACAACCTTTTTTGAGGGCTGGATCCGTGCCTAAGTCGTGTTAGTATTTTATTATAGGCGATGGTTGATGCTTACCAGCATGGCCATCTTTGTTCTACCTCCAGGCCATCATCATCTTTTTGGCATTATCCCATTTAACATGATCTTCCATTTCCCTCTATCAGCCGTCATCTCATCACTCTCTCTCTCTCTTACATAGGTAAGAGAGAGAGTTTATTCATTCTGAAGGCAGAGTGAATCACCTGAAGAGATATATGAAAATGAAAATGGAATCAAAAATCTGCAAATATTTGTTCCGGGTCCGTATAATACTCACGACACTGGAAGGAACATCGCAATTCCAGTATGATTTTTTTTGTTTGGACATAACATTTTTTTTGTGAATAACATTCCTCTGACATTGTGTTTGCTCTATGTATATATCGACTCGACTTATGATTGTAAGGTCAAAAGTAGCTCGAAATTGTTCGTGGCGCTGCGTCGCCAGTTCCTTTTTCTTTAAACTAGGCTGTAGGTACACGCTGCCGCGTTTCTAGATATACAAGTATGGGGTTAGGTTAGGTTAGGTAGGACTATGTAGGAATGCGACTGTTTTTAAATCGCTATGAGCTGATATGATGATAAATACTAAAAGGTAGTTATTAAGTGTTACAAAACGATTGGGTAAACTGAGACCAGTTTCACAGAATAATAGGTTAACCTACATCATGACCGACTAGAAGCTGTAGTTGCTAGGGCGTTTTGACTCTTATTGTGCAGTGATTAGTGTTGATTGTGGTATGTAGAAAATACTAGGTTCTAGATAGGCTTTCTCATTCTATGTTGTCGACCTTGTTTAGTATCTGACAGATAAGGATATATACTGCTAATATTTTATTTCTAAATAGCTGTGCGCTCGATTTCATACAAATATTAGCTTTGAATGTAACTCTGCCCTCTACGCTGCAGGTTGTGGGTTTGATTCTCACCAAGGACAAACATTTATGTGATGAACACGGATGTTTAAGCTGTATCCGTTTTAACAAAAAAAATTATATATATGCGTATTCTATCCGTAATGAAGTTCCCATAGTACAAGCTTTGCTTAGTTTTGGGCTAGATGGTGATGTGCGAAATGTCCACCAATATTTATTTATTGAAATTACACTCGGTTGGTTGGTTTTTTTTAAAACTAAAGATGATATTTGGATATAGACAAACAGAATAAATATTCGAAAATTCGGTAGTTTTTTTTTTACTGAGTTTATCTTCAGTTTTTTTTTTTGTTTATTATATATATAATATACATACCAGCATGCAAGGCAGTTTCATTTAAATATGGTGAGGATTAGCTGAAGATTTTATAACAAATAAATAAACCCACTATTGTCATTACATTTAGTATTATTATTATTTATCAAATGAAGTCCAACCACTCGTCAACAATCAAAACTGTCAGTTAAAGTGACATAATGATGTCATTTTCAAGCTCTAATGTCAAATCTAGGCTTACACAATAGACTATCTAAATTCTAAGCAATTGTAGACCTCCTAACTATATGCAAATAGAACAAATGCAACGTGTACCTAATGTTAAGACGAGTAATAAATGTTTTTGATTAATTCAGAATCATTTTTTCTCAATAACCGCAAAACATACAGTTTTGTTTTTTATGACAAAGATAACTCAAGGATATAATCTAGATAAATTATAGACAGAAACACGATTGGTGAAACTTTTCTCGGTAGTATTATTTTCCAAAGTTGGCTGTTCAAAAACACTAGTTTCGTTTCTAATCAAAACTATGAATAGCTAAACAGTTCACTTTTATATGATTAGTTAGATAAATCATACTAGCTAAGTAAATTATAGACAGTTTCTTTTCAAGTTTGATGGTTTTCAATATAATGCAGTTTTATCACTTTTTCCGTCGTATCCGGGTAGACTCAGCCCATACAAAAAACCAATCATTTCACATATCGCCTTAAAGCTATCTTTTGCCATAAAACCACTTAGTTTATTGCGGCAAACCTAGACCACAGTTAATGTAATACCTAGGTCTTATTGGCCAATTCTAATGACCATCAAACGCAAGAGGACTTATCGTAATTAATTTTATAGGTATAAAACGTTTATGACAGACATTTTGAAATTAATTTAAATGCACTAATTGCAAAGCGATTTCTTTCGAAACTGTACAGAGAGTCACGAAATATTTACTAAATATATAAAACTACACGTAGTTATCCGTTCTGGCTTTTCACAGGTGTACTAATGAAAATTAATGGCATTTTTTTGATACTTTTAGGTTACCTACACTTAAAACTTAAAGCTTTATTTTTTTGTTTTTTTTTTTCAGTGGCGGATTTACCACCAGGCTGAGTAGGCTGGAGCCTAGGGCGACAGATTTTAGGGGCGGCAAATTTGGGTTAATTTTTTCAAGCATCTCATATATTTTAGCCTTCCTTTATCGTCCTACTGCAGGACAGATGCCTCCCTCCCTTCCTTCCAGACTCTCTTTCTCTGTTTCCAGTCGTTCCTTCATTTCTGAAGATCGTGACCCCTTTGATGCAACTTGTTAACTACTTGTCTCCATCGGCTTCTGTCCGCTGCCTGATGAAGAGCCGCGCTTATTGGTATCTCCAGTTGTTCTGATACCTGGTCGGACCATCGCTTAGGGCTTCGTCCCCGCGGTCTTTTCTTGGCATCTCTTAAACTTGGCCAATCACTTGATTTTGCCAAATGTCTTACAGGAATCACCATTTGAAATTTAATTAAATCGTTGCATTGTAATAATCTAAGGTGTGTGTGTGTGTGTTAATAGTCTACTGGCGGCAAATGTGTAAATCCGCCACTGCTAGGCATTACGCTAAAGCAAGTGAAACCGCGGTGTACAACCAGTCAACAATAAAGCGGTTTATCCACGCGTGCTAGTTACAAAATCTCGAACGATAAGCACCATTGAATACTCGGAAGCGAATTCTTCCTTCACACGGTTTAGCTTGCACAACGGTATGCATTAGCTAATTAAGGGACAGTGGCTATTTCAACGTTTCTATTGCAGCGGCAATGAGTTTGCAACCTGTTATTGCTAATGAGAAGCAAGGGCGGATGGCGCCAGCGGCGCCAGGGGGGTTACGTGAACATTACTAGGGCCAAATGTCGGCTTTAATCAGGATTTGAAGTATGCAGTAATGTAGACTATGCTTGCGTGTGATTGTGACCGAATTTTAAAATTCGAGTGTCCATAGACAATAAGATTAAATACACATTTTGCTGCGGTAACGTTATTCTGTATATTATTCTTCAAAATATTATCGAAATAATGGAAGTAGCCAAAAACTAACTAGTAGGTTGGATAGCTTATGTCATGGAGGTCGTACACACATAGTGTACGACCCCCATGACCCCCCCCCCCCCTGACTCTCCGCAACATATTCCTTCGTCGTAAAATATATATTCTTAATTTTGTTTTTACGAGTATAATCCTACGCTAGGTAGTAATATATTTTCAAATAGAACGCGTTGATGTCTTTTGAATGGAGCTTTTATAAGAAAAATGTTTTATGTGGTAAATCTTATGCAAAAATATTTTTTTGTTGCTACGAGTAAAAATTACAAAAAAGTAAAAGTAAGTTCGTTATGGCCAACTCTGGTGACAGAGGTTTTCTTCTTCTCTTTTTACATTTTCAACCGTTCACAATGTCGAAACATTTTCTTCAGTTTTCTTATTATAATCTTAATTTTGATCCTGAAAGACTTTTTCAGGCCACCAAAAATCTCCGTCTGAGATTAACTAGATATAACTTAGCAGTCTGAATTATTTATAACCCAATCTCACCAAGGTCAATGTTTTCGTAACTTTTGCCGCGGTCAAAAACGTATTATTAATAAGTACATACTCACTTTCACTGCAACCTGTTATTACAAATAAACTTGACAAGGTCCCAGCCGATTGTAGGCCATACTTCGGTCCCATGGGATATAAGAGAACAATAGATGGGAAATGGAACTACACTGTCCTATTAGCATAATGATAGCTGTTATTTAATAGAGATCATTATTTCAAATGGTTTGGAAATAGAACAAGGTTTTGAAACGAATTTATTTTTGAATTTGGAATATTAAAGATTGGCACATACTTTACGGAAATCAGAAATACCTACTACGTAGTAGTAAAATTTACGCTAAAATTTACGCTACGGCTACGGGTATTAATATGGACACTAATGAATATAATCCAAAGTAAAAAAAAAACATTTTAATCATTCAGGTACCTATCAAGATTTTGGAAGAGTTTTATTATACTTAATGTTAATTTTTTTTTTTCTATGTAGTTTCAGTTTTTGAGAAAATGTAGAGAAATAGTCTAAATAAACTGCAGCTTATTTTTTATCTTTGCAAAACTTCTTGTCAAAACTAGTTCATAGCAATCATAATAAAACAAAATCCACCAAACAGACCACTAACCACTTACAAATTGTTGTGGTTATAAAAATAAAAAGAAATGCGAATTCTAAATTCAAATCAATATCGTAGCCATTGACCCCGCGACATCAGTGAAAGTTCTAAATTAAAAAGAAACCGGTCAAGTGCGTGTCGCGCAATGTAGGGTTTCATAGTTTACACAGTAACAACGTCATAGAAGTAATTTTTAATGTTTTTTTTTTATTAATTCTCCAAATACAATTAATACAATTTTTAAGACGACGATTAATCTTAAACTTGTAAAGCCTACTTAGCTGTGATAGTTTTCCTTTTAAAATCATTATTATGTACTACTAATATCGTGAGTTTTTTCTCATCTCTAAAACCAATTATTAAACTGGTAGGGTACACTTGACTGTAACAAAAATTTGCACTAAAAAGCTTAATATTTCACAAACGGATTGCTTAATCAAAAAGTTGCTTTCACAAACCCACAATATTTCAATCCAACACACCAACACACATATCCGACACCCCTCACCACTGGGTACGCAAGAAATAAAAAACCCTACTTTAGGTGTAGGAGAGGTACCCTAAAAAAGATACATTTCCAAGATTTTATTCTACCACTTTGTCGGCATAACTATATTCATACCAAATTACAGTTTTCTAACACTAAGAATCTCTGAGCTAAGCTGCGGACGGAGACGGACGGACATGGCGAAACTAAAAGGTTTCTTGTAGACTACGAAACCCTAAAAATATTTTCACACGGCCGTTGTGATAATTTTACATCTGCATTCAACATTCACGGTTTAATAAGCGCGAAACAGACATAAGTTACTGAATGTGTTGTCATACAAAATTGGCGTTACATACAAAACTCAAACAAACATTTTTAAAAGTAACTTTAAGTCGTACTGCTCACACAATAGGGATGGTTTTCGAATGGCAAAGCTTATTTTGTTACTCAATTATGCTCACGTGATTTCCACTGCCCGTAGTTAGTCACATCTAAATATTTTACGGATTGTAACATCATTTTATTGCGAAATTATTGCAAGTGCAATGCAAAAATGGTAATTGATTGCGAGATATCTTGGGTAAATTAAAAAAAAACAACAATTATAATATTATAAATGCGAAAGTTTGTGAGGATGTTTGTATGTTTGATAGTCAATCAAGCCTAAACGACCGAACGGATTAAGATGAAATTTGCTGTAGATGTAGATAAAAAACCAGTTTACAAAATAGGGATACTTAAGATGAGGAGACAAGATGATTTTGGTATAGATGGCGCTGGTGTGCAAAAAATCTGACATCACAGATTAAAAACATTCAGTCGTCATAGCAACGCAGTTTTGACTAATGAATGATACGCATTCTACCAAAAAATTAGGTTTATATGGAACAAATTGAATGTTGGCTGAAATTACTTTTTCTATGCCGTTACTGAAATTTGTCAAAATCTGTCGCGGGTCGGCTAGTTAAAAATAAATTGAACTAAATGTCTTATAATCCGCGCCAAGTGCTCCGTAGTAAGCGAATTTTTGCACGTTCGAAATATAAAATAATCAAAGAAAGTCGTAATCAAAAAGTTTAATCACGTTGCTCTGTTCACACGCATTCGAAATTCAAAACGAGGAAAATCCAGATCGTAGTCAAAACCGATCGGCGTCGCATAGTAATGAGTGTTTTCTTTTGTTGTAAAAGGAGTCTTAGAATAATAGGAGTAGAGTACATTTTTGGTCATCGTTGGCTCAAAACAGCTGAGTTGAATGTCAAGTACATGAAATCGATTATTGAGTCATTCGCTAATATTTCGGACACTTTCTCGAAGCTTTGAGGTGAAAGATTAATTAGCATTTTACTTGGGAATTCGGTTTATTTTCACTTTTTGCCAGTTTAAGAATTATAGAATAAATAAATACATTTTATTGCATATTTCGAACAGCGCCATCTAGCCCCAAATAGCAAATTTTGTTACCAATGAACTAAAATATTTTTTTGTAATAGTAGGAACATCCGGACACGAAACAAACATCGATATTCATCACACAAATATTTGTCCCCTACAGTGCAAAATTCAGACCTTACTACTAATTATTGAGTAGACGTCAACAATTTAAATTTTATAAAAAAAATAGGATCACGACTTAAATTAAATTAAATTAATTAATAACGGGATTAAATCCCCAAGTACGGTAGACATCCTCCCAGATCTCCAGACGCTTAGATCCTTTGAAGATGTTTAGTGGGGGTAGTCAGAGGCACGTCCAAACATTATATTTGGCACATGCCCACATTTTTCAGTAGTTAGCATTCCATACGTGACAGGTTGCAAGCCCATCGCCGCTAATAAGAATACTAACTGGTTTCCTCACGATGTTTTCCTTCACCGTTTTGAGCAAGTGTTTTATGCGCATATAAATTTATCGTCAATCCATTGATGAACGGATTCGAACCCACGACCTTCAGATTGAAAGTCGAGGTACCTCCCACTCGGCCAAAACGGCAAAATTTATTTTTTTCATTCTTATTTAGGTGAAGCTGGTAAAACAAACGAATAAAGGTTTGAAGATTTGAACAAAAATAGTCGACAGACTGACAGCAAGAGGCACTTCATTTTGACAGATGCAATTTTAAGTAATGTCAAGTGCTTTTGTGTTCGTTCTATAATGAGATCCACGTAGATTCCATTTAGGACGAGTTTATCGTTAATATTTAAATAAAATTTTGGCAAAAAAGTAGCATTTTGGTAGTAATGCCAAGAGCCTTTATGTTTGTTCTTTAAACTCGTTAAACTTTTACCGTCTTATTAATAAACGTAGACTAGCGCAGGATTAAATTTAGACCAACGCTTACGTTTGGACTAGTCGAATTCAATATTAATAAACAAGGATTAGAAATGGAGTTGCTTACATTAAGCTGGTATTAACAAGTCTTGGTGTAACCTTAGATGATCTTTGGATAAGTAAATTTTTATTAATAGCACCGTTAAACTTTAAATTTCATAACAATCGGCCCAGCGGTTTGGCCGTGATAGCGTCACAGACGGACAAGAGTTATTTTCGCATTTATAATTTAAGTATAGATTAAAGTTATGAGGGAGGTACTTAGATAATAATAATGGTAATAGAAATACCTACCTATTATTGAAATAGGCACTAAAATTAATACATTTTTAATGGCCATAACCCACTGACAACAAGAGGCACTTCATTTTGACAGATGCCATTTTGGAAGTAATGTCAAGTAAGTGCTTTTGTGTTCGTTCAGAAAAGTTTACACCGAAATGGCGCTGCTAATGAGGTATTGGTAATAGTAATACCTTATTATTGAAATAGGTAATAAAGTTACTAAGTTACTAAATAAATAAAAAAAGGTAAAGTTTGTTTCTAAGTTTGGATGTACGAGATGATATTCGGAATTATTTGTCCGATGCTGAAAATTATTTCACATATAAGTTACATCTCATAACTCATATACTTAGTTATATATTTACCTTTATTTTATTCTGCCCTTTATATAAAAAGTCGTTTTCACGGATGAAACCACAAGCCGCAGCTAATCATTTACAAAATATTAGCATAGAGAAAAAGCGTCATAATAAAATCTTCTAAAATTAATCGTAGACATCTTCAACAATCACAAATAAAAAAACAAATTCTTTCACAGTCCAACGAAATCGAAAGTGTTTGATTTGAAAAGTGGAAATTCCACAAAAAAGCTCCTAGCGTCGATGACCGCGGCACAGAATACTAAATAGTTAGTATCTACAAATGTGGGCCAGTAGTATACAAACTATTGTTTGCACTGTGGTCGGGGTAAAAGCAAAAAGTCAAACAGGTTTTCGAATTTCGAAGCAGGTTGTTTTCTCTTTCCCTTGAGGCGTTCAGAAACTGATGAACTGGACGGATGAACTTTCTGTAGAGAAGTTTTTGAACGAAATGCCATCTGCCAGTGTGGATGGAATTTTATGCGGTTCGTTCAGAAACTGATAAACTGGTAAATGGGCTTTCTGTAGGTATAGAAGTTTTAGAACGAAATGCCATCGGCTAGTGTGTTTAAATGGAATTTTATTGAAAACTATTTTTTGATTGCTTTCATTAACTTTGACCTACTGAATAATTACTATTGATTGCTTTTCCCACACATTATATAAAAAAAATATTATCAAGAGAAATTATGGCAGACCTTTTTTGACCCTTAAGTTTAAAGGCACAGGTCTTCATAAGAATTTATTACGTTCGGTTGTTATAAATGTGATCTTATAGCTTTTAAGTCAAGAATGCTTTATAAGTCAAGGAAAACTCTCATAAGGATTCATAAAAAACATAAAAAATACTAAAGAGCAAATTAAATTAAGCAAAGAAAAATCATTTAATACGAGATAGTGAAAAATACTTAAGTAGGTAGGTAGGTACATACTTACCAAGTAGGTCTGTGACAAAGTGTATCACTTTGACAACACACACACACACTACTTGTTTTGATTTTTTAAATATTTTTTAATGAAGCAAATAAGTATATCAGGGTCGTAGCAAGTGGAAATCCGTGGTCTCTGCCTACCCCTCTGGAAAACAGGTGTGATTTTATGTATGTATGTAAATATTTTTCAAGACAAGCTTCTGTAAAATCGTCCTTCGAGCTATCAGAGCAGCGCTCTATCACCTGTCACATAATATTACATTGTCATTTGGAACTTGACAGGTATGAATAGGTTTCACTCAATCGAACTACTTACTAAGAAGATCCGTTGAGAACAGCTCCAAGCTTTTGTTTTAAAAAAAAATAAACAGAAAACTTATTTATGACACATAATTATTAATGTATATCAATTTTAATCGGATCATGTAGACTATTAACCTGACAGTTTAAATGTAAAAGCCTTGATAACCTCAACCCACAAACAGACGAACAAAAGCTGGTCTAAATCGAACTACTTTGGTTTAGCGGCTTGCGCAATACAGTAGAGTTAAATGCACACCTTATTTCCACTAAACCAGTTCGTCCAATGACGGTCAAAATAGCTGTCATTTTGTGACAAGTGATTTTAAAATCATTTTGTTTGTGAGATTTATTGTGCGTTTAGGTGTGATGGTGATCATCAGATTCACTAGATGGCGCTACTTGCCCACAAATAGTTTATTTTTATATATTGGATTAAATTTTAGAGTCGAAAGTAGAATTATTTGCATGGAAAATATTAATTAGGATAATAGTAAATCAAATAGGCTATTCCAGGTATTTTATATAGGGGGTTTCCATGCTGATATTTTTGAAATATGCAGCGCTTTTTCTTACTTAAGGCGCTCCCAGTCGACGATTGTTTTTGTTCGAAACGAAAAAATAAATACTTGTGAACAAGCCACATCTCCTATTTTATAATGTATAGTATATGTGAATAAAGATTTACCCATCTTTAATCACTTCGATAAATAATCCTACCGACCGCTGCAATGACGACAAACACACGTCGGCGCGTGGTCCGCCTTAGCTTTTTGAATAAATTAATGATATAAATTATGTATAATTACTTATCAAAAATCTATTCTAATAGAAATCTAGATCTACATATTACCTATCTTTAACAATAAATCACAAGTTGATTTTAATAGTAGGTATATAAAATATTTCGATCATAAATTCTAAAACGTATCATTTTGAAATAATATCTTTATCGTGAAAAGTTTCTGCTATTATGTTTTCAGCTTAATAGAAATCTAGGTAGGAACCTGAAGTTATATACTTATCAAAATAGGAGATGTGGCTTGTTCAGAAGTATTTCTTTTTTCGTTTCGAAAAAGAGCAATCAGCGACTGGGAGCCCCTTAATAATAAGCTCCTTTTCATTACCACAAGCGAAGTCACATCCGGAAGCTCACATAAAATATTTAAAACAGCGCCATCTATTGGAAACAATGTTAAAATATTTAGCGTCCTACCTACGTTAGACCTTCAAAAGGACTCACAAAAGAAACCAAAGGTCACAAGGCCTTATCAAGGCTTTCGACCTAACCCAGGTTGTCCAAAAAAGAACCGGTGACGAACCCACACGAAATTCCCAGAGTTAATGTTATTCGACCTCGCCGCGACCTTACTTTCTATACGACCTGTTTCCTGCTACACTGGTTCTGATATGATAATACCTATCAATGGAGTTTGTACATTGTGTACAATATGACAGGTAGTACGTACTTATATGTGTTTGTAAAGTTCGTCAAATCCCGATCTAAAGTACTCATCAAAAACTGGTCGAAAAATACATGCAAACAAAATATTAAATGTGGATTGGTACATAACACAAACATAATTAAATGTAGGTAATTACGTTTTAAAAAGAAACCAGACGAAAGTGTTTCAACCAATCGAAAAGCTAGACGATATCAGTTTTTTTAGGACCGGACCAATTAATTATTCTACTTGCCTTTTTAGGGTTTTATGAAACCCTTATTATATTTTGTATTCGCCTATCTACCGTTGATCGCGGTCGCGGATGCTCATGATAAAAAGCATCTGAATAGTCTCAAAACTTCAGGAAGACAAGGAAATAACGTGGAAATTAGCCGTATCTATTTAAGGGGCTCCCAGTCGACGATTGCTCTTTTTCGAAACGAAAAAAGAAATACTTCTGAACAAGCCACATCTCCTATTTTTATAAACAAGTATATTACTTCAGGTTCCTACCTAGATTTCTATTAAGCTTAAAACATAATAGCAGAAACTTTTCACGATAAAGATATTATTTCAAAATGATACGTTTTAGAATTTATGATCGAAATATTTTATATACCTACTATTAAAATCAACTTGTGATCTATTGTTAAAGATAGGTAATAATAATATATGTAGATCTAGATTTCTATTAGAATAGATTTTTGATAAGTAATTATACATAATTTATATCATTAATTTATTCGAAAAGCTAAGGCGGACCACGCGCCGACGTGTGTTTGTCGTCATTGCAGCGGTCGGTAGGATTATTTATCGA
Organism: Hydriomena furcata; assembly: GCA_912999785.1. Classification (NCBI taxonomy): domain Eukaryota; kingdom Metazoa; phylum Arthropoda; class Insecta; order Lepidoptera; family Geometridae; genus Hydriomena; species Hydriomena furcata. The sequence continues at coordinate 3,509,655 of OU538843.1, forward strand.
AGTGATTAAAGATGGGTACATCTTTATTCACATATACTATACATTATAAAATAGGAGATGTGGCTTGTTCACAAGTATTTATTTTTTCGTTTCGAACAAAAATAATATGTATGTATTTACAAAAAAAAGAAGTGATTCAGAAAAAACGATTCTGCATTCATCAAAAACATTTATGTATTCTATTAGTTATCTGGTTCCCATGGTACAAGCTTTAGCTTAGTTTGGCTAGATGGCGCTGTGTGTAAATTCCGCCAATATTTATTTATTTTAATCATTAAAACCGGATCACCAGGTAAAAAGATCATACATAAAAATAGCAACAAAAATATATACACATCGAATTGAGTACCTACCTCCTTTCGTCGGTTGATAATGAAAGTGTAATTTGATTAGAACCCTTAGCGAACCTCACATGTTTTGTAACTTTCCAATTGGCCTGCGCACATTGGTGGACGGGATGGCAAAGGATTTATAAATCAATTGAATTTAATAGTTATATTTCAATGCTCGGTGATCGGCCTCGGAGCATCGCAGCGCAGTTTTGTTCGAGGCAATGAAATTACCTTATTTCGATTGGATAAATCTTAACTCCTCTGCCGACCAGTCCGCCGTTGTGCGCAGGCCCTTAGTGCCTTTTCATATGGTAATGTTTTATGTCATACTAAACTTAATTGGTACTAAAATTGTATTCCAGCCAACTGCAAGTCTATTAACGCTTATAATAACACTAAACGCTGGCCCAGCTTATTAATTGGAGAAATTGATTTGTCTTTGACATAATAGACTAGAGGGCAATGACAACTAGATGGCGTTGTGTGAAATGTCTACTAATCTATTTACGTACGAGTAGATTTACTAATTCTTTTTTTGTGTTATTAGGAGAATGTTTTTATAAAAGAAAATTTTGGAAAATCAACCTTAACATTGTAAAATTCGGGAATAACGAAAAGTGATTTTAATGGGATTATTGAAATTTGTTAGGACAACGTCTGTCGGGATAGATAGTATAATATAAAAAATATTGGGCTACAGCGAAGAAATTCAAATTCAAAAATCATTTATTTTAATAAAATCACAAGGATCACTTTGAAACGTCTTAGGAGCTAGGTGAAGCTACGCCGATTCCACGCGACCAAGCCTAGAAGAATCAGGCAACAAACACGGCTTGGGGTCAATCATTTTCTTTCAATGATCCTTTCCATAATGCTATGTAGAACTCCAGTGTGGTGCCAATCGAACAAGGTGAAGGCTCAAACAAGAATCCTACTAATATTATAAATGCGAAAGTTTGTGAGTGGTTATGTGTGTTTGTTACGCGTTCACGCAAAAACTACTGAACGGATTTAGATGAAACTTTACAGTAATATAGCTTATACATCAGAATAACACATAGACTACTTTTTATCCAGGTACCACGCGAAGCCGCTGGCAGAAGCTAGTATTAATTAAAAGTACTAACCAAAAAAATACGACAGTGTAGATGTTTAAAGGCGCGATTCTAACAATCGGAAGTATATCAGCTCTCCATCCATTAAAAAGACATCAGTGACAAAAACTTAAAGAAATAGTTTTCTTTGATAGCCTTACATTTCTTTGATTTCACACAAAATCGATTCAATACAAACCTCTCGCTTCATTTTATTAAAATACTGCCCCGGTTTTGCACGGGTGGTACCAGGATAAAAAGTAGCTATGTTATTAAGATGTATTAGCTATACTGTAAGGTTTCATTTTAATCCGTTTAGTAATTTTTGCGTGAAAGAGTAACAAACACACACAAACACACAGACACACACACACTCACTCGCACTCACTCACAAACTTTCGCATATATAATATGAGTAGGATAAATGAAATATTCTTATCCTTTCAGATCTTCAAACGCTCAGATCCTTAAATATGTCTAAAGGGGTTGAGAAGCCACGTCCAGACATTTGGCACATTGCAACCTGTCACGTGTGGAATGCCTACTACTGCAAAATGTGGGCATGTGCACAAAAGTGAATGTAATGTTTGGGTCTCTGACTAACCCTTTCAGACATCTTCAAAGATCTGAGCGCTTGGAGATCTGAGAGGGTGTCTACCGTACTTGGGGATTACAGTCGTGATCCTATATAAATCATAAATATCATACTTGTAGACCGTACCTACCTAATAACAGAATGTCCCATTCGATCAGCGCGTGCGCAGCTCATGCCATCCGGGAAACGATGGGCTACAGGCCATCTATCACACCGTTATGTAATCTAGAGCATTTCTACATTTTATTAAACATCAAAACTGACAGTTATTTATGAATACCTACGGGAAAAAGTGCCTTTGTTTTATTCCTAGACTAGTCCACCCCGGCATCGCACGGGTTATTTTATGACATTTTTTTTTGGTTTAATTATTAAAGTTTTAATAGGGATCCCTGATTTTTCCTTGTAATGAATATAGCCTATGATCATCAGGGATAATGTAGGATTCAAATGGTAAAAGAATTTTTCAAATCGGTACAGTAGTTTTAGTTAGTTTTTTTTACTTCTTTTTATGAAAAGCCTCTTCTTTTAAAGGTTCCATACCCAAAGGGTAAAAACAGCACCCTATTACTAAGACTCCGCTATCCGTCTGTCTATCTATCACAAGGCTGTATATGAACCGTGATAGCTAGACAGTTCACATGTTCACAGATGATGTATTTCTGTTGCCGCTATAACAACAAATACTAAAAACAGAATAAAATAAATATTGAAGTGGGGCTTAAGTGGTATAACAAACGTGATTCTTTTGCCGTTTTTTATAGATAATGGCACGGAACCCTTCGTGCGCGAGTCCGACTCGCACTTGGCTGGTTTTTTGGCTATTTGAAAGTAAATTATTTAGAGCGTATTAATATCGTAATTCTATGTCACCAAAAAGTCCCAAACAAGATGTGGTCTTGGTCTTGGTGGAAGGCAAGTCAAGAGCAAATTATTGTGTCTCGCGACCATATCGGTGTTAATGAGTTCAGCTTCTTCAACTTGGGTTAAAATATCTTAAGATTTCAGTACGTATAGTTCAATATTTTTACAAGCTTTTAATTAACATGCAATGTATGTATGTAACTATGTTTGTAAAGGTGGAATCTTGCAACTCAATTTTCAGTTCAGTTCATAGATATTTATTCTCAAATAAGATTTAAAATCACTTACATGAGAATTTGGTTACAACCGTTTCTAAATCACTACATGGTATAAAGCAAAGTCGCTTTCCGCTTCCCGCGTCTGTATGTATGTATGTTTGCTTATATCTTTAAAGCTACACAACGGATTTTGATGCGGTTTTTTTTAATAGATAGAGTGATTCAGGAGGAAGGTTTAGATGTATAATAACATGCTACCCGTGCGAAGCCGGGGCGGGTCGCTAGTATAAAATAAGAGTAAAAAGTAAAATGTATTAAAAAGTAAAAAGCACCTAGCTATATAAATGTGACTTGTACCTATTCAAATTAAAAGTAATTTAAGAAATATGTTGTGACAATTTCTTTTGAAATGTAGTTAGTGATTCGATATTTTTTATTGATGAGGGTAGTTTAATATAAATCTGTGCGCCTTCAAAAATGATTATTTTTCTTCAATTTTAAAGCAGTTATCCCCACCAATTGAGCTGAAATTTCGTATACTTATGTAACTTCGGTGACAATGCAATAATATGGTGACAACGAGCTGATCTGATGAGGAAGTCAGGAGCTGTTCAACAGACACTCATAATGGAACTCCTTAGTAAATACTTCGATTCAGTAAAAACTTTGCATACTTGTCAAGTTCCGATGACAATGTTATATGATGTGACAGGTAGCGCGCTGGTGCTCGATCGTTTAAATGATTTTACAAAAGCTTGTCATAGACAAATATTTTTCAACTGGTAACTTATTTGATTCTAAGTGCTTACTATATTATAGTTATACTAGCTGTCCCAACAGACGTTGTCCTATCAAATTTCAAAAATCCCATAGAAAAAAACACTAAGTTTTTCCCGAAATTTACGCCCCCTTATCACTTCTCAGACCTACCAAATGTACACAAAAAAAAACACAAAAGTTACGAAATACACGACTGTAATCCCCAAGTAAACTACCCCTCGGATCTCCAGTCACTCAGATCTTTGAAGATGTCTAAAGGGGTTAGTTAAAGGTACGTCCAAGCATAACATTAAGCACATGCCCACATTTTTTGTCTTATTTAACTACGGTTATAGAGCCAGATGTGCTTAATGTGTAAGTAAATGACAATCACGATTGCTATTACTAGACGCATACAGTGTAAATCTTGCAATAACTAACAGTACCTCATATACTCGGACCGCAAGAATGTAGTACATTCTACACGACGATTTCCTTTTCAAATTATCTGGCATGAACGATTTATAAAATAATAGTTTTCATTCCATATGGTATGTGGTAGAATGGTGGAAAATAGTTCAGTTTTCCTATATAATTATGAATCCGAAAGAAATTAAACTTGGAATATAAACAGCTTATGTCTTGGAATAACTTAAAGGATTTTTTTTATAGAGGTACCCAGCGTATACTAATATTATAAAGAGGAAAGATATGATTGTTTGTTTATTTGCTTTGAATAGGCTCCGAAACTACTGTACCGATTTGAAAAACTCTTTTACCATTAGAACCCTACATTATCCCTGATGAACATAGGCTTCATTCATTACTAGAAAATATCAGGTATCCTTATTAAAACTTTGATGATGTAACACAAAAAAAATATGCTATTAGATCATTAGTAGGTACACCCTTGCGCCGCTGGTGCGGACTGCTAGTTTTGTAATAAAGCTTTAAGATATGAGATGGGACCGCGACTGTATTCCCCAAGTAGACCGAGAAAAGTTTTTACTACGAAAGTATAGACAAAAACATTATTTCTTGTGTTAAAACTGATGCTTCAGATGCTTCTCTGACAACAAGTTTAGTCAAAATGTTTTAGCATGATCTGAGCGCTTGGAGATCTGCGCTGGTCTTTCAGTATTGTATACAAGCTTCGCCTAGCTTCCAAGATGTTTCAAAGTGATCCTTGTGATCTTATTGGATTTCCCCTTGGATAAAAGTACTGAATATTTTTTAAGACATAAAATTATTAATTATTACGAATGGTCGTGGCATTTAATATAGACCAATAGTTCTTATAATAATGATGAAATGCATAATTAAAATGATGACAAAAACTCGTATAAAATATATAAAATCATACATAAAATATGCCGACCATTCTAGAGATTCAAATATCAAGGTTAAAAATTGTTGCAATGCGGAATAATATTACTGATGCAAGTCATTTTGAAAACTTATAAATAAACTAAAGATTCGGCACATCCTAGAGATGTAGAGGGGAGATGGGAAGATGTATACACCTTGTTTGATCGGCACCACACTGGAGCTCTACATAGCATTAAGGAAAGGATCATTGAAAATAAAGGTAGACCCCAAGCCGTGTTTGTTGCCTGATTCTTCTAGGCTTGGTCGCGAGGAATCGGCGTAGCGTGAAATGACATAGTGTAGTAGTAGTAGTGATTATAAGTTGAATACAATTTACTTCTCCATTTATGCACCTATAGAAGTGGTAATTTTCCTCAAATTTAAATGGGACTAAACGTGAAGCAACTAGTACCTAGTCTGGTCAATTAATTGCTTACCACTGCACCGTTTTCTTATTTTCGTATTATTTACCTGTAACAATAAATTATACCATTTAAATACATTATAAAACAAAACAAACCCAAAACATGGTAGATATTAGTTTTTTGAAGTCGTTAAAGTACATGACCTCCACGGAGGTAATTTGTCAAGATACCTAAACGAATCAAGTGACCTACAAAATGTAGTTTTAAGGTGTGATCAAACATAGCGCGGCAGCCGTACGTTTGTTGTTATAGCGGCAACAGAAATACATCATGTGTGAAATTTTCAACTGTCTAGCTATCAGGCTATGAGATACAGGCCTGGTGACAGACTGACGGACAGCGGAGTCTTAGTAATAGGGTCCCGTTTTTACCCTTCGGGTACGGAACCCTGAAAACTACCTATATAAGCATTCTATCACTTATCTAGTTCCCGTAGTAGTTTAGGGTAAGGTGAAGCTGTGAGTTCGCCTCGTGCGGCCCAGTCAGTTAAAATTAAATATTGATATAATTAAAATAATTATTATTGCTAATTTTAGTAACGAACTGAAAACAATGTCGAAATATAATAAATAATGTCAAGGTAGGTACAAAAATAATGTCAAAAAAACCTTATATTGAGTAAAATGTCCTTTCTATGTCATTCTATGTCTACCAAAGTCATGTCAGTAGGTGAGTCTTAAATAAAAATGTAAATGGGCTCAAACGTTTATAGAATACGAATTAGTAAAAGCATCCTTCAGGTCATGTACAAAAGAAAGTGGCATTGTATAAATATGTATGAATCTGTATAAAAAATCCTGCGTTTTTTTTAACGTTAGCTTGCTAACTTTCTATATTGTTTTGGCTTTGAAATAATGTATTGAGGACTTTTTTATTTTCATTACATATATTTTATATAAAACTATCTGCATGGGTGTACTAATAAAGATTAAAGGCAATTTGTTTATACCTTATGTTAAATTATTACAGTTTTCTTGGGCATTACTATTTTTAGGGATCCGTACCCAAAGGGTAAAAACTATTTGGACTATTTAGTAGATGGTTTATGTGAAGTTTGCACAAAATCGGTAGAGCGGTTCTTCATTTATCACATTTTTTGTAACAAATGAATTCAATAAATGGCATTTTGTAAATGGGGATATTGTTGTCAAATTGAACCTTTTTCCAGATGGGGATTTTAAATAGACGTAGGATACTTTTTAACGGGAACGGGAACGGGAAATTAACATACTAAAGCGATACGAAGTTCGCCGGTTAGCTAGTATGAATATAATAGACTCAACTGCTTATATTACGAGTATATCAATCAAAGCGCTTTCTTATAGTACTGACTCAATGCCAAGTGTATGAAGGTGTTTCTGCCAATGAATACAATACAAACCTGCTTCACACTTTCCACTTGCAGGGCTCGCCAAGGCTTTCACTGACAGTACATGACTCTATGACACATGACAGTTACTTTTAATCAGTGGCCTGAGCACTTATCGTCCAAATGTTGTTAGTAAAAGTGTCAGTTGTGACATTTGGACGATGCGTTGTCGTTACGATAGTGGTTCGTGCTAACCCCCCAGGTGCGGATACAATGATTTCTTTTATGGGGAGGTAGATAACTATCGTTTCAAAAAATAAACATAGGTAGTCATTTTACATAGCGCTAAACTAAACGAAGTTTGAGAAGCTTGAGTTGATAGAACACTTATTATGCTTTTATTGTAAAAATTAAATAGGATCACGACTGAAATCCCCCGGTAGACATCCTCTGAGATCCTTAAAGATGTCCAAACGAGTTACATTATCAATCTAGGTGAGTGAGAGGCACGTCCAAAGATATATATTTTTGTAAATACTAATCATACAATTGTTTGTCCTTGGTAGGAATCAAACATAACCTACAGTGTAGAAGGCAGAGTTACTACCAACTGAGCTGTGAGGCCAGTCTGTTGTCTCTACAAACAAACTAAAAACTAGTAAAATACGACCATTCTTATTCTGTGCATGTTAAAGTCTAAAGCAGCGTAAATCTTTGAGCGACAGTCTTATTATATTAGGATCGTTCAGTAATTTTATTTCGCATATTTTAAACAGCCAAATGTCAACACCAATTTACATGTTTTAAAGGTTACATTACGAAATCGCATTATAACTAATGGTGCGAACTATTAGTATAACTAACTTATGGTGCGAACAGAATAGCTATCACCATTAAAATTGTCCTGATGAGTTCGAGTTGATGAGACGAGTTCTTACCTAAGCCGCGTTTGTTGCCTGTTTCTTCTAGGCTGGTCTTGAGGAACAGGCGTAGCTTTACCTAGATCCTAAAACGTATCAAAGAAATTCGTGTAACTATATTTAAAAAAACTGGCCAAGTGTCGAACTCGTGCACGAAGGGTCCCGTATCATTATTAAAACTTTTTATTCCATAATTCGATTTCTGTACAACTTAGAAATATTAAAGATACTTTTTAGGGTTCCGTACCCAAAGGGTAAAAAACGGCACCCTATTACTAAGACTCCGCTGTCCGTCTGTCAGTCTTCAGGCTGTATCTCATTAACCGTGATAGCTAGACAGTTGAAATTTTCACAGATGATGTATTGTATGCCGCTATAACAACAAATACTAAAAACAGAATAAAATAAATATTTAAGTATTCCCAATACAACAAACGTGATTTTTTTGCCGTTTTTTATAGATAATGGTACGGAACCCTTGCGCGAGTCCGTCTCGCAATTGACCGGTTTTTTACTTCTATACGTATACTCGCGCAACAAAAGGGAATCTTCCAAAAATTTATAATGAAAATTTGTCATAGTTATTACACTTTTTGTAATTTGAAAGTGCCGTTCTCATTTTAAAAGATTATTTCACGTAGAGTCATTTCGTGACAGTCTGCCGTTAGTTTTTACCGAGTTACCTAATATTAAGAATGAAATGATTTGACCAAACATGCTGCAACTTCCGGTTAGTTTGGCTGAAATCTTCAGTTGCTTAATAATGATGATATTTTCAAATTGGTTGTATTCTAAAGCAAAAGTGTTGAAATGGGGAGAGCTGCATCGAATTTGTTTGTGCCTAAATATAAATAAATGTTAATGGAGATATCACACAGCGCTATCTAGCCAAACTACCAGATAACTTACAAAATACTATATGTATTTTGTCAGTAGTAAAATACCTATTTAAAGTATTTAAATATGTTTGAAGTTTTTAAAACCTGGTGTAACTTCTTATAGGCACATCCTCACAGCTCAGTTGGTAGTAACTCTGCCTTCAGCGCTGTAGGTTGTGGGTTCGATCCCCACAGCAAATATTCATGTGATGAACATAGATGTTTATTCTGTGTCTGGGTGTTAGTATGTATCACATATACTCGTATGTATTTACAAAAAAAAAGTGTTTTATCAGTTATTTACTTCCTATAGTACAAGCTTTGTCTAGTTTGGGGCTAGATAGCGATGGAAATGTCCACCAATTTATTAATATTATTATATTTATCTTCGCTCTAGAATATCTACCACTGAAAATGACAACTTCCTAGCACGCTAAACACATTAAGAAATTGTTGGGATTGTTGTGCTAGCTGTTTTTAGTAGGGGATACATCAATTACAAACTAAATGACTTGCCAATGGGGATAGACAATGGGGATTTCTGGACTAACCCGAAAATAGACGCCCCCAGAGACGTCTAGAGACGTCAGAGTGTGGACACCTCTCATATATTTGAAGATCTTGCTCAATCTGGCCATTTATCAGTGTCATTTGGAATTTATTAGGCCATCTATCAGTGCGTAGGTTCTTTTAACTGCAATTGTATTATGGACAATGCTTAAGAGGAGTAATAAATGTTTTTAAAGAATGCAGAATCGTTTTTTCTCAATAACCGCAAAACATACAGTTTTGTTTTTTACGACAAATATAATAAATTACAGACAGAAACACGATTGGTGAAACTTTTCTCGATAGATTTATTTTCCAAAGTTGGCTCTTAAAAAACTCTGGTTTCGGTTTTAATCAAAACTATGAATAGCTAAACAGTTCATTTTTATATAATTTGTTAGATAATCATACTATATAAGTAAATTAGAGACGGTTTCTTTTTAAATTTGATGGTTTTCAAGATAATGCACAGTTTTATCACATTTTCCGTCTTATCCGGGTAGATTCAGCCCATACAAAAAGTCAAAAATTTCAAGTATCGCCTTACAGCTACTATTATTCGCCTATTTATGAAAAACCGGCCAAGTGCGAGTCGTTCTCGAGCACAGTGGTTCCGTACCATTTTCTATAAAAAATGGCAAAAAAAATCACGTTTGTTGTATGGGAGCCCCACTTAAATATTAATTTTATTCTGTTTTTAGTATTTATAGTTATAGCGGCAACAGAAATGAAATTTGATATATACCGTGTTGATATAGTGCCTGCTTGGTTACTGAAAATTCTGGCTTCTAGTTTTATCCACAACGAAGGTGTCGATGGGGGGTCGAAAATGGCTTGAACTGCTTCGAGAAAAGGATGGTAAGGGCGTACCGCTTTTTGCTTGAAATGGCGAGGGCACTCCCATCATCTGTAAAAATGTCAACTGTCTAGTGGTTCATGTGATACAGCCTGATACATGACACAGATACATGACAGATGTGATACAGACGGACAGCGAAGTCTTGTATACTAAGTCCTGTTTTTAGCCTTTGTGTACCTTAGTAGGTAAAACAGGAACCCTATAAAACCCACTAATAAACAGACTCTTAAACAATATACTTCTAAACCACTTAATTCTATAACACAAATATAACTTAAAAAACCTTTTGAGCAATAATAAAGCTTACATCATGCCTCTCATGCCTATTTTGGTTTGTGGTTTCTTATGGCCGCACCCAGAACCTTCATAAAATATTTCAAAAACTATAAAATAAAATAAAAAAAATAAATAGGATCACGACTGTAATCCCCAAGTACGGTAGACATCCTCTCAGATCTTCAGACGCTTAGATCCTATGACGATGTCTAGTGGGGTTAGTCAGAGGCACGTCCAAACATTATATTTGGCACATGCCCACACTTTGCAGTAGTTAGCATTCCATACGTGACAGGTTGCAAGCCCATCGCCGCCTATAAGAACACTAACTGATGGTTTCCTCACGATGTTTTCCTTCACCGTTGTAAGCACGTGTTTTTAACTAAAAAAAACCAAAGTAGGTAGGTTTGGCTAAAAAAACCTACTAAAATGTTTCGACCAATCAAAAAGTCAAGATAGTTTTTTTCAGCGACGAAAATATGAGGAGTCAGGCACAAAAAAAATCATAACCGGTCAAGCCGTTTCGTTTTCAAACACTGTGACACGAGAATATTATCTATACTAATATTATAAACAGGAAAGATTTTATTGTTTGTTTGCTTTGAATAGGCGTCTGCTTTGAATAGGCTCCAAAACAACTGTACCGATTTGAAAAATTATTTTATCATTAGAATCCCAAGTTGATCCCATTAAATTATATTCATGGACTAATAGTTCCTCATACCAGGTACTTAGATAACTAATAGAATATTAAACTAATGGTTTTTAAATATTGTGATATCTCTGAGTAAGATTAGACTATGTTTTTGCATTGCAGTCACGATCGTTTTTTTGTTTTAGAAGATGAGTCTTCTTCACACAAAAACACAACTTGAGGTCGGGTTTTATGTGAAGATAAAAACAAACAAAAATGCATTTACAGACGTGGTATTATTTATATACATAGTCTACGTATATCCTAATAATATTATAAATGCGAAAGTTTGTGATAAGGCTGCTATGTTTGTTCCCTGATCAAAAATAAACAACAAAACGGATTAAGATGAAATTTGCTGTATAAATATTTTGAACTTATAATTCGAAAAACAACCTCTAAATAATAAAAAAACGCAAAAAGGATGATTTTAGTATAGATGGCGTTGGAGTGCACAAAATCTGACATCACAGACGAAAAAAATTTAGTCGTCATAGCAACGAAGGTTTGACTAATTAATGATACACATTCTACCAAAATTCGTAATTAATTTACAAGGTTTGTAGGGAAAAAATTGGAAGCTGCCTGAAAAAGATTTTTCCTATGTGATTATTACAAAAAAAAAATTGACAATTCAAATTGTTTATTGTACTTTATGTTGTTACAATGGTGTAGGTAAAGTAGGTAGTTTCAAACATAAACTTTACTATACCACAACACCCAGACCCAGTAAAAAATATACAAGCTAGTCTCGCAGCCGGAGATACCACCATCACCAATATAATATCTAGGTAGTTTCATCTATAAGTCTTTCCATGGTCACACATGGACATAGCGGTGACCGTAACAAGACAGTAATAAGACGGAAACACGGACTCATAGCTCAGTTGGTAGTAACTCTGCCTTCTGCGCTGTAGGTTGTGGGTTCGATCCCCACCCAGGGCAAATATTTGTGTTATAAACATAGATGTTTGTTCTGCGTCTGGATGTTAATATGTATAATAAGTATGTATTTACAAAAAAAAAAAAGTATATAAGTATTCTATCAGTTGTCTGGTTCCCATAGTACAAGCTTTGCTTAGTTTGGGACTAGATGGCGCTGTGTGTAAAGTCCGTAAAAATATAAAAATATAAATATATAATATAAATTTGTCAAATGAAATTAAATAAATAGGATCACGATATGACTATAGATTTTGACACGGGTCTTTACTGACCTGTCTGTCCGCGACCATGGCTATTGTAACATAGTCGAAACATCGGGAAAGTAAATTAAAGGTAATTACGTGATAAAGACCCGTGTCAAAATCTAAAGTTATGTCTACTAATCACGATAGTTTTAAAAATGATCCTTGATCATGATAATCCCCAAGTACGGTAGACATCCTCTCAGATCTCCAGGTGCTCAGATCCTTGTGTCCAGGTGCTCAGATGTCTAAAAGGGTAAGACAGAGGCATGTCCAAATATTACATTTTGGCGTAATGCCCGCATTTTACAGTAATTAGCATCTTTTATTCTCAAATTACGTTACTTGGCTTTATAAAGTAACTCAAAGCTATAAATATGCAAGTACCTTTCGAGGGTAATGACCTTGGCAGAGTAAACAGTGCGAAAAGTGTAACAGTTTGGATGTACACTCAGGGAATCGGATCGTGTACCTTTTTAGGTGTCAACGCAATTTTATTACATAACTAGCTGTCCCGACAGAAGTCCTGTCAAATTGACACTTTCCGTCAAGAATTTTACAGTTTAACACTAGATTTTCCAAAATTAACCTCCTGACTATAACAAACACAACGAAAAAAGAATAAGCATAATTACGTTTAAAAACTAAAAACAAAACCGACTTCATGTTTATAAATAGAAATTGTAGTGCTTTAAAATACATAATGAAAAAACCCAGGGGCCCTGTTATCTGTGCCTTATAGGTGGTTCAAACTCAAGGTGTTTATGATTTCTATTTCGAACGTATCTCGCGAGTATCTCCCCCCTTGAAAGAAGGGTAAGGTCTAAGTGTCAAAAAGTGATAAGTACCAAAAAAGGTCAACGATTCGTTTCCACGATGGTACCTCCCTATTGATACACCGCTGATTCTAATCTGTGTATGTAAATGTAGGTTTTAGCGATGGCGTATGTCGTCGTGACTATTTTGTGCTTCTGGTTTTACTAGACGTGCCTCTAACTACACTAAAGACATTAGGATTAAGACACTAAGAAGAAAAGTGAACGTACATAAGAATACCAGTGGCATAAGTACTTCCTTGATCATACTTAAGGTGATATGTGAAATGTTTAGCTTTTTGTATGGGCTGAGTCTACCCGGATAAGACGGAAAAAGTGATAAAACTGCATTATCTTGAAAACCATCAAACTTATAAAGAAACTGTCTATAATTTACTTAGCTAGTATGATTACCTAACGAATTATACATAAATGAACTGTTAAGTATACATAGTTTTTATTAAAAACGAAACTAGTGTTTTTGAAGAGCCAACTTTGTAAAATAAATCTATCGAGAAAAGTTTCACCAATCGTGTTTCTGTCTATAATTTATCTAGATTATAGCCTTAAGTTATTTTTGTCATAAAAAAACAAACTGTATGTTTGGTGGTTATTGAGTAAAAACGATTCAGCATTCATAAAAAAACATCGTCTTAAGTTAAATGAATCAACAGATTTTTTCAGACAATAGAATCTAACACGAAAATGTAATACCTCTTTCATCAAGCAATAAAAACCATTAATATGTAACAATTATCCAACCGGAGCAATGTGGTAATGCATATTGCAAGAGTTATACAATGCAAACGATTTGTTTATGAACCACTCTAATTCAATTACAAGAATGTTATGTTATATGTTTCAATGTCAGAATTATTCGCGCATTTTTTGACACTTCCCGAAAACCGACACAATATTTAAACCGCCCTAAAATTTTGTAGTTAAAATGAAAGAACGATAGATCTCCAGGCGTTTAGAGTCTTATAGATGTCAGAAGTAGGTAATCAGAGGTACGTCCAAACATTTAATTTGGGCACATGCTGACATTTTACAGTTAGCATTCCATATTCCATACGTGTCAGGTTGCAAGCCCATCGCCGCTTATAAGAATAACTGGTTTCCTAATTATGTTTTCTAGACTCCCTATGAAAACAGAAACTGGTGTAGGTATGAAAAACCGACCAAGTGCGAGTCGGACTCGCGCACGAAGGGTTCCGTACCATTATCTATAAAAACACCAAAAAAACATGTTTGTTGTATGGGAGCCCCACTTAAATATTTTTTTTACTTTGTTTTTATTATTTGTTGTTATAGCGGCAACAGAAATACATCATCTGTGAAAATTTCAACTGTCTAGCTATCACGGTTCATGAGATACAGCCCTGTAACAGACAGACGGACAGCGAAGTCTTAGTAATAGGGTCTCGTTTTTTCCCTTTGGGTACGGAACCCTAAAAACTACGAGTATAAGGGTAGGTTTCTACTAACGGACCGTGGATTGACCAATCATAGGTAAATATTTGAAGACCATGTTAAAATTTGGCTCGTCTTTGAAATTGAGCTGACCACTCATCTAATAATTATTTATCGATGAGTCATAATTCACTCATAACATATTTTAAGAACTATGCTTTATGCTTTGAATTCTTTTGTGTGAAATCGTAGTAAAACAACTTTACAATAATAAATATATAATGTTAAACGCCTTTTATTTGGGCATGGGTAGGCGTGAAACAAGGATAGAACACAGTTATTCGTGCTAGATACCGATTTTATGGTTTTAGTTTACTAAATATGGTTTATTTATATTCATACTAGCGACCCGCCCCGGCTTCGCACGGGTAGCATGTTATTATACATATAAACCTTCCTCCTGAATCACTTTATCTATTAAAAAAAACCGCATCAAAATCCGTTGTGTAGTTTTAAAGATATAAGCAAACATACATACATACATACATATTACATACAGAGCGACTTTGCTTTATACTATGTAGTGATTAATATGAATGTTTGTGTAACATTAAACAAATAAAATAAATAGGCTTATGACTGCAATACCCATGTATGGTGACATCCTATTAAACCTAGTGGTGTTTAGATTCTTCAAGATATTTACAGAAAATTACCATGTTTTTACAAGCTTTTATTTAACTAGCAATGTATGTAACTATGTTTGTTAAAGTAGAATCTTGCAACTAAATTTTGAAGCAGTTATCCCCAACCGATTGTGCTGAAATTTCGCATACTTATGTAACTTCGGTGACAATGCAATAATATGGCAGTGAGCTGATCTGATGATGGAGTCAGGAACTGTTCACCACTCACATGGAATGGAACTCCTTAGTAAATACTTTGATTGAGTAAAAACTTTGCATATTTGTCAAGTTCCGATGACAATGTATGATGCGATAGGTGATAGCGCGCTAGTGCTCGATGGTTTAAATGAAGAGTCTATGTTTTATTCGGGCATTATATGTACATCTACAGCAAATTTCAACTTAATCCGTTTTGTCGTTTAGGCCTGATTGAGGTACAAACATATATACAAACTCACAAACTTTATAATATTAGTAGAACTGTAATTTAACGTGTTGACATTGGTTCGCAACAGGATACAGCAGAACCTTGCAATTTTGTTTTATTTTCCAATTGCAAAAATGAATCCGCAACGAAACCTGATTGTTGGTTTAGCTACAGATTCAATAGCCTATTATTTGAACTAGTTATTGGACAGGGCCTTTTCACGTACACACGGCAGTGACTTGCAGATAATGTAACTTTTATTTGGTATAAGTTTTTATTAAATTGATCCAGTAGTAAAAATAGAAATATATAGCACATAGCATTAAGGAAAGGATCATTAAAAAAAAGGTAGACCCCAAGCCGTGTTTGTTGCCTGATTCTTCTAGGCTTGGTCGCGAGGAATCGGCGTGGCTTCACCTAGTTCCTAAGACGTTTCAAAGTGATCCTTGTGATTTTATTGAAATAAATGATTTTTGAATTTGAGATCTCTTTATATTAATATTGTAGATAACAGTCACTTTATCAAGGCTTCATTATACTAATAATGCTGCCAGTATCTTGGGAACGCTTCATACTGGGAATGATCTGGATCAGTTGAACTATCTATAGACTGTTTGCAACGATCTTTGGATGGTTGGATGGCTCAACTAATTGTTGTGTATTTTGTAAATATACTGTATTTTTTGTTATTTGTATAAATATACTAATAACTATTTTTTATAAAAAAAAGCTCTATTCCCTGAAATTAAATTTCAAACCTTCAATAAAAGTATTTTATGAATACTGTATAATACTTAAAAAACCAAAGACAAAGTTGCAACTTTAAGTAAACATGTTTTATTTCAAATAAAATACTGTATAGGTCATTTTTATTTGGCAACCGCATGCATTTGATAAGGCCCCATGTACTGTATGTAGGTGGTAATCAATGTAACGAGTCCAGTCAACTATTACTTGTATCACCTTGAACTTGTTTTAAAATTACTACTTTACAATGTACCTAAGTAATTAGTTCATTTGACGCAAGAGATTTATTTGTTTATGGTGATAAGTGAAATTTTTGACTTTTTGTATGGGCAGAGTCTACCTGGATAAGACGGAAAAAGTGACAAAACTGCATTATCTTGAAAACCATCAAATTTAAAAAGAAACTGTCTGTAATTTACTTAGCTAGTATGATTATTTAACGAATTATATAAAAATGAACTTTTTAGCTATACATAGTTTTGATTAAAAACGAAACTAGTGTTTTTGAAGAGCCAACTTTGGAAAATAAATCTATCGAAAAATGTTTCACCAATCGTGTTTCTGTCTGTAATTTAAATTATCTTTGTCATAAAAAACAAAACTGTATGTTTTGCGGTTATTGAGATAAAACGATTCTGCATTCATCAAAAACATTTATTACTCGTCTTGACTTTGTACGTATGTAACCTACATAGAAAACCCTCACCTTGCAACCTGTCACGTGTGGAATGCTAACTACTGCAAAATGTGGGCATGTGCCAAATTTTATAACGACTTCCAATAAACATCTTCAAGGATCTTAGCGCCTGAAGATCTGAGAGGATGTCTACCGTACTTGGAGATTATAGTCATGATCCTATTTCATTTTTAAAAACCTACACTAGCTCAGGTTCAACTTAGTAACTGACAGCGAGCTTGACGTGAATATTGATGAAGATATAGATCAATCTATCAGTAAAACAATTTAGTTTTTTGTTAATACTTACTTATAATGTATCATACATCCAAACACAGAACAAACACCTAAATTCATCACACAAATAGTTGTCCCGGACAGGCATCGAAGCCACAATCTACAGCCTAGAAAGCACTACCAATACCAACTGAAGTATGAGGTCAGTCTGAGTCAGTCAGTTGTGTCGGCTTAAGACCGCCCGAGTGGACTAGACAATGATACTTTTTACCATAACAATAGTAATTAGATTAATACCGCAACTCATATGGATTCACTTGTTTTTCATTCGCTGTGGGTCATGAGAGCGGCCGAGAAACACATAAGCTTCTGCCTTCGATGGTAGGGCGACCATACTTTACTTATACTCGTATAACTAGCTATATATAGCTGCTATATTTTCTAGCTATCCTCCCTGGCTTAGCACTGGTGTACTTATGAATATTATAGGCAAATTAATGATTACTTAGGTTAAAAATTTTGTGGGGATCTTTGAGTAGAATACTCGATGATAATGTAGCTTTTGATTAACAAACAAAATATATATGTTTCCTCTTTATTAACTCAATTTGGCAAAAAAGTGCACTTACTCACTTTTACCAGTAAGCAGACGATATTTTCTCTCTTCTCTTTAAATAGTAATGTAGATAAATGGTGCCGATTCTGCTATTGAACTAATTCTAATCTAACCTAAATTTATTTCACAAAAAATGTGGCATCAAAACGACGGCTATAAATAATTATATATTCGGCTATATTCGAACTAAGTTTCATGTGAAATTACCTAAAAACAAAACTATAGCTCTATTGTTTACATACATATAGATTTATACAACCATATTGATCACACTAATAATATAAATGCGCCGAAAACTTTCGTCAACCTAAATAATTCCAGATAAAATAATTAACAATAATTTCGGGAAAATGTTTGATAATTTTTAGTAAAAATCTTACAAGAAACAAAATCCATGGTTACAAAGTAAAGGTTCGGATGCGACACAACAGAGTCACAGCAGAGTGCGTACGACTCCATTGTTCCGAATAGTGTTGTCTATTGTCGATGTCGATGTTCCAAGGTTGGAGATTGGATGACATAGGGTCAATATGTTACATCGAGCTCATGGCATTTTATTTGTACCTTTTTAGGGTTCCGTACCCAATGGGTAAAAACGGGACCCTATTACTAAGACTTCGCTGTCCGTCTGTCTGTCCGAATTAATAATTTCTCAATACGGTTCTAATAACAAATCAATTTGTAAGAATTAGTATCACAGCTATTTAAAAGAACTGGCCAAATGTGAGTCGGACTCGCGCACGAAGGTTTCCGTACTATTATCAAAACGGCGAAAAAAATCACGTTTGTTGTACGGGAGCCCCACTTAAATATTTATTTTATGCTGTTTTTAGAGAAACACATCATCTGTGAAAATGTCAACTGTCTAGCTATCACGGTTCATAAGATACAGCCCTGTGACAGACAGCCGGACAGACGGACAGACGGACAGCGAAGTCTTAGTAATAGGGTCCCATTTTTACGCTTTCTTTACGGAACCCTAAAAATTAAGTCCATGACAACTTCAAATTTTAAAGGACAAGAACAAGAGTAAACTTTTTAACATTTAAAAGTAGATACTAATTGATGAATTCCACACGTAGGCCTATTCAACTTTTGTCACGTAGATCTATTTAATTAATTTATTTGGCTTATTCATATATTTTTTGTATTATTTTCCTTTAGATACAATAGTTTTTTGATATAATAGAATAGATCAGGCTGTGAGTTGACACCGTTACCTTTTTAACTCATAAAAGATTTTTTGTTACGTCTATTGACGTAAATAATGAAAGTGCCCTCGATCACGACACGTCAAGGACCTACTCTGACATTGATCGACCAAATTAGTTCTGTCCTAAATATAAACATAACAATTAAATACTGACTGACAGAATAAACATGTTATTGTTACGTAGCTCGGAGTTATGTGCCTCAAAATTAAAACATCATAGAGATGTAACAAGGGAGTTATAAAAATACACCATGTGAAATATGATTACTTAAATATGATGGTTTTATACAGAAATATATTTATAAAAACCCCCAGCTTTCACAGCAGCTTCTTTTGCGTGGAACTGGACTCGCGCACAAAGGGTTCCTTACCATTATCTATAAAAAAACCGGCCAAGTGCGATTCGGACTCGCGCACGAAGGATTCAGTACCATTATCTATAAAAAAACAGCATAAAAAATCACGTTTGTTGTATGGGAGCCCCACTTATTTTATTCTGTTTTTAGTATTTGTTATAGCGGCAACAGAAATACATAATCTGTGAAAATTTCAACTGTCTAGCTATCACGGTTCATGAGATACAGCCTTGTGACAGACAGGCGGACAGACGGACAGATATCGTCTGTCAGCGAAGTCTTAGTAAAATTTTTACCCTTTGGGTATGAAACCCTAAAAAGTAGCCTATACGCTATTCCAGAGCATAGGCTATATATATTCCAAGTTTTATTTAAATCCGTTCGTCGTTTGATCATGATTAAGCCACAAACTTCTAGATATATAAATATAAGGATGGATATATTGAAGAACACAATACAATGAAAATAGAAAGAGAAAATCTAAATTGATTAATTACACGTACCTAAATCGCAAGCTTAAGGGAGACGGATGTTGTAAATGCCTAGTAAACGTAAAACGATACCGACGGATGCTCATAAATTTCTAAAAGTTTAATATTTATTCTTGAAAACATCAAGTTTTCAATTAGAGTTTCTCTAGCACGTATTACCTACTGGTTATAGACGTACATAGCATTTAATAGGTATTTAAATAGCCTATAGGAAAGTTTGAAGTAATGGCTAATCAATTACAACTATAAAAAAATCTTACCTAATTTTTCCTGCTCGGCGTTTAATCAGTTAAATATTATAAATGCGAAAGTTTGTGAGTTTGTATGTATGTTTGTTCCTCAATCAGGCCTAAACGACAAAACGGATTAAGTTGAAATTTGCTGTAGATGTAGATATAATGCCCGAATAAAACATAGACTACTTTAAAATACAAAAACATGTCCAAAATTATAAAAAAAACGCAAAGGGATGATGGTATACATAGATAGCGCTGGTGTGCAACAAATCTGACATAACAGACTAAAAATATTGTCTTTTCTATTCGATTATTAAAATTTGACAGGACAACGTCTGTCACGGGTCGGCTAGTCAGTTATAATATCTATCCTTGTCTTATGAGTAAGGAAGCGAGATCGAAACCAACAATTATGTCAGTTTAAAACTAGCATTCTCTTTGAAACTTCATTATATTGTCATTGTCTTCTAGTCATCCCGCATAAGACCAAAGAACTGGGAGTCTACTCACGAACGGAAAACGAAATTTCGTTAATATTCGTTAAAAGTTAAATCGATTCGACTGTAGTTTTAACGATGGAACGGCCGTAATTACTTTGAATATCGTTCGTTATTTTACTTACTCGTACAAATCAGTTCAAACTATAGTCGAAAGGATGTAACTTTGGAACGAATATTGTCACGAAATTTCATTTTCAATTCGCTAATAGACCTTCTGGTCATGATATGTTGGCCATGAGAAGAATCTATTATCGTTGGTAAAAGAACTAGTGTGCTGAATAGATTAAAGTGTGTCTTGTGCCGCTTTCTAGCATATGTCAGTCTTTCAATCATTAGTTTTGTAGTTATATATATAAAAATGAATTGCTGTTCGTTAGTCTCTCTAAAACTCAAACTCAGCAACTCAACTCAAACAAGGTTTAAAGTAGAAATAAAGGTATTTTTTTATGAAAAATAGAAAAAAAATGACAAGACAGCGTTTGTCGGGACAGATAGTCACAGAAAAAAAAATCAAATTCAAAAATCACTTATTTTCAATAAAATTAAGGTATTACCGATTTTTTTGATAATTTTTTTGCTGTGTTCATTATTACGAACAAGGTTTAAAGTAGAAATAAAGGTATTTTTTATGCAAAATAGAAAAAAAAATACAAGACAGCGTTTTTCGGGACAGATAGTCACAGAAAAAAAAATCAAATTCAAAAATTATTCACTTCACTTCATTCACTTATTTTCAATAAAATCACAAGGATCACTTTGAAACGTCTTAGGAACTAGGTGAAGCTACACCGATTCCACGTGAACAAGCCTAGAAGAATCAGGCAACAAATACGGCTTGGAAGGGAACGAAAAAAAGGACCTAAAAAGGTGTCTACCTTTTTAGGGTTCCGTTCCTTTAAGGGTAAAAACGGTACCCTATTACTAAGACTTCGCTGTCCGTCTGTCTGTCACAGGGCTGTATCTCATGAACCGTGATAGCTAGACAATTGAAATTTTCACAGACGATGTATTTCTGTTGCCGCTATAACAACAAATACTAAAAACAGAATAAAATAAATATTTAAGTGGGGCTCCCATACAACAAACGTATTTATTGGCGTTTTTTATAGATAATGGTGCGGAACCCTTCGTGCGCGTTTCGACTCGCACTTGGCCGGTTTTTTTTTATATTTATATTTACGATTATCGATGAGAATAGTGCTATCTGTCACATCACTAGCTCGGCTCTAACAAAGAAGATGTGTATAGTTTTTATGGGGATCACCGTTACCTATCAAGTCATTCGTTCGTCTCAAGATGGGATTTTATGATAATTATACTACGATATATGAAAATGAAATGTGTTTTGCTTATACGATCTCTTCTTCAAGGTTGTGACGAATGAGTTGATTTTCGACGGCTTACATTCGTGTTTAGTTATTTCTCAATCTTGACGTTCAATTAATATATTTTGACAGCAATATTGCAATTGTTCAACTAAATACATAATTGATACAATAAATAAAGATAAAGTTTATTACCAAAAAAATGATTCAATACAATAAAATAATATTATACTCGTATGTATGTACAATATAAGTGTAATAAGTATTGTATCAGTAATCTGGATACCACAGCTCAAGCTTCGCTTAGTTTAGGGCTAGATGGCCATGTATAAAATGTACCAATATTTATTTACTAGCGACCCGCCCGGGCTTCGCACGGGTGCAATGCTGATACTAAATATACTACAGAATGTCTTTATATAAAACGTTTTTTTTCACAGCTTTTTTGTCATTAGACAATTATTGATGATTTCTTTTTTTCTCGAACGTTCGCGACCGGCCGAACTGCGCGTTTGACGCCTAGCTGTTAGGCCGGTCGCGAACGTTCGAGAATGTTCGTATTGTACCAAGTTTCGTTAAAATCCGTCGAGTAGTTTTTGTTTCTATAACGGTTATACAGACAGACAGACAGACAGACAAAAATTTTACTGATTGCATTTTTGGCATCAGTATCGATCCCTAATCACCCCCTAATAGTTATTTTGGAAATATATTTCATGTACAGAATTGACCTCTCTACAGATTTATTATAAGTATAGAAGATTTATAAAAGAAGCAATACTAGGGTTACTTCTAAACAAAGACATTTATACTTATTTACCTTTAAACTTCATATAAGGTTTTGACTTACCAAATCCTTCAAAAGTTCCGATTATCAATATACAGAATCAGTTCCTTACCTGAGAAATAAACAAAATTAAATTAGTTAAATATTTCACATTCATATAAAGGTGTGACCAGATATCGCGCGGAAATCGGCAATAACACTGTTTGAGCGCGGCAGATAGCTCGCGGCTGCCGCGCACGTCTTTCGTCCAAACATAACGCGGCTACTGCGCTTTATTGCCGCACAATGTCTGGTCACACCTTAAGAGTACACTCTGCGAAGTACAATGACTCCTTTCTCCAAGTCCGCCAAGTGTGAACTAGTGGAAACAATCGCCACTTCGTTTACATGAAGTTATTTTCAAACCCCCGCTGCACCCAGTTGGATTTCACGAAATCCTTTTTCAGTGCACCCCTAAACACCAAAAGGAACACACCCTCCAAATTACAAGTTTCTAGTACCAATGGTTTAGCATCAGTCAGTCAGTCAGTCAAAACGCAAAAGTTTTACATATTTAGATGACTGTGCTTGTTCATAGCACGTTCAAAAGTAGATCATCTCGACGACTATGACTGTGCAAGTATATAAATAAACAGTATCTACCTACTTGTAGATATGTGTTGATACTGTTTTACACACCGCTATAATGTGCATTAATTTATTTGCATTCTAGAATCTAGTTTATGATTTGTTTTAAATCTTAAAAACTATAAAGCCTAGAACAAACATGAAAATCATTTTCAAATGTCTTTAAAGACAGACGAGAATAATTGAATCATTAAAAAGCGAAATCGGCAAGATCCACTTATTTTAAGCTGTCATTTTTATGCCGTCGTATTACTCATCAAATTCTCTGCGACATTTAAAAGGTCAAACAGCTTCAAAAGCAGCTATTTCTTATAATAAAACCATAAATTTCATTCATCTGTATTGAACTCTCAGAGTTAATTCCCTTGTTTTCGTTATTTAAAAAATATTGACGCTTTTTGCATTTTATGTACTGGTAAAATAAATTACGAATTTTGGTAGAATGCGTATCATTCATTAGTCTAAACTGCGTTGCTATGACGACTAAATGTTTTTAGTCTGTGATGTCAGATTTGTTGCACACCAACGCCATCTATACTAAAATCATCCTTTTTGCGTTTTTTTATCATTTAGCGGTTGTTTTTTCGGATTATAAGTTCCCCCTTTATTTATTCAGATTTTTTATTCATACTACAGCAAATTTCACCTTTATCCGTTTATCGTTTATTTTTGATTAGGGAACAAACATAGCAGCCTTATCACAAACTTTCGCATTTATAATACTATTAGGATAGGATTAGAATTACAACATCCAGACACAGAACAAACTTCCTATGTTCATCACACAAATATTTGTCCTGGGATCGAACCCACAACCTACAGCGCAGAAGGCAGAGCTACCAACTATGCTGTGAAGCTAGGGCTGCCATCCGTCCGGGTTTCCCCGGATTTGTCCTAGTTTAGAGGGCGTCCGGGGAGCGTCATTTATAGCGGTTTCATTTATAGTCCGGGTTTAAAATTTGGCCACCCGCGACACACGCACTGTGACCGCACGCGGCGATTAACAGACGAACCGATTCAAAAAAAATATTAAATTCACCGTCCCCCCTATTTTAATAAGGTTTTGTTTTCATAACAGAGTATATCAATAGTTTGAAAATGACTTAATATATAAGGTTGTTAGCTGTGTATATTACGAAACCTTACATTTCGCGTAACCCTACACGCACTTGGGCCGTTTTTTATTACACTGACTATGTTAAAAAAAAAGTTAACATGTCCGGGTTCTGGGCTCTAAAATCCGGGGTTTTCACGCGTCTTGTCCTGGTTGCCAAATTTTAGAGATGGCTACCAAATTGAAATTCAAATTCAAAAATCATTTATTTCAATAAAATCACAAGGATCACTTGGAAACGTCTTAGGAACTGAAGCTACGCCGATTCCACGCGACCAAGCCTAGAAGAATCAGGCAACAAACACGGCTTGGGGTCTACCTTAATTATGTATATAATGATCCTTTCCTTAATGCTATGTAGAGCTCCAGTGTGGTGCCAATCGAACAAGGTAAAGGCTCAAACAAGAATAATAATTAAAAGTACCTACTACTCAAGTACGTACAACAATAAAAAAATAACTAAAGAGCTTCAGCACAAATTCAAAAAGCAACCCTATGTGAAGCCATCTCATACTAACTTTACTTTTTACTCGTTGAAAGAAAGAGCACTCCTACAAACCCACTTACTAAGCCCTAGGAATTACAAAATGTAGTTCATACGTTTCCTAGTACCTGCCCATATGTGACTGGTATGTGTTAACTAGGATATGCCGTATCCGCTTGGAACAAAAACTAAAACTCATACACATACTGGTTTTCAGTATTTTCTAAAGTCTTTCAACCAGCTTTTGTAAACAGAATGCATTGACAAAACTATAAACTGGCCTCACAGCACAGTTGGTGTTGGTAGTAATTCTGCCTTCTGCGCTGTAGGTTGTGGGTTCGATCCCCACCCAGGGCAAATATTTGTGTGATGAACATAGATGTTTGTTCTGTTTCTGGGTGTTAATATGTATAATAAGTATTTAATAAGTATTCTATCAGTTATCTGGTTCCCATAGTACAAGCTTTGCTTAGTTTTGGGCTAGAAGGCCATCTTACACGATGATAATGTAGCTTTTGATGAGTGAAATATTTTTGAATTTGCCCCAGTAGTTTTTAGGGTTCCGTACCCAAAGGGTAAAATCGGAACCCTATTAGAAGACTTTGCTGTCCGTCTGTCTGTCTGTCCGTCCGTACGTCTGTCTGTCACAGGGCTGTATCTCATGAACCATCATAGCTAGACAATTGAAATTTTCACAGATGATGTATTTCTGTTGCCGCTAAAGCAAGAAATACTAAAAACAGAATAAAAAAGTGGGGCTCCCATACAACAAACGTGTTTTTTGCCGTTATTTATAGATAGTACGGAACCCTTCGTGTGCGAGTCCTTCTCGCACATGGAAAGTTTTTTCAATGAAAAATCTCGAAATCTCAAAAGCCGTAGAACAAACTTTGTGTACACCGTCGAGGTTAATGAGCCCCTTAGATACTGTACAGTAGGTATACACTATACAGAGTATACAGTGTACAGTAATATCGATATGTGTTTTGCCATAATAATCAAACCATTAAGACCTCTTACTTTTTAGTAGCAGGCATGATAGAGCAAGATGGAATCTAGTACTCAGTAGTTAGTACAATCAGATACATTCATCAACAAAAGTTGTAAATTTTTATTTTTTAAATATTAATTCAGTGGTCACAATGTTTTTTTTCGTTAAATGTATAAACAACAATTACTCAGTAACGGCTGCCCTAATTTCGATGCTGTTTTCGCTATCATGTAGAGGATGACTCCGGGGTGTTCCCATATTAGTTTAATTCGTGACTCTATATGGAATTAATAGTTTTTCTATAGAACTAAATAATAAAACTACGTCGAAACATTTTTTAGTAGTTAGTAGGTAGTCGTACAGTTTTTAGTATCCTTTGTTTATTGTATTTAAAGAGTTATTTATTAGACTGCATATACATTCAAACACATTTGTTAGAGATCTTATTAAGTTTTATTATTTCAGAACAAAACGCAGTAATTTTTTTTAGTTTTAAAATGTGAATCTTCGTTCATTCATACCACACCTACATAATATAAGATACAATAATACCTACAATAGGAATTTGGATTGTCTATTTTATTATAACCCGTTCAGAAATCCAATCAGCAAAGGTCAAATGTTGACCAAAAAATGACTAAAGAAGTAAATTTAGGAATGAAGGCGGATTTTCCTTTGTATAGTTCAAATTTTATTAATATCGAACTACTAATTCAACAACACAATTCGTTTTTATTCAAAAATAAATATTGGTAGACACATTTCCCAAAGCGCCATCTAGCCCCATACTAAGCAAAATGTGTACTCAGGTAACCAGATAACCTTATCACTTCACCATCTTGCTCGGGTATCGTTTGATCGGCACAACATTAAAAAAAAAGTGTTGTAGAGTGATTTGGCTTGTGGATTTCAGAACCGACCGCCTGCCTGATGTAAGTAATACTTCTTATTTTCCTAAGTACCTACAATAAAACAACCAGACATAAAAAAAACATCTATGTTCAAAACACAGAGCTACCACTAACTGAGATAAGGCCAGTCAACTGGGGGTAGATACCTAAATGTGATTATAATAACAGAAGTCTATTTTGTAGCCGACTGTACTTATCAATTCAGTACAAGCTGTACCCCAATTGACCATAATTCGCGAGTTAATTATAGACCAATCGGAATCTTCGAACATTCTCGTGTCGCAACGATGTCTAAACGATACTGTGTTTAGGTGTGGCAAGTGAGAATTAATTGCTTCGCATCGTAAATAGATAATCCTACTAATAATATAAATACGAAAGTTTGTGAGTACTTTTTCACGCAAAAACTTCTGAACTGGTTTTTTTGAACTTGTTTTTTTTCTTTCGAGATACGGAACCCTAATAACCATATCCAAGGAAGTTAACTTTCAGGATTTTAAACTTCCATAGAATAAAGAAAACTCATCTATTGAGCGGATGCACTTTCTATGTCCATAGTGGGTTGCGAAACATGTTCACACACGGATGTCGGTAATAGCATCCGTACAGTTAACGGCCGTTGCTGTGGCACCTTGTCAACCAAACAGGACTGGCTAAGCTGGAAGAACTCGGACTAAACTTTTAATACCTAGTTTTGTGGATTATTCTTTAGGTACCCTAAACTTCATTATGAAACATCGGCTGTAAGTAATTTATTCAATATAATTTTGATTAATCGAAATAATTCACATATCAAAAATTTGTCGAATATTTTTTTAGATAACTTTTGGCGAAAGTTTTGTATATGAACGAATATTCACCATATAAGTTAGTAAGGATTTGTTCGAGATTTTCTGACACTCAAAGACGATATATGAACGATATTTATATATTTACTTTGTTTCCGTAATTACAATTCTAGAAAGACTTTCAATTTTATTATAATTGATATTAAGATGTACCTATATGTTTTTGTATTATATAAAGACGAAGAAATAGCGCGAGTTAAAATATGTCTCTTATTAAAACTAGCGCTAAAGAAACTCAAATCTGTGTTTGAATGCGATCATTGAGATCTATCAGGTTTGAACTAGCGACCTTTGAATTTGAAAGCACAGATTATCTTGTCTCATGCACACGTTTTAAGATGACTATACCTACACTTTTATTTTTGGTCAGTTTAATGACGTCTGATAATGAACCACGTGATTAGACCATAAAAACGAATACAAAAAAACAATGATTTTTTATCTCCATAAAACTTTAAGGCTTTGTAAGGAGAATAAAAAAAATATTTCTTGAAAATGGTTTTAGTTTTCGGAGCATATAAAAAAGAGCAGCGTTTAGCATTAAACTAGGCAAAGCTTGTACTTGTACTTTTGATGTAATTATATTATCACCCAGACAGAACAAACAAATGTTTGTCCTAGTGGGAATCGAACTCACAGCGCAGAAGGCAAAGCTACTACCAAGTTGTGGAGGCCAATCGTATTAGTAAGCAGCCTCAGCAGTTTTTTCCTAAAGCATTGAATTCCATTTAACAATATTAAGGTGATATGTAAAATGTTTGGCTTTTTGTATGGGCTGAGTCTACCCGGATAAGACGGAAAAAGTGATAAAACTGAAAATCTTGAAAACCATCAAACTTAAAAAGAAACTGTCTTATTTACTTAGCTAGTATGATTATCTAACGAATTATATAAAAATTAACTGTTTATTACATAGTTTTGATTAAAAACGAAACTAGTGTTTTTGAAGAGCCAACTTTGGAAAATAAATCTATCGATAAAAGTTTCACCAATCGTGTTTCTGTCTATAATTTAACTAGATTATATCCTTAAGTTATCTATGTCATAAAAAAACTGTATGTTTTACGGTTATTGAGAAAAACGATTCTGCATTCATCAGAAACATTTATTACTCGTCTTAATCATAAAAACATCTGATAGAAAGAGAACTCTAGTGAAATCAGGTGGAAAATCTTCCGTCACTCTTCCGCAACGGTCAACGAGCCTTTCTTGAAAGCGAATGTTTGTAAAAAGTGTTGTTTATATTCGTTGGAGAGATTGGAAACAAACAGACCTACAACAAACTTTGGTCTATCATTACTCAGATGTTAGGTGTGCAGACTATTAGGGCCTCACAGGGAGGTCAACAAACATACACAGAATCGGTTAGTAGGAGGTATCTTTGACTCTAAATTTTCATCAAACAGATTTAATTGCTTTTTAAAAACTAAAGAGAAAATCGACGAAAATGTTTCGACCAATTAAAAAGTCAAGAGACAATATTTATATAGTTCTTCGTAAAACTTAAAAAAATAATTAAATAGGACCGATTTCGGATTATACCTACGCCATAGAAAAAAATACATTAAAATCGGATCACTAAATAAAATGATTTGTTTTTAAGGTGAAGCTTTTATTTTTTGCGCGGTTGTGGGTTCGATCCCCACCCAGGGCAAATATTTGTGTGATGAACATAGATGTTTGTTCTGTGTCTGGGTGTTAATATGTACAATAAGTATGTATTTACAAAAAATAAAAAAGTATATTAAGTATTCTATCAGTTATCTGGTTATAGTACAAGCAATAAGTATAGTACAAGGTCCCATAGTACAAGCTTTGCATAGTTTGGGGCTAGATGGCGCTGTGTGTAAAAGCCCGCCAATATTTATTATTTATTTATTATTATATATTTGCAAAAGGTTGGTAAAGGTGTCACCTTAAATTTAAGTTTAAGGTATTGAAAGCTTAATATTTTTTTCAAACTATCAATGAAACTTGCATATCAAACTATAGCCTCACACTCATTGGGTCATCGCATCATCAAAACTAAATCTTATTACCGATGGTTATAATATATTCTTTAATCTTTATGAACTTGCTCAGCGAATCTCAACCGGTTCTTCAAAAAGTCAAAGGTTGATCATTGCAAACACAAATTAATTCGAAGGCTAGAGATGGACCTTTGACTCGTGTACCTGTGCCTCGGGTGATAAGTTGATATCCTTTGAAATAACGGTTTACTGACCACACCTCATTCATAAATGCACTTCTGCCTCATCTTTAGCCCTTGTGCCACATGTGGGCACAACTTGTTTCACTCACTCCTGTCTTATATTATAATATTCACTTTTTTTCATGTGTTCATGTTATATTTGAACGTGCCTCTGACTATCCTTAGTTTTTTAGTGTTTTGTACCCAATGGGTAAAAACGGAACCCTATTACTAAGACCTTTGCTGTCCGTCCGTCTGTCTGTCACAGGGCTGTATCTCATGAACCGTGATAGCTAGAGAGTTGAAATTTTCACAGATTATGTATTTCTGTTGTTGCTACAACAACAAATACAAAAAACAGAATAAAGTAAATATTTAAGTGGGGCTCCCATACAACAAACGTGTTTTTTTGCCGTTTTTATAGATAATGGTACGGAACCCTTCGTGCGCGAGTCCGACTCGAACTTGGCTGGTTTTTTTTTCATGTGGGCATAATGTTATGTTTGAACGTGCCTCTCACTATCCTTAGTTGTTTTCACCTACCTTTAACTCTGAGTAAATTCCCGTTCGATATTATTGTACAATCACATCGACTTTTAATCGGCAGGTCGTTGGTTCGAATCAATGGATTTTCTTATTCGAAAGTATATAAATGCGCATTAACATGTGCTCAAAACGGTGAAGGAAAACATCGTGGAAAATCAGTTGTTGTGTAAATATTGTAATTAAAAAACTACTAAGTTATGCGCCTCGGAAATTTTCGTTTATCTATATTACAATAACAATGGTAATATTTAATCTAGAGCTGTTAAAAGCTTCTCTTAGCTCGTTAGTAATAGAAGAAGCGCGTGATGGCCGGATTTCTTCTTCATAACTTTAGTCATAGGTAGTTTAGTACTGTAGGTACTTGGCCACATGAGCGTCACAACAGGACCGCGTAAATTTCTACTGCGTGACCTTCATTCGCGAATTGAAAGTAGTCATACCGGACTGGTCAAGCGCGTGCAACTCCGCGATTATATCTCGTATGACAATGTGTTTACAACATGTTTCCCTGTAGCAGGTTTTGCAGTGAAGTGCCATGTAGTTCCGCAATGATTGAGGGTTTTATAACGTGTAAAGAATGTGGCAACAATGGGATTTCGTTTAGGGTTTGGTTTAGTTTATCTGGCTGGTCTAATATGGTTTGAGCTTTTATTGACAATTTTAGCGCAAGACTACGCCATCATCATATCTTTAATCTTGACTCATCATAAAATAGGAACACGTCTGTAATCCCCAAGTACGGTAAACATCCTCTCAGATCTCAAGGCGCTCAGATCCTTGAAGATGTCTTTTATCAGAGGAACGTCCAAAAAAATTTGAGAAATGCCTACATTTTGCAGTAGTTATCATACATGGTTGCAAGCCCGTCGCTGATAAGAATACTAACTGGTTTCCTCACAGCCATAAACTTTTTAATACATTCATTGCTTGAGATTTGAGCTCCAGGTCTATACGGCTAAATTCTGGGTACAGTCATAAATAACAGTTTACAAGTAATTTAATTTACTAGCTGTAAACTCTGTTTAATGATATCCCGATAGTCGCTGTGTGTGATACGGGCCGTTAGGAGGGTCCGTTACCGATGAGTTAGGTAATATCCGTTACCGCTAGGTAGTCTGCTTCTAGCCACCAGCTGCTAGATGACTTGTCAAATGAACTGCAAGTCTCTAGTCATGTAAGGAAAGCTAGAAAATGCAATAAGTGGGCATATGCCAAATGTAATGTTTGGTTGTGTCTCTACACCTAATAAAGGCACTCCGGGCATTCACGGCCAACTAACCTCACTCAACTTCATCTTGTTTGAGCCTTCGTCTGGTTCGATCGGCACCACACTGGTGCTCTACATAGCATTACGGAAAGGATCATCAAAAAAATTATAGGCCCAAGCCATGTTCGTTGCCTGATTCTTCTAGGTTGGTCGCGAGACGTTTCAAAGTGATCCTTGTGATTTATTGAAATATATACCTGTTGACTTTGACTTAAACGTAGTTATTATGATCTTTATGGAGTCCTTTTACGGCATGACTGAACCAAAATCCTTAAAATTCTCGCAGTTATTCGATCTGCAACAGCAAAACTTTCATTTTCATATTAAATTGCATGTATTAAACAATTGCATTACATAATCGCTTTGTACATAAGATGAGATCTGACTCAAACACCGTGAAATGTGTATTTAGTCGCGATCAAGATTCGCATCAATCGGTTTGCAATCTTTTTATGAGCAATTTCATATGACACCGACTGTTTATTATATTTTTTGTATATGGGATCACGACTGTAATCCCCAAGTACGTTAGACATCCTCTCAGATCTCCAGGCGCTTGGATCCTTTGAAGATATCTAGTGGGGTAGTCAGAGGCTGGCTCGTCCAAACATTATATTTGGCAAAGTTGATTTCACAATTCCGGCACAGTGCTTGTATCGCGGGTGGCCAAATTTTAAACCCGGACTACAAATGAAACCCCGCCCGGACGCTCCCCGGACGCCCTCTAAACTAGGACAAATCCGGGGAAACCCGGACGGATGGGAGCCCAGTTAAAAGTGGTAAACTGCCCTCAAAAATCAATTAATTAGTAAGATGTTGGGTTGATTATAACATCTTACTTGACGCACAGTAATAATTAAAATCAACATGTCACGTATAATCGATTCATTCGAATTCATAACTCGATTATAATCGCCACGACCCCGATGCCACACAACCGGGTCAGCTTTCCTACCTTACCAAGTGGTGCGTGGTAGTTCCGTTCCGTAACTGACTGTCGTAAGGTGACTAACTTACGAATTAGAATAATTATTTGAATTTAGCACCCTGCGACACGACGTGGAGCCGTGTTGGCCGAGTAGGAGGTACCTCGACTTTCAATAGATTTTTCTATTCGAAAAATGTTTGTGCGCATTAAAACACGTGCTCAAGACGGTGAAGAAAAACATCGTGAGGAAACCAGTTAGTGTTCTTGTAAGCGGCGAAGGACTTGCAACCTGTCACGCGTAGAATGCTGACTACTGCGATATGTGGGTATTTGCCAAATGTAATGTTTGGACGTGCCTCTGACTTACCACTTTAGACTAGGATCTGAGCGCCTGGAGATCTAAGATTCCATACTTGGTGATTACAGTCGTGATCCTATATATTATTATTTTAATTTATCTAAGACAACCAAAGTCAGTAGCACTCTGTTAGCTAATAACTAACACACTTTTGTAAGATAAGCTATCTAAATATTCAATCTAAATGTCTCATTGTAAATTCACCTGACAAAAATATTAATCTAAATTATTTCAACAAGTGATTTAGTTCAATTTAAATGCAGTTTAAATTGTCTAAGTAATGGAGGTCGTTGCGGACTAAATCTACCTGAATTGTTAATTTGTGATCGGTAAATTATAAGAGTAGTAATATAGAGCATAGTCGCATCTACGAATGGTTTTACTAAATTTCAAACTGAACAACAACAACGATTGAGAACAGAAGAGGGAAGATGGTTGGGACATTATACGGCACGACAGTTTTATAAAGACTGTAATGGAAGGGAAGGTTGAAGGGAAGAGAGGAAGAGGAAGGTCACGAATAAGCTACATGAGCCAGATAAAGGAGAAAATAGCTGTCGTGTCGTTTATGGAAGTTAAGGAGGCGGCGCTGGAATCAGATGGAGAGAGCTGCATCAATTACACCGACAAGAGCACAGCTCTTAAGTTAGAAGAAGAAGGAACACGCGTTGAAAGAATAGTCTATGCTGCTCATAAGTGTATTAATAACGTAAAGTTTGAAAAATTACAAATTAGTTATATTACCGATACAATATAGGTAATTCTTCCCAAAGAGGATGACGTCAGGCAGACAGCTGGTTGTAAAACATCCCAAGCCAAATCCTTCTACAACATGCTTTTACGAATGAAGTGAGTGGGAAAGAAAAACATGTGCAGATGAGGGAAACGACACAAATGGTTCATTATATCAAACACAAATGGTTCATTATATCAAACAGAGAAACGCTTAATTCCTACAAGGCAGGTGTGAATGTACATCGGTCTCCACATAATCTAGTGAGATACTCGTAAGTATGAACACTGGTATAGACGTAGCCATTCAATCCGAACCTTCACACGCTTTATGGTCTTTAATCTACTCTTATTATTACTGCTCTACGAATAAAACACAGAGGCCTGAGTCAACAACCTTGCAAGGGCGTAATAATACGTAATAAATGTTATAATTTTATCAACAATTTAGAACATTCAGTGAGATTTAATCTCTTGTTTAGTTGTTAATGTCCTTGGGCCTAAGTACGGACGCAAATTGGAATTATTAAACTAGTCAATCGCTAAGTGGGTTGATAGGTATTACAACCGATTGCTGACAGTGCCTACCTGAATTCAGAACACCTAAATGCAATCTAGGTCCATTATTTAACATAGTTTTTGAGATAATCGCGACGCTTGTGAATTGTTTCGCTATTATTTGAAAAAGGGTCTGACACTGTAAAGGTGTGACATAGCGAGGCAGTCGCGCGCTGCTAGCCGCGCTATCAATCATAGCGCGGCTAGCAGCGCGACGGTCGTGCGTGTCTGTTGTGTACTTGTGTCCTGGGAATGCCGCGCTATGTCTGGTCACACCTTTATAGTAATTGTCAAATTACTGACAGCGAAATACATTTGTGACAGAGAGGTTCTCAATTCAAAGGCTGTGTATTATTTTCTTCAGCAATTACTCTGGTCTTTGACTTGACAAAATAAAACAAAACATACGCGTGTTTCCTAGAGGTGAACAGAGTTTTATTCGCTTCTTCATCTAAATACGAGTATATAAAACTATTGCGCTACTAAGTGACTGTGAGTTTCTGGGTAATTGATCTATCACCTAGAAATTTGAAGGGTGTATTCCTTTTGATGTTTATTGGAGCACTAAAAAAGGAATTCCCAAAATTCACCCCTAACAGGGTGCAGCAGGGTTTGAAGACTCTTTAAAAAACTTCAAGTTTAAGTTACGATGGTTTCTACTAGTTCAAAGTAGACATGGTGGATTTACGCCGTAATGTGGTCACTTTCTCATGATGGTGTTCGAGCCCTTTCCCTTGCAAATGTGCCTGTTACAGGGTCATTTGGCCACAGCCACAGGCACAATAACTCGGAGATAAGACAGATTTTCTCGAATGCGGTTTCGTTTTCTGCCAGTGAAAGTCTGTTTTTGTGGGATTTTGTTTTTTATCTGACAAATCTAAGTGTTCGCAACTTTTACAAGTGTCGTGTGAGATTGTTATCTGAAACAAGGTTCTGCTTGTAGGTTAAACATTTTCTACAACCCGAAATAAGCTGATGTTGTTTTTTTTAGGGTTCCGTAGACTTCGCTGTCCGTCTATCTAAATATTTATTTTATCGAAACCCATAACGAAGGATTTCACACACCCTTTAGCCATCTACAAGGATCTAAGCGCCTGGCTACGGTACTTGAAGATTACGGTCGTAATCCTATAGATTGTGGGTTCGTTTCCCACCCAGAATAAAAATATTATGTGATGAACATAGATGTTTGTTCTGTGTCTGGGTATTTACAAAAAAAGTATGTAAGTATTCTATCAGTTATCTGGTTCCCATAGTACAAGTTTTGCCTAGTTTGGGGCTAGATAGCGCTGTGTGAAATATCCACCATTATTTATTTATTTACAAGTATCTAAGCGGAGCTTCCGTACTTGGGGATTTCGGTGGTAAGCCTATTTAAATATTTTATACACGCATTTAAATATTTTAAGTAGTTTTGGGTCCGCCATTTCACAAACTGAACCAATTTAATAATATCTGTGTTAAGTAACCGTTAAACGTGAGTTTCACTATAATTACTCAAACAAGATCTTGCTATGTAGGAACTGAGACTAGAAAATAGTTTATGGAATACTTCTTTATTAATAGATCCAGAAACCGGTGGATAAAACTAGTTATATAAGGATAAATGTGAGATTTGTTACATGACTTTAAAGTTCCGTATGTACTTCAAAAAGTACTGTAAAAGTTACAGTTTCCTTATCACAATCACAGTTATCTATACTACTACTCGCTGTCCCGACAGACGTTGTCCTGTCAAACTTCAATAATCTCACAGAAAAAAAGCACTTTTAGTTTTTCCCGAACTTTACGCCACCTCATTTAGGGGTATAAAAAATAATCTACGATCTAAACCCTAACGGTGCTATTAATAAAAATTTACTTATCCAAAGATCATCTGAGGTTACACCAAGACTTGTTAATACCAGCTTAATGTAAGCAACTCCATTTCTAATCCTTGTTTATTAATATTGAATTCGACTAGTCCAAACGTAAGCGTTGGATTAAATTTAATCCTGCGCTAGTCTACGTTTATTAATGAGAGTTGACGTATAGTAGACGGTCAACAACACCCCCAGTCCAAGAGCTTTTTGACATGCTTTTCTACATGTGTCGACCCCTCAATGGGATATAAAGAAGAAGAAGAAAAATAAGTTCTTCTTTTATCCCAATAGGCCTTATTTAAGGACACCTGTGATGTGAATAAAATAAAATAAAAAATAAATAAGATCACGACTGTAATCCCCAAGTACGGTAGACATTCTCTCAAACTCACGCTTAGATCCTTTGAAGATGTCAAGTGGGGGTAATCAGAGGCACGTCCAAACATTACATTTGGCACATGCCCACATTTTGCAGTAGTTAGCGTTCCATACGTGACAGGTTGCAAGCCCATCGCCGCTTGTGATGTGAATGACCTTCTAAATAACGCAAAGATGTGATAAGAGCCAGAAGAAAATGAAGAAGTGCTTCTATTGTCCCAATAGGCCTCATTTAAGGACACCTGTGATGTGAATGACCTTCTAAATGACGCAAAGATGTGACGAAACCGCTTTCTCCGGAGAAAGTAATCGGATGGCGGACATCTTTGTTTTTTTACTGACGCGTTTTGGTCCTATTGGTGTTCTTTGATGAAGCGGATCTGTGATGAAATGTGGTTCGCTTCTGATGAATTGGGTTGATCAATCGTGGAGTCAATCAACTCTGTCGTATTTAATATAAGTACCTTACATAAAAAAATATTTATACTATAATAGCAAAGTTGTAAACTTATAAGAGATCCTAATCCTAATCCTAATAATATTATAAATGCGAAAGTTTGTGAGTTTGTTTGTATGTATGTATTTCCTCAATCAGGCCTTAACGACAAATTTATTAGACAAAATTATTTTGGTATAGATGGAGTTGGTGTGCAAAAAATTAGACATCTCGAAAATCAAAAACATCGAGTTGTCATAGCAAAGCATTCTACCAAAAAGGTTGAAACTACTATGCTCAATAATCGTAATTTATTTTATCAAAAGAATCTGACATTAGTTTTGACTACTGAAAAATACAAATTCTACCAATTTCGTAATTTATTTTATCAGGACTAGTAACTTATATTATAACTTAGCTAAGACTCTAAGTTATATGGAATTTATAACTCGCTTTTCATTCGGCAGGTGATTTTGTGTCGACTACAGACCGTGCAACAATTAATTTAATCTGGGGGCACGGTAGTGCCCCCGCCAAATTAAGGACACTACAGTAGTAGACTTTAAAAAAAAAAGTACAAAAAATACTCCAAAAATCTCCATCAAAGTAATTTAAGTCAACAATGACAACTAGAAAAAAAAACGTTACAATTATTGAATAAATCTATGACTAATTGTTTAGTTGCAGACTCACTTTTACAGTCCAGTAGCAAAGTCTCCATGGCAATGAATTTCATGCTTTCTTTGACCTCTTTTCATATAATTTGTTTACTTTAAGTCAATGAGAACAAAACTTGTTGTGCATAAATGTGCATTGTTTACTTGTTACAACAAAAATGTTGCGGTAACATATTACTTTATGTTACAGCCGGTAAAGTTATGGTAACACTTCGAACAAAAGGTAAATAAATCAATATTGGCTTTACACAAAACGCCATCTAGCCCCAAACTAAGCAAAGCTTGTACTATGGAAACCAGATAAATGATAGTATACATATACTTTTTTTTGTAAATACATACTTATTATACATATCCCAGTATACCAGTATTTATTTATTTAATAGTGTTTCTGTGCCCCTTAAGGGTTGAATTTTGGGAATTTCCCTTCTTACACACCAAAAGAAATATTTCCTCCAAATTTCAAATTACTCATAGTTATTAAGCCATTTCAAGGTATTAGAATATCAGTGGCTTAAGGGTGACACACGGTTAAAATACTATAATATTTTATCTTAAGGGGCTCCCAGTCGCTGATTGCTCTTTTTCGAAACGAAAAATGAAATACTTCTGAACAAGCCACATCTCCCATTTTTATAAGTATATTACTTCAGGTTCCTACCTAGATTTATATTAAGCTGAAAACATAATAGCAGAAACTTTTCACGATAAAGATATTATTTCAAAATGATACGTTTTAGAATTTATGATCGAAATATTTTGATACCTACTATTAAAATCAACTTGTGATTTATTGTTAAAGATAGGTAATATGTAGATCTAGATTTCTATTAGAATAGATTTTTGATAAGTAATTATAAATAATTTATATCATTAATTTATTCAAAAAACTAAGGCGGACCACGGGCCGACGTGTGTTTGTTGTCATTGCAGCGGTCGGTAGGATTATTTATCGAAGTGATTAAAGATGGGTACATTTTTATTCACATATACTATACATTATAAAATAGGAGATGTGGCTTGTTCACAAGTATTTATTTTTTCGTTTCGAACAAAAACAATCGTCGACTGGGAGCGCCTTAAGATACAATATCGCTCGCCATACAATTCAATGGACCATTACACACAACTCGAATAAAGTCAAATAAATGATTAAATATTATAGTATCTTAGTCGTGTGTATCGCCCTTTAGGCTGTGCCTTGATAGCCAGTCAGTCAGTCAAGAATTTTATATATTTCGATGTAAGTATTTACGAAATAATAAAAATATTATTAAAAACTCAACTGGAATTCGAACTTTCTATTATATGTTTTTAGTAATTTCGCATTTTTAATTCAGCGTTACAATTTTTAAAGGTTGCCCTTCACTACCTACCATCGTTTGAACCCCTTACTAGGTACTAACATGCCATGAATGTTATTGCTAATATGCTAATGATATGTTGTGGTACCTACCTAAGTATGTAATTATCGACCAATGCCACCTTGCGGTCAAAAACGTTGTATATTACGCAATCGTGATGTTTTTTACACAAAATATAAGGTTTTTCCTTTATGGTGTTTGTATTATTCTATTTTTTAATAAATGTACCTATAATTATAATAGGTACTAATGACTGGCCCGAATGATTAAATTGTTTACGTCAAAATTTTCCGTGCAGTTCATAATATTTATGATAGATTATACAACTCATTTAGTAATCTGATTCTCAGTACAAATTTTGCTTAGTTTGGGGCTAAATAGTCATGTTAAAAATAAAAGGAGCCCAGTTTAATTACATCTTAAGAATTAATAACATTTGAAATTTCCACGCTTTGTCAAAGTCAAAAAGTATATTAAAAATCACATAAAAAATATATCTTAGGAGGTACCTAGGTGAAGCTACGCTTGTTTGCGACCAAGCCTAGAAGAATCAGGCAACAAACACGGCTTGGGGCCCATCATTTTTAGGGTTCCGTACCCAAAGGGTAAAAACGGGACCCTATTACTAAGACTTCGCTGTCCGTCTGTCTGTCACCAGGCTGTATCTCATGAACCGTAATAGCTAGACAGTTGAAATTTTCACAGATGATGTATTTCTGTTGCCGCTATAACAACAAATACTAATAACAGAATAAAATTAATATTCAAGTGGGGCTCCCACACAACAAACGTGATTTTTTGCCGTTTTTTATAGATAATGGTTCGGAACCCTTCCGACTCGCACTTGGCCGGATTTTTAATGACTTACGCTTTAAGGAAGCCTTATAAATCTATCAACTGTTAGCTACAAGCTACTTACTAACTAGGCTACAAGTAATGTGATGATGAAATGATCATAACAATTTTAAGATGATCCAAAAAGATAAACATGCCCTCCATCTTTAAATTAAAAAAAACGAAAGTTATTCAAAAACCAAAACAGTGGGAACGCACAAAACTATTGTCTTCTTCTTAAAGTTTTTGAGAGAAAGCTTACATTTTAGGTTTATTGCTTAATTAGAGATTTAAGGCCCTGTATGTCGACGATTGCTCTTTTTCGAAACGAAAAAAGAAATACTTCTGAACAAGCCACATCTCCTATTTTTATAAATATATTACTTCAGGTACCTACCTAGATTTCTATTAAGTTAAAAACATAATAGCAGAAACTTTTCACGATAATGATATTATTTCAAAATGATACGTTTTAGAATTTATGATCGATATAATACTTTGATACCTACTATTAAGATCAACTTGTGATTTATTGTTAAAGATAGGTAATATGTAGATCTAGATTTCTACTCGAATAGGTTTTTGATAAGTAATTATATATAATTTATATCATTAATTTATTCGAAAAGCTAAGGCGGACCACGCGCCGACGTGTGTTTGTCGTCATTGCAGCGGTCGGTAGGATTATTTATCGAAGTGATTAAAGATGGGTACATCTTTATTCACATATAGTATACATTATAAAAATAGAAATGTGGCTTGTTCAGAAGTATTTCTTTTTTCGTTTCGAAAAAGAGCAATCGTCGACATACAGGGCCTTAAGTATTATTAAATGAAATAGGCTCACGACGTACCTACGGTAGACATGATCTCAGATCCTTGAAGATGTGTAAGAGGGTAGTCAGATGTTCGTCCAAATACTTAATATGGCACATGCCCACATTTTGCGATAGTTAGCATTCCATACGTTTCCTGACGATGTTTTCCGTCACCGTTTTGAGCACGTGTTAATGCGCATATTCATTTTTCAACAGAAAAATCTATTGAAGCACCACCGGGATGCAAACCCACGACTTTATTTTAAACTGTCGCTGCCTTCATCGACAATATATTTTTACGTGAGTAATTTTACGTTTTGTCATAATGTCTTTAATTTTAACTTTGAAAAGAGCTTTAACACTAATAACTAAAAACAAACGGGTTAGTCCAGAAATCCCCATTGACTATCCCCATCAATGGGGATTTCTGGACTTTTTGTCCAGAATTTGTTCAGAAATCCCCATTGGCAACTCATTTAGTTTGTAATGGGCATTTCTCAACCCCGAAGCAAAGAAAAAAAAACTACATGCATTAGTTGTGTTTGTTGGTTTGTTTGTTGAATATGTTATCCAAGTATCATGCGTATAAAGACGCGGGCAGAAGCTGGTATACAGAAACAAGATTGATAACGGGATTAATGAGAACCAGTCAAATGTTCTAGAATAAACACATTAATTTACTAACCCAGATTTATATTCAAACTTGTGAGCGCTCTCAGCATCGACCCGACATTTTTTCCTAAAGCAGTGGGTTCGAATCCCAGCTCTCCGAGTATAAAACAAAATCGCTTTTTTTCAAGTGAATAAGATGAGGTTTTTACCATAATTTCCAGTTTTTTTACCGACTTCATAAAAGGAGTAGTTTTTCAATTGGTTGTATTTTTTTAGGTTACATCAAAACTCCGTCATTTATTGACCGATTTGGAAAATAAATTTTTTGGTTGGTATGATATACTTGCCGTTTGGTCCTCATTTAAATTTTAGGAAAAAATACCACCTCTAAGGGTAACAAAATAGGAGATAAAACTTTGTAAAAAAATAAAATAAATAAATAGGATCACGACTGTAATCCCCAAGTACGGTAGATATCCTCTCAGATCTCCAGGCGCTTAGATCCTTTGAAGATGTCTTGTGGGGTAGTAACGGCACGTCCAAACATTATATTCGGCTCAAACCCACATTTTGCAGTAATTAGCATTCTATACGGGACAGTTTGCAAGCCCATTGGACTTATAAAAACATCAAGTCGGTTTTGTTTTTAGTTTTTTAAGCAATAGTTGTTTTTATACAGTACCTTCAGTATTACCTGTAGGTACATATGTAACCGACTGGTATTTTATAGAGCAAGTTACAATGTGAACTCACTCACACTTGTTAACTTATCCAATCAGCTTTTCTGTGTAGCTTACCTGCAAAAAAATAAAGGCTTGTCAGATAGATTTCTAGTTCGTAGATATATCAACAAACTTTAAGTTCATTCTTATATCTAACTCACTTAAGAAAAGCTGGCCGGTGTTAGTCAAACTGTACTTCCCATTTTTCTCTCTGATAATGATTAATGACACTAGAGTCAATATTTGACTGCCATACATTCTTGATGGACTATTATCATTTTATATTTTTTTAACATAAATTAAATTATTCAGACCTCCAGAAAACAAATTTGACGAATATAAAAACAAAATGAAATACATAGACATAGCTAAATCTTTCTTATTACTATTCTTAAAAAAAAATATTAAAAACAATCCTGTTTTGGAGGAGAAAAGAGGGGAATACAAAATAGCGATTTTGTCAATCACTACATAGTATAAAGCAAAGTCGCTTTCCGCTTCCCGCGTCTGTATGTCTGTATGTATGTTTGCTTATATCTTTAAAACTACACAACGGATTTTGATGCGGTTTTTTTTAATAGATAGAGTGATTCAGGAGGAAGGTTTATATGTATAATAACATGCTACCCGTGCGAAGCCGGGGCGGGCCGCTAGTTTTAAATAAGAATAAATGGTCCGAGCTGCAGTTTTCTCTACCACTCATCCTACTAATATTATAAATGCGAAAGTTTGTAAGTGGTTGTGTGTGTTTGTTACTTTTTTACGCAAAAACTACTGAATGGATTTAGATGAAACTTTACAGTAATATAGCTTACACATCAGAATAGCACATAGGCTACTTTTTATCCAGGCGAACCCGGGGCCAGCAGCTAGTCTAATCTTTCCTCCTTATAATGACAGTTTAATTCTAAATTCATCTATAATCGTATTTTCTAAGATTAGGTATGAACTTAAACTCAACTAAACTCATCATCATCATTAGCTATACGAATACTCGCTATAACGAAACGTCATGCCTGATTTGCCTGACTGATGGAAATACAATCCTAATAATATTATAAATGCGAAAGTTTGTGAGTTTGTATGTGTGTTTGTTCCTCAATCAGGCCTAAACGACAAAACGGATTAAGTTGAAATTTGCTGTAAATGTGGATATAATGCCCGAATAAATAATAGACTAATTTAAAAAATTAAGAAAATCCCCAAAACGATAAAAAAGCTCAAAAAGGTTGATTTCTGTATAGATGGCGATGGTATGCAACAAATCTGACATCACAGACTAAAAAAATTCAGTCTTTTCTATTGAAATTTGACAGGACAACGTCTGTCACGGGTCGGCTAGTAAATAATATAGATCAGATAAAGATAAACTTCGTCAGATAGGAATCTGACACCTATTACTACACC
Organism: Hydriomena furcata; assembly: GCA_912999785.1. NCBI lineage: Eukaryota > Metazoa > Arthropoda > Insecta > Lepidoptera > Geometridae > Hydriomena > Hydriomena furcata. Next base: position 3,553,172 of record OU538843.1, read on the forward strand.
CAGTCTGTACAAGTCTTAAGTATTATGCGTAAATGTATAAATGTATTAATTCCTTGCGTAATATTGCAACAGATATAGTAACAGTACATAACGATTATACATAGATATAGTACATAAGGAGTGAAAGTATTTGCGTGGCGATTACTAAATCGTTTGTGAGAATATTTATTCTGATAGAACAAAAAGTACTTCTGTCAATCAATCGTGAATAGATACAATTATTGTTAGTTATCTGCTTGGGTAAAGTTAACCAACACGACTTAAAATGGTTATCTAGTATCTACGCTATTATATAAATATCATAAAGAAATTTTTAGTTTTGTTTGTAATGGATAAACTTAAAAACTACAGGACCAATTTTAATAATTCTTTTACCAATTAAAAGCTACATTATCAGCGAGTAAAATTGGCTATATTTTATTTTCAAAAATCTAGAGATCCATACAAAAATTGCAATAATGTAACCTAAGATATCAGAAATTTGTCTACAATCTTCATTAGTAGGCGTGCGAAGCCGGGTGTGTTTATTTACTGGGTATTTATTTCAATTAAATCACAAAGATCACTTTAGAACGTCGAAGAGCTAGGTGACTACGCCTTTTCCCGACCAACTATAGAAGAATCAGGCAACAAACTCGGCTTAGGGAATATCACTTTTACAAGCTTTTATTTAAGAGGCTCCCAGTCGCTGATTGCTCTTTTTCGAAACGAAAAAAGAAATACTTCTGAACAAGCCACATCTCCTATTTTTATAAGTATATTACTTCAGGTTCCTACCTAGATTTCTATTAAGCTGAAAACATAATAGCAGAAACTTTTCACGATAAAGATATTATTTCAAAATGATACGTTTTAGAATTAATGATCGTAATATTTTATACACCTACTATTAAAATCAACTTGTGATTTATTGTTAAAGATAGGTAATATGTAGATCTAGATTTCTATTAGAATAGATTTTTGATAAGTAATTATACATAATTTATATCATTAATTTATTCGAAAAGCTAGGACGGACCACGCGCCGACGTGTGTTTGTCGTCATTGCAGCGGTCGGTAGGATTATTTATCGAAGTGATTAAAGATGGGTACATCTTTATTCACATATACTATACATTATAAAATAGGAGATGTGGCTTGTTCACAAGTATTTATTTTTTCGTTTCGAACAAAACAATCGTCGACTGGGAGCGCCTTAACTTGCAATTACTGTATCTATGTTTGTTCGGATGGATTCTTGCAACTCAATTTTGTAACAGTTATCCTCAGCCGATTGAGCTGAAATTTTGCATACATCTTTAGTTCTGGTGACAATACAATAATATGGTGACAGCGAGCTGATCTGATGATAGTCAGGAGCTGTTCAACAAACACTTACAATGGAACTCCTTAGTAAATATTTCGATTGAGTAAAAACTTTGCATTCTTGTCAAGTTCCGATGACAATGTTGAAGACGATATTTCTCGATAGATTTATTTTCCAAAGTTGGCTCTTCAAAAACACTAGTTTTGTTTTTAATCAAAACTATGAATAGCTAAACAGTTCATTTTTATTTAATTCGTTAGATAATCATACTTAGCTAAGTAAATTACAGACATTTTCTTTTTAAATTTAATGGTTTTCAAGATAATGTAGTTTTATCACTTTTTCCGTCTTATCCGGGTAGACTCACCCTCGTATTCAAGAACGACACTATGAGAACATGCACCCACAGTGGACGAAATCTTTTTTCATAAACATCACTTTATGTGTTGAGCTATGGCGCACGCACACGACAATGTGCCTCTAGTCACCCTATGCAGTGTAGCACAACACATAAAGTGATTTTAATGAAAAAAGATTTCGTCCACTGTGGGTGCGTGTTCTCATAGTGTCGTTCTTGAATACGAGGGTTAGCCCATACAAAAAGTCAAAAATTTCTCTTATCACCTTAAACTGCGTAGCCCGGCCACAACACGTATTGCCGTTTTAGAAACCGCCAAATCACTATCCAAATGAACAAGTGAATTCAGAAATTCGCAAGGGCTTTATAATGATTGGTTTCACCAAAGAATCCACTCTCTCCGCGTCTTTGCATAATTTACGCGTGTACGTGTTAATAGGCAGGATGTTGGTGTTTTGTATAGACATGTATGATATATGTGTCACTATCTTCCGCCCGCGATTTCGTGGTATAAAAAGTATCATATGCTATTCCAGGATATAGTGTTGTCCGAGTGGGAGGTACCGCGACTTCCAATCGTGAGGCAGTTAGTTCGAATCCCGGCATGTATATTATTTTTCGTCTATTTATTTTTTATTCCAAGATTCATTTAAGGCGCTCCCTGTCGACGATTATTTTAAACGAAAAAAGAAATACTTCTGAACAAGCCACATCTCCTATTTTATAATGTATAGTATATGTGAATAAAGATGTACCCATCTTTAATCACTTCGATAAATAATCCTACCGACCGCTGCAATGACGACAAACACACGTCGGCGCGTGGTCCGTCTTTGCTTTTCGAATAAATTAATGATATAAACTATGTATAATTACTTATTAAAAATCTATTCTAATAGAAATCTAGATCTACATATTACCTATCTTTAACAATAAATCACAAGTTGATTTTAATAGTAGGTATCAAAATATTTCGATCATAAATTCTAAAACGTATCATTTTGAAATAATACCTTTATCGTGAAAAGTTTCTGATATTATGTTTTCAGCTTAATAGAAATCTATGTAGGAACCTGAAGTAATATATTTATAAAAATGGCTTGTTCAGAAGTATTTCTTTTTTCGTTTCGAAAAAGAGCAATCGTCGGTGTAGTTTCGTTGTCCCCGGTGACCGTGTCCCCGTCAACGGGGACAACGGGAATTCATTTTTACAATTAAAAATACGTTTCGTTGTCCCCGGTCTCTGTCCCCGTTGAAAAATTGAAATAAATTTAAGCCCGGTGTCCCCGGTGTGTACTTCGCAGAATCAAAAGGAGTCGACGTCTTTTTTTAATGTGATCTGAATAATGTGAAATATCATTAGGAGTATCAATTTCATAAAGTAATTTATGTTTAGTATGGTTTTTAAACTATAACTACAGAAATAAAAATCTTTATGATTTTAAATGTATCGTATGTTCCTCTAAAGTGGTGTTAGCTCGTTACTATGATAAAAAAATGCCGGCGGCGACAGGGCGATGCAGCTACAAAACTAAAGCACATGTAACATTATTTTTTGTGACGCTATCATTGGCTTATTTTAAATCCCATTCCAGAATATAGCTATATAGCTATATAATAAAAGCAAGTGACTGGAATTATATTGTTGTTATGTGAACGTAATGGTGATGTTAGTGAAAGTTTTAATGATACTCATATAAGTACATTTTTTGATTTCTACCAAAAATATGCAAGCAGGCACATAGGATGTGAAAAAAATAGTGTTTGTTCCAATAAATTATATACTTTTTCACCTATAGATGTACCTAATTAATTATTTTAATTATTTATTTATTGTACCATTAATTATTTAATTATTTTCCGTTTTCTTACAATAGTTAACAACAATGTCACAAGCGTTTCAGGCGGGTTCTTCTAGATGAATTAAAATATATAAACAGAAAGGGCGGCACAATATTTTTACGTGCTGGATACCAGTTTACAAAGAAGGAAACGTATTAAAACGGGGTGAATAAAAACCCTGAAAGGTCTTTAAAAAATATTGTGGGTTTGGGAAAACAACTTTTTGATCGAGATCCGTTTGTGAAATATTAAGTGGTCGCCCCAAAAAGCGAAAAAATTCACGGTATAGGTAGTAGTACATTATAATAAACTATCATAGCTAAGTAACCTTTACAAGTTACCTTTAATAGTCGTGGTAGTCGACCAACTTATAAAATGTACTTGAAGATGAAATACTTAACTTTTTCAGTAAAAATAACATTTAAAATTTCATACTATAACGTTGTTAGCTGTGTAAAATACGAAACCCTACATTGCGCATGGCCCGACACGCAATTGGCCGGTTTTTATTTTAAAATACTTCACTATGTTTGTAATAATTGTATATACTTACCATGTTGATTCTGTGGTAAATAAACAAATTTAATTTGTGTTGATTTACATTCTATCATTAAAATCGTGTTATTTTTTTGTTTTGTATTGATTTTGTAATATTAATAAATAATTGTGTTACATAATTATATTTGTTTACACAAATATTTTACGTGTTAAATAGTTAATTGATTATGTTTTTATGTTGATTCTTTGATATTAATAAATAAAAACCACATTTTGATACTTTTTTTATATTGTAACATCTAAGTTGTGTTTTTTTACCTGATATTTAAACCCAATTATGTAAATATAATATTTGTTCCATTAAATTTTCAAGCCCACACAACTTGAGAGAAACGTATGATAAATTTAAAATCATATAGATTTTTATTTTTGTAGTTATAGTTTAAAAACCATACTAAACATAAATTACTTTATGAAATTGATACTCTTAATGATATTTCACATTATTCCGATCACATTAAAAAAGATGTCGACTCCTTTTGATTCTGCGAAGTACACACCGGGGACACCGGGCTTAAATTTATTTCAATTTTTCAACGGGGACAGAGACCGGGGACAACGGGAAGTATTTTTAATTGTAAAAATGACTTCCCGTTGTCCCCGTTGACGGGGACACGGTCACCGGGGACAACGAAACTACACCCAATCGTCGACATACAGGGCCTTAAATCCGTTTGGTAATTTGGGCGTGATTGACCCACAAATATTCTCTATTAACATCCTTGCAAACTTTCGGATTTATATGTAAAACGTAGATTGATAGGTGGTAGGTTTGCCTACATTACTGATTAAAATCAGACCTATGGTCTAAATTTGGATAATGTATACCGTAAAACCGAATATGAATTATCATTTTTGAGTATTCATTGCAAAATAAGAACTTACAATTATACAATTGCAACAGGCGGACTCATCTGTAATTAGATTTAATGCGGGTGCAGCCGGGCGTGGCGACTAGTCTATGCCGTGGGAAGTAACTTGTGACGACTCACGCAATCTACGATAAAGCATTTTTCCATTTCGTTTGCCGATTCTAATTTGTTATTATTATTTGAATTAAAAAAATATTAACAACAATCATACAAACATAAGTTTGTAAGTACCAATCACGCCGCAACGATCAAACGAATTAAGATGAGACTTGAGATATACATAACTAATGTCCTGAAATAAGATACTTTTTAGGGTTCCATACCCATAGGGTAAAAACGGAACCCTATTACTAAGACTTCGTTGTCCGTCTGTCCGTCTGTCTGTCACAGGGCTGTATCTCATGAACCGTGATAGCTAGACAGTTGAAATTTTCACAGATTATGTATTTCTGTCGCCGCTATAACAACAAATACTCAAATCAGAATAAAATAAATAATTGAGTGGGGCTCCCATACAACAAAGTGTTTTTTTTTCGTTTTGTATAGATAATGGTACGGAACCCTTTGTGCGCGAGTCCGACTCGCACTTGGCTGGTTTTTATTCAAGTATTACGCGAGCAAAGCCGCGGACAAGGGCTCTATAATAAAAGTATAATATTATATGAGATTTGATTCAGAAAATGCTTTTGAAAACTTGTACAAAAAATGTGTTTTGTATACATACATACGAGGAAATATATACAAACTCGTAATTAATACAATCTTAATTTACACATTCTGACCGAAACATACAATAAACGATTGAACAAGGTCAAGTATTTTTTTTAAATAATGTCCAAAAAACATTTCCTAAAGTCCACTGACCACAAAACCATTCATGCAGAGATATTTTTGACCACTAGATGTAGGTGCATCTCTACGTCTCACCCCGGAATCACTCCTCCAGATTGATTTACCTATACATATACAGTATACATACCTATTTAGAGAGACCTGTTATTAGCTAGATAATAGTATTTGATTAACTTACTCTGTTTTTATATTATAAGCTGTTGGTATTTTCAATACACAAAAATAAAATAAATAGAACTTTAGTAGACAGTGTCCTTAAGCATTATGTCAAATACATCACGCGCTGTAATTGAATTCAGTGCGTGTTCTTTATTAGGCGATTTAGCATTGCACAGAAGAAATTGGTTCCGTGTCTGTAAATTTATTAGAGGAACGTAGTTTTTTAAGTGTCTTGGCCGAAGCAATCATTATTTATTATATCATAGTTGTCTATAAGTTGCTTAATAGTTTTTGTCATTGAAACAGTCAAGGATAATTTAATATTTTATAAAAACAGTGTTTTTGCTGTCATAATATACGAACTATTGGCCTGCAACCAGCGTCTATGCTCGCGCATGTGTTTAATGTAATATTTGGACGTGCCTGACTACCCCCTTTAGACGTCTATGGGCCAGGAAATCAGAGAGGATGTGTACTGCTTAGGGAATAGTCGTAACCCGGTTTCTTTTTTTATTTTTAATGACATTTCTCGTTTTCCAAGTCATTGGCATTGGTACGTTTAATTTCATTATTTGTCTAGAAAGCTTTGTCACTCTAGTATTGTTTAGTTTACCTACTTTATATGTATGTCTTTTACACGATTTGGCTTAAAATACTTAAGTTTAGTTTGTTTAGTTAAAAATATGATGTATGATCAAAACGAGACCTAGAAAAAACCCTTAAGTTACTCCACTTATTCAAATAGTACTTTTTGGCACATTAACGAATTCTTAAAATGATTGAAGTTCTCAAGACTAATATTGTTGAAAATATATCTTTTATAAGTAATAAAAAAATCATATCTTAAGGGGGGCTCCCAGTCGACGATTGCTCTTTTTCGAAACGAAAAAAGAAATACTTCTGAACAAGCCACATCTCCTATTTTTATAAACAAGTATATTACTTCAGGTTCCTACCTAGATTTCTATTAAGCTGAAAACATAATAGCAGAAACTTTTCACGATAAAGATATTATTTCAAAATGATACGTTTTAGAATTTATGATCGAAATATTTTATATACCTACTATTAAAATCAACTTGTGATTTATGGTTAAAGATAGGTAACATATAGAGATCTAGATTTGTATTAGAATAGATTTTTGATAAGTAATTATACATAATTTATATCATTAATTTATTCGAAAAGCTAAGGCGGACCACGCGCCGACGTGTGTTTGTCGTCATTGCAGCGGTCGGTAGGATTATTTATCGAAGTGATTAAAGATGGGTACATCTTTATTCACATATACTATACATTATAAAATAGGAGATGTGGCTTGTTCACAAGTATTTCATTTTTCGTTTCGAACAAAAATAATTGTCGACTGGGAGCGCCTTAAGGGATCTTGAAATTTGTATGAAAACTCTTTGAATATAAGTAGGTATTTTTATTTTTAATAGAAATACTATAATCACTACATAGTATAAAGCAAAGTCGCTTTCCGCTTCCCGCGTCTGTATGTCTGTATGTATGTTTGCTTATATCTTTAAAACTACACAACGGATTTTGATGCGGTTTTTTAATAGATAGAGTGATTCAGGAGGAAGGTTTATATGTATTAAACCCGTGCGAAGTCGGGGCGGGTCGCTAGTACAATATATAATAAAATGATTAACAATAACAACCACGATAGTTTTAATTCTATAAGTATTTGTAGTTTCTAAAAAATGTAATCCATATGGAATCGATCCGGGCTCTAGTTTATGATAATGATAATAATGATGTTTATGATTATAACTAAAAGGAATGCATCAAGGCCCAATAACGACTTCTTAAGTTATGCTATTGACAAAAATCACTTCCTGATCCAAAAGTAATTGCACCAATTATTGACCTTTAGACGACCTCGGTTTAAATTAAAGGGCAATGGGTAAAAACAGCTTTAGAGAACTGTACCTAGTTATGCACTTCCCGATTGCCTTAATTAGTATTCTGGTAGTCAAAAACATGAAATGACAGCTGATAATTGTACAAATATGCAAGAACTAGTAGACCCGACCGACATGACAGACGTTGTTCTATCCAAATTTCGCATAGAGTAATCGCATAGAATAACACACGTTGCTATGACTACTAATGTCAATACGGATGTCAGATGTTTTGCACACCAGCGCCATCTATACCAAAATCATCCAATTTTCATAATACTTTTATCTAACTATAAGCTGTAGACACTACCAATCTTAAAATGTGAATTCACCTGAACCACTAACTGGCGGAGGACCTAGGTATGCCATCATACAGGTTTAACCTAGTTTGGGTACCTATGTTGTTCCTATATTTGAATTGTGATTTAATAGCAGAAATACTTTTGTTTATCTATGCATTTAATGACGTTTGTTGAGAAATAAATATCTTTATCTTATCTTATTAAATAAGGACGCCGTATAAAAATAACTTTGGTAGGTACAAATGTTCTATCTCACGAAGGCGGTTTGGTCTTAATTGTGTGTGTAGATGCGCGTGCACGTTGTTTATGTGTGCGTGAGCTCTGGAGCGCACTATCAGTCACGCACACAAAATCGCGTCTCTATACACATCACTACTACAAATACTGCTCACCCGACTTCGTGAGATAGAACAACTATAACTGTTGCTGTGCTGTGGTTCTTAGTATTATTTCCATAACTAATATTCTGATATTATACCATAATAATAACGTTATTTTCATCGTAATAGACATCAGATTTTATTATTTGTGAGCTTGAAATAGTTATTAGTACCGTGTAACTAAATCTTCGAGTTATAATAATTATCTACACACCATTTACGGTAATTGTTTTTTATTGACTTGAATTTGATACTTTTAGTCTTTAGTTAGTTCCCACATATGCGGGGTCGGCACAACATGTATTTTTCTTCCATATCCCTCTATCAGCAGTCATCTCATCACTCACTTCTTTTTTACCCATGTCATCTTTCACACAGTCCATCCATCTTTTCTTTGGCCTATCTCTACTTATACATCCATCCACCTTCATTCCTAACATTGACCTTCTTGGTCATGTGACGAGAAGAATGACTCTTCTCATGACATGCCCATACCACCTATTGCTAACTATATATAGCTATACTAACCTATTCTTTATTGCTTCTTCCTATTCTTCTTATTCCTAGTAGCTCCTCATCATTTTTTTCTCTTTTCCTACTTAATTGGCACAACATGTTCAAAAATGGTTTATGTTTTACAACCTGACGCCTGCATGACGTCAATCCTCTTTAGGAATAGTAGCTAATCATCTCTAGTATAGATATGATCACAAAAAACTTATAACAGAATACATTTAATCAATTATCTTCATTGTTACCGTAATATCAGTGACATCACAAAAACGGTACAATAACCATGATATAACAATAGCTGTGACATTACATAACAATAATACCATTGTCAAGTTAACATGACAAATAGGTTGTAACATGTGTGACCAATGATACACCATTGTCCAAAACTAGTGCTTTTTAAACAGGTTTTTGGAGGAACAGTTTCTTTTCAAAAATGTATTTGTTGTAAATAAGGAATTGTTTTTGTTCTAGAATCGATCTTTGGGAAACTCCGTCAGATTCTAGATAAATTAAACAAATTAGTTTTCATTCAAATAACAAATGTACTCGTAGATGAGAATTATATAGAAAAAATTAAGAGGGAAGCAGAAACACGACTTTAATCCTCGTGGAATATCCACTCAAAGTCTTTATCTTATTGTCTGTTTGTATGACTGCGATATACTTTAAAACTACTGTACAGATAATGATAACGCTGAAAAATTTAGGATTCAAAGAGAAATAGGTTACAATTTATTTAACCGGAACCGGATGCTTGGCGACTGAAATATTACTCTTAAAAACTCGTTATTTTTCTTTAAAACTTAATGGTGGTATTGATAGTGATTGATTGATCATGTAAGTTTTTGATAATAAAAATCCCATGATGACGATTGAAGCTACTTTTTTGAATACTCTAAAACCCTTTTCTTCTCTTCAAAACTGAATGGTGGTATTAGCAGTGATTGGTTGATCATGTAAGCTCTTGGTAATAAAGACTATAAAGGCTATTGAAGGCAAAAGGATTCACTTTAAAACCCTTTTCTTCTCAAAACTTAATGATGGTATTAATAGTGATTGGTTGATCATGTAAGTTCTTGACAATAAAGACCCTATGGTGGCCATTGAAGATAAAATGAGCAATCAAACAGAACAATTCTCGTGATAGAAAGTGAAAGTTTATTTGATCTCTCCGTTAGCAAAGATTCGTTTTCTAAACGCGGGTATGGTAAATAGTTAGATGGTAAATATGTGGTCACGTTTGTTCTATGGTCATTGTATAGTACCTTTCAATATGCAGGTAGCTTTTCTCGTGTGTATCTACTCATTCTTGCTTTTAAACAAGACATGTATTAAGACTATTAATACCTACGGCTAATTACCACGTTTTTCTTTCTATTGCTGACGTTTCGTTTAATTCAGATGCTCTTCATCGTGAGCATCGCCAACGACCGCGATCAACGGTAGATCGTAGAAATGAGTAACAACCACGATAGTTTTCATTCTATGTATCTAGACATTTTTAAAGATCTAAGCGCCTTGAGATCTAAGAATATGTCTACCGTACTTGGGGATTACAGTCGTCTCCTATTTATTTATGCTTTACATGTGTTTACAAAATGTGGGCATATGCCAAATTTAATGTTTCAAGGATCTGAGTTCCTGGAGATCTGAGAGAATTAGAACGATCTGGGTTGTGTTAATTGTTTTAACTAAATCGCGGTCGCGAGTGATGCTCATGATGAAGAGCATCTGAATTGTCTCTAAACGTCAGCAATACAAGGAAAAACGTGGAAATTAGCCGTATTTATATTTAATATCTGAGAGAATGTCTACCGCACCGTACACGTTGGGTTTTACAGTCATGATCTTTTTTATTTTATTTTGTATTAAACTAAAATTTCAAATTGATATTTTATAAATATTCATAATGTTTGGTTCATTGTATTGTCTTCAATCACTGGCTCCAATTTTCAATTAGTTCCATACCTTCACTTTCAATGGCATCCGAATAATTATTAAAAATTATATTTACTATCTACCCTATCATCTTTCGAACCGAATATTAGAAAGTTGGTATCATTGGCAATAAATGGACACACACACAATGTAAACACTCACACAAGCAAACACTTGACCTTACGAAGATTGTGAAAGTTTAGGCTCTAGACACACTATTTATAAGTTTGCATATTTATGTGAAATTAATACAGACTGCCTCGTTATTATTTGGAGGTTATAGACGAATATCACGAGCAGGGGCCTTACCACAAGCTTTTAAATTAATCTACATTTCTATATAATAAAGCGGTAAAATTTGTATTTTTCTTTGTAATTCAAATTCAAATTCATTTATTCTATACTTATAAATGAATTGAAGTAATTGATAAACTTTTGGATTAATTAAAAAAAATCTTGCAGCTATCAAAATTTACATTACCAGCGAGTAAAACATTAGAGATTCTCACAAAAATTGAAATATGGTGACCTAAATATCAAAATTTTGCCTATAATCTTCATTAGTACACCCATGCGAAGCCGAAGCAGACAGCTAGTATTATATAAAAGAGTTCGAATAGCGTTGTCCCCTTCTCACCTCAGTACTGTTTTAATAATACTTGGGAGCTTGTGGTAAGGCTCCTGGAATATGTTTAAGCGTTTTATGGTTTGGTCAATGTCAACTTTCATTAGAATCCTTAAATCGATGAATGATTCATGAAAATATTGCAAAAAAATCCGTTTGGTTCGTCGAATTAGAAGATAGGTTTTGAAATGAATGAATTAAAATAAATTTCCGCCATCATTTATCTTTATAGGGAAATATAACATAACGCTGACCAAGAATGAACAAGAGAGAAGAGTGAGTATAGATTAGTATTAGTCACGTATGGAATGCTACTGAAAAATGAGGGCATGTGCCAAATATAATGTTTGGACGTGCCTCTGACTACCCCCACTAGACATCTTCAAAGTATCTAAGCGTCTGGAGATCTGTGAGGATGTCTACCGTACTTGGGGATTACAGTCGTGATCCTTTTTTTTTTATATTATAAATATAAATTAACTCTGTCTGTGTGTCTGTTTGTCTGTCTGTCTGTGACGTTATCACGAGCTAGTCACGAGCTTCATAGTCTTGGGAAGGACATACATTTTCTTTTGATTTTGAGAATTTCAATGTTTTGATAAAATCGTCACGGGTAAAAGCTAGTATAATAATATAGGTTTTTTTTTTATAATTCTTCTCTTTTGTTCCTATATATATTCATATTCATTAATTTATAGTTTTTAGTAAGTTTGTGAAATGTTTGGTTTTTTGTATGAAAACCATCAAACTTAAAAAAACTGTCTATAATTTACTTAGGTAGTATGATTATCTAACGAGCTATATAATAATAAACTGTTAAGCTATTCATAGTTTTGATTAAAAACGAAACTAGTGTTTTTGAAGAGCCGACTTTGGAAAATAAATCTATCGAGAAAAGTTTCACCGATCGTGTTTCTATATTTATCTAGGTTCCTTAAGTTATCTTTGTCATAAAAAACAGAACTGTATGTTATGCGATTATTTAGAAAAAACGATTCTGCATTCATCAAAAACATTTATTACTCGTCTTAGGTAACTATCGTGTGAAAGCAGCCATATACTATGTTTAATGTGTGGTCAAACGATTTTGTAGTATGTGGGTATTCGAATAATCGATGTTTAAATCGAGTTGAGAACAATAAGGAAGCAAGTTTACAACTATGATTACGTGTTAATTTAAACGATGTTTTTTTACAAGTTGAGGTTTTTTTATCGATGCGTTTGTTAATTTGTTGATATTTGTAGGAACACTTGTTTTTTTATCTAAGTTTTTGCATTGTTACAAGGAAATCAATGACTCTAGGTTTCTAAGCACGATAAAACATTTATTTATTAGGTGTTTTGTTTTTTGTAAGTTAATTTAATATTTTTTATTCTCTGTCAGTATCAATTGACTATTTTTGAAGTTGTTTGACTTTATATATATAAATAATAAAATAGTATCTTGAAAAATTCTATACACCCATATTTTTTTATGGTTTTGATCTGTTTATCTGCTCGTATCATCGCGATTTAATATAACAAAAAATTGAGGTCTCCCAGGACTTTGTTTGTTCAAACAGACTTTAACCCCTTTTAGGGCTCTTAGGGGTTGCGTTTCGGATATTTCATTTATAATGGAGGATTAGAATTTAATGCTTCTAGGACTTATGGTTTACTTTCTACGTTATCTAAAAGCCTTGTACAGTTAGCTGTCATAACAAAAACCGGCCAAGTGCGAGTCGGACTCGCGCACGAAGGGTTCCGTACCATTATCTATAAAAACGGGGGGAAAATCACGTTTGTTGTATTGGAGCCCCCCTTAAATATTTATTTTATTCTGTTTTTAGTATTTGTTGTTATAGCAGCAACAGAAATACATAATCTGTGAAAATTACAACTGTCTAGCTATCACGGTTCATGAGATACAGCCCTGTGATAGACAGACGGATAGACAGACAGACGGACAGCGAAGTCTTAGTAATATGGTCCCGTTTTTACCCTTTGGGTACGGAACCCTAAAAATGACTAAATAAACCAATATTTTGTTCTTCATATACTAAACATAGATTTTAATTTATTATGTTTTAACATTATTCAATTTCCAGTAATTTCACTTTGTTAACGAAGCGAGGAAACTCGTAAAAAATAATACATCGACAAGTCGTATGCCGATTATCATCGACAAGTTTACTATCGACATCCGTTAGCACATCCCTAGTGACCTAGTGCCGCAGGTACGATAAGGCGTGGTCCGTGTGTGAGCGTGGTTGTCACAGCTGAGCTTTTAAACACCTGTATGTTATACGAATGATATCATCTAATGAAATGACTATGCGCACTAAAACTTTTCAATAAAAATAGAACGAAAACTTTTTATTTGAGTCATTATGCATTCAAAACAAACAATGAAAAAAAAAAGGTTTAAGAAAAATCTAGTGATTGCTAGTAAGATAACAGCGGTCACCAAATTGTTTAAAAAAAAATTGTTTGTTGTGTATCTGGATATTGACCTAAGTACTTAAGATTTTCCAAAAAAGGATCATTGACACGCATCAACCCAATTTAGGTACTTAGGTACATTGACATTTTTGAAGTAAATTAGAGTATTTATAGACAGAGTTCGAAAAATGATGAAGATTTAACTATACATAGTTATTTTGCAAAAAATCTTCTTCAATGATCAATTTTAGCGCGTAGTTAGACGAAAAGGTACCTACCTACTTAATATTACAAGCCAGTCTTAATCTTGACAGTTGATATCACTGACGTAACATCAGTCCCTAGCTAGATACCTTTATTGTGACCTAACTAGTGTCGATCTGAGCTGTAAACGAGTTATTGCTAAACGAAAGATTAGATTTCATTGAGAAGTGTATCATGTCACGACATATGTATGTCAGCCTGTCACGTTTGCAATTAAATACAGGTTTTATTTCGTCTTCGTAAATTGTTACTCGTTTGTAAATCCAATTACAATAGATTTATGTAGTGAACACCTACGACTAATGAGTTGCGTAGGTACCTACGGTACTATCATTTCTATTTTTCTAACTCATAATTAGTACAAATAACTATTGATTTTAAAATAAACGTAACACGTGATAAATATTTGACGTTGCAACCTGTCACGTGTGGAATACTACCTAATGCAAAATGTGGGCATGTGCCAACGCTTTTAGACATCTTCAAGGATATAAGAGGATGTCTACCGTACTTGGGGATTACAGTCGTGATCCTATTTATTTATTTTTTCATAAAGACCCATGTAAAAATCTATACTCGAAGTTTTTTTTATCAACCTCTTTCACGCGATACTCGGCGATACCTACAGATTAAATTATTGATTGCTTATGTATTATGAAAAACACAATTCGTAAACTTTAATGTTTTTAAAAGCACCCGGAAACCAAAGCAACTATATACCTACCAAGACCTGAATTTTATATTTATGACGAAGTAGAGTGTTTTTGTTAAAAAAAAAAACAAACTCATCATCGACATAAAGTTCAGATACATTGATGATTTCCTGATTCTACTATACTTATATGCGTATTGCTCTAAAATGATTCAAACTGAAATGCTACTGCCAAATGTGGGCATGTGCCAAATATAATGTTTGGACGAGCCTCTGACTCTCTCTCTAGACATCTTCAAGGATCCAAGCGCCTGGAGATCTGAGAGGATGTCTACCGTACTTGGAGATTACAGTCGTGATCCTATTTATTATTTTATTAAAGATTCTGTAATATTTACCAGTAAAGGAAGTAAAAAGACCGGTAAAAAGATCGTAGTAAGTGTAAAGTCGTGGTCTCTACCTACCCCTCTGGGAAACCGGCATGTACCTATGTATGGTAAAATAAAAAAGTTCCTAGGTCGATGTTTAATTCATACAAAATTAATTAGCAAATTCCTAAACAATTTAAATTAAAAATTAGATTCGCTTACAGTAGGGACTCGCATAACGCGACGTTCCACTTTTAAATAATCTAGGTTCATGGTACCATTAATTAATTGCATCCCTATAACTAATAAAATAAGATACACTTTCGCGTATCAAATGTTGATGAGCTTACAGCACCAATTATTTGCAAATTTTATCTCTATTACTACATACTTAAGGTTCATTTTCGTAGTGTGTTGAATGTTGAAGCTTTCATAGGCCTACAATTAATTTACGCTTTATCAGGTAGCAGTAAGGTGTGTTTTCGCAGGTTGTTTTATGAATTTAAATATGGAAATGCTTTTGGGTGCGTTCGATAGATGTCGCTACAAGGCGATGACATTTTCTTGTTTTGGATTATTGAGATTGTGAACAAGGTCTTTTTATTGGTGTTAATCATGAAACATTTTGACTATACCTAAAAAAATATTAAGTAGGTACATTTACAATGCTGTATTGTGTGAGTGGTATAGATATATGATTCGTCAAGGGATAGACAAGGATCCAAAACAAACATAGCTGAATCGTGATATTGTAGCCAAAACACAGTCTGCGTTTATTATAAAAGAAATATTAAAAATTTCGGCTGTCCCCTCATTAAAATAGATAAACCAAAGATTTTTTGTCGCTTGTTTTTAGGGTTCCGTACCCAAACGGTAAAAACGCGACCCTATTACTAAGACTCCGCTGTCCGTCTGTCTTTCTGGCTGTATCTCATGAACCGTGGTAGGTAGACAGTTGAAATTTTCACAGATGATGTATTCCTGTTGCCGCTATACCAACAAATACTAAAAACCGAATAAAATAATGAGGCTACGTGATCTTTTGCCGTTTTTTATAGATAGTACGGAACCCTTCGCGAGTCCGACTTGCACTTGGCTGGTTTTTATGTTATTACAATAACAAATATTAATAACAATGTAAAAACAATGTAAAATAATTACAGTACTGATGCAATTTCAGTTTCACTTTTATACTATGTCGTGACTGAGTTATTTCTTGCTCATCCAGATGTTACAGAATTATATAGAGCTGTGGTGTGTTTAGTTCGTCTGATCTAGGTGTAACCAAAACAAAACAAGTCCTCATCATCATTCTCTTCTCCGTTTCCCACGTTTTTGATGAATGCAGAATAATTTTTTCTTAATAACCGCATAACAGACAGTTTTGTTTTTTATGACAAAGATAACTTAAGGATATGTGGAAACGGGGAGCTCACAACAATCAAAATATCACAGAAAACGATTGTATAAATGTATATTTTTCTCTGTATCAAAACCAATTCTCTCAATTCACTTCAATTGTTTTTTTTTACACTGACATTATATTCTTTTCTGCTTTCCTAAGCCTAAAGAGTTTTTGTTACTAAGAGTTTTTATTTTGATTGAAAAAGTTTTTAATAAATGTGGATCCTTAAATATACATAGGTACATAGCAACACCAGACAAAGAACAAACACCTATATTCATCAGTATCACACAAATGTTTGCCCTGGGTAGAGATCAAACCCACAACTTACAGTGCAGAAGGCACTTACTACCAACTGAGCTGTGAGGCCAGTCGAAATAACTTCTCGTGAACAACGTCGCGAGAGTTTCCACTAGTGTTTAATGATCTGATATTTTATGAGGTGTCTGACATTCTGCGACCATCAGTTCTATCTTAACCCACTCTCCTCTCAGTGTGGGTGAACGAACTAGGTTTAGTATTAAAGTTGATTAATATCAGCATGGGTCTTCTATCGTGTGGTACGAAACTTAAAAAGAAACTGTCTATAATTTACTTAGCTAGTATGATTATCGAACTGTTTAACTATTCATAGTTTCGATTAAAAACGAAACTAGTGTTTTTGAAGAGCCAACTTTTTAAAATAAATATATCGAGAAAAGTTTCACCTATATTTCTGTCTGTAATTTATCTAGATTATATCCTTATGTCATCTTTGTCATAATAAAAAAACTGTATGTTTTGCGGTTATTGAGAAAAAATGATTCTGCATTCATCAAAAACATGTATTACTCGTTTTAAACGATCTGTATGAAATTTCATCACAGTCGGCCCAGTGTTTTGGCCGTGATAACGTCACAGACAGACATAAAGAGTTACTTTCGCATTATTATTAGTATAGATTACCTAACCTGGATACTGGTAAGTATAGCTGTGACATTTAGCTGACCGTTCACCTATGTTGTGTAATGCATTGCAATAGTAAATATCGATTTAAACATCTCTAATGTTAAGTACGTAATGTATCAAGAAACATTATCATCAGAAAAACTTCCTCTGCTGGACAACCTAATCCTAATATAATATTATAAATGCGAAAGTTTGTAAGTTTGTATGTATGTTTGTTCCTCAATCAGGCCTAAACGACAAAACGGATTAAGTTGAAATTTGCTGTAGATGTAGATATAATGCCCGAAAAAATATGAATAACATCCCCAAAACGATAAAAAACGCAAAAGGGATGATTTCTGTATAGATGGCGCTGGTGTGCAACAAATCTGACACCACAGACTAAAAACATTCAGTCTTTTCTATTTGATTATTGGAATTTTACAGGACAACGTCCGTCACGGGTCGGCTAATATACCTATAAAGGTTAGCTGCAAGAAAATGTTTACTAGCATTAAGTTCGCCAATGTACATGTCTTTGTATTGTGCAATAAATAATTAATCTATTTATAATGCAGCGAAGAAAAAAAAACCAATTAAGAGAGAAATTTGAGAAGAGGTTTTACTCTTCTCAAATATCTAGGCTAGATGCGATAAATACTCATTTGAAATATGTGTGTTCTGTTTTGACAGTGTTTTAAACAGTCAGGACGTCGGGATAAATAAAAAAAAGTACCTGCGGTAGACATACTTTAGATCTGAAGGCGCTTAGATCCTCAAAGATGTCTATAGGGGGTAGTCAGAGGCACTTCCAAACATTATATTTGGCACAAAACCCACATTTTGTAGTAATATCGCGAGAAATACCCATTTTCAATATTATGTACATAAAAGGAGTCTTTTAATTTTTTTTGTCGAGATATATCAATATAATAAAATAATCTTTAATATATTTATGAGGGATCATAAACCAATGTTTTGGGTTGAACAGGTAAAAATAATGTTGGGTAGAACGGGTAACATTTATCACAGCTCAGTTGGTAGTAACTCTGCCTTCTACGCTGTAGGTTGTGGGTTCGATCCCCACCCAGGGCAAATATTTGCGTGATGAACATAGATGTTTGTTCTGTGTCTGGGTGTTACTATGTATAATAAGTATGTATTTACAAACAAAAAAAGTATATAAGTATTCTACTAGTTATCTGGTTCCCATAGTACAAGCTTTGCTTAGTTTGGGGCTAGATGGCGTTGTGTGTAAAGTCCGCCAATATTTATAATTATTTATTTATTTGTTAATATAATTCATTTGAATTTTCATAGAGATATATTACTTTTTTTAAAATACAAAAAAAAAGTAAGTTTGATACTAAAATTAAGAATCATTACATCATTACTATTACATAATCTTTTACCCAACAAAAAAATATTTTAATTATTTACCCCAAACAATTAAGTGGTTGGTACCGTACACGATAAGTAGCTCATTTAGTTAAAACCAGTTTAAACTCGATTATTCAACAAGTTGCGTTATATTTTAGAAATTACATTTGCATTAACATAATCTAAGTACCAACTTGATATAGATTAATTAAATATTACTATACTTAATCAAGATATCCAATTGTATATTAAAACTATCCGACCAGTGACAGACGTTGTCCTGTCAAATTTCAATAATTGATTGACAGCAAAATCCCCATTTACAAAATGATCCGCTATTTATTGAATTCATATGTTTCAAAAAATTTGATAAACGAAGGACCGCTCTACCGATGTTGTGCAAACTTCACATAAACCATCTACTAAATAGTCCGGACAAAGCCTAAACATTTGGTTTGGATAGGTGAGCCCGTTCTTGAGTTATAAAATTACAACGAAAAGTGGCATTGATTTTTATACATATATTGTGTATAAGCAACTACCGCCCGCGGCTTCGTTTGCGTGGTACCTGGATAATAGTTATTCCAGAACATAATGCTATTATATTTCAAGTTTCATCAAAATCTGTTTCGTTGTTTGGGCGTGATTGAACTACAAACATACAAATATCCACACAAAAAAAGTCAAAGTCACTCGGCCAACACGAATTTAAATGACTAAAAAAAATGAAACCCATAATTATGGCATTAAGGCATAATACATAACCTTTCGCAAATCATCTAGTTGGTAAACCGAATAAGAATGTGCTCTAAGTAAAATTACACCTTGACATTAATGTAGCAATGAATTTCAAAACAGTATGTTTATATAATTCAATTGATGTTAGTTATTTCTAATTACTTAGCTGTTATATGTAAGATGTGATAATAGAAGAAAGTAGGTAGTGTTGAAATTTATTGAAAATAATCAATAAAGTAGTTACCTAACTACTGAAAAATATGGGCATTTTCCAAATGTAACATTTGAACGTCCCTTTGACTGACCCCTTAAGACATCTTTAAAGATCTGGAGATCCGAGAGGTGTCTACTGTACTTGGGGATTACAGTCATGATCCTTTCTTTCTTTTTTATTTATGAATTAGTAGCTAAATACTGATTCGATTCTGAATATTCTTTCATATAAAGGAAGCTATGTTATCCCGTAGTACTATTACTTATTTTATATTCTGGTAAATAGTAGGTTTCGGGAGTAAAACCGCGGCGTAAAGTCCCATATAAATTTCATTAAAACCTATAATTTTCCCTGAAAGTGAAAAAAACAACATTGTAGATGTTTTTTGCTGTATTTAATGTAATTTTATTAATTATATTTGTTGGAAAAAAACTAACAAAAAAATCGAATTGAACAGAACTACGGCGGGCGCGTTGAAGTCTTTTATATAGAAGCTTTTCACTCCGTTCACTATCTTACGAATTATTTATTTACTACTTAGAATTGTTCATTTATTTCCAAAAGCGATTAAAATATCGTGTATTATCTTTTCAACAGTTGGTAGGTACTAAGATAGTATTCAGATCAGCTTTCAATGAGTATTACGTAAAGAAAGACCCGTCGAGCTTTACGCAACGAAATACCAAATCGTGCTACAAAAATTCAGCTTCGTGACTACGTCTACTTTATAAAAAGGTTTTATAAAAAAAGTTTCTTACCTTGACATGCGGCCAGAGTGCAAAGGGCAGCCAGCACCAAAAACCTCAAAATCC
Organism: Hydriomena furcata; assembly: GCA_912999785.1. Lineage (NCBI taxonomy): Eukaryota > Metazoa > Arthropoda > Insecta > Lepidoptera > Geometridae > Hydriomena > Hydriomena furcata. Next base: position 3,573,971 of record OU538843.1, read on the forward strand.
GGGTACCCATATTTTCACCAGCACTTATTCTCGGCTGTAGCATTGTACAAACATTTCAAGTGAAAAAGCAAAAAGTTCACTGCACATACACTTCTCGAAAACGAAACTCTTTGTGATTCGGGAGATTTTAAATGTTTTAAAAAAAACGCTGTATTTTTTTAAAGTTTAAAATGTGAACGTCATGTTCGGAATTTGAAAGTGTAAGGCCGCGGATAGACTGCTCAAGTGACTGCTCGTTCGCGTAGTCGGGTCGACATTCACTGGCCGTGTTGCGATGAGGTAGCAATCCCCACTTTAGATTGAGGTCTTGTATGCGTGTTGGTTTCTCGTTTTGGTTTTGAGGGCTCTCTTGGCTTGCTTCCCGGATAGGATGCGTAGATTTTTTTAACTGTAAACGTAGAATGTAGCACTACGGCCAGTAGGTACTCGATATATCATGTAAAGTAAGTGATACTTGAACTTTTGGATTTTATATATGGGCTTACCCGGATAAGTGATAAAACCGCATTATCTTGAAAACTATCAAACTTAAAAAGATACTGTCCTACATTTAGGTAGCTAGTATGATTATCTAACGAATTATAAGAAAATTAACTGTTAAGCTATTCATAGTTTTGAGTACAAACGTAAATAGTGTTTTGGGAGAGCCAACTTTGGAAAATAAATCTATCGAAAAATGTTTCTGTGTTCAATTTGTCTAGATTAAATCCTCAAGTTATCTTTGTCATAAAAAAACAAAACTGTATGTTTTGCGGTTATCATGAAAAACATTCTACATTCATCAAAAAATATTTTAGCTCGCCCTAAGAACGTTTGCTATTTAGAATTTAATTTGCGTTAATAATTGGTAATGCTACGAGATTTTTATTCTCACTTTCTACGATCCTGGCATAACATCTTTGTTATTAGTGTTTAAATAGTGTTTTTCAAAAATACTGTAAGTACTTAAACGGAAGTCTCGATGTCAGAGACCACAAGATCCTAAAGTAATATTGAGACAATTCTACTCGCGGTGCGAAAATGACAACTCTATACGAGTGTGTTTTCACTTTTTGTTTTAATAATACAACTTTTGAGCTTGTGGTACGGCAGGTAAGGCACCCTTAGAAGTCTTGGTAGACCTACTTTACTTTGATTGGTAGAATGGATAACTAATGGTAGTCATAGATGAGAAGAAAAATGGAGGGAAAAAGACACATAATATAAATAATTCGGATATCTAATTAAATATGCAAGTTTGCGTAGTTACAAAAGGTACGCATAAATTGATTTTAAATATTTGACTAAATTGAAATGCTAGCTATACTTTTTTGTATTTGTAGGATTCGAACTTGCATTGAAAGTGCATCGCAATCGGCATTAAACCAACTACGCCATAGTACTAATGGCGTTGGTGACGCTATTGTTTCAAAACTTAATGATATTATTTTCACTTTTGATTCCAATGAGAAGAAAAATACCTTAAGGCGCTCCCAGTCGACGATTGTTTTTGTACGAAACGAAAAAATAAATACTTGTGAACAAGCCACATCTCCTACTTTATAATGTATAGTATATGTGAATAAAGTTGTACCCATCTTTAATCACTTTGATAAATAATCCTACTAACCGCTGCAATGACGACAAACACATGTCGGCGCGTGGTCCGCCTTAGCTTTTCGAATAAATGAATGATATAAATTATGTATCTTAATCAAAAATAATTATAGAAATCTAGATCTACATATTACCTATCTTTAACAATAAATCACAAGTTGATTTTAATAGTAGGTACTTATATAAAATATTTCGATCATAAATTCTAAAACGTCTCATTTTGAAATAATATCTTTATCGTGAAAAGTTTCTGCTATTATGTTTTCAGCTTAATAGAAATCTAGGTAGGAACCTGAAGTAATATACTTATAAAAATAGGAGATGTGGCTTGTTCAGAAGTATTTCTTTTTTCGTTTCGAAAAAGAGCAATCAGCGACTGGGAGCCTCTTAAGAATGAAAACATTTCACTTACCTACTTAGGAGTAAGATGAAAGTTTCTTAATTTCTGGTTGGTTCTTTCATCTCTATGTTTTATTTCTGAATCAAGCGTAGCGTGTGCTGCTTAAAATTTGTTTTTTTATTGTTGTACGTCCTTACTTGGTTAGTACTTTTAATTATTATTCTTGTTTGAGCCTTCACCTTGTTCGATCGGTACCACACTGGAGCTCTACAAAATAGGATCATTGAAAAAAATGATAGGCCCAAGCCGTGTTTGATGCCTGATTCTTCTAGGCTTGGTTGCGAGGAACAGGCGTAGCTACGCCTAGCTCCCTAAGACGTTTCAAAGTGATCCTTGTGATTTTATTAAAATAAATGCCTTTTGAATTTGAATTTGTTTTAATTACCTAAGTACTTGCTTACGATCTATTCATCATAGTTCACTATTATTTGGTACCTACCTACCTACTTTATGTAGATACCTACCATTCTATTTAGTTACTTATCCCGTATACGACTTTATTAGCATAGAAAAAACGCGTTCGATTATAGTTTATATTAGGGCTGGGAGAGCCAGTCTGTAATGTAATGTCTAGGTATTTATTTTTTATTTATTTATTTATTTATTAAAAAGGATACCCAACACAGGTGTACACATTCACATTCAAAAAAGTTAAAGCAAAGTGCTCCCGCAATTATAGGGTACCACAGCATGCGAAGAGTTTTTAACAACTTAAAAATATATAGGTATCTATAAATATCACTACATAGTATAAAGCAAAGTCGCTTTCCGCTTCCCGCGTATGTATGTATGTATGTTTGCTTATATCTTTAAAACTACACAACGGATTTTGAATTTGATTTTTGTAGCTTTTTTTAAAAGATAGAGTGATTCAAGAGGAAGGTTTATATGTATAATACATGCATAATATAGTAGAGAAACACTGATAATTTTAGAGGTTTCTTATGTGATGTCGTAAATAAACACATTTTTTTGCGCTTACATTGCAAATGCTGGCTGAACCCCACGAGATATATCAAAATAATGTACTACAGTATTGTACACCTTAAAAACGTCTACAAAAAAGTCCACGATGGTATTAGAAATGTCTTACGCACAGCGAAGCGGGCACGGGTCAGCTAGTAATATATAAAAGGTAACTTAATAATCTAAAGTAACAATAAGAGAAAGATGTTAATTATTAAGCTGAATAAAAAACCTATTGAAATATATGTCTAGTCAAAGTCAAAAGGTTTTACTTCAATAAAATCACAAGGATCACTTTGAAACGTCTTAGAATCAGGCAACAAACACGGCTTGGTGCCTATCATTTTTTTCCCTTTCCGAACAAGGTGAAGGCTCAGGTAGCAGTAAGTAGGTAACCTACCAATACCTAAATACCTACTTTAACTTATGTAGGTAAGCCACAGTAGGTGAAATCCACCTGCTACAGCTTTATTAAGGGTACTTAGCCTACTAAAATAAAACAGCGTAAACCAAAGTACAAAAAACCTTGAAATAAACTGTTTATACAGTTTTAGTTTGAAGCGCCATCTCTGATCAGCGCCTAAAAGCATTTTGACAACGAGCAAGGTTCACGGGGTTCAGCTACCGCAAACTCTACGTAAAATTACACAGAGATGGCGCTAGCAGTTTTTATAGTTACGGACTTATACGGATAGATGTCACTAGCGGTCGAAAACATCGACGGTAAGTTCATGAGTGGTATATAGCTACTTCTACTACCAGACTACAGAGGTGCATGTATGCATACCTTTAAAATAATATATTTATATATTATTTATTAATAAATTTATTCATTTCATTGTTTATTTGAATACTTACGGCTTCGCTTGCGTAGTAGGTACCTACCAGGAATCCAGAATGAAAAGTAGCCTTACCTATATATTCCAGGACATAATCAGTAATCACCTATCCTAGTTAGGTAAGGTAAGATACTTATGTAACTATATTACTCAAGTGTTATCCAAAGTCGTTCCGGCGTGATTTAGTCACAAACATTCAAAGATCTCCACAATATTTTGGATTTTTAATATTGATTTTAGTAATTAGTAGTATAGGGTGATGTAGGTATTGATGTGTAAAATTCTCCTCAGTTATTACCTACTTATTAGTACTCAGGTAGGTAGGTATGTTATAATGTTATCTGTTCGAAAAATTTACATGCGCATCAAAAACACGTGCTCAAAACGGTGAAGGAAAACATCGTGAGGAAACCAGTTAGTATTCTTATAAGCGGCGATGGGCTTGCAACCTGTCACGTATAGAATGCTAACTACTTCAAAATGTGGGCATGTGCCAAATGTTATGTATGGGCGTGCCTCTGACTACCTCACTAGACATCGTCAAAGGATCTAAGCGTCTGGAGATCTGAGAGGATGTCTCATACCTACTTGGGGGCTTGGGGATTACAATCGTGATCATATATATTTTTTAAAATGTTTATTTAGATTGTTTTTGTAAATCAAGCATGCAAAGTAGTAAGTTACTAGGTAGGTAAGTGATCGTTATCCTAAAATCGCGTGAAATTCTATTAGTCATGGCGAATTGGTTCAAATTCAAACTCGTTCCAATCCTCGAATACCAATAATAACGGTAGGTATGGTAATAGGTACCATGATAACGATGTAAATTTGGAAACGTTTATTATGTCACGAAATTTCGTTTTCAGTTAACGAGTTGACCCCCAGAAACGTGTGGAACTGGCGATATATATGCATGAAGGAACTTGTACCTAGTTATGTTAGTTAGTGAATTAACATATTTTGTCTGTCTGTTTAATAAACATAGATATATAGCTACTTACGTACCTATAGGTACCTACTTACTTATGTAAGAAGTCTGTAGCTGTTCATAAGTTTAGTGAAGAAAAATTAAAAAATATGATCACAAATTCACGCAATTGTAATCCCCAAGTAAGTACGGAAAGATCCACTCAGATTCCAGGCGCTTAGATGTCTAAAGGGGTTAGTCAGAGGCACGTCTAAATATTACATTTGGCACATGTCCACATTTTGCAGTAGTCGGCATTCTACACGTGACAGGTTGCAAACCCATTGTCGCTTAAAATAATACTAACTGGTTTTCTCACGATGTTTTCCTTCGCCGTTGTTATGCGCATATAATTTTTTCGAACAGAAAAACGGCTGGGATTCGAACCCACGACCTCCGGATTGAAAGTCGAAGAAGTACCTACCTACCTACCTCCCACTCGGTCAACATGGCTTTTCATAAGTTTATTGAAGAAAATTAAGTAGGTACCTGAGTAGGTATAGATACCTACCTTCAACAGTTAAGTAGGCAAGTATATAATAGGTGCTAAAATGATTAGGTAAAGTATCATTCATTTGGAACCATCCCCATTTCCCCCACTAGCACAGATTACACAATAATTACTACGAATAGAACACTCACACAACCACGAAAGAAATACCTACCGTGTATATCTCCTCCCCCTACTTACCTACACTATCAATGAAATAACAAATTGAGATTTGAGGTAGATGGCAGCACTGGTAGGATATTTGAACTCATTCGAACATTTTCTACTAAAAGTGTAGGGTGACCATACTGAATTACTGACCATTGATTTTTTTACACCATTATACAAAGAGAGATTCTTTGAAGCAAGTTTTCTTTCATTATCCAAAAGAATGATGAAAAGACTAACTAGGTAAGTAGCTTATTTCGTAAAAACTATGTTTATCATGTTATGGCTTACAATACAATGCAGTTTATGTACCTATACCTACATAGATTGTATAATAGTTATTTAATAGGTATTTTCTAAAATTTATGAAAATAGATAGATAGATAGATAGAAGATAGAAAATACTTTATTGCACACCATAAAAAGAAATAAAACATACATAATAAGAATACACAAATACCTATAACATAGGTATAATATCTAAATAGTTCCATAGTAAGCCGGCTATCAACTAAACTTAATCGTAAGTAACTTCTTTACTGTCGTTTACGTGGGTACCTAAACCTTTTTGAAAAAGAATGCATTATTTAGCTACTAAGCTCGACTTCCATGACTTTGATCTCATTCACACTTCCTCAATACAATACTCCTCTCCCTTTCCCTCGGTAGCTTCGAGGACATCGTAAACAAGCTTGACAAGCCGAAAGCAATATCCACGGTATAAATACAGATTAATGCTAAGCTTATAAATCTGCTGCCTACGCTAATACATGTTAATAGAGTTCAAAATGGTCGACTTACTACAGGTAGTATTTTATCTAACCTACCCACCTACTGTTTCGCAATACTTAATAGCAGGGCCGTATTAAGAATGGAAGACTAGCGGGTTATTATCATTTCGTACACTTGACCAAATAAAAAGACAAAATATAATTTTGATTCTCACTTCGTACTCTTTCTATAAGATTACAATTTGCATAGAAAAATTTAGAATTAAGTACAGTGAATGTCAAAGTTTTAGCAATAATTATAACATACAACTACCAACCAAGAATTGATATACGTTATATAGGTACGCATTGGCGTAGTAATTATACCTAGTTCCTATACTAGTATACACTGTACAATATTTATTTATTAAGAAAGTAGGTACCTATACCTAATAAAATATCTAGGTTGGTAATCCCATTTTTAGAAATAATATGATTTAAAAGTTTTATTATGTGTAACGTAGAAATAATATTTCAACAATTCCGGGCCGTTGCGCCGTCCGGCGTCTGGTGCTACAGTTTTATGTTTTAGGGATCTACATTACAGGAAATGATATTCTGTAAGCACTTACTCAATGATTGTAATGTTAACAGGTAGGCAGGTACCTAATTTTATATAATTTGAGGGATGCGTTAGCGCTTGGTAACATTAATTGAAGCAGTAATATTATTATGGTGGTACCTAAGTACTTGTACTTTTCTATATACTTTACACTAAAATGAGAAGGATGCTACTACGACAAGTAACGTCTCCGTTCACTCCTTATTTGAGCTGTAATAAGATTGGAGAAAGATAATTATAAAATGTAGGCTTTGTTTAAACGTACGAGAGGTTTTATTTGGCATGTTATGAATATCTAAAATAAAACTATGATCATTCGTAGTCTCCGACATCCTAGTTACGACCCTGCATAAAAACTACTAATAAATTGTCCCGATTACGTGTAAATAAACAGACCATTCACACTAACCATTCATTCACTAAACACGCTACGCGCCAAAACTATCAATGCTGCCAAATTAACGAACCCCATTTCATACAAACGGCTTTATAACAAACTAGGCAAAGGCATCATTTATATACAGCCTCGAGCAATGTCGAGGTCGAGGCATACTGACTTTGCTTCAAACTGTGTGGGGTTAAAAAATCCTTCCGCAAGAATTTAGGAGTGTCCGACCAACCGACACTACTAAGACGAACGGAATCGGACTTGCCTGCTTGTTATAAATGTGAAGATAACAATGCGTGCGTGTGGGTGTGTGGTTCTGCCGCTGACGAGTATAGTTACAGCACGCAATAACGCTAACAAGCGTGCGAGTAAGAGGTAACTAGTGCTTGTAGAGCGCTGTCTTTTTTACGCCGCCGCACCGGCAACATGGCGCGCTCGGCTTGCTCGGGCGCAGGCTCGAATCGTATCGCCTGCCCACTCAAGGTTCGCTGACTGCCGTTCTTTTGTTTTAAATGTTGCCAGGTTGGGATGATTACCCAGATTACTAGTAATTGATATCAAGAGCAGCAAGATTATTTTCTTATATTGTTTCAGATTAATTAAGGGGCTAACTAAGTAAACCATGTACTGGTACCAGATTACTGATGTTATTTTATGCATGGAAATACATACTTATAATACATTATAACACCCATACAAAAAACTAACATCTATTCATCACACAGATACTTGTCCTGGGTGGGATTCGAATCCACAATCTGTAGCACAGAAGGCAGAGTTACTTCCAATTGAATTGTGTGGTCAGTCACAGTCACATGCCCACATTTTTCAGAGGTTAGCATTACATACGATGTAGAACTTAATATTGATAGAATAAATATTCATTTGTACATGATAAATAACAACCAACAGTTACATACATAGTGTCCTGACCCTACCATTCCCTGTGTCGTACGTGGGTAACAGAAACTACGAGTGCGATTTACCTACCACAATTCCGAGACCAGAAACAAATGTTTTCAGATCATAATAGGATTTGTCTCGCACCCGCATCTCTTACGTCTCAGTAAGCTCACGGCGCCACCGAGGTTGTCAAAGTGGATATTAGTAGATAAGTTTGCTGATCAACTGTTAGTTTACTCGCGTTTTGTATATTACTACTTCTTTCTAATTATGTAAATACACAAATTTGTGTTATATGTTAGATGTTTATGGTTACTCTCCATATAATAATGTATAACAATAATAATTGACTATTTATCCGAATATAACGCAAGCCTGCGGAATCTGGTTGTATATAATCACGATTATTTACTTCGGTAAGTAAGTACAGAGGTAAATAATCATTGAAAGTTTCCCATTTGTGACTACTGTGCATTACAGTAACATTCATTACCAAAAATAAATTAATAATTTTAAGTCCTTTGAACTTATAGCTTATTTTATACTACACAGGTTTATTCGTTAATTATAATAATTATATCCGAGGAAACTGGATTCAATGACCCAGCCGTACATAATAACAATTCATAAAATATTTCAAGTAGGTATGTACCTACCTTAGAAATATTAGATTCGAATATCACGCAAATCATCCTTTATAAACATTTGTGTGGAGAAGTGGGAGCGATTCCGGGAACACTGGACCGCAGACGAAAACAGCGTCAACGGAGGACCTGCTCAAACCGAACGTCTGCATACCGATCATTGGTTTTTTATAATCGGCCGACGGTGCACACCGACGACATGTGTCACTTCGAATCAGCTTCCATTTTAAAATGAGCTTTCCCGCGCTGTTTTTAGATTCAATACAGCTATGGATCAAGCTTCACCAAGAAACAGTTGAGTTTCAAAAATGTTCTAATTATGGCGTGTTACATGGTCACCGCGTGGCGCTATTCGAATAATTTTGTCAAAGAAAATAGAACTGACGCCTGATATTTTTAAGTGTCATTATCGCTCGCGTATGTGACACAGATTCATACCAGTATCAGTTTCTGTGTTGTAGGAGTGAGAGACCCACCAGTAGATTACTACTTCTTCTGTGCCGAAGAAGTGGTCGTGCGAGCGAGACGGTATGATTTCGCTCGTGCCGGCTCCTTCCCCCGCACGTCGCGCCGTAGCTTGTTGTGTGCAGTGTTCTCGCGACTTTCGGCCGGCCGCGGTCTACTGCTGCGCGCTCTGAAAACTGCCGGCAATAAACAAAATAATGACCAGTGTGCCACATTATGATCGGGAGTGCAACAAGCAGCGACAGTGTGTGATAACGAGAATGTAAACGTGTTGTGTCAATCGGGTGTGTTGTCAAAAGTTTGTGGAGATTGGAAGTTCGCGCGTGGAGACATGCGAGCCGTGTTTAGGTATGTGGTGAGCGATTAATTATGTCCCATTAGGGGTCGGTGGCCTGCATTTTCGCCACCGAGAGACCTATTCATTACTGGTGACAGACAGATCCACAAGAATAATCATAAAACCGCGGCAAGCAGCAACGCCAGCTCGGTTATTACACGTTTCTCGACCGATTCTTGTGTTGTTGTGCGTTTTTATCTGATATGGAAGTATGTCGGGTAATTTATAATGTAATTAATCCGTTATCGTGCCGGTATGACGTGCTGAACTTTGCATCTTATGACCAGTAATGGCAACTCGACTACACGAGTCAAATGTCTTGCCTACCTACTACCTTGCCTACTGTAGCCAAGCCAACGAAGGTGCCATAAATTCGGCAAAAAGACGATACAAACTTGTATCAAACTTTTCTGACCGAGATATAGACTAAAAAAACTCTATAAAACAATTAAGACGTCAAATAAGTAACTGTAAAGATGGAGAAATTGGTAAATTAAAGATTATAATGACTGGTAAGCGGTAAGCATGGTCAAGAGTTTGTTTCATTACATGCTTTGCAGGAACAAAAATTTTAATTGAAACCATATTTTTATTTCGGAGGTTCTTTTAGCGTACCTAGGTATTCGAAATAAGTTGGTAGGTAACTAGTTATTGTGGAACTCGCGAAATGAGAGGCCAAAATTAGACCTTTGATAAAATACCTACTTAGATGTAGGTAGGAACCTACTTAAGTAAGAAAGAAATCAAGATGAACACCTATTTTTATCAATTTATTGTTAAGGATTAAGGTAGGTAGGTAGGTACCTACCTACATAAATAAAATTTAAATTATAAAAAGGTAAAATTAAAAATCATCATTATTTCTCCTTTTTAGGGTTCCGTAGTCAACAAGAAACCCTTATAGGTAGTTTCGCCATGTTCCACTTAATGTGGGGTCGGCACATGTTGCAAAAAATATTTGGCTTATGTTTTACAACCGGCCTGCCTGACGTCAACCCTCTTTGGGAATATAAGGTATAATTAAAAATGCGGATGCAAAATAATTATTGAACAGTACCTACCTAATTAACCGCGAAGGTAGGTAGGTACACCTAGGGTAAGCGCACCTATTTGCGCTCTTACCTAATATCGGCTATGAATAGGTAGGTATTAAATGTATTAATACTATTACGATATTACCAACTGCTACTTTTTTTTTTCCGGCTTTTTTTCTTTTATTTAAAAACGTAGCTTAGTAAGGTACCTATTAATTACAAATAACTCAAAAATAAACTTAAATATAATTCTTCTTACTCTAAAAGAAGTTAAATATATCTTTTGAAGTAACCTACCAACCAACTTACGAGTAGGTACCTATATCATATTTTTTTGTTCCATTTCAAGTTTTCAAAGCGACCCCCTACATATTATCTACACTTAATAATAAATCTCAAGAGTTAGTTTGTTTGAACACGCTAATCTCGGAAACGACCTGTCGTATTTGAAAAAAAAAATCAGTAGGTAGGTAAGGTACCTACATGATTGCATTCATAAGGCAATAGACTACTAGCATTACGCTAACACAGGTAAAATCGCGGGGCACATCTAGTTTTTAATAAGAACAAACATTACTTACCTAGCAGGTAGGTATTTTTACTAGGTAGGTACTTATCTTTTACTTACTAACTGCCTTTATTTACGTATATGGATGTCTACTCGACAAAAAAGCTAAGGTACCTACCTAATAATATCTTTTAGATCCATTAAACAAACGATTAAAAAACTACCGAAGAAGGCACTAAGAAACATGTGATACCCATTTTAGTCATAATTACATAGACAAGTAATAATTTTTACAAACACTTTTTACCGGACCATTAATTAACTATAGTATTTGTACATTAAACACATTTACTACTAAAATGACAACTGTAGATAGAGACAAAGTTGATAATTGTAATGCCATTTATTTTTTATTATGAAGGGACCCCAATAAATAACTAAGTGACCCTTCAAATGTGCACAAATGCACCTGCTGTATAAAAAACTGGTGCATTTACCCTACAAGTAACGTATCATAGCTAATGTTACTAGTTTCATAATATATTAGTGATTATGATTACGCCTACACAAAAGCTGCAAAGATTAAATAAATACAATTTTTAAAAAGAAAATCGACGAAAATGTTTCGACGGGTTGCTGACGATTCGGACACAATAAATTCGGACACTGTGTCCGAATTGACACTTTTTAATTTTAATATTTTTTTCACTGACGATTCGGACACCACCAAAATATTGAAGCTGTTTTGTACAGTCACTTAGAAAATTTTAAACTACATTATATCACTCCTAAGAAAAAGTTACCGAAACTGAGTATTTTAGGTTTTAATTAGAATTAGATGAACATGATGTTTCCCCATCTCCTGAGAATGAAAATGTCAAAGATGTCATGTGATATTGATATTTCAGGTCAGTGTATAAAGAAGACCAAAGTAGAACTAGTAACAGCCTCTGACGAAAAATTGAATGCTGATGCCAAAAATGACCACCATTATGAAAAAGATATAAATCTTTTATAACGAGATGTACTATTTAGAGTACTTTGCTAAAAGCGTTAATAATAAAAAAAAAACCCTATTATTACTATTAATCAATAGTTATGGACAAAAATACAGAAAAGATTAAAATTAATAAACATAATTATCCAAATCTATCGATTTTCTTAACTATTATTGTAAACTCAGTTAAAAATTAGTTGAATATTTAACTTACCTCCAAAAAACATAAAAACAATATAAACTGACAAATATTCCGTTTTTTATATAACTTTTTTTAAAAGCCGTTTCGGCCAAGTGGGAGTTACCTCGACTTTCAATCTGAAGATCGTGGGTTCGATCCCAGCCGTCCATCAATGTTTTTTCTGTTTAAAAAATTTATATCGCATGAACACGTGCTTATAACGGCGAAGGAAAACATTGTGAGGAAACCAGTTAGAATTCTTGTAAGCGGCGAGGGGCTTGCAACGTCACGTGTAGAATGCTGCTGAGTAATGTTTGGACGTGCCTCTGACTAACCCCTTTAGACATCGTCAAGGATCTAAGTGCCTGGGATCTGTGAGGAAGTCTACCGTACTTGGGAATACAGTGATGATACTATTGAGATCTAGTTTATGCATTAGCTCTCTCTCGCTAGTTGTACCTGGACAAATATTTCATCTTATTTTTATTACCATACTGCCAAAATGCATGCTGATTATATTCCTCTTAGCAGTTTAAGTTTTTATATCCGACTGTACAAAACATTGGTGTCCGAATCGTCAGTGAAAAAAATATTAAAATTGCAAAGTGACAATTCGGACAAAGTGTCCGAATTTATTGTGTCCGAATCGTCAGCAACCCGTTTCGACATATCGAAAAGTTGATAGACGATATACCTACCTACATTTTTTTTTAGTTTTATGAGGGAATTATTAGTCTTAGGGCCTGTTTCACCATCTTCAAGTAAAGTCATAAGTAAGCTACTAGGCGATTACCAAAAACGAAAGTACCATTTGATATTTGATAGTTTTGACACTTTCATACATTATTTTAGCGCTAACTGGAAAGTAACTAATCAACACTTTACTTGAAGATGAAGAAACAGGCCCTTACACTAATACAAAAATAATATCATCCAAATTGGTTTATCAGATTAAATTACGGTCATACTTATATAGGTATAACAAATTAAAAAAACGTGTCGAATTAAGAAACTCCTTTATTCGTCATCTTAAAATACCTACATTGAAAAAAACGTATCAAATTAAAATCTTCGGCTGAAAATATAAAAAAAACATGTTTCGAAATAAGAACCTTCGTTCGTCGGCTGAAAATAGTTTTTATACAGTCTTTTAATCACTAAAGTGACCGAATTCCCTCCAAAGTTAGTATTTTTGAACCCAAAAACCACCTTGAAAGTGTCCCAACGCGTTCACGACTGCGAGCAAAAAACATTTATTATTTATAGCCCTTTATTTCTTCAACGAAAAAATACTTTAAATGTTTTTTATATACCTTTTTTATAGCGAACAAATGCGACGGCCGGGTCCACAAGTGGGGTACCTACCACTTCAGTTTTGTCGTATTTTTAAAGGGTAAGAACGGAACCATATTACTAAGACTTCGCTGTCCGTCTGTCTGTTTGTCCGTCTGTCTGTCTGTCACAGGGCTGTATCTCATGAACCGTAATAGCTAGACAGTTGACATTTTCACAGAATATGTATTACTGTTGCTGCTATAACAACAAATACTAAAAACAGAATAAAACAAATATATTAGGGTGGCTCCCATATTACAAACGTGATTTTTTGGGCGTTTTTTTGGTATGGTACGGAACCCTTCATGCGCGAGTCCGACTCGCACTTGGCCGGTTTTTATTTTTTAAGCTTTTTGAGTTGTTTGAAACGGATTTGGATTATCTACATTGTACACTGATTGGTCCATTTCTACTTAAGGTTAGGGTTTACATTTTATTGATCAATTTGATCGTGTTTTTCTCAATTACAAAAGTTATAGCTTGGATTTTAAAGCAAACTTTAGGGTTTTAGACAAAATAAAGACAGAAAGCACGATTGGTTAAACTTTACTAGATACATTTATCATCCGAAAATGGCACATAAACGCCATTTTCTTCGCTTTTTTCGCTATAACCGAAAATGTTTGTAATCATAATACCAACCTAAATCAAAGACAGTTTGAGAGGTAGTATTCGCCGATCTGCCGTTGATCGCGGTCGCGGACGATGCTCATGATGAAGAGCATCTGAATTGTCTCGAAACGTCAGCAATACAAGAAAAAACGCGGTAATCAGCCGTATATTGTAGTTAAAAAGTTTGTTAGTTTTCAAGATAATGCAGTTATATCACTGTTTTCGTTTCGTCCGTGTAGTCAGCCCTAAAAACTAAAAAATAATAATATCACCTTAAATTCCAAACCGAAATGTATGTTTCTCGTTGGATCCCATCATAAAACTGAGCCAGCCCGCGTTCTCGCGATCTAAATATGGTTATTCACAGAAGCGAACAATCGTCTTATTTTGGTCGTTATCTCAAATGAATTATTCATATAATCGCGTTTCCTACGCTTGTCAATGTTATAGGATCTAATTATTTTTATCTGCTGAATCCTCTGTACAGGGACGTATTTAGTCTATCTCGCGCCGGGGTGCAAACCTACCTTAGGCGTCCAAAACCAACTAAGCACCCCTCGGCGACAATAAAACAAAATTCAATCATTACTGTAACTGAAATAAATATTGGTCATTACACTGGCCTCACAGCTTAGTTGGTAGTAAGCCTTCTCTGCCTTCTACGCTGTAGGTTGTGGGTTCGATCCCCACCCAGGGCAAACATTTGTGTGATGAACATAGATGTTTGTTCTGTGTCTGGGTGTTACTATGTATATTATGTATGTATTTACAATAAAAAAGTAAATAAGTATTCTATCAGTTATCTTGTTCCCATAGTACAAGCTTTGCTTAGTTTGGGGCTAGATGGTGTTGTGTGTAAAGTCCGCCAATATTTATTTATTTATTTATTTATCTCAGCGCTTTATAGCTCGAAATTAAACAAAGCTTATATAAGGTTTTTTTTTTGTAAATAATACATAATAACACCCAGACACAGAACAGTTATGTTCATCACATAAATATTTGTCCTGGGTGGGGATCGAACCCTCAACCTACAGCGCGAAAAGCAGAGCTACTACCAACTGAGCTATGAGTCCATTCAATTGTAGATATTTTGTATAGCTTAGTAAGTTTGAGCTGAGTAGCTGAGTAATGATCTCCCAGGCCTATGCGCCAGTGAAAACCTCGGTGCCCCAATTTTGGGGGCGCCCCGCACTCCTTGAATCCCCTGGGACGGCCCTGGCTCTTTAGCTTATATCTGTCGCCGTAAAGTATTAAATTTTAGTACTGTAGGTACGGCACAAGTTAACTACGTAGTAGTAATATTACAAGAAGACGTGCGATTGCGTTATGTGCTACCGTGCTTATTATTATTGCCATTTAGGGTTCCGCTATCCGAGAAGGAACCTTCGCAAGATTATCTTGCAAGTCTAGCTTCCCAGCTTTAACTACACGATTTTAATGAAGATGAAGCCATTTTGCACCCGTATTTACGACCATTCTGCAGTTCATCTAAATTTTTTTGCGACTCAAATATAAAATGTTTTTTTTTTACTGTTTGTTACCTTAGAACTCCGATATTTATTAACTGATTTGAAAAATCTAAGAGAAAATGAAAAAATACCACCTCTAAGAGTGAAAAAAATAGGGGATGAAATCCCCTATTATTGTACCTTGTATTGCATTTATAACAACATGAAGTCGTTTTAATTAATTACGTAATATAAAATTATAAAAAAAGTTCGAGTATTAGTTTTATAATACTAGCTTGTACCCGCGACTTTGTCCACTTAGATTCAGAAAATCGTATCGTACGTATACGTATGACGTGCTTATCGTAAAACATTAAAATTCCTGAAAGTTGAATTATAATAATAGAAAAAAAGTAGCCTACGTCCCTCCCTAGACTTTAAACTATCTCTATATGAAATTTCATTACAATCGGCCCAGCGGTTTGGTCGTGATAACGTCACAGAAAGATTTACTTTCGCATTTATAATATAAAAATAGTATTTTTTGAAAAAATATTATAAAACGAGACAAAAGCGTCACATCCAGAGACGCGTGCGTCGCTATGAGAACCAGGCGCGAGAGTTGAGAATGTTAATGCGCTCGTGTTGCGTTCTGCGCGCGCGCAGAATACCGAATGCGTTTACTGCAACTAACACTATCCCTTTAAATCTTTATTTCGAAATGCATTAAATATAAATAAAATGTGAAATGCCTCGAACCTTAGTCGATGAGAAACAGGGCCCATACCACAAGATCCTATTTATTATTATTATTTATTTATTATTTATTTGGAACTAAAACAACAATAGCACATTAAAAGTAGAAAACGATCACATTTGCAGAAGTATAAATACTGTGTCGCAGACATCAACGCCCTCCTCCGAAGGTAGGGCACAGCACAGTTCCAATTATTATAAAAATCGAAAGTTAAATCCTAAAGTAATAACAAAACAATATTGAAAACAACGAAAGTGAAAACGCTAATATGGCTACCAGATATATGAGTTCCGTGGGTAATATTGTTTTGATACTTTTGAGCTTGTGGTACGGCCCCAAGTTACGTCTCTTACGAAGTTAATTACTGTAATAAGTCGAGAGTTAAACCATGTTAGTAAAACTACTTCTGTTATAAGTAAACTTCTATCTACTAGCAGTCAAAACACTTTTACGATGACCTGTATGTAAAGATTACTACTAATAAGGAATGGTTATTCCGCGGAATGCAAAGTGGATAGTTTGTTGTAGGAATTCAAATTGATTTCGACTTTATAATGAGTTTTATATAGTACATTTATCTCGGTACTACGATTACCATACGAGACACGTATCGAAATGTTCTTTGTGTTATTATAAGTACATGTGGCCTGAGCACGAATCACTATTGTATCTTCCAAATGTCAAAACTGACACTTTTTGAAGTGTCACCTCATGAACCGTGATAGCTAGACAGTTGAAATTTTCACAGATTATGTATTTCTGTTGACGCTACAACAACAAATAATAAAAACAGAATAAAATCAATATTTAAGTGGGGCTCCCATACAAGCATACAACAAACGTGTTTTTTGGCGTTATTTTATAGATTATGATACTGAACCCTACGTGCGCGAGTCCGACACGCACTTGGTCGGTTTTTTTTCATAGATAATGGTACGGAACCCTTCGTGCGCAAGTCCGACTCACACTTAACCGGTTTTTTTATTATCCTGTACAAACAAACATACTAAAATTCAAATTTTACCTCTAATTAGTAGTGTAATATTTTTATTAGTGTGATGAGATAATATATTACCTACATAGAAACAGGGTCGAATAGACAATGCACAAAAACTAACTAATGTGTATCGGGCAGACTTTTTTTACGGAGTTTTAGTTTTTAATGTCTTTAATTTAGGGTTGATATTGCCCTAAATTAAAAATTATGTTGTGTGGGTAAATGTTGAGCGCCAACTTTTTTTGTGGCTGTTTTACAAGGGCAAGGTAATTGTCCGAACTTTTGGTAATTATCATTCCTGGCGATCAACAACACGATGACAGATTTTTATCATCTGTTCTGTTTTAACTAGCTATTATGGTATAATATTTGTTTAAACTATTTCTAGAGCCGTGTTGGCCGAGTGGGATGTACCTCGACTTTCAATCTGAAGGTCTGGGTTTGAATCCCGGCGTGCATCAATCGATTTTTTTGTTCGAAAATTTATATGCGCATCATAAACACGAGCTTTTACAACGGTGAAGGAAAACATTGTGAGGAAACCAGTTAGTGTTCTTATAGGCGGCGATGGGCTTGCAACCTGTCACGTATGGAATGCTAACTACTGCAAAATGTGGGCATGTGCCAACTATAATGTTTGGACGTGCCTCTGACTAACCCCACTAGACATCGTCATGTTACAATAGCCATGGTCGCGGGCAGACTGGAGAACACGGTGCTACCTACCCTGACATAACTACCCTACTTTGGTCTTCATGAAGACTATAATTGTAGTTGTATAGATTTGGGGATTACAGTCGTGATCCTATTTATTTTTTTATTTTATTTTCTTTCAAGAGTATTTAGGTAATACTGGCCCTTCTACAGGTTCCAAGGCATACACTTTTTATATTCCAAGTTTCATTTAAATCTGTTTATTCATTTTCGCGTGATTGAGGCAGAAACATGCTCACAAAACTATTAGTATGAATTTGAGAAGACTTGAACTAGTTCATTATATTGAGAAAGGGATGCTTAAATGGTTTGGGCATGTAGAGAGAATGAATGAAGAAAGATTGACAAAGCAGGTATATAAGGCGAGTGTGAAAGGGAGCGTTGGAAGAGGAAGACCTCGGCGTATTTTCCTGGATCAAATTGATGATGTTTTGAAAAAAGGCCAAGTCAAGAGTACTCTAAACCGACGAGCATGCATGAGGAATGTGATGAGAGTGAATGAAGCTAAAGAAGTATGTCAGTATCGTAGCAAGTGGAAAGCCGTGATCTCTGCCTACCCCGGGAATCAGGCGTGATTTTATGTATGTTTGTATGTATGTATGGAGTCATTATCCCTAAGTATTCATTTTATATGAGTCATTATTTAGTATTAGTAGTATTATAAGAAGGATAAACTGCAATATTAATTAGGTAATGTATAATTAGTTTCACCCATTAATTGCTTTGCTAATATTATTAGTAACAAACATCAATTACATAAAATATTGTTTGAATACAATTTATTTGCGTTTTAAATGTAACAATGTGGTTTTATTAATCAATTCCATATTACAAATAATTACCTTCGTGACATAAGTATTGGTTGACATTTCACACAGCGCTATATAGCCCCAAACTACTTTTGGCACCAGAAAACTGTCAGAATATTTATTTATTTTTTTTTCTAATACATGAGTAATACATACGTTTATTATACACTAGCAGACCCGCGACAAACGTTGTCTTGTCCAAATTTCAATAATCGCATAGAGTCGACCAGCGCCATTTTTACCAAAATCATTTTGCGTTTTTTGATCATTTTGGAGATGTTTTTTCGTATTTTAAAGTAGTCTATTATTTATTCGGGCAGTATAATACATCTACAACAAATTTCATCTTAATTTATTTTGTCGTTTCGGCCTGATTAAGGCAAACATACAAACACACATACTTTCGCATTTATAATATTATTATTATACATTATAATATAACACGGACAGAAAAAATATCTATGTTCATCACACAAATGTTTATCCTAGGTGGGAATCGATCACACATCCTACAGCGCAGAAGGCAGAGCTACTACCAACTGAGCTGTGAGGCCAGTCGAACTACCATCATAATAATAAGTTTTCTTTTGAAAAATATTTTTCAATGACAAGCTTTTGTAATAAAAAAACCATCGAGCACCAGCGCGCTATCACCTGTCACGTCATAATAACATTGTCAGCGGAACTTGGCAAGAATGCAGAGTTTTACTCAATCGAATTATTTACTAAGGAGTTCCGTTGTGACTGTTGAACAGCTCCTGACTCCATTATCAGATTAGCTCGCTGTCATATTATTGTATTGTCACCAGAACTAAAGGTGTATGCAAAATTTCAGCTCTATCGGTTGGGGATAACTGCTTCAAAGTTGAGTTTTGTAAGATTCCACCTTAACAAACATAGTTTTAAACATACATACATTGCAAGTTAAATAAAAGCTTGTAATTAAGGCGATACTTGAAATTTTTGACTTTTTGTATGGACTGAATCTAGCCGGATAAGACGGAACAGTGATAAAACTGCATTATCTTGAAAACCATCTAATTTAAAAAGAATCCGTCTGTAATTTACTTAGCTAGTATGATTATCTAACGAATTATATAAAAATGAACTGTTTAGCTATTCATAGTTTTTATTAAAAACGAAACTAGTGTGTTTGAAGAGCCAACTTTGGAAAATAAATCTATCGAGAAATGTTTCACCAATCGTGTTTCTGTCTGTAATTTATCTAGATTATATCCTTAAGTTATCATTGTCATATAAAACAAAACTGTATGCTTTGCGGTTATTGAGAAAAAACTATTCTGCATTCTTCAAAAAAAAAATATTACTCTTAAATACGTATTTCTGACAAAACTATGAATGAGTTAATCCAGCGTGTGTTAAGTAAGCAACACGAATAAGTTAAACAGAATTACCAGGAATTGCATGGTTTATTTTAATAATAAACAGTACCGAACCACCAATTAATATCGGTCGGAAACATTTATTTCAATAATATATTGCTTGCGAATTTATTACAAAAAATACCTGTTCTTATCGAACTGTGTTGATGAAGGGTGATAGAAGACGTGGTGATGAGGAGTGAAAAAGAAGATTGACAAAACAGGTAGATGGGAATTTTGGAAGAGAAAGACCTCGTCGTATTATCTTAGAACAAATCGGTGACCTTTTAGACAAAGACCAGGTCAAGAGTAATACTCTAAACTAAACTGACAAGTATGAATGGGGAATGTTATGAGAGTGAATAAAGCAAGAAGTATGTCTCTAGTGGAAAACATGATCTCTACCTACCTTTCTAGGAAACAGGCGTAATTTTATGAATGAATGAATGAAAATGCTTTAATGTATCGTCAATGGGCGGTCTTATCGCTAAAAAGCGATCTCTTCCAGACCAGAGACCAGACTATGTGTTTTTATATGATTCTCTCATCACCATTCATCCGGTATAATATCATATCACACCCTCTGCTAGGTACAAACCTCTGATTAACCTGCTCAGCACTCGCAAAAAAAAAAAATCTAACCTCACTCTCGAATAAAATTAGGGTAATCTTATTTCGTGACAAGTTAAAAAAGTCCATAACAAACTACGTAGGTGCACTCACCCTCCGAATTCCGACGCATTATAAACTGGGACATGACTATAATAATGGGTACCACAACGAGCATCTCCGCAACCGGTTCCAGAGGTGCCAATAGGGTTGCCAGACGGCCGGGTTTCGCCGGGCTTGTCCCGAAATTTCACAGTCCGGAATCCCGGAAAAATATCAAAAAATATCATGATAACATGAAAAAAAAACCGGCCAAGTGCGAGTCGGACTCGCGCACGAAGGGTTCCGTACCATTATCTATCAAAAAAGGCAAAAAAATAACGTTTGTTGTATGGGAGCCCCACTTATATATTTATTTTATTCTATTTTTAGTATTTGTTGTTATAGCGTCAACAGAAATACATAATCTGTGAAAATTTCAACTGTATAGCTATCACGGTTCATGAGATACAGCCGTGTGACAGACAGACGGACAGCGAAGTCTTAGTAATAGGGTCCCGTTTTTACCCGTTTTTATGGAACCCTAAAAATCACGTCTGTAATCCCCAAGTAAAGTAGACATCCTCTCAGATCTCCACGCGCTCAGATCCTTGAAGATGTTTAAAGAGTTTTCAGAGGAACGTTCAAACATGGCATTTGGTAAATGCCCACATTTTACGGTAGCATTTCACACGTGACAGGTTGCAAAACAAAACACAAATTTAAAATTACGCTGTAAATATTACTTCATATCCATTGAACGAGACGCGCTGGTGTATTTTGTAAAATAACTTTTATTAAGGTGATAAGTGAATTTTTTTACTTTTTGTATGGGCTGAGTCTACCCGGATAAGACAGAAAAAGTGATAAAACTGCATTATCTTGAAAACCATCAAATTTAAAAAGAAACTGTATGTAATTTACTTATCTATTATGGTTATCTAACGAATTATATAAAAATGAACTGTTTAGCTATTCATAGTTTTGATTAAAAACGAAACTAGTGTGTTTGAAGAGCCAACTTTGGAAAATAAATCTATCGAGAAATGTTTCACCAATCGTGTTTCTATCTGTAATTTATCTAGATTATATCCTTAAGTTATCATTGTCATATAAAACAAAACTGTATGCTTTGCGGTTATTGAGAAAAAACTATTCTGCATTCTTCAAAAACATTTATTACTCGTCTTAAATAAAAATAAACTTTTTAATTCGTAATACGAGTCCCGAATCCCAAAATCCCTATATTTAAATTTTGGTCATCCAGCTGGTAACCCTAGGTGGCAACCTGTGAAAAAGCTAATGCAACCTGTAATAAATCTTAAACACTTACTGCTAGAATTCCAATTTGGTTGCCGCGGTTGCCGTCTTCTCAAACTGTTTAGTTGTAGCGATTCTATATTTGATTTATCGAACTCATACGCTTTTTTATCCAGCCAAGAGCTAGGTATTGCTAGCAGATTTTGCAATATTGCTTAATTGACGATAAATAAGATAAAACAAATATGTAAGCAATAAAGCAGAATGTAAACGAGATGCGCTGCCTACGGCATCCAGTTTAGCAAATTTACAGCCACCAATTTAAAATGCCGTGTTCCCGACCCGCTTCCATACAATAATAAAGGCTGTTTCGATTCGGTCGGGTTACTGTCTGTGCACTGTGGGTAACTGCTCGAAACAAGCAAATTTGGAGCTTATTTAGATAGGAATAAGGCGAAAGCTACATTTGGATGGTACACGCAAAGGTCCGAGCGTGGAGAACCATAATTGGAGCTACTGGATGTTAATGTAGTGTGAATTGGCGGGGTTTAACCGAATTCTACGTCAATTATTTATTTTTTATTTACATTTAAATTCTATGGTCATCGCGATTTAAATAAATGATTTTGTTAAGGATCATGGGATTTATAAAATAAACTAGCTGACCCGTGACAGACTTTGTTCTGCTCAAATTTCAATAATCGCATAGATAAAAGCACTTTCAGACAACTTGCAAGAGGCAACAGGTAAGTTTGGTAACGCGAGTACAAGGTAACATAAAACTTGAACTTATCTAATACTGTCTTTAAACCCGCAACTTCGTCTGCATACATTTAGGCTGCGTTCCCACTACGCCGGACCGGCAAATCTGCCGCGCCGGTAAATCTGCCCGAAGGGCTAGTGGCTGTACAATTTATATGAATTTATATGAATCTGTTCACATTATCCCGGGTCCGGCATTTTTGCCGAGCCCGGCATTTTTACCGAGCGTTTTGTCACTCAGTACTTGACTGTCTGAATTTCTTCCGGCATCCGATGTAATGTGAACACTCTGTCCGGTGTCCGGTTTCCGGCAGATTTGCCGGTCCGGCGTAGTGGGAACGCAGCCTTAGGCAATTCATATTTGACATTTTCGTAAAACATTGAAATTCATGATGATCATAACAAAACTTCGAAAAGCATAATGTCCGTCCCAAGACTTTTCTATCTCTATATTAAATTTAATTACAACCGGCCCAGCGATTTAGACGTGATAACGTCATACAGACAAGAGGTACTTTCGCTAATATTAGTATAGAAGTATAGATAATATCAAACCAAGGTTTTTTTTATGGAATGCTAACTACTGCAAAATGTGGGCATGTGCCAAATATAATGTTTGGACGCGCCTCTGACTACCCCCACTAGACATCTTTAAAGGATCTAAGCGTCTGGAGATCTGAGAGGATGTCTACCGTACTCGGGGATTACAGTTGTGATCCTATTTATTTAGTATAGGTTTTTTTTAATGTGGTCTACTGTAATCCCCTAGTACCTACGGTAGACACCCTCTCGGAACTCCAGGCGCTTTGATCTTTGAGGATGTCTAAAGTGGTTAGTCAGAGGCACGTCCATTACATTTGGCACATGCCCGCATTACGTAATATTTACACATAAATTTCAACAGAAATTCCCGCTTCAAACTTCCAAGTTAGCATTCCTTATTAATTATTGTGGGTTTTGTTCTTCGCTTCTAAACAAGGATCCATTCAAAATCTCACTACCTGACCATTTTGATGTTATAACGGTCTACAAGGACGTCAAACAAAAAAACTGGCCAAGTGCGAGTCGGACTCGCGCACGAAGGGTACCGTACCATTATCTATAAAAAACGACAAAAAAAATCACCACTTAAATGTTTATTTAATTCTTTGTTGTTATAGCAGCAACAGAAATACATCACCTGTGAAAATTTCAACTGTCTACCTATCACGGTTCATGATAATTACAGCCTGGTGACAGACAGACGGACAGCGGAGTCTTAGTATTAAGGTCCCGTTTTTATGCTTTGGGTACGGAACCCTTAAAAACGGGAAAATAGCACCCATTGTTTCTCCGGACACCATAAAATTTTATTTTTCTTTGTTTATTAGTCATTGTTTTTTGATGGAATTGTTAACTAGATTCTTCGACTGGAATAATAATCCTGTACATAAAGTTTTAAATAACTCACATTAGTTTTACACTACAGCACTAGAATCATCTTATATATATAAAAATCAATTGCTGTTCGTTAGTCTCGCCAAAACTCGAGAACGGCTGAACGGATTTATCTTATCTTGGTTTTGAAATGTTCGTGGAGTTCTAGGGAAGGTTTAAAAGGTGAGAAAAATTCGAATAATTGCCGGGAAAACCCTTAAAACAGACCTTTTCTTTTTCCCATACAAAAGTTTTCTAACTAAAACGTAGAGTCAATTTGAGCTTTATTAGGTTTGATAATACGGTAACGGGGACGGGAACTTAAGACAACATTTGTTAATTCTAAAGCGATACGAAGTTCGCGGGGTCAGCTTGTTTTAAATAGAACTACGGCTAATTACCTCGTTTTTCTTGTATTACTGACGTTTCGAGACAATTCAGATGATCTTCATCATGAGCATCGTCCGGGACCGCGATCAACAGCAGATCGACGAACTAGACGGTAGAGACACTAGAATCATCCTGCAGCTTCGCTCGCATGGTACCTGGATAAAAATTTACCTAAACCTTATTCCAGGACATGAGCTATCCAAGTTTCATCCAACTCCGTTCGGTCGTGATTGAGGCACAAACATCCAAACATCCTCAAACTTTCGGATTTTTATTATATAGTAAGATAAGTTAACAGTATTAATCTTTGTTTCTTCTTCTAACTTAAGAGCTGTGCTCATGTCGGTGTATTTGATGCAGCTCTCTCCAGCGCCACCTCCTTAACTTCCTTATACGACAAGACAGCTATTTTCTCCTTTATCTGGCTCATGTAGCTTATTCGTGGCCTTCCTCTTCCTCTCTTCCATTCAACCTTCTCTTCCACAGTCTTTGTAAAGTATTATAGACTGATGATGTAATTGATAAAAATATCGATTTAAGGGAATTTTCGAGGGATAATTTTGAGGGGCCTAGAAGAGTCAAAGTCGAGGTTACAACTAAGAATATGGGAATAAGTATTTGTTTACTTGTAATTTGTTTTAAAGCAAATTGCATCACAAGAAGTGCACCAAATTTTTATTCAACTGTTCTTCTAACACGTTCTTTGAGAAAATTAATGTACCATCGCGAATAAAGCCATAAAATTATCATAGATAAAGCGACCGAGAGCAGATGTGAAACGGAGCGTGCGTTGGTAAAAAACTGTTTGTCCAGGCAAGTGAGGCGTGCGACCAGCCGACCACCAATGGTGTCGGGTTGGGCGGCGCCGTGTCGTACTGCGCATCGTGGCAGGCAGTTCTTGTCTGTCTTTGGTTTTAAGATTTGTTAGCGAATGGAGATAACTAGGTAACCGCCAAAAATTCTGTCTAAACAGTTTATTTTGACACAAATAGAAGACCTAAGTCTTCTATTTACTAAATAGAAGACCTAAGATTTATATTTATGTCAAAATAAACTTTATTTTATTTCATTTGTATGAGATAAGATTACTGAAAAATTTATTTTTTTAGATTGTTTAGTGCGATGGCCGAGTTAATCTATTTATTTAAAACATAAATATTTTTAATATTAATTATGGTCACTATAAGATGTGGTTTGGTTAGCTAATTACGTAATAACTTAAGACACAAGGACCTTTAAGTAGGGACTGAATAATCTTACCGACCTGGTATTACATGGATCTCTCAACATTTTACTGTAGAAGAACTGGAGGGTTTTTTTAGGTTATATTTTTGCTATAGTTTTGATGGCATTTTATTTTCACAATAAACCTTGTCCTATTACGAACGCAACACAACAAAATAAAACATCCAAATCGGTCTAGCCGTTTCTGAATTTTAGCGAGACTAATGAACATTAATTAATTTTTATATATTAAGAAGATAAGAAGTGTATATATATTTTATGCAATTAATTAAACTAAGCATTAATATTTTCCTGTTGTAATTTAGACACTTTTTGATTTTATAAAACCGCATAACAAAATTAAACTTAGTACTCGTATCTATGCCAATAAAAAACACATAATTGCAGCACAAAATTTTAGTTATTATACAATTTTTCTACCAGCAGACAGTTTAAAAGTCCAATTATACCGACGCGACTTGCACCCTGCCGTCCGCCGCCGGCCGTAGCGTGACGGCAGACTTGCACTAATTAAATCATCATCAGTGAACACTTACGTATGTAAATAAACATAGTGATTGCAGTGACCACACTGCTAGTTTACTAAAGTAACATTATTTGATAACTAATTAAGTGAAAATTGGTGGATATTTCATACAGCTTAAAACTAGGCAAAGCGTGGGTACGGGACCAGGTAACCGTAGAATACCATTTTGGGGTTCCGTACCCGAACGGGTTAAAACGGGGACCCTATTAAGTAATAAGACTCCGCTGTCCGTCTGTCTGTCTGTCACAGGGCTGTACCTTCATAACACACACGGTTCATAACCGTGATAGCTAGACAGTCGAAATTTTCACAGATGGTGTATTTCAATTGCCGCTGTAACAACAAATACTAAAAACAGAATAAAATAAATATTTAAGTGGGGCTTCCAAACAACAAACTTATTTTTTACGCGACTTATTTTTTCATCTTTGCCCAGCAGTGGGACAAAATATGCTAACAAATAAAACATTACACACAGAATAAACATCAAAATTAAAAACATTTTATTAGTTTAATCATAAATTTTTAGCACCATGTATTGCGATGGGCGGTACACCAGCGAAGCGCTAATTTAGCTAATTAAATTACTCTGAAGATATTGAATATTAATTATAATTACCGGCTTTCCATTGGCTTAGAATAAAAAAACCGGCCAAGTGCGAGTCGGACTCGCGCACTAAGGGTACCGAACCATTTTCAATAAAAACGGCGAAAAATCACGTTAGTTGTTTGGGATCCCCACTTAAATATTTATTGTATTCTATTTTTAGTATTTGTTGTTATAGCGGCAACAGAAATACATAATCTGTGAAAAATTTCAACTGTCTAGCTATCACAATTTGTTCCCAGTAGAAAACCAAGTTTGATAACTGGTCACGGTTCACGAGTTACAGCCTTGTGACAGACAGACAGACAGACGGACAGACAGCGACGTCTTAGTAATAGGGTCCAGTTTTTACCCTTTGGGTACGGAACCCTAAAAAACGAAACATGTGTTTTTCGTTTACGGGTATTGTGATGGTATGTGTTTTGGAAGACTTCCGCGATGACCCCGCCCTTCGATCTTTTTGCAATGGGTAGTGCAGAATTTAATGTTTGGGCGTGCCTCTGACTACCTCCACTATCTTCAAAGGATCTAAGCGTCTGGGGATCTGAGAGGATGTCTACTTGTCTACTGTACTCGGGGATTACAGTCGTGATCGTGTTTATTTTTTATTTCAAGATAATGCGGTTTTATCACTATTTCCGTCTTATCCGGGTAGATAGTTCATACAAAAAACCAAAAATTTCAAATCACCTTAACACGTCTGACGTCCAAGCTAAGAAACATCAACATGGCCGCACCTCATCCAACGTTTGGCATAGCTTGCATCGTAAAAACTACCATAAACCCGATACCTAAGCCGGATCCCATTACAGCCAGGGATGGGGTCCGTTCGGACTCCGAAGTAAGCGGCAGTTTCGGAGTCCGCCATTGTGATTGTACTGTCTGAGCCATCACAGTTAAGCTAGAGATGGGATGGAGTCCGAATTCTGACTTTCCACTCAACAAATATTTTTTAGGTTCGCATTTTTGACTCGCGGAGTAGAAATAGCAAAAAAAAAGAATCTAATTTGACTGTAATTTAAATGAAAATAATGTCCAGTCCATAAAATATAGAAAAAAAAACAAAATACGGTTGCTAGGGCTGCATTCTAAAACTATACTTCGTTAGTTAGCGCCAATTAAATATAATGACCTTTTACGAAAGATTTCGAATAAAAAAACTATTCTTCTAGTAATCTCTCGTGACGCTTTTTGTTAGTCTACTCTGTTGGAGTCTGTTTGAGCCTGTCGAACAGTGAGGTGTTGCGATTTCAATTAGTCCGAAAGAATAACTCCGAATACGAAAGACGCATCTCTACTAGCAAAGATATTGCTTCGCTTTTACTGTTTTAAACGTCTGTTTAGTGCTCATGTTATATCCTATTTACGGACTAGGGTTATACACGAATGACATTCTGGGTATTATTTTAAAATTATTGCCTTTACGGGCACGCTGTCTATACCGAGGTTTTATTATTTTGTGATTTACGGGCATTTCAAAATTGAATTTTGTTGTTGTATTCTTCATCCTTTCTAGGTGGAACCAATCATTTATTTAGCTGTTTTGTAGGTTATCTGAGTTCAAGAATCAGGAAGATAGGCGAAAAAAGTGGATGGAAAAATCTTTAATGCAGCTTTTCAAATTGTAGTGTCATTTTCGATAGTAATATTTGTGGTTGTCCGACGTGCTCCAAAAAAAAAACAAGTGCGAGTCGGACTCGCACACGAAGGGTTCCATAATCTGTGAAAATTTCAACTGTCTAGCTATCACGGTTCATGAGATACAGCCTTGTGACAGACAGACGGACAGCGAAGTCTTAGTAATAGGGTCCCGTTTTTACCCTTTGGGTACGGAACTCTAAAAACTACTAAACCAAATAAAAAAATATTTCACGAGTCGTTTTGCAAGTCGACCATTTTCCTTTGAAAAATACCCTCATCAACAAATTGAGTTTTAAGTCAACGGCGTTAAGGTTCTTTTTACAATGCGAGTTGACAATTTTAGTTTAAAAAATACCCTCCTCACCAAATTGAGTTTAAATTCAAGGGGATTAAGGTTCATTTTACATTGCGAGTCGACTTAAAGTGACACATGCTCGGTAATGTTTGCATTGTGCAAGACCTAATGATAGCGGGTTCTATGTCGCGATTATCGTGCGATATTGTGATACTAATCTATAAGAAATGTCAGTAAATAAAAAAAAAAAATTGGTGCACCTTATACAACGCCATCTAGCCAAACTTCTACAATGAGAACTAGATAACCGATAGAATACTTTTTTTTTTGTAAATACGTATTTTAATTAGATACTTAAAATAACACCCAGAACGAGAACAAACATAATGTTCATCACCCAACTGTTCGTCCTGGGTAGGAATCGAACACACAAACTACAGTGCAGAAGGCAGAATTACTACCAACTGAGCTGTGAAGCCAGTCTGTTATCTGTTTCAACATTAGCAGTTAGCATTCCATATGTGACGGGACAAGTCCATCGCCGCTTATTTCTTACAAAATGATAAATATAGCCTACTAAATAAATAGTGTTAATGATATTAATTCAAGAGAAAATAATAAAATAGAAAATAGATTCAAACAGGAAACAGACAATATTAAATAGATAAGTTCTTATCGAACCGTTGTACATTAATTTACTTAATATAACCTAAATAAGAAAGATTGATCTTGTTGAGTCTAGTTTTTATTACCAAAGATAATAAATAGCAGGACATAATTAAAATACTTAATAAGATATTCTCGAAATTTTATTTAAGTAGTAAATATTTTTTTAATTATATATACTTTCTCAATGGCCTCTTCAGTTTGTTCTGTGTCTGGGTGTTATAAAGTAACTTAAGGTGATGTGTGAAATTTTTGACTTTTTGTTTGGTCTTTTTCCGTGGTAAACTCTACCACGGAAAAAATGATAAAACTGCATTATCTGGAAAACCATCAAACTTAAAAATAAACAGTCTGTAATTTACTTAGCTAGTATGATTATCTTACGAATTATATAAAAATGAACTGTTTAGCTACTCATAGTTATGATTAAAAACGATACCAGTATTTTTAAAGAGCCAACTTTGAAAAATAAATATGTCGAGGAAAGTTTCACCAATCGTGTTGCTGTCTGTAATTTATCTAGATTATATCCTAAATGTGGGCATGTGCCGAATATAATGTTTGGACGTGGCTCTGACTACCCCCACTAGAGATCTTCAAAGGATCTAAGCGTCTGGAGATTTGAGAGGATGTCTACCGTAATTGGGGATTACAGTCGTGATCCTATTTATTTTTATTTTTTTATCCAACTATCATAATTCCTACTAATATTTCAAATGCGAAAGTTTGTGAGTGAGTGTGTGCGTTTGTTACTCTTTTATGCGAAAACTACTAACATAGACATCAGAATAATACATTAGCAACTTTTTATCCAGGTACCACCCGTGCGAAGCCGGGGCGAGCTAGCTGCTCGTATACCAAAATATAAATCTGAATGTCATTAAAAAACACGCTCACGATTGTAATACAATCATTGTCAGGTCCCCAGGCGCTCAAGCTCCAGACTAGACTATTAAATGCTCCAAATTATTACAGTTAAAAAATTACAATTACAGTGAAGTAGTTGAAGTGAAAAGTGTTTTGAAATCACTTCCCTTATCTTATTAATTAAAATAAATAGGATCACGACTGTAATCCCCAAGAACGGTAGACATCCTCTCAGATCTCCAAACGCTTAGGTCTAAGATGTCTAGTGGAGGTAATCGGAGGCACGTCCAAACATTACATTTGGCACATGCCCACATTTTGCAGTGGTTAGCATTACATACGTGACAGGTTGCAAGCCCATCGCCGCTTATTAGAATAACCAGTTTCATCACGATGTTTTCCTTCACGGATTTAAATTTTCCGAACAGGAAACTCCATTGATGCTCGCCAGGATTGGAACGACCTTCAGATTGTAAGTCGAGGTACCTCCCCACTCGGCCAACACGGGCTCCTTATTAAAATTACTAAGTTAAGTTATTTTATGTTAAATAAATAAAATAAATAGGATCACGACTGTAATCCCCAAGTACGGTAGACATCCTCAGATCTCCAGACGCTTA
Organism: Hydriomena furcata; assembly: GCA_912999785.1. Lineage (NCBI taxonomy): Eukaryota > Metazoa > Arthropoda > Insecta > Lepidoptera > Geometridae > Hydriomena > Hydriomena furcata. The sequence continues at coordinate 3,605,186 of OU538843.1, forward strand.
GATCCTTTGAAGATGTCTAGTGGGGGTAGTCAGATTTATGTTATAATGATTATATTAGGAAACACGGTTGATTTGGATCTTTTAATAATAATCAATATTAGACAATATATTTCCCAAGAGAAACTGTCCACATTTTCTATATATATAGCTATTCTCAACTAACTGCTCGCCCCGACTTCTCACGGGTGTACTAATGAAGATTATAGGCAAACTAGCTTCTGCCCGCGGCTTGGCTCGCATGTTACTATCCTATATGCTATTCTAGGGCATAAGTTATGCATGTTAATTGCAGGCATAAGTTTTAACCAAATCCCTTCTGTGGTTTGGGCGTGATTGAGGCACAAACATACAAACTCACAAACGCGCATTTATAATATTACTATCTGCTCGCCCCGGCTTCGCACGGGTGGTACCTGGATAAAAAGTAGGCTATGTGTTATTCTTATGTATAAGCTATATTACTGTAAAGTTTCATTTTAATCCGTTCAGTAATTTTTGCGTGAAAGAGTAACAAACACACACACACACACACACACACCCACTCACTAACTCGCATGCTTTCGCATTTATGATATTAGGATGATCTTTTTTTCTAGTAATAATTGTAGCCTATGTTACTCAGAGAAAATTTAGCATTCTAATGGTGAAATAATTTTTGAAATCGGTCATGCTGGCTTATTTTGTAAATAAAAAATTATGAATATCATATTATGGCTTTTGAAGAAGTTTAGGTACATGTATAGATTCTATATTAGTTACTATGAAACTAGTATTCTCCAAATTCGACTGATATTCTATGAAAATCATAGATTTTTACGAAATAAGCAGTACTTTTCGTTACGAACATACAGAAAATACAAATCTTTCCTCTTTATATATTATTAGTTTATTAACAGTATAGATGTAGACCTCGTTGGTTTTGTGACATCGCCATAAAATATCAAAATTATTATTCCCCGTTCTTAACGATCGCTAGTTATAGGATAATTAATTGTAAAACTCATTAAAAACTGACATTTAATTCACTAATTCATTTATGACCGTTTGGAAATCTGAAGGCTTGATAAATTGGTACTTGTGATGTGAAATTCCTTTTAATTTGCTTGTCTGTTGTGACTTATGATAGTCTAGGTTTATTTTAGTTTAGTTAGATAGACAAAGCTTTGTCTCATCTTCATATCGTCGTAAGCAACTGTAGATTGATTGCTAGATGACGCTGTGTGTAAAATCCGGCAATATTTATTTATTTATGTAGAACCTTGAATATGTCTAAAGAGGGTAGTCAGAGGCACGTCAAAAAATGTGTCACAACGTATTTTCCGAAATTCCATTAGCGCATTCTTTCCTTCCAATAATGGTTTATCCGAACCTCCTTTCTCTAGTACCTATCTACATCCGGCGCATATATTTTTGCAGCCAGCTCTGTAACTTGCATATATCTAAAGAGGGTAGTCAGAGGCACGTCAAAACAATGTGTACCAACGTATTTTCCGAAATACCATCAGCTCATTCATATTTTTGCAGCCAGAACTGTAACTTGCATATATGTCTAAAAAGGGTAGTCAGAGGCACGTCAAAACAATGTGTACCAATGTATTTTCCGAAATTCCATCAGCTCATTCTTTCCTCTCAATAAGGGTTTATCCGAACCTCCTTTCTCTAATACCTATCTACATCCTGCGCATATATTTTTGCTGCCAGCTCTACGAGTTCGTAACCCAACACATTGTCATGCATAGCCTCGCATTATTCATGCACCGTTCACACCTCCATACCTGCATGCTTGCATATCCTGGATCATAGTGTCGTTCTGTTATTATCCTTCAATTGTTTTGTACGGGGTGTACAAAGTATTGGTGGACATTTTAAGCCCTAAACTAAACCAAGCTCGTACTATGGGAACCAGATAAGTGATAGAAGTATGTAAATAATTACGTTTAAAAACGAAAAACAAAACCTACTTAACAAAAATTGTAGTGCTTTAAAATATATAATGAAAAATCCATGGTCCCTGTTATCTGTGCCTTAAAGGTGGTTCAAATTCTATTTCGAACGTATGGGGGGAGGGCTCCCCCCTCCGCGAGATCTAGGGGCTCCTACCCCGGCTAGCCTTCCACTCGGTGTATGCCAATGAAAGAAGGGCAAGGTCTATAGTTGAAAACCACTATCAATGCCCATACATTTTGAAGGTTTCTCTCGATTTCCCTGGGATCCCATCATCAGATGCTGACTTGGTGGTTATGAGACCACCTCGGAAGTCTAGGCTTTCAATTAAAAAAATATTTTTGTAAGTCCGACCACAACGCCGGAGTAATCGCGTAACATACACCAAAAAAAAAATAACGTACAGGCGACCTCCTTCTTTTTGAAGTCAGTTAAAAAAAGGTTATTATAATTACCTTTAATTTATTTTCCCGACGTTTCGATTATGTTGCAATAGTCAAGGTCGCGGGACTCGCGGGCAGACTGGAGAGCTCGGAGCTACCATCGAGAAGTGGAGGCAGTTGAAGAAACTACCCTCGCTTTGTCTTCAGAAATAGAAATGTCCATGTTCACTATGTCTACTACTGTCAACGAAAATAATATTTCCATGAATGCCTTACTCAATATTTCCCGAGGAGCTTTCTTAGCCACACTTGGCTTCTCGCCAAAAGTGGCTGTTGACGTACACTTGACAAGGGGCTTGACCCAAAAGATGTGTCAGACCGCGATACAGTCCCCGACCCAATCTAGCTATTAATTCTTCAGAACATTGAAAGTGACTATAAACTTGATTATATAATCAAGTGCTAGTGCTTTGTTGGCCAACTGGAAGGTACCTCGAATTCCAATCCGAAGGTCGAGGGTTCGTTACAAATGTAGGTATGAGCACGTTATAACATCGTGAGGAAACCAGTTAGTATTCTTGTAAGCGGCGACGGGCTTGCAACCTGTCGCGTGTGAAATGCTTACAACTGAAAAATGTGGGCAAATGTAATGTTTGGACGCGTTGACTAACCCCTTTTGACATCTTCAAGGATCTAAGCGCCTGGAGATCTGAGGTATTACAGTCGTGATCCTATGTAATTTCATTTTTCTTTGTTTCAGATGTGACTCGGAACATAGTGTAACGGAACACCTCAATAGGCATTATAAGTTAAATTACAATCTGTGATCTCATTAGTTTCTATACGCCTAATTTTAATACCGCCAAAATCTGACGTTGACACACGAAACCCAAGATGGCGGCGTGAGTTACCGCCATATCTGACGCTGACTTTCAATATGGCGGCGTAATTTGTCATGGATGATGTGTAGTGTTGTGTTGAGGATGGGATAATGATGATGGGAGTTTGTGGATCCTGAAGATGCCTCATGCGCACTCGAGTTCAGCAGCGAGCTCGGGCGGCGACGACCTGGGCTCCACGGATGAGGTCAAGGTCTTCAAGGACGAGGGCGACGGTGAGGACGAGAAACGGAGCTCGGAGAACCTTCTAGAAGAGAAGTCTAGTCTTATCGATTGGACTGAAAGTGAGGTGAGTGTTTGCGGATTACTTTTTAGATTAAGTACCTACCTAATAAGCTGGTCATATTACAAATCATCAATTTTCGAACGCGCATAGGAGGGCTAGCACGAACCACTATCGTATCGACATCGTATCGTCTAAATGCCAAAACTGTCATTTTTACATCATAAAAGTAGTGGTCTGTGTAGAATGTACGATGTCAATTGTCAAAAGTAATCGTTCAATCTTTCCAAATATAGTCGTATCGTTGATCGTTTTTAAAAGTAGACCCTCAAGCCACAGTTCTTTGCGATGTCCGAAAAAATAACTACCGAAAAATTCGCATTAAACCGACACCATAAATGACTGAAGGACAGTGACAAGATACAACAATTTAATTAATGGGTGGTCCCCACATTTACGCAGGTTTCGCAAAACCTACAATCAAAATTATTCCTTTGAATTTCCCAACTGGAGCACAAATAACTTCACGCGGCGCTACAATTTGTTCAATTTACTTTTAAAAAAAAAAACTTGTCTATGGTAACAAATAGTAACAGCAGGTGCCCACAGGTAGGTCTCTATTCATCCACATTACTTCGAATAGGGTCACTTTAATATTGAATTGGCGTACAATGTGTATTCTCTGTTGAGCTGAAGCTACTAAAGCTACTCTGTATTACTAGTGTAGAGAAAATTGGGTCGCGCTACGTCGAGTTTAGGTTAATTTTCGCTTGCACTTATTGGATTGCAATTCGAATGTGACCTATTCACGTATTTATTGGATTTCACACTTCCAAAATAAATTCTCCCATGCATCCAAACAATTTTTTTTATCTATACTGATATTATAAATGCGAAAGTAACTCTGTCTGTCTGTGACGTTATCACGGCCCAACCCCTAGACCGATTGTAATGAAATTTAATTATAGAGATAGTTTAAAGTCTTGGGACGGACATCGGCTACTTTTTTCACAATTTTTTTTCCGAAACTTCAATTTGAACATGAATCTACGCAAAGTCACGGGCAAAAGCTAGTTTCTAAATGTTTTTACAAACGTCAAATGCACGATCGTACTAATATCGGCTTTCGATAAGGTCCGTTTCACAGCAGTAAAAAAAAGCCGTAAATAAAGCATGCAAACGTTATTAGTGCTCCCATTTTTGTAACTTGAAAAGCCGGATTTATTTGCCGATTAATATTTCGTGACCATCCGATATTTTGTCGAAAGACCGGGACAATAATTTTTAACGACTGTCGTTTGTTTATTAGTTTGTTTATATTAATAAATCGTTATTGTAATTAATTTTCAGAAAAATAAATACTTAAATATACAATCGGTCCAGATTAATTTATATTTTTATATTTTTATCGGTACTTACCAGATAAACTAAAGAACTACTAGACCAATTTTAAAAATTCTTGGACCTATCAAAAACTACATTATCACGAGTAACATAGACCATATTTTATTTAAAAAAAAATAGTAATCGCCACGAAAATGACAATAATGTGACCTAAGATATCAAAAACGTGCCTATAATCTTCATTAATATGTAAGGTTGGGTTTAATGACGCAGCATACAATTTTTGAATGTCTCAGTTTCTAGCCGGACGTAAGATCTAAAAAGACGGACGTCTCAACAAACTGCGATGCCCATCGAACATTTTAACACCCACCGAAACTGAACTGAATATTCATAAGACAAGTAAATGAACTCATTACAACGATTCGGTGTGTAGATACGCTTTAATGAGTCAACCGACTAATTAAATTACTACGATTAAATCTATAATAGCGAACTTGCTTCGCAAATTGCCCGTAAAACAAACAAAAACACGCAACAAAACACCGAAACGAAACGTCACCCAAAACAAAAAAAAAACAGGTAGACTCGTTTCCAAAAATTGTAATTCCGAACCCGACATAAATTACTCGTTCATTGTATTTCTGAAAACTCTATTATTCGTAGTGATGGCACTACAATACCGGTCTACCTGCGAAGGTATTTCTTGTAATAAACATGGACTCCCACTGGTATTGTCGAGGACTTTTACCTGTCGAGGTGTGCAAACACAGGCTACAGATGAACACGATATCGTCCTTTTCTACCAGCAAATGGGGCGTGAGAGATAGTGATGGGAATTAGGAAGTGATCACAAATCGGTACCTTTTTTGTTTTGAATCAAAAAGTATGGTATCATATCGAATGTCATGATTTTATCTGGAAATGTGGTGGTGTTTTGTGACGTCTCGGAAATGCAATGTGTGTTATGTTATAAATAAAAAAATATTGGTGGTCATTGTCACACAGCGCCGTCTAGCCCCAAATTAAGCAAAGCTTGTACTACTACTGGAACTAGACAACTGATAGTATACTTATATATTTTATTGTAAATACATACCATAATGATACACATAACACCCAGACACAGTATCTATGTTCATCACATAAATATTTTCCCTGGGTGCGGATCAAACCCACAACCAATAAATAGTGCAGAAGGCAGAGCTTCTACCAAATGAGCTGTGAGGACAGTCAAATAGTTACTTTTTTGTCGTTTTAAATCAAATAGTTTGATATCTTATCGAATATCATGATTTTATCTGGAAATGTGTTGGCTTGCAAGCTTGCAACCTGTCACGTATGGAATGCTAGCTACAGCAAAATGTGGGCATGTGCCAAATATAATGTTTGGACCCTTCAAAGGATCTAAGCGTCTGGAGATCTGAGAGGATGTCTACCGTACTTGGGGATTACAGTCGTGTTCCTATCTTTTTTTTTATGGTGACGTCTACGTCGGACCATTTTGTTTTTAATATGTGTGTAATATTATGCAAAGGTTGTGATAAAACTTGCATATGCAGGTAGGTATCTATTTATATCATAACAAACGATTGTGCGTCTTGAGTTACATTTTAATAATGTACGCAATTTGATCGTGACGTTAACTTGCAATTAATTAGGCTAATTACACAACTTGTCTCTGGAATCCAAAGCTCCCTATTACGGAAATGCTACTGCAATTTGCAAAGCGCATTCTACTTGCGACTGACATTTGTTCGCTTCTACATTAATATCATTATATTTTGTAATTTGTGACGGACTGTAGTTTTTAAACGGAAAGAATATCAAATAGACTGTTTTTTAGGGTTCCGTACCTAAAAGGTTATTACTAAGACTCCGCTGTTAGCTGTCCCAGGCTGTATCTCATGAATCGTGATAGCTAGACAGTTGAAATTTTCACAGATGATGTATTTCTGTTGCCACTATAACAACAAATACTAAAAACAGAATAAAATAAATATTTAAGTGGGGCTCCCATACCACAAACGTGTTTTTTTGCCGTTTTTAGGGTTCCGTACCCAAAGGGTAAAAACGGGACCCTATTACTAAGACTTCGCTGTCCGTCTGTCTGTCTGTCTGTCCGTCTGTCTGTCACAAGGCTGTATCTCATGAACCGTGATAGCTAGACAGTTGAAATTTTCACAGATTATGTATTTCTGTTGTTGCTATAACAACAAATACTAAAAACAGAATAAAATCAATATCAATATTTATCCCATACAACAAACGTGTTTTTTTTAAGTTTTTTATAGATAATGGTACGGAACCCTTGGTGCGCGATTCCGACTCGCACTTGGCCGGTTTTTTATAAAACGGTACGGTTGTACGGAACCTTTCGTGCGCGAGTCTTACTCGCACTTGGCCGGTTTTTTATTGTTTCCAACCGCCACTACTATATGTGGAAAAATAACAAAGCTTGTTTGAATGTTTCATAAGTAAGACTATTTTATTACAACCGTCAATACTAATACTAACGACGTCAATAATTATATCCTTGACATGAGATCAAAATTTGCAAGCTTTACCATAGCTGGTAAACCTATTAGATGGTCCTTACTGCCTATAAAAGTAATCATAAAACAGAGAATGGCAACTCTTATAACAGATAAATAATAATTTATAATTGAGACTGTCCTTAAAGTCTTTTCAAGTCGTGTTCTTTCCCATCCCTATTTTAACAATACATTTTTTGAATTGGAAAAAGAATTTAAGTCACGGATGCTATAAATATTGGATTATACTTTTGAGTATTCAGAGTTGTAACTAACAAGCTATGGAGCATATTTATGTTAGTATGATCATTGATCATGGTACAAAAATCACAGAAAAAGGACATGTTTTAATTTTCGATTTTGTAAAATGTAACCAAATTGGTAACGTTTTGAAAAAAGGCCAGGTCAAGAGTACTCTAAATCGACGAGCATGCATGAGGAATGTTATGAGAGTGAATGAAGAAAAGAAGTATGTCAGTATCTTAGCTAGTGGAAAGCCGTGATCTCTGCCTACCCCTAGTTCTGTTTTAGTATTTGTTGTTATAGCGGCAAAAGAAATACATAGTCTAGGAAAATTTCAAGTGTCTAGCTATCACGGTTCATGAGATACAGCCTTGTGACAGACAGACGGACAGCGAAGTCTTAGTAATAAGGTCCCGTTTTTACCCTTTGGGTACGGAACCCTAAAAAAGACACATAGTTTTCTTTGAGGGTTTTAAGCACGTGTCTATGCGCATATACATTCCTTTGGTGTACCGTCGGGATTCGAACTACATCCAGTATCCAGCTCCATTCCCCCCACTGCTGCACGGCTTAGCTAGGTAACATATTAATGCTCTGAGAATATTTATGAGCAATTCTGTGTGTTATAATGGCGTCGATTATGCTACGTGATGTTATTACAATCAGATTTGTCAGATTCGTGATGCGATCGGAGGATTGGCTTCGATCTATAGGTCTTTGTATTAAATGATCCACACTACGTCATGCATATGAAGCAGATTGCTGAGATAGGGCCTGTTGACCCACATGGTAGGTAGGTTGGTAGTTGGTAAATACATTTATTTATGTAAGATTATGTAATTTAATTATGATATAAATATTTTATATCCGAAAGTGAGGATGTTTCTGTTTGTAGCTTAATCACGCCCAATTTGGATGAAACTTGGAATATACCTAGTCTATGCCCTGGAATAGCAAAAAGGCTACTTTTTATCTAGGTACCACGGTCGGCAGTTCGATTCTCGCCCATGGCTTACGTTTCGGTGATGAAGTATATTATATTTTTTTCCCGTGTATTTTACAAAAAGAAATTATAAATGCGAAAGTAACTCTTCTGTCTGTCTGTGACGTTATCTTAGCCAAACCGCTGGACCGTTTGCAATGAAATTGTATATAGAGATCATTTAAAGTCTTAGGACGGACATAGGCTACTTTTATCCCGAAATTTTTGTTTATTTTCAGGAATTTCAATGTATTACGATAAAGTTTTCTTAGATCGATTTCCAGAATCTACGTGGATAAAAGCTAGTGTATATATAATGCTTGAAGACTTGTCGTCACCTATTTCTTTATTTCCTTCTTTCTAAATACCGTTGTCTCGAATGCCTGATTAAGTGACTAAGGTGTCGAATACTTGACTACAAAGTCACGTCGAAATATTTATCGACCCGTCTATAGACTCCTCATGCAAGACGAACACTTTCTCACAACACATTAGGCTTGTACTACCGATATAAAACAGCGCGATTCACGACGCGCAAGCCGTGACGTTGAACCAGCCAATCAGAATGCAACCGACCAACACACCTCAAAGTTTTGACAGAATTGTTTGTTTAAAGAAATGATGCCATTAGTTAGGCGTCTATTAGCTGCGACAGGCTTGCAACCTGTCTCGTAAGGAATGCTAACTGGACTAACCCCTTCAGACATCTCCAAGGATCTGAGTGCCTGAAGATCTGAGATGTCTACCGTACTTGGGGATTACAGTAGTGATCCACGTATCCTTTTTTGTCTATTGGGCTATGTGGTCAATGTAGCATTTAGCCAAAACATCCCAAGAATCTTCAGTGTGGATGCGCGGGCGCCGGAAGCGGCACAAGAACGCGTTGTCAGCTAAATATAGCGCGTACAGTACATGTAAGTGCGGCTTTGGACTTTTTTTGACTTGTGAAGACTACATACGAGTGTCAAAAATATTTTTCGTCTCACAGCTCAGTTGCTAACAGCTTTTCCTTCTGCGCTGTAGGGCCTGTAGGTTATGTTCGATTCCCACGACAAACATTTGTGTGATGAACATATTAGATAAAGTATTCACAAAAAGCATAATTTAAGAATTCTATCTGGTTTTCATAGTTTGTTGGTTTGGATTGGCTATATATAACGCTGCCTGAAATGTACGCCGCTATATTTATTACCTTAAAACGAAGGATAATTTGATTAGTCATTCAAATCCTGTTTTAATAACAACACGGTAAAGTTTGATTTTAAGGTATTGATAATTTTAGGAATTCATCTATCCAAAAACACGATTTTTAAAACTTTTCTAGATTGATTTATTAAATAAAAAACAGGCCAACAGAAATACATAATATGTGAAATTTCAACTGTCTAGCTATCACGGTTCATGAGATACAGCCCTGTGACAGACAGACGGTCAGCGAAGTCTTAGTAATAGGGTCCCGTTTTTACCCTTTGGGTACGAAACTCTAAAAATGATCCTAGATCTATTGTAAACAAATGTCGAATCTTGAAAGCTGAGTTTCTACATATACCTCATGTTTTGTATTTTACCGTGTTCCTTTTACTGATTCATTATAATATAAGTTTTTACTGTCAAATCGTGTTTCTACTCTATTTCGAAACCCTAAAACCCTGAGATAATTCCTTAAATTCAAATTCAAATATCATTTATTACAATAAAATCACAGGGATCACTTTGAAACGTCTTAGGAACTATTTGAAGAGCTACGCCGATTCCACGCGACCAAGCCTAGAATAATCCGGCAACAAACACGGCTTGGGGTCTACCTTTTTAGGGTTCCGTACCCAAAGGGTAAAATCGGAACCCTATTACTAAGACTTCGCTGTCCGTCTGCCTGTCCGTCTGTCTGTCCGTCTGTCTGTCCGTCTGTCTGTCCGTCTGTCTGTCCGTCTGTCTGTCTGTCACAGGGCTGTATCTCATGAACCATGATAGCTAGACAGTTGAAATTTTTACAGATTATGTATTTCTATTGCTGCTCTAACAACAAATACTAAAAACCGAATAAAATAAATATTTAAGGGGGGCTCCCATACAACAAACGTGATTTTCGCATTCTAGCGCCATCTAGTTTAATTTGATGTTACTACGTATTATAGGTACTTTTCGCGGTCTCATGCGACCGCTCGGGGTTTGAGAGGTAAGATGAAAGAGTTTTGCGATTCCGCTGGCAGGTGGCGCTATTTTACCACTCGGTAAAGTAAGTCGGTAAATAGTGGTGGTAATTCACATGATCGAATAAAAAGTTTGAAATTGAATTATTGAATTCATGTAGTTAGGTAAATAGGTACCTAGGTAGATATTATTAATTTCCAATTAATTTCGAGTTCGAATCCTGGCCGTACATCAATGGATATTTCTGTTCGAAAAATGTACCTATATGCGCGTTACACGTGTTTATAACAGTGAAGGAAAACATCGTGAGGAAACCTGTTAGTATTCTTGAAAGCGGCGACGGGCTTGCAACCTGTCACGTGTGGAATGCTAACTACTTAGTTAGATAAATAGGTAGGTTACGAGATATTATGAATTATTTTTTATGTTTCTAGGGTTCCGTACCTAAAGGGTAAAAAACGGGACTACTAAGACACCGCTGTCCGTCTGTCTGTTACCAGGCTGTAACTCGTGAACCGTGGTAGCTAGACAGTTGAAATTTTCACAGATGATGTATTTCTCTAAAAACAGCATAAAATAAATATTTAAGTGAGACTCCCGTACAATAAACGTGATTTTTTTGCCGTTTTGATAATAGTACGGAACCCTTCGTGCGCGAGTCCGACTCGCACATGGCCGGTTTTTATTTTAATGATCCTTTCCTTAATGCTATGTAGCTTACTTACAATGGCTATACTATAGCATACAAACTCACTGCGGATTCAGCTATCGAAGTTCGAGAATTATGTTTACAGAATTAGCTTTAAATCCATAGCGCAATCTCACTGACCACAAATTGACCATGAATCGACCAAACCAACAGTCAACACTGATGTCACGGTCTTCGATGTACCAATTGGAGCCGATCTATGACCTGCGCACATTGACGGACGGGACAACAGAGGATTTAAAATGTATCTCTATAATAGTTATCCAATCGAAATCGCAGCCTCGGAGCTTCGCAGCGCAGTTTTACGATGCTCCGAATCCTAAGAATTATACCTTATTTCGATTGAATAACTATTAAATTAACTCCTCTTCCGTCCCGTCTGCCAATGTGCGCAGACCTTTAGATCGATGTGCCATTTTAGCATATCCCATTATCTAAAAATGTTACAAGGCTGAATTAATAAGGATTTCATGAGTTAGTTGTATGGTTTATGGCTATTAATTTTAATTCGCTGTGTTGATTAGAGTTGATTTTAAAACATACGTCTCGCAGATCCAGTAACGTCCAGCGTGTAACAAAATAATGCTATCAAAAACATAACTTGTAAAAAAAGCCAAGTCTCGCAACGCAACTCAGTTCTTCTACCGTAAAAAGTTGTGAGATCCATGTAATACCAAGTCGGTTAATTTAATCAGTCCCTACTTTAAGGGTCCTTCTGTCTTAAGTTATTACGTAAAGGTTAGCTAATTACGTAATAACATAAGGCAGAAGGACCCTTAAAGTAGGGACTGAATAAATTAACCGACTTGGTATTACATGGATCTCACAACTTTTTACGGTAGAAGAACTGAGTTGCGTTGCGAGACATGGCTTTTTTTTACAAGTTATGTTTTTGATAGCATCTCATTTATTTTTGTAGATAGTACTAGTTTTTAGAGTTCCGTATCCAAAGGTTAAAAACGGGACCCTGTTACTAAGACTCCGCTGTCCGTCTGTCTGTCCGTCTATCTGTCACAGGGCTGAATGAACCATGATAGTTAAACAGTATTTTTTTTTACAGATGATGTATTTCTGTTGCTGCTATAACAACAAATACTAAAAACAGAATAAAATAAATATTTAAGTGGGGCTCTCATACAACAAACGTGATTTATTTGCCGTTTTTATAAATAATAGTACGGAACCCTTCGTGCGCGAGTCCGACTCGCACTTGGCCGGTTTTTTTTTCCTTTCCGGTACCTTCTACTATCATTCCGTTGACCATTTTACAAGTTACCTTTGAGCATAATCATAACTAGGTGCCTAACTGCAAATGTAACTTTGTAATCCTATATATTTATATGGGGTTACAAAGTTATTTATGCAGTCGGTATATCTAGAAAACTGGATCGAAATTGCAAAATATTTAGGGTTTTCCTTGATTTATACACAAACCACTAATTGTATTCAAAATTTGAAGCTTCTATGTCTGTTAGAAGTGCCTTAAACTTTTGATGATTGGTCAGTCAGTGAGTGAGTGAGTGAGTGAGTGAGTGAGTGACAAAGTAGGAAACTTTGACTAGTTATAATTCTTAAACTACTGGTTCAAATTGAATGAAATTTGAAATATACCGAGTTTATACTATGCCTGCTTGGTTACTGAAAATTCAGGCTTCTAGTTTTATCCACAACGAAGTTATAGGGAGTCGAAAATGGCCTGAACTGCTTCGAGAAAAGGATGGTACGGCCGTGCCGCTTTTTGCTAGACTTGGCGGGGGCACTGCCGTGCCCCCAGATAGGTGACTATGGGTGCCAAAAGCAAACTACTTCCGTACTTCCTCAGGAGGGGTATTTAGAGTTTCCATCCACGCATAGCTGTGCGGAGTGGACCAATGACAGCGCTTAAATATTCGTGTTTGAAAATGTCGGGCGCCGTCATTGGTCCGTACAGCTTCGCGTAGATGGAAACTCACCTCAGAGACCTCAGAGACATCAGGATAAATTGGTTTTATATCAAAGGGGTAATTGTCTAACTGAACGGATACTCGGCTATTGTGTAACTGTTTAAATACGATACTAATTTGATAGATAATAGATTTAGAGTAATAGACCTAAGTAGGCAGGAGCAGTGCTAACATCATATTTCTGCCGCCAAGCAGCATAACTGTGTTTTCGTGATAATGTTTCGTTTCGATGGTAAAAAAAAACCAGTTCTGTAAGTACCAGGAATAACCACAACTCTAGATCCTCGTGTCATAAATTACACTCAAACAAGTCCTAAATGACTCACAAAGAATAGCCTACTGTTCTCGACACGCTACAAAAACAACCATTTTGGAGTCGCATTGTGTGAACGTTCAATGTACAAGTATGCTTCAGCATTTGCTTATTATCAACTCAAACATCATCATCATCTTTCTGCCCTCATCCAACTTAAGTGGGGTCGGCACAACATGTGTTCTTCCATTTCGCTCTATCAGCCGTCATCTTATCAAAAAAAAAAAATAGGATCACGACTGTAATCCCCTAGTACGGTAGACATCCTCTCAGATCTCCAGACGCTTAGATCCTTTAAAGATGTCTAGTGGGGGTAGTCAGAGGCACGTCCAAATATTATATTTAGCACATGCCCACATTTTGCAGTAGTTAGCATTCCATACGTGATTCGAACCCACGACCTTCAGATTGAAAGTCGAGTCACCTCCCACTCGGCAAACACGGTCATCTTATCACTCCCTCCTTTCTTACCCATATCATCTTTCACACAGTCCATCTTTTCTTTGGCCTACCATCATCGTCTATATCCATCCACATTAATTCCTAACATTCTTCTCGTAACATGATTTTAGAATTGGATTATAAAATTAATTGACTAGGATTCACCACTGTAATCCCTAAGTACGGTACAGATCTTCTTAGAACTCCAGGCGTTCAGATCTTTTGAATATTCTAAAGGTAGTCAGAGGCGCGGACAAACATAACATTTGACACATGCCAACATTTTGCAGAATTGGAGACTACTTTTCATTTTCAGGGGGGTTAGCATGAACCACTATCGTATCGACAACGTATCGTCCAAATGTCAAAACTGACACTTTTATAAAGTGATATCGATAGTGGTTCGTGATCAGGCCACTGAACATATATTAGGCCTCCTAGATCCTCCGAGTGAGAGCATCATATCTAGTACAGCCTGTACCGATACCCAGCAACCTTTTTAGGTTGTCTTCTCATCTACTGGAGACAACCAACACGATAGTTTTAATTCTATTACTGGAGGGCCAGATACAAATTTGTGGGAGTAGTCACTATAAGAATTAGTATGTGCATCATCAATGCCCCATGTAATTTTTTCTGTCAATGTCCATCTAAAGGTTCTCTGGAAGGGATTCCTGATTAGCGATCAGACCTATGTTCAGCCCATTTTTTTATGCATTAGATTTCTTTCTTCTGTTTGTGGTGTGCAAGTATTTTCTGTCTTCAATATATCTATGTACGGAAACAAAACGTGGTATACTCATCGTTTTACACAACGCCGAATCATGCGTTTTATGTAGTTTGACCTGTTCATGATATAATTGATTGATTCAGGCGTGACTTTGCGGAAATCCATTTCAAAAAACTAAACGGACAAAGATATATAGCAACAAATTCCGCCAATCTGTAAAAACTCAGGATAAAGATATAGCTGGTTAATTTCGAATCGATCTTTTTAGAAGGCTTTCCAAAGAAAAAGTGTAGTCAGTAATGGCTTAGCATTTCCGTTGCGGTCGCGCAAATGTCTTGGTCCACATTGCTGGCCATATTATGTTAAGTCCTGGATTTCTGTACAGCACTTATCGAATGATGGCTATCCATGATATAGCGAGGCAATGTCCATTATTTCTTTGACGTGATAAAAATTAAATAGGATCACGACTGTAATCTCCAAGTACGATAGACATACTCAGATGCGCTGAAGAAATCTAAAGTTGATAGGCACTTCCAAACATTATATTTTACAGTAGCTAGAATTCCATACGTGACAGGTTGCAAGCCCGTCGTCTTTTTTAGGGTTCCGTACAAAAGGGTAAAAACGGGACCCTTACTAAGACTTCGCTGTCCGTCTGTCTGTCACAGGGCTGTATCTCATTAACCGTGATAGCTAGACAGTTGAAATTTTCACAGATTATGTATTTCTGTTGCTGTTATAACAACAAATACTAAAAACAGAATAAAATCAATATTTAAGGGGTGCTCCCATACAAGAAACGTGATTTTTTTGCCGTTTTTATAGACAATGGTCCCTTACATGAGATTTCGACAAATATGTTACGTTATTGAATGGATAAGGCTGAAAGGTTTTAAAATAGACCCGTCTGGTAGCGGTACTCGGTAGAACAATTACTACAAGCAAAATCTTCGCAGAAGTCATCTGAGCAGCAGTTATGTCTGTCAGCAGTGAATGTCATGCTATGGATCATGTCGATCGTAAACATTAGAAAGACCTGCTCAACTAAGCACATTACACATGTACTGAATGCAACTAAGTACAGCGGAAACGCACCTAGGTCGTAAACGCACAAACAAAGCGCTTTGCACCAAACTCGCATAACTAATGCGTTCGAGGTGATGTTGCGCAGGCGCTGGTAGCTGAGATTTAGGAATGGAAGTGGCATCTTCTAATACACAAAATTCTCCGAAACCCGGCTGTTCATCAATGGATTTTTCTGTTCGAAAAATTTATAACACGTGCTTATAATGGTGAGGAAAACAGTTAGTATTCTTGTTAGCGGCGACGGGCTTGCAACCTGTCACGTGTGGGATGCTAACCTATCTATGCAACTTGGTTCGAAATGTAAGCTAAATAACGACTCTGACTCTTTATGTGTCAGAGGAAATTTGCATACAAACAAAAAAAAAAAAAAAAAAAATGTGGGCATGTGCCAAATGTAATGTTTGAATATACCTCTGACTAACTAACCCCTTCAGACATCCTCAAGGATCTGAGAGTATTTCTACCGTACTCGGGGATTACAGTCGTGATTCTATTTCATTTCATTTTCATCCGTGGCAGACATGTGTGCGGGATCGAACCCGCGTCTCTGCCGGACAACAACCACGCCGGCGAGGTCGTCACGCACCTTATGAGTGCGTTTCTGTTTAGAGGACACATCTAGGGCTTCTAGGGCACAGCTGCTAGGTCAATGCATCCCACACACAGTAAACAGTTCGTAATTAGGAAGTACACACACAAACCCACACACTCTCCGTAAAGCCCGAGAAATTAATAACCGAACGGGTAAGGAATTCTGTTTTGCATTGTAACTTTGGGGTTATGCTGCGAAGGTAGTTGAGCGATGATCTGAGCGATAATTGGATATCTTTTGCTGGTAACTCCATGTCTGTGTGGAGCTTCTAGGCTTGATTGCGAAGGATAGGCGTATTTCAACTGGATTTAAGACTATTTAATTATGGTATCATTGGTTTAAGGCAAAAAAGCTGACTACTGCAAAATGTGGGCATAAGCGAAATGTCATGTTAGGTGTAGTGTGAACGTTGAACGTGTCTCTGACTAGCTCCTTTAGTCATCTAAAAGGATCTAAGCACTTGGAGATCTGAGTGGATGTCTACTGTACTCACAGTAGTGACTAGTGATCAGTCAGTGATCAGATACAGTCATGATCCTATTTCCTATTTTTTGAGTGTGAAAATCAAATGATTGTAGTAGACCGATGTCAAGTGTTCACTTTGGCTTTGGATGTGATTGGTTGCCTTACGCTCAGTTAATCGCTCCGCTTGTGTACAAACACAGCCTAAGAAATAGACATTTTGCATTGTAAATGATTACATTTCCATCATAAATGCTTTATTTGACACGCTTATCTGTTAAAATGATCGGTTGGCAGCATAATAATTGTGATTATGATTTAATTAATTCGTTAGACAAGGTAATCTGAGGTGTAGATCAATGTTATTAATGAAAGCCTTTTGAAGGTCCTTCAGAGAAGCAGAAAATATACTTTTACTGTAAAAAAATCTAATATATTTTTATTCGTATCACATAAGGTTGGTAAAAAAATATACAAAAGGTAAAATATATTAGGTTTTCCCAAAAAAAATAAATGCTGAATGTTTCCTAAATCTTTGAAGTGGATTTAAAAATAAAGTTATTTTTTAATTTAGAGTTTTTAGCATGCTCTACCTCTAAACTTTCGTTTGACACAATTCTTGGGACACTCCGTATAAAAAAGTCAGAAGTAACGGTAAACTCTTCTAAAACTAACAAAAAATACTCAAATCTCCATAGAAAGTGTCCTTTATCAAAAATCAATAATGCTTTGCCCAATACGCTGATAAGCGCTATCATCAGCTGTCCATGTCAACGGACAATGGTCACAGGTTACGGGAATACAGTAGCATACATGCTGTTAACTTACTGTGTTTGTTTATCTGTGGCGTACTATGTCTTGAATCTAGGGCTGCCATCTCAAAACACTGAACTCTAAAAAAAATTGGCAATTTAAAGCAAGCTATCGAAAACTTGATTTCACAATTCCGGCTCTGTGCTTGTGTCGCGGGTGGCTAAATTTTAAACCCGGACTACAAATGAAACCCCACCCGAACATTCCCCGGACGCCCTCTAAACTAGGACAAATCCGGGGAAACCCGGACGGGTGGCAGCCCTACTTCAATCTCTCGTATGGCTAGAGTTGGATTAATAGTCGATGAAAATACAAATAGTGTTTCGGTGTTTGAAATATCTTTAGCAATTGAGAAATATGATGCTCATCTAGTCCTGTCAAAATGAGCCAATGAAGTAGGCCACCTCTAGAGACGAGTAGCAAAATGTGTTGTACCTACCTACCTATATAAACAACAAATAAATTACTGACAATATTGTTTAGCAGAATAATGAAAACAGAAGGTGTAGTTTCGTTGTCCCCGTTGACCGTGTCCCCGTCAACGGGGACATCGGGAATTCATTTCTACAATTAATAATACTTTCTGTTGTCCCCGGTCTAAACACAGTAGACCTGAGAAAAATGGACAGACGAGTTTAATTATTTTGACCTGTGTAGGGCGAGTGAGAGGTATCTAGAATCTTACTTTGCCAAAGGTTGGGATGTGCCTCTGTCTACCCTTCAAATGGTCATCTTCAAATGATCTGAGTGCTTTACCTGGAATGCTATCTACAGCGCCAAATGTTTGGACGTGCCTCTGTCTACCATTTAGTCGTCTTCAAATGATCTGAGCGCTTGGAGATCTAAGAGGAGGCTTACCGTACTAGGAAAGTATAGTTGTGATGTGATTTTTATCGATTTTGTATCGATATTGTACTACAAACATTCCTTTATAGCTCCTATGTTATCGTAATATCAGTATTATTGAGGATAATGGCCTCCATGTAATATTCGATAACTGATAATAATACAAACACAGATAACATAATCACACTTCCTACCTAAAAGTGTGCATAGTAAAGATTGATGACGAATTACGACCTATTTTTGAGTTTGGATAATGTTGAAACATCGATAGATTCGATCAATCGCCGAGTTATCTATCGATTGCAATTTTAGTAACGTTTATATTCATCGTATATTTCATTCTTGAATGTTGGAATTCCACAAAAATAACATTTACGTCATTTTATATATAGAAAAAACCGTTCAAGCGCGAATCGGACAAGCGCACAAAGGGTTCTGTACCATTATCTATAAAAAACGGCAATAAAATCTCAATTGTTGTATGGGAGCCACTTAAATATTTATTTTATTGTTTTTAGTATATGCCATCTTGTCTGTTTGTCTCTCATTTGTTATAATTATCATCTGTGAAAACTATCTAGCTATCACGGTTCATGAGATACAGCCTAGTGACAGACAGACAGACAGCGGACCCTATTAGGTCTCGTTTTTACTCTTTGAGTGTGGAATCCTAAAAATGTTGGTTTATTTATTATCCCAAATGCCTGTGTTATAATCGGTAGCCTTTCAACCGGCTATTGTTCAACAGAAACAACAAATAAAACAGTTTTCTTATCTGATTAACCGTTTTCTCTATTTACTGGTCCATTATTTAGTTATTTTTAACCGTATTCTTTGTTGGAAAAGTCGTAAAGTTCGGTACATTGTCTTAGAAACACGTAAAAAGTTTTATTGTACTCTAAAATAAGTTTATATTGTGTAATGAGAAAGGTGCCGTCAAATTGGTGTTTTAAAATAGGTGACTGGTTTACGAATATCCCCAGTTACAGACATTTAGGATTACAAACTTTTACAACTTCCTTGAACTTTTGCAACTAAACAAAGTTTGTAGTATAGTAACTGATATAATACTCTTTTTAGGGATCCATACCCAAAGGGTAAAAACGGGACCCTATTGACTGAGACTTCGCTGTCCGTCTGTCCGTCTGTCCGTCTGTCCGTCTGTCCGTCTGTCCATCTGTCTGTTACAGGGCTGTATCTCATGAACCGCGATAGCTAGGCAGTTAAAATTTAAACAGATTATTGTTAATAGATGGTACTTATAATATATGCAATCTGTCACGTTTGCAGTAGTAGTATACTACTGCAAAATGTGGGTAAGTGCCAAGTGTAATGTTTGGACAGGCGTCTTGTCTTAGTCATTTTTTACTTTTTAAGGATCTGAGAGCGTTTGAAGATCTGATAGGATGTTTAAGAGGTACTTCATCTTGTTTTACATTTCGTTTTTCAAAATAAAGCTACTTTTTCAACATTTGTTTTCAAAAGACGCAGATAAAACGCGCAAAAACAAACCCGATGCTAGATTAAGACATAACATATAAAACGATTAATTACTCAATCGTGTTCCGAATCGATTTTATAAAAACATTCGAATAAATAAACGTGGACTTTCGATTTCGATTTTATCGATAGTACGTTTACAGTCGTATTTATTGCAACCCTGTGAAACGTAAAATACGAAAAAGTAAAATAAAACTTTTTTAAGATTGAACCTCGTTTTACGAAGGTGTTTAAAAGTCGGAAATAGATTTTATGAGATACAGTGGCTCCTTCTTTTCTTGGCCTCCGTCATGGCGTGGCGACTGTAGATCTAAGCCGGACCTTGCATAGATGGCTTAAGGAAAAGACGAACGTTGTACCCCAAACCTAAACATCCGACTTCCTAATACTACTAATATTAAAAATGCAAAAGTTTGTGAATGTGTGTGTGTGTGTCTGAGTTTGTTACTCTATCACGCAAAAACTACTGAACGGATTAAAATGAAACTATAAGTAATATAGCCTCAAACATGCCTAAACGACAAAACGGATTAAGTTGATATTAGCTGTAGATGTATAATATAATGCCCGAATAAAACATACACTACTATAAAATATGAAAAACATCACCAAAACGTTATTTATACGTAATTTTTTATACAGGTACCAAACGAGCGAAGCCGTTGGCAAAAGCTTACTTATATAGCTGTTGAGTGGTACCTTGAATTTCAATCCGAGTCCCAAGCTTATATCTGCGTATCAACAAATGCTCAAAACATTTGAACTCGCCTCTAACTACCCAGTATAGAACTTTAGATCTAGGACCTAAGCGCTTGAAGATCTGAGATGTCTACCATACTTGGTTAGGTTACCGTTCAGAAATACCACGCGATCAAACTAACTTCTCTACTCCTAATTTCGTAATCACTTTAAGCGCCAGTTTCCTGCAGCTATTAACGCAACTTACACCCTAATCCCATTGCTTATGGGTCATATTGGAATAATAAGTTATTAAGCAGCGTGAATGATAAGGCCGGCATTCACGATATAAAAATACCACCGACTGTTGTGGCGACACCTAACAAGTCGCTTTCAAGATTACTCATGTTACTTACGAATTACTGGTAGGGTTGTGCTTGTTTATAAATAATAGAGTTAGCCGGGTTAGTCCAGCTTTTAGCCGGACACTGGTGCTATACTGTTGGTGCCAGACTAAACTATAAAAATAAAATAATAAATATTGGTGGACATTTCACACATTGCCATCTAGCTCCACACGCAAAACATGTACTATGGTATCAGATTACTGATAGAATACCTTAATATACTTTTTTTTGTAAACTTACTTATGATACATTGTAACACCCAGACACAAAACAGACATCTATTCATCACACAAATGTTTGTCCTTGGTGGAAATCGAACCCACAACCTATAGCGCATAAGCTAGAGTTACCAACTAAGCTGTGAGGTCCGTCTAAAAAACGAAAACTAAGCCTAACGGCATCCATCTCCTTCTGTTTCGTATTGAGTAAAAGAGACTGCAATCATCACGTAAATAGATTGGTGTCACTAGAATTGACACTAATACTTTTATTGTAATATCTACTATAATATATTGTTATGCCAAAAGCTCGTGGGTAAATAAATTTGTTCAAAAGCTGGACGAGATTTTTTTATCAATATTTAAAAGTTGAGCATTCTCAAATTCCCGCTCCGGATTGGCACGGGTGTAGGTACTATTAAATATGGCCTATGTTACTCGCTGAAAATGAAGATTTTAATAGGTGAAATAATTCTTTAAATTGGTCACGTATTTTTTAGTTTACCCATTACAAACATAAATACAAATTTTGTAGAGATTTTAATTCTGTAGCTTTGTACAAACAATAATAACAATTATCCGACGTTTTTTCAAATACGCCAAAGAAAGTGGTCGGATAAAAAGTCGGATTTCCCAGCACTAGTAAAGGCTACGGAAGCTAATATTTGAAGAATTCACTTAAGCTTCAGTAGAGATAAATGTGGGTATTAAGATAAAACTACATTGTTTTGACTGGGTGATACGGTTTCGTAATAACTTGGGTTTTATGACGGTTTTCACTGAAGTGCTTTCAACTTGTATTTCCAGTTTAGTTGTTTATGCCTAGTGGGGTACCTCGGCATTCGATCATATTGTCGTGGGTTGAAATCCCGTTCGAGCACCGAGACTTTTCTTTGACACGTGAAGATAAAGCTCATCATGCAATTTATTTTTTTCTAGATTTTTTATTCTACGTATGTTTGTTACTTCATCATGTACTCACGGTTGGGATAAAAAATTGGCACGCATATATTAAATTGCCTAGGCTACTTTTTATAGTTGTACCTTCTACGCGAGCAAAGTCAGGAGCATAGGCTAGTTTTCAACTATGGTGGGCAGAACGTTTTCGACTTTCAGCAGGACTAGAATAGTTTCAGGGTCCATAAAGAATAGCTGAAACCAAAATAAACTATTAAAGTCACAGAAGAATAATGACGACGGTTAAACGGCTAATCGACGCTTGGAAAAAAAAACAACGTTTGTAAAAAGAATTCCTAAAGAATCGACCCCCGTCTGCGCTTGCGCAGCAATTAAACATCCAGAAATAACTGTAGTACGCATAATTGACGAGCGGACTCGATTTATGGCGGCGTAAAACCAATGGTGGAGGGGGTCGTTTTAAATTTGGGAATAGGATGAAATTAGTGGCATTTCTGGTAATTGCCAATGCTTCATCAACTAAAGCGTAGACTGTAAAATTCAATAAAAATAACCAAAGAAAAAAAAAACCGGTCAAGTGCTAGTCGGACTCGAACACGAAGTGTACGGAACACTATCTAAAGTGATTTTTATGAAAAAAGATTTCGTCCTCTGTGGATGCGTGTTCTCATAGTGTCGTTCTTGAATACGAGGGTTAGAAATAGGGTCCCGTTTTTACCTTTTGGGCACGGAACCCTAAAAAGCTCTATCAGAAATGTACTATCACTGGAATTAAATCACTCGACCTGACCCGCTGACTCATGGCCCGAACAAATGTTCTACATCTTCTTTTGTTTGTTTCCCAAATCATATCAGGGCTGCGGGACTTGGGGAGGTTGTCACTGTGAAATGAACTTTATCTTTGTAGCTTTAAAGACGAGTATTGGGTGTACATGCCTTTCTGCATCAGACACTACGCTTACACTTCACCTTGTTCGATCGGCACCACACTGGGGCTCTAGTATTTACGAAAAAGATCAACGAAGGAATGATAGGCGCCAAGCCGCGTTTATTGCCTGATACTTCTAGGCTTGGTCGCGAAAAACAGGCGTAGCTTCACCTAGCTCCTAAGAAGTTTCTTCACCCCTCTAAGTCTTTGAGATTTTATTAAAATAAATAGGAGCTGACATGCTGTGGGCTTGCAACCTGTCACGTATGGAATGCAAAATGTGGGCATGTGCCAAATATAATGTTTGTACGTGCCTCTGACTACCCCCACTAGACATCTTTTAAGGATCTAAGCGCCTGAAGATCTGAGAGAATGTCTACCGTATTTGGGGGTTATAAATAATAAATAAATAAATATTGGCGGTTACAGTCGTGATCCTATTTTTGTTTTTATTGCTTAAGACGAACCACTGTATTAGTGTAAGAAAATATTGTTATCTGTCGTTTTATATAGGTGCTTACAGATGAGTTTGAACTGAACAATTTTAAACAAATAAAAAGACTAAATATTGCTGTACTTTTCACACAGCGTCCTCTTGCTCCAAAGCAAAGTCTATGGGAACCAGATAACTGATAGAATACTAATAATACATTATAACACACGGAATTAGAAAAAACTATGTTTATCAAACAAAAGGCAAAACTAAGCTATGAGTTCAGTGCAGTTCTGATCGAGTGAAACTTCTACAAATTCCCACTGTAATTTCTTCTATGTCCATCCATAACGACCAGAATACAAGACCCCCTCCCCGCGTCACCTCATACAACTCACTGTGCAAACAACAGATCCTTCATCATCGCAGAGTCCTGGTTAAACTGGCCGTGTCAAGTTATTACTCGACGGGGAATTGAAGTGATTTTTTGTTGTCCCTTGGAATGATTGTAATGTGTTTCGTGTCAGTTTTGTGGGGAACTCGGAAAGTACTTGACTTGGGTTTATATAACATCAGAACCTTACTTGGTTTACTTACCTTTGGTTCTGACTGAAGAGGGTTGAAGTCGGGCAGGCGGCCGGTTGTAAAAAATAAGCCAAATCCTCGTCGCAACATGTTTGTCAACATATTGACTGAAACTGGTTTATGACTGATAGATCTAAAAAAACTGGCCAAGAGCGTCATTACCTAATAAAACGGCAGAAAAATCACGTTTGTTGTATTGGAGCCCCACTTAAATATTTATTTTATTCTGTTTTTAGTATGTGTTGTTATAGCGGCAACAGAAATACATAATCTGTGAAAATTTCAACTGTCTAGCCATCACAGTTCATGATATACAGCCCTGTGACAGACAGACGGACAGCGAAGTCTTAGTCCCGTTTTTACCCTTTGGTTACGGAACCCTAAAAATGGATTGTGTCAACTCACTATCCAACCACACAAGCCAAGTGTGTATTATCGCTCATTAATGTACTCTGAATTCTAAACACCGCGATAAGAATCAGGATATTATTGCAATTCCAATTCCTCAAACATTTATGTATACAGAATGTTACTCGCAAGAATTTTATCGTCATAAAGTTTACTAGCTTTTACCAGCGGCCTGGCTCGCGTTGTAAATAATATCAAATTCAAATTCAAAAATCGTTTATTTCAATAAAATCACAAGGATCACTTTGAAACGTCTTAGGAAGTGAAGGTGAAGCTACGCCGATTCCACGCGACCAAGCCTAGAAGAATCGGGCAACAAACACGGCTTGGGGTTTACCTTTTTTTTTATCCTTTCCCTAATGCTATGTAGAGCTCCAGTGTGGTGCCAATCGAACAAGGTGAAGGCTCAAACAAGAATAATAATTAAAAGTACCTACTACTCAAGTGATCACGACTGTAATCCCCAAGTACGGTAGACATCCTCTCAGATCTCCAGGCGCTTAGATCCTTTGACGATATCTAGAGGCAAGAAGCACGAGGCACGTTCAAACATACTATTTGGTGGTACATGTATACATATGCTCGCGTGGTACATGATATACTGTTCCAAGGTCATACATAGGCTATGTATATTCCAAGTTCCATCCAAACCAGTTTGTCTTCAACTGTCAAAATGTCGTCTTTTGCCAGTTACTGGAAATTTGACAGTTGAAATCGATCGCCGGAATGCTAACTACTGCAAAATGTGGGTATTTGCCAAATATAATGTTCCAAACATCTGCATCGTGCATCTGACTACCCCCACTAGACATCTTCAAAGGATCTAAGCGTCTTCAGATCTGAGAAGATGTCTACTTTAGTTGGGGATTACAGTCGTAATCCAATTTATATATGTTTTCAAACCGATCCTAGAGGCGTGATTTTATGAATGTATGTATGTCAACGTTCATTATTCTAAACCTTTACAATGAAGTGTCTTATTGACTTTAAAGAATGTTTCATTAATATATGTATACTCTCTACATCGCGAACACTTAGCGCAGAGGATCGATCAACGAAGATAGATTAGGCAATTAATCTATGTTAGTAGTGAAGTACATGTTGCAAGTACAAGTACCTCTATGATATCTTACTAATATTACAAATCCGAAAGTTTGTTTGGATGTGGCTCAATCACGCCCAAAAAACCATACAGATTTGGATGAAACTTACATACATACAAACATATATACATACATACATACATGCATACATACATACATACATACATACATCCATACATCCATACATCCATACATCCATACATCCATACATACATACATACATACATACATACATACATCCATACATCCATCCATACATTCATAAAATCACGCCTGTTTCCCAGAGGTGTAAGTAGAGATCACGGCTTTCCACTTGCTACGATCCTGACAAACTTATTTTGTTTCATTCACTCTCATCACATTCCTTATGCATGCTCGTCGGTTTAGAGTAAAAACCGGCCAAGTGCGAGTCGGACTCGCGCACGAAGGGTTCCGTACTATTATCAAAACGGCAAAAAAATCACGTTTGTTGTACGGGAGTCTCACTAAAATATTTATTTTATGCTGATTTTAGAGAAATACATCATCTGTGAAAATTTCAACTGTCTAGCTATCACGGTTCACGAGATACAGCCTGGTAACAGACAGACGGACAGCGGTGTCTTAGTAGTCCCGTTTTTTACCCTTTAGATACGGAACCCTAGAAACATAAAAAATAATTCATAATATCTCGTAACCTACCTATTTACCTAACTACGTAGTTAGCATTCCACACGTGACAGGTTGCAATCCCGTCGCCGCTTTCAAGAATACTATCAGGTTTCCTCACGATGTTTTCCTTCACTGTTATAAACACGTGTAACGCGCATATAGGTACATTTTTCGAACAGAAATATCCATTGATGCACGGCCAGGATTCGAACTCGAAATTAATTGGAAATTAATAATATCTACCTAGGTACCTATTTACCTAACTACATGAATTCAATAATTCAATTTCAAACTTTTTATTCGATCATGTGAAGTACCACCTATTTACCGACTTACTTTACCGATAGTGGTAAAATAGCGCCACCTGCCAGCGGAATCGCAAACCTCTTTCACCTTACCTCTCAAACCCCGAGCGGTCGCATGAGACCGCCAAAAGTACCTATAATACGTAGTAACATCAAATGAAACTAGATGGCGCTGGAATGCAAAAATCAAGTTTGTTGTATGGGAGCCCCCCTTAAATATTTATTTTATTCTGTTTTTAGTATTTGTTGTTCGAGCAGCAATAGAAATACATAATCTGTGAAAATTTCAACTGTCTAGCTATCATGGTTCATGAGATACAGCCCTGTGACAGACAGACGGACAGCGAAGTCTTAGTAATAGGGTTCCGATTTTACCCTTTGGGTACGGAACCCTAAAAAACGTCTCTAATTTTTCCAAGAAAATACGACAAGGTCTTTCTCTTCCAACGGTCCCATTCATACACATAAAGCTTATATCTTGATATTTGGTATACTTTTATCCAGGTACCACGATCAAAGCCACGGGCGTAAGCTAGTCTCTTATAATAATGGCGCTATTAGATTATTATAACAAATGTGGGAGGGGAGGTATACGGACTTTCAATCCGAAGGTCGTGAACCCAACCATACATGTTTATATTCGAAAAAGTTATTAGGGTTCCGTACCCAAAAGGTAAAAACGGGACCCTATTACTAAGAGTTCGCTTTTCGCCTGTCTGTCTGTCCGTATGTCTGTCACAAGACTGTACCTCACGAACCGTGATAGCTTAACAGTTGAAATTTTCACAGATTATTTATTTCTATTGCCGAACAACGAATATAAAATAAATATTTAAGTGGGGCTCCCATACAACAAACGTGTTTTTTTTGCCGTTTTTTATAGTTAACGGTACGGAACCCATCGTGCACGATGACACGACACGACGACGTGTCTGACTCGCACTTAGCCGGTTTTATCACATCTGCTCCAAACAGTGAAGGAAAACATCGACAAGAAACCAGTTTGTTTGCAACCTGTCACGTATGGAATGCTAATGCGGGCATGTGCCAATTGTAATGTTTGTCTGACTACCCTCTTTAGACATCTAGACGTTTGTTACATATTTTAATGCTTACATAAAACCAACTTAAGGTACGCACGTAGATTCTTTCTGTTTTAATTTATTTATTGTACTTTTTATTTAAATTTAATTATAACTTTGTTTCATAATTTACCTCACTGTATTTTTATTCTAATATTAAATAAATAAATAAATCTTCAAAGATCTGCGACAATGTCGACCTTACTTGGAGAGTCGTGAACCTAATTTCATTTTTGCTTTTTTTCTACTTTACAAACGGTTTTAGATAAAATCTACGTTAGAAATAGTGTAACGGCTTAAAATAAAACCTAAAGATGGTATCAGTCGCCAAAATATCTAAAAACGTACTAAAAGTTCAATAAAATCGTGACAGATACCATCAAACCTCACTTCCAAGATAGCCACACCGAGACCGATTTTTATTGGAAGAGCAGTGCGTTATCTCATAAACATACGAGATACGATTGGTTTTTGTAACACAAACGAGATTTTTTATAATAAAAACTGAGAATAAACCGATATACACAACACCTGCTCCATCAAACCCGAACGATGATCATTATGTTAATGCTTCTAAAAATTCAAATCAGAATCTAAAACGACGAAGTAAACCTTATATGTCTAGAAATTAGACTCAAACTCGATTAGAGCACAAGAAATAAGC
The DNA here is from genome assembly GCA_912999785.1 of Hydriomena furcata. Lineage (NCBI taxonomy): Eukaryota > Metazoa > Arthropoda > Insecta > Lepidoptera > Geometridae > Hydriomena > Hydriomena furcata. The sequence goes on from OU538843.1 coordinate 3,633,707, forward strand.
CGCACAAAAAGCTGAGTCGTGTCCGAACGAACGAGGTATCGAACAGGTGTCAATTAAGCCAAATGAACGCTTATTCCGTGCACCATAAATCGATATCACGGTACACGCAGAGCAACAGTTACGCCCTTAAAGGATTCGTCTCGACGCACCGTACACCGAACTATATTTACACAATAAAGGACCTTGTTATGAAAGCTGAAAGTGTCAGAATTACGTAACGGTAGAAGCGTCTGTTACGCCCTGTCAGAACGCCCTCAGTGCTAACAAGACGGACAGAGATGAATCGATGTGGTTTTTTACGAGAGCAAGCGGGGTCGAAGATAAACACAACTCTTGAAAAACACTTGTGAGATTGAACAAAGGCTTGCTTCCACGAAGACGTCCAATAATTTGTCTTTTTAATTTAACGGCGGGCTGCCATAGCTTTTAAAATATACAATTTTTTATTTCTACTCGACCTCGGTAAGATCCATTAGGTCGGGAGGCTGAGTATTGGGGACTCATTACGACCGCTCTTTGCCTGTGAAATATATTTTATGACTCATTGTTCCTATAGCCATCCATTCGTACGAACTACGAGCATTTTAAAACTCTTAACATGTTTGTTAAAACATTACCCCAACCGTGTATAATCCTCACAGAAAAAAGATTAAAAGCTTAAATGAGAAAACGTGTCGTAATATAATAATAAGTATAAGTAATATGAAAATAAAACTCGAACTAAGCGCAATAAAATAAAATCGACTAAAAGAAATCAGAACCCGTTCTGAGGCACCATTCGGTTTAGTTGTAAAAAAAGCTTGTTCCATATAGTATTACCCATTACAACCCCGAGAATCACTGTTCGACCAATCGACGATGGTATTCGAAAATGCGACTTCGATTTTTAATTGTTTCCAATAAACTTAAAGTTAGTGTTTTGTTACGAATTAAAAATTATTTTATTGCACGAATTTGAATAAGGAATTCATTTTGTTGAACGGATAATTAGTTGGATTGCCTATTTGACGGCCAGTATCAAATTAAATTCGCTTGTGCTGAATTTATAATTTTTACATCGCATCTTGATACGGACCTCTTTAAACGAAGCCAGTTATAGTTGTTTTTGAACGAAATAAGGTTCCATATCGCTTTTATACATAAATTTATTAATATTCTTGACAATCAGAGGTAAAATACTATAATATTATAAAGTCTCAAAACTGCAACATAAAATCCTATGACCATGACCGACGTTACGATGACGAAACATTCTAGCTAGTCATAGGTCATAAGGACTTACATAGTATGATTACCTAGTTACTATACTACTTCCTACTTTTATTATAAAGTCGAAAATGTATGTTTGTCAGTATGCCATATTTTACTGCAAAATGTGGATATTTGCCGAATGTAATGTTTGAACCTGTTACTACCCTATTTAGTCATCTTCAAGGATCTGCGTAGATGTCTACCGTACTTGTGAAAGACTAGATATGTCGTGATCCTATTTCATTTCAAAATTACAAATTTTCCTTTTTACTAGTTTTTTATAAAGCAGCGATGGGCTTGCAACCTGTCACGTATGGAATGCTAACTACTGCAAAATGTGGGCATGTGCCAAATATAATGATTGGACGTGCCTCTGACCTCTTCTAGACATCTTCAAAGGATCTAAACGTCTGGAGATCTGAGAGGATGTCTACCGTACTTGGGGATTACAGTCGAGATCCAATTTTTTTTTAATTATTTGAACCCTCTAAGCTACTTTTTATTCAAGTACCGAGAACGTGTATAAAAATATATTGTTTGTTTAATCTACACAAAGAATAAATTTTGCCTTTGCCTTCAAAGCTTTAGGGGTGAAAATGAGTGGAATTCCCACATCGAAACCTCTGCCTCATTTAGTGGCACGCGACAATAAAATCATAACTGTTACCACACCCCAGCCATTACCCGGGATCGGTTACGCTAATCGCTTGTTAGTTTGTTCCGGGGGTCCGCAGAACCCCATACTTGAATCGAACATGAGCATTAAACACCCTTGGCGATTATACATGTGTAATTATGATGTATTTGTATCGCATTGTTATCATTATAAGTACCATTTTATAAAAATTCAATTTTTTGTCCGCGACTTCGTAAAACATTGATATTCTTGAAAAGCAAAAGAAAATAAAAATTAATAAATAGGATCACGACTGTAATCCCCTAGTACGGTAGACATCCTCTAAGATCTTCAGACGCTTAGATCCTTTGAAGATGTCTAGTGGGGGTAGTCAGAGGCTCGTCCAAACGTTATATTTGGCACATGCCCACATTTTGCAGTAGTTAGCATTCCATACGTGACAGGTTGCAAGCCGTTACTTTCAGAGAGTTACAGAGTTACTTTCGCATTTATAATATTAGTATGGATAAAACTAGGTATTGCCAACGTCAAAATTCTTAACAAGTAGATAAGGCTTGGACCAGTTAAGTACCAAATTTAGGCTATTTAACCCAAAGCTTATTGATTTTAGACTATTTATTGTAATTACTAATTAGTTTCATGACTTACAGTTATTTTTTAATAGTGTCCAATCATTGTACTGTATTATATTCAGATTAATAAATTTAAGGTATAGCCGTGTTGGCCGAGTGTGATGTACCTCGACTTTCAATCTGAAGGTCGTGGGTTCGAATCCCGGCGTGCTTCAATGGATTTTTCTGTTCGAAAATGTATATGCGCATCAAAAACACGTGCTTACAACGGTGAAGGAAAACATCGTGAGGAAACCAGTTAGTGTTTTTATAAGCGGCGATGGGCTTGCAACCTGTCACGTATGGAATCATCTTCAAAGGATCTAAGCGTCTGGAGATCTGAGAGTACTTTTAATTATTATTCTTGTTTGAGCTTTCACCTTGTTCGATTGGCACCACACTGGAGCTCTACATAGCATTAAGGAAAGAATCATTAAAAAAAAGGTAGACCCCAAGCCGTGTTTGTTGCCTGATTCTTCTAGGCTTGGTCGCGTGGAATCGGCGTAGCTTCACCTAGTTCCTAAGACGTTTCAAAGTGATCCTTGTGATTTTATTGAAATAAATGTTTTTTTTTTTTTTTTTTTTTATAGGATGTCGTGAACCCATTTTTTTTTAAGGTGTCTATAATTTGTACTGCTATCTAAAAACTAGAAAGGTAATTTATAAAAGACTAGCTTTCGTATACATACTAGGTACATGTACATTGTACATTCCAAGTTTCATTATGGTCGCTTAGACGTAATTGACCCACAAACATCTTCGCAGACTTTCAACGCACCGCCTTAACCTGTGGTTCTAGAAGCTTGAAATTTGGAAGTTGTATTCTTTTTGATATGTATAGGTGCACTAAGAAAGGATATCCCGAAATTCAACCCCTAAGGGGGTGGAGATGGGGGTTGAAATCTGTTTTAAAAAAATCACGTGATTGAATTCGCAAGGGTTTCCACTAGTCTATACTATCTATACTAATAATTTGATTGTTTGTTTGTATCGAATAGGCTCCGAAACTACTGAACCGATTTCAAAAATTATTTTACCAGTCGATGAACATAGGCTATAGATTATTTTAAAAAACGTTAGGGATCCGTATGAAAACTTCGATAATGTAACCCAAGGTTAGCCATAAATAATATTATTACACCCGTGCGACGCCGGGGCGGACTGCTAATCACTACATAGTATAAAGCAAAGTCGCTTTCCGCTTCCCGCGTCTGTATGTATGTATGTTTGCTTATATCTTTAAAACTACACAACGGATTTTGATGCGGTTTTTTTTAATAGATAGAGTGATTCAGGAGGAAGGTTTATATGTATAATAACATGCTACCCGTGCGAAGCCGGGGCGGGTCGCTAGTTAGTAATATGAATCAAACAGTTCTTCTGATTTTGGCGCGGTTAACAGATAGTCTATTTTAAGGGGTACTCCTAACCCCAGGTAGCTGGAGTGTGATCAAACACAGGCATTCCTCGGCCGTGTACAGTCAACAGCAATGTTTGTTCACGCTACTGGTGTTGTGTTGGCCACACGCGGGTCGCGTCTTCGGCAAATACCTTTACATTTTTGGGGTAGGGTCAGCGGAAAAAGATGGATCAGTTCCGGAATCTCTAGAGGATTTCTTTCCTTGATGATTCGATGCCTGAGCACGAACCATTATCGTATCGACAACGTATCGTCCAAATGTCAAAACTGGCATTTTTTTGTATAGTAAAAGTGTCAGTTTTGGCATTTGGACGATAGGTTGTCGATACGACAGTGGTTCATGCTAACCTAAAAGCTAAATTAATGTTAATAGAAAAAGCTTTTACTACTTGTAATATAATGTAAAATGTAATATGTGTAACTTTTTTGTAAATACATACTGTATTTACAAAAAAGTATGTAGGTATTCTATTACTTATCTGGTTCCCATAGTACAAGCTTTTTTAGTTTGGGGTTAGATGGCGCTCTGAAATGCCCATCAATATTTATTTATTATATGATTATTATTAGTTGTTGGCGACTTTGTAAATAAAACAAATTATTACGCATTCTACGTGTTATGGGAATTCCGGGAGTTTTTAATAAATTTTTCAATTCGAAAATGAATACTTATGCTCATTATGATGTGTTTCAAACAGTGAAAGAAAACAACGTCAAACTATTCTTAAATATATTTTAGTTAGCCGCAATTATTATATATTATACTTATTATATTGTTTATCAAACCATCACATAGATAACTAACCCTTTCTTATCAGATCAGAAACAACACTTCCCATCATAACACCCAATTATAATTCCTGTGCTGACGGTACCTGCGCCTGCGCCCCTCCGGCATCACATCACGCATAGCTCTTATTTTTCCAGTTAACTTGTTAGTCCGACCGTTTGTTAGTAGACCTCCGTCGTGAGTTTACATTTACGTTGATGATAATGATGATTTTACAGCGCAATGAGAAGTTAGATGATTGTTTTGTGTACTTTTGAATTACACTTTAAAATTAAATGCGAAAGTTTGTTTGGTTTTGCAGCCTCATTTCGACGCGTATATTTAATACACTTACTTAGTTTATATTTTTTTATATATGACCGCGCATTTTGTTTTACCTGGTGATTCCATTTAGATATTTTTCTACTAAGTAGATGGGTTCACGACTGTAATCCCCAAGTACGGTAGACATACTCTCAGATCTCAAGGCGTTTAGATCCTTGAAGATGTCTAAAGGGGGTAGTCAGAGGCACGTCCAAACACTGTGTAGATGACTAAATCAAGATGCGTCAGAGTGTACATCCTTGTGAGCCGATTCGAAGATAAACATTTTAATTCGACCGATTATAGTGATACAGTATTAAGTAGCGATAGCGATTTCGACCGCATCTCCAGTTTGGCACGCCACCAACTAAATTATTGATTCACCACGTGAACTCATTGACTTCTATCACCATTTTATTGAAAGGCGAGTTAAACAGACACAGATTAGCGTGGAGTAGCTTACCATGGACCACCCACACCCTGTGGTCCGTGACCATAAGTCCGCACTAATTTCTTCACACAATAGGGGTTCAGAAGCTTTTAGTGATGTTTTTTTGGATTGTTCGTTGGCTCAGTTTTATCTGATCTGAAACAGACTGAGAAAGGACTAGTGTTCTGTTGTATCAGGATGAGGTAGGTATAGAAATGTCAGCAATATACAAGAAAATAACGAGGTAATTAGCCGTATTTCTATTTAAAAGGATGAGGTATGTTAGCGGTGAAGGAAAACATCGTGAGGAAACCAGTTAGTATTCTTATAAGCGGCGATGGGCTTGCAACCTGTCACGGAATGCTAACTACTGCAAAATGTGGGCATGTGCCAAATGTAATGTTTGGACGTGCCTCGGACTACCTCTAGACATCTTCAAAGGAGATCTGAGAGGATGTCTACCGTCCTTGGGGATTACAGTCGTGATCATTTATTTTTATTTGCTCTCTAAAAAACATAAAAAAACAGTTGTTTGATCAGTAAAATTGTGATTTTTCAGTATATTTTGTGCTTTTCGGCGGAGTCCGACTATACACTCACTGGTTTAATAACAAAATATTGGTGGACATTTCATACAACATCTAGCCTTCAAACTATGCAAAGCTATGGGAACCAGACAACTGATATATAATACTCACACATACAATTTTCTTGTAAATACATGAAACCATCCAACCACAGAACAAACTTACTATTCATCACACAAATGTTTGTCCTGGGACATCGAGTCCACAGCTTATCGCAGAAGGCAGCGCTACTACTAACTTAGCTGTGAGGCCAGACAAAACTAAGTTTGTCCTTAGTAGGAATCGTATCTACAACCTTTAGCGCAGAAGGCAGAGTAACTACCAACTGAGCTTTGAGGCCAGTCAAAACTAAGTCAGTAAGTCTAAAAGAAGTATGAGGTCTATGCTGTAGGTCCTTTTCAATATCCCAACTTATAAAAACGAATACCACAATAAGAAAAAAAACAATAAAAAAAATAATTATATAATGTAAAAAAATAAGACTGTATATAAATATTTAGTTAAATAGAATAAGTAGCATGTAAGTAGAACAAGCAGAATAAGGTAGCACCGCCGAAAGGCAACCCCCCAGTACCCAGGGGTAGTTATCGCTGGAGTTGATGCCAGGGCAAAACCTAAATTTTAAATTAGTTTTAATTTTGTTTAGAAGACTCGTCGTGATGTTCGTCATCTATTTCGTTAGGTCAGTGAACAGGTTGGGATTTTGGGATATTACTACATCCCAAAATCCCAACGTGTTCACTGACCTAACGAAATAGATGACGAAGAACAGCTCGATGAATAAACATTTCTCCGAAAGAATAAAATGAGAGTCATGCAAGAAAAAATATTTTAACCGACTTCTAAAAAGTAAAGGAGTCTGCCCACTCCAACCTACCATGCTTATCAGTATGCGATTTTTTATAATACTTGCCCAAAGGACCTTTTTGGCACTGAAGCGTACCATGTCCGATCATGGTAACGTTAATTGGAACGTTTTGTTTGTCGATAATTATATATTCGGATATAATGTAGCATATGAAATGAAATAGGATCACGACTGTAATCCCCAAGTACGGTAGACATCTTCTCAGATCGCCAGGCACTCAGATCCTTGGAGATATCTAAAGGGGTTAGTCAGAGGCACGTCAAAACACTACATTCGGCACATGCGGTAGACATCCTCTCAGATCTCCAGACGTTTAGATCCTTGAAGATTTTAAGTGTTAGTTGCGAGTCAAAGCATTCGGGAAATGCCTACATCTTGAAGTAGTTAGTATTCCACACGTGACAGGTTGCAAGCCCATCGCCACTTTTACAAATATGTTCTGCATGTGCCAGTTTAGTGGTCATGTTATGGTCATAGGATAGCTGGTGTGGACAGACTCCATAACAACTGTTACCTTAAGAGGATAACACGTACAGAAATGATCTGTAAGTCGGATAGATCTAAAAGTACATTATATTTTATTCAACAATCATCCTGGAATGGTGTCGTAGCTTATAAAAATGGATGCGGTATTGAACGAATTTGTGGTAGACCTGGGGCAGGGATTTATTATTAACTGAATTTCTGTGGTTAGAACTCAAAGCGCAGTGTGATGGATACCTAGTCGTACTGTGAAGCTGCGTTCAGATGAGGTGATATATTATCTGAAAACTGTTAAAAATAGTATTTTATGCTACCTACTGAGGTTGGCGGACGCAAGTCCGTGTGTGGCAGTGTTTTGTTTAGGATATTTCCTTCTGCGAGATGAAGAGATGACTGGGTAAGTACTAGAAACAAATAAAATAAAAAGGATCACGACTGTAACCACAAGCATCTACGGTTATCATCCTCTGAGATCTCGAGGCGTTTCGAAATATTTAAAATCCAATCATTACATTTGGCACATGCCCAAATTTGCAGTAAATAGCCATAAATCCAAGCCCGTCTTGTCGCTTATAAGAATACTAACTGGTTTCTTCAGGATGTTTTTCTTCATCGTTTTTAACACGTGTTAATGCGTATAAGTTTTCCGAAAGTCACGGTACTCTTGCACTCGTCCGAACTCTTTACCCGGAACAAATAAAAATATTGCCGTATCCACCAACCGCCCTTTCCCACTTCCCAGGCGTGATGTTATCCGATTGCCAGTCATGCACCCTAACGAACGAGCCAGCTTTGCTTTTTATGTACTAGTACATAAATACTGTTTGTTTATTTTGGCCCGGACAGAGTAACAACACTAGCTACAGATCTAGGACTAGTTTGTGGTATGAACAGACGCTGATCATAGGTAAAAACCTTACTCGCAGCATAGCTTGGCTAGTCGTTGATTCGGAAAAGCTAAGTCTTCAACACTGTTATCAAAAGAATGGATTATAACAATAGCAACTAAGCGCTTCTGTGCTTCGGAAGGTACGTTTAGATGTAGAGGTCTTCAGCGGCCTATAACACCGTTAAGTCAAGATATGTTTAACTTTTTAGGACGCACTTTGCGATGAAATTTAAATGTCAGAGAAATGAAGAACTTAAACGTAGAGCTTTCTAGAGAACGGACCTACAGTCGTAATCCCATTTTTTCTAGTATTTGACGTGTAGACATCGCAACAAAACATAGGAAAAAGCCAAAAACATCATTATCAGCGCTTAAAGAGTTAAGCTAGAATCCTTACGCGTGGAACTCCTCTCATTTTTAAAGGCACCTTTTTCTGTATTTTCTAAAAAGATAAGCACGGACTTAAAGCTTGGTGTGGACGGGAGTTATTGTTCCTCTGTGGTGTTTTGTCCCAACCTGTTATAGCACTGTTTCGACCTCGCTAGGCTTCCTTTTGATTCAGAGTTTTCTATAGAATTGGGGGAAAATACACTTTTATTCTAATTATTATTTAAAAGGGCGTCAGGGCCTTTTGATGTTTTTGGAAATAAACAAGTTTTCATTTCAATGGCTGCATAAGAAAAGAAAAAGTTTATGTAAAAACAAACAAATCGACACCTTTAAAAATTGTAGTTAACGCTTTTTTATCAGACTTAAAAATTCCTTTTTAATTTAATAAATAAATAAACAGGTTTCATTCTAATATAAAAAACCTTTTAAATATCTTATGCCACAAGTCTCAAACATACTTCAAAATACAAATTCCACAAGCACTCAGGCTTGTAGAGGGTGGTTACTCAAATTACTAAATTACAGAAACGGCCACTTGTAAAATAAATCACTGTTCGCTCGAGAACCACTTGACTTTCTTAATTTTCTTATCATTGTTTTATTTTTAACCTGGTTTTGTCAAAACAGCAATTTGTAAGGTGCAGGACGCAGACTGCAGACCGGACTATCCAAAGCATAATGGATCATAACACAACGTGATAAAACTCAATTTACATTATAATATCTTTAAGTAAGTATGCTCGGATGTTCGCCACTTTAAAAGAGCTTCATATACTCAAATATTTTATTTTACTCGGTGATCGGCCTCGGAGCATTGAAACATATACCTTATTTCGATTGGGTAACTGTTCAATTCAATTGATACATTTTAAATCCTATGCCATCCCGTACTTTAACTGCTTTCCCTTGTATTGACACAAGAAAATCCGTCTAGATAAACTTATAAAAATAAATTAATCTCAAAAGATAAAGTTACTGATAGTCTCGAGTATTTACTCGGTATCAAATATTTTGAGGATTAAGATACGACCCAAGTTTTTGTCTTACAATCTGTGTGCGTTTTGTTTACTGTTGTTTATTCTATGGTGTTATCTCAGATAGGGTGTGCAGACGTGCAGTTATTATCTAACTAACTTACGATGTTCCGGATCCAAAACGCCATTTAAACTAGTCTCTTAAATTATTACAGCAGCTAAGGGAAGGGAAAGTTAAAGTCAAAAAGTATTTATTTCAATAAAATCAAATACTAGGTGAAGCTATGTTTTTCGCGACCAAGCCTAGTAGAATCAGGCAACAAACACGGCAGGATTTAGAATCCATATATTCTATACACGGATTAGGTTTGTAAATGTAAGTCGGTCAGTAAAGGAAAATAAAAATAGTTTGATGTTTTCGCTTGACATTGTAAGCTGTAAGAGATGATTTAGTCATTCAAAACCTAACTATAAACGGTAAGGTACCTAGACCACCTAGAATGTCAATAAAGAAACTGCTTCTTATGGAGATCTCAGAGGATGTCTACCGTACTTGGGAGTTTTAGTCGTAATCGTTTTGAAAAAGCTTCTGTATTAGTTCAAAAAGTACTTTGGCATAAAGACCTTATTTTTGTATCTTCAAAAAGAATCCTATAATTATCCTGTCTAAATAGATCAACACCGTGAATCGTGCCATATTTGTAAGCCTCTTATCTTCTGTATTTTTTTTATTTTCTTCCAAATAAAGGCAAACACGGCAAATCATCCGGTGTTTGTGGTTTGAAAAAAAGAAGACAATTGCTTTTTTCTTTTCGTTTTTAGGGGTCCGTATCCAAAGAAAACACGGAACACGGAACTATTACTAAGACTCCGCAGTCGTGCTGTCACCAGGCTGTATCTTATGAAATTTTCACAGATTATGTATTTCTGTTGCCGCTATAACAACAAATACTAAAAACAGAATAAAATAAATGTTTAAGTGGGGCTTTCATACAACAAACGTGTTTTTTTGCCGTTGTTTATAGATAATGGTACGGAATCCTTCGTGCGCGAGTTTGACTCGCACTTGGCCGGATTTTTTTTAAAGTTTGTCTGTTGCAAAAATCTGTATAGTAAGGTTTGCTGTATAATGGAGTATTGTTCGAATGCATCGAGATAAACTACGAGTTCTGTGACTCATCTGCTTAAGTATGTCTTTATACTACCTGAATTTACAAAATATTTTGTACTAGTATGACGACTAGACTTGTTTTTCAAGCGTCTTGGGCAAAGCGAAATAATTATGTATAACTAACTTTTTGATATTTCTAACTAGCTGACGACTTTAACGTAAAACATTGAAGTTCTTTAAAATCAAAAGAAAATTCGGAAAAAGTTGCCTATGTTCATCCTAAGACTTTAAACTATCTCCATATGAAATTTCATCACAATCAGCCCAGCGGTTTGGCCGTAATAACGTCACAGACAGAGTTACTTTTGCATTTATATCTAATATTAGTATAGAGTTTTGTCTGCATAAAAAAAGTTTGAAAGAATATTCTCATATATGATTGTCCAAATTTATAAATTTCACTGTAAATAGCAATAATAAGAAGCAAAGCTTAGTGAAGTTACTAACAGCATTGATAATTATGATTTTTAGACAAGCCAAATGAAGAATCATTATTTAAACATCATCCATCAAAATCTTAACAGTCAATTAAGAAATACAATTTACTTGGAAAACGCTAGAGGGCGTACATAAATCACATACAAATTGGTTAAGTTTCCTGTCCCATAGTTTTTTTTGCATTGTCTATGGACCGTAAAAGTTTTTGCGTGCTCTGGTCATAGAAAAAATTGTCTCTGACCATGATCAAAAAAACTTCTGTCTGGGTTTTTGGTACGATAAAAATCTATGACAAAAAAAATACGTCATGCAGAGATTTTTCGTAAGGTTGGAACATAATCTTATTGAGAACTAGCAGACCCGCGACACACGTTGTCCTGTCCAATTTCAAAAATCGCTTGGAGTAACGAACGTTGCTATGACGACTAATGTCAACATAGATGTCAGATTTTTTGCACACCAGCGCCATCTATACTAAAATCATCCCTATTGCGTTTTTTTATCATTTTTGAGAGGTTTTCGTATCTTAAAGAAGTCTCTATGTTTTATTCGGGAATTATCTACATCTACAGTAAATTTAATCTTAATCTGTTTTGTCATTTATTCCTGATTGAGGCACAAACATACAAACAAACTCACAAACTTTCACATTTATAATGTTATATTGGATTATTAGGATATGCAATGTTCTACAATGTATTAACTTTAAAAAGAAGCGGTCATAATACTTATATATCCAATCCAACTTTAAGATCTAAAAATCTTAAATCGGAAGCCCAAATTAGGGATTGTAAAAATCCTGTAGACGTTACAATTTTATACTCAACATAACGATGTTAATCCGTATTCTTAATGAAGGGAAACTAACAGTTAAGTTAACAAGATTTTTGATACCAGACCCGACTCGGTCAAGCATTTCGAAACACCAGCCCTAAGTTATGACCCTTATCTTCAAGGCTGTACGAGTTACTTCACCTTGAAAGGTTAAAAAATACGTGTAGTCACGTGTCTGGACCAGGTTCGATTCCCGGACAATGCACGAGGCGCCATAAATACAGGCCTCGTCTGCGCGGGCGCACAGGTACGCCCGCCAAACGAGATCGGTCTTATTTTAAAAAAACTTTCCGGCGCTTCCTCTTTCAAACCTTATTAGCAGAGAGATAGGATTGAGACTCGCTTGACAGATGGTGCAGGTCATTTCCATAATTCACTTTGGGCTTTCTCACTTCTGAAATAAAGCTCCTTTTTCGGAATGCACGCACGCATCCGCTACCGTCTTCTCTACAAAGCTTTCGACCCTAATCTTAGTGAGCCAAGGTTCAAATTCCTTTGTTGGTGTGTGAAGAATTTTTTCTGGTCATACCAGATTTCGGTTGTACTTTTAGCTCGTTTTTTGTGACAGGCGAGGATCGGGCGCTGTGCTGTGGGTGTTTTGCGGGGTCACCGAGGATAATAACAGTAAATTATCGTCTTTTCGGTTTATTGAAATTCGTTCGCGTTCTAATCGGCTTTTTTATTGCCTTAAAATTTGGTGTCTGAGGCTTCATTCAATTCGAAAGGTCATCTTCTGATAATGTCTCGCGAAGTAACTTATGCTTAAGCATTACACGTTCGTTTCTTTCAACATGGCTTATTCTTCTAAAATGTTCGTTGAATTTCAAACATAACAAAATAAAATTAAAGGTTTTACATTTTTTTATCCATTTTCCCAAATCGTCTATGACAAATACATTACCAGAATACCACATAAAGTAAACAACAGCCACGGAAATACATAAACTAAATGAAGTATTACCTTAACGCTATACCACTGCGAATAACCCAATGAACAAACATACAAAGTAAACTTTCAACGCCAATCGTTTGATAGAAATCCTGAATCAACTAGACAATCGAGATCCTCAATCAAGTAAAGGGGGTTAGCAACACAAAAGCCCTGGGAGTGAAAGAGACAAAGACGTTTCCCACAACGCCGTGTAGAACGGTGCTAATGAGTCGGGTGGGGTTCTAATTGCGTGTGAACAAACAAACGATGTGTTAATTCCCGTTCTGTATAGTCTTGTACCAAATCATAGGCAAATAGTATTTCGGTTCTGCATTCAATTCGCCACATGCCAATTAATGAGAATTTGTATCTCACAATATTAATTAATAAATAGTTTTGGCGCGAAACGAAGCGTCAGAACTTTTTGTGTCAATTACGAGACAGTGCTTGTGAAGTAGTGACATCATCGGAACTTCTTCGACTATTTATCTTGAGAAACGATTCGTGACCAGAACGATAAAAAAAGAAAAAGGCCGTCCGTTCTGGGAAGTGGACCTGTTAGTATCACCATTTATAACGCCACGGGTACCGATTCGATTGGACTCGATATAAAAATCGATTCTGTATTCTTAGCGATAAGTCTCAATGCATTAATGTAAAACTTATGAAAAACTACGCAAAATTATCATTATTCTATTTTAATGATGAAATCAATCATGCATGCTACACACGATCATACCACAATTATGACAGTGCGTACTTGTATAGTATATAGTTAGCTATATAAGTTCAACGCCCAGTCGTTATCAAGTTGATAAAAAAAAACAACTTGCAATTTTTCATTGACAGGTGTATCAAAAACTCGTACATTTTCGGTATAATTATCGTACGAAGGTGATTGCGGGCTGTCGCCATTCTTGTACCAATTATGTACGAAAACTGAAATAATTACCAAACGAAATCCGCTAGCCATAATACTCGACGCCAATTATCATAAAACGTTCGAAATTTAATTTTTAAACGCGTTCGATATCTTGCGTTCTGTTTATTTATAAAATCGTTTATTTTTGAACGAAATCGATTTCGATCTTGCTTTATCGAGTTTTTATAATCGTGTTGATGCGCTGGGGAATAGAATTAGAGCGTGCTCTTTCATGTTCCATAGTATTTATTATTCATCCGAGTTCTATTACCAGCTATTATTATATCATCTGAATCTCGATCAGTTTGTTCAATTGTTTCCTGTGTATTTTGTAAATATTTTGTAATATAGTTGTTGGAATTCAATTCTGTAAAAATATAACTACCTAATTATTATACCTAGTCATAATCGTCTATTTTTGCACGATATTATTTTATGTGGCGTCATTGATTTTATTTACTGTATCATCTTCAAAAGGTAATATTAAAAACATTTCAAATATAAATAAACCGGCCAAGTGCGAGTCGGACTCGCGCACGAAGGGTTCCGTACCATTATCTATATAAAAACTGTAGCTATCACGGTTTATGAGATACAGCTCTGTGATAGACAGACGGACAGCCAAGTCTTAGTAATAGTGTCCCGTTTTTACCCTTTTGGTACGGAATCATAAAAAATGGTGTACCTACTGACTCACAAAATAGAGTTAGAAGTTTCTAGAAACAGCGTTTTAAGCTGGTCCGAGTAATTTCAAATTTTGAGGGTACTCCTTTTGGATTGTAGGGGGTATAAGAACTTGAGCTTTGAGGGTTATCAGCAATGATAGGATTCTGATTCTTTTAGGCTTAGTCGTTAGGAGGGCTCCTAAGACGTTTCAAAGTGATCCTAGTGATTTTATTGAAATAAATACATTTTGGCTCTGACTTGGTTCCTACTTGCTAAATGTCTTCTATTACCCTTTGAAATTGGTTTCCACGATGGGCTTGCTGTCACGTATGAAATGCTAACTACTGCATAATGTGGGCATGTGCCAAATATAAGGTTTGGACGTGCCTCTGATTGACGTGACTCTGACAGCGCCTGGAGATCTGAGAGGATATCTACCGTACTTGGGGATTACAGTCGTGATCCTATTTATTTTACAAGTCTTCTATACTTTTATATTCTTAAATTTGACTTACATATTTCCATTTGCCTTAATAATCACTACGAAATATCTTAATCCCGAAGCGGCATTGATCGATGCACACCGTTATCATACAAATCCATTTTCACTGATAACTTATCTAAGCCAGTATACCTACCTATCACTAAGTAAAGTCGTGAGAGTGCGAATTATATACAAACATCCTGATTGAAATATTATGTTTTAACTTGCCTCTGACTACTCCCCATTAGGCGTATTCAAGGATCTGAGCTCCTGGAGATCTGAGAGGATGTTTACTACTTGGCGATTACAATCGTGATATCCTATATAATTTTTAGGGTTCCGTACCCAAAGGGTAAAAACGGGACGCTATTACTAAGACTTCACTGTCCGTCTGTCTGTCTGACCGCCCGTCCGTCTGTCTGTCACAGGGCTGTATCTTATGAACCGTGATAACTAGACAGTTGAAATTTTCACAGATTATGTATTTCTGTTAAAGGGGGGCTCCCATACGACAAACGTGATTTTTTTGCCGTTTTTATTGATAATGGTACGGAACCGTCGCGAAGTCCGACTCGCACTTGGCCGGTTTTTTTGTAAATACATATTTATTTACACCCAGACACAGAAAAAACATCTATGTTCATCACACAACTGTTTATTCTGAGTGGGAATCGAAGCCACAATTTACATCGCAGAAGGCAGAGCTACCAACTGAGCTATGAAGCCAGTCATAGTCTAACCTTGAAACAAAATCAAACCAATATAAAAACCACCTGTTTATATGCTAAGTTAATAGTTTCAACATGTTTATGATAAGTATGACTTAAACTAATAGATCGCGGTAATTATGACATACACTGACCTTTTCGCGAAACCCAATTAGTGTTTAATGTTGTGATAAAATAATATGAATAAAGACCACACATCACGATTATGAATACATAATTTTATATCAGACTGATACGATCGATTTGTAGAGGCAGCCCTATGCACATGCATAACTCATCATCATCATAGCACCGTACTAATTTGTATAAAAAGTATGTATTTACAAAATAAACTATTTCCATTAATCACGTGATGTTTTTTTTTTTTGCATTTTTAACCCCCCCCCTTAATGATACGTGGTGAGGTTTAAGACTACCCCCCACCCAAAAACACGTGTAATTTTTAGTACCTACAAAGAATCTTAATTTTTTTTGAATATTATTTTTAAATACAGGTTATAAAGAATAATCTTATTTTATTCTAGAAAAGATTTTTGCCCTTTCGAGCCTCACGTGATTTAAGGACGGCTTCTTATCTGGTTCCCAAAGTACAAGCTTTGCTTATTTTGGGCTAGATGGCGCTTTGTAAAAATGGCCACCAATATTAATTATTATTATTGTACAAAGCTAAAATGAAATCCTACTAATTTTATAAATGCGAAAGTTTGTGAGGGTAGATGAATGTATAAATGTATAGGTGGTGTATATTTGTTACTCTTTCACGCAAAAACTACTGAAACTACGATGAAACTTTACTGTAACATAGCTTATACATCAGAATAACACATAGGTTACTTTTTGTCGCAGCCGCGATCAGAAGCTAGTACTGTAAAAGCTTGCAAGTTGTCACGTAAAAAATACTAATTAGTTATTACTACTGCAAAAAGTGGAGCGTGTACCAATGATCGGACGCACCTATGACTATCCCCTTGAAGAATTAACTATAGAAGCTAACAACTAACAAGATATCACGTATGGAATGCTTATTTAATTACTACTACAAAAAGTGGAGTATGTACTGTTCGTACACGCCTCTGACTATACCCCTTAGACATCTGCAAGGGTCTGATCGTCAGATCCGAGTCCGATGAAGATACGGTCGTGATCCTATTTCATTTCTGTAACATTTAAAAAACTATAGTGTAATTATTTCTAGCCGTTTATTTCTTTATGCACAACAGACATTTTCTTATCTAAAAAAAATGTATGTTTAACCATTAAATGTTTTTCTTAAATTTTGTGTCAGTTGGCGCAGTTGTTACTCGTAGCTGTCATTCTATTCAATTAGTTTGACAGAAGACGTCAGCCTAAAAAACCGGCCAAGTGCGAGTTGGACTCGTGCACGAAGGGTTCTGTACCATTATCTAGAAAAACGGGGAAAAAACACGTTCGTTGTATAGGAGCCCCACTTTAATATTTATTTTGTTCTGTTTTTAGTATTTGTGATACCTGTGATAGACAGACGGCCAGCGAAGTCTTAGTAATAGGGTCCCGTTTTTACCCTTTAGGTACGGAACCCTAAAAACGAAACGTCATGCGAATTCGATGACATTCTCTTGTTATCAGCTTTATTATAACTAACAGTATTATAACGAACGTCTGCTTGCAAATCTGCTCTAAACGTCTGCTTGATTGATTGATAACGACCAATGAAAAGCCACCCTTTATCAAGCATCAAGAATATCGCTTACACTTGACATATCAACCATATGTCAAACGCAATTAATAAAGTCGATTTTTTTCACAGTCGTCCTACCCGAGATGGCCATCAATTATGGCCTTAAAGGGCCTTAATTGCCCTTATCTTGGCATCTAGGAGTCGAAGTCAAATGAGAACTGGAAAATGGTCTGTGCGCGTTCGACCATGCGAAGTGCGAACTGTTAGCGTATTCGTAAAGCGCTAAATCATGTCATCTAAATAGGGCTGCCATCCGCCGGGTTTCCCCGGATTTGTCCTAGTTTAGAGGGCGTCCGGGGAGCGTCCAGGCGGGGTTTCATTTGTAGTCCGGGTTTACAATTTGGCCACCCTTGAACAAGCATTGTGCCGGAATCAACTTTTCGATTAATTAAGGGAGCCGTTTGTGAAATATTAGGCTTATTGAATCCCCCCCCCCCCCCCCCCTTAACATGTCCGGGTTCTGGGCTCTAAAATCCGGGGTTTTCACGCGTCTTGTCCTAGTTGCCAAACTTTAGAGATGGCAGCCCTACATCCAAAGAATGCTAGCGAGAACGCCATCTATACTAATAATCCTAATAATAAATGTGAAAGTTTGTGAGTTTGTATGTATGTATGTATGTATGTTTGTTCCTCAATCAGGCCTAAATGTCAAAACGGACAAGTTGAAATTTGCTGTAGATGTAGATATAATGCCCGAATAAAACATAGACTACTTTAGAATACTAAAAACACCCCCAAAATAATAAAAAACGGGATGATTTTGATGATTTTTTCGAATATGAAGTTTTTTAGGTAAATTTTTCGTCTTCGAGCCCTTATGTGAGCCTTCATGTGGGGTCGGCACAACTTGTGTTGACCCCACATGCCATCTAGTCCCTTTTACATGTTGTGCCGCACAAAATGTAGAAAAAAACATGTTTTAAAAGGATTTGGCTTGGGGTATTTAACAACCGGCTATCTGCTTGACTTCCACTCTTTTTGAGAATACTATATAATCACTACATACGAGTAGTATAAAGCAAAGTCGCTTCCCGCTTCCCGCGTCTGTATGTATGCTTATATCTTTAAAACTACACAACGGATTTTGATGCGGTTTTTTTTAATAGGTAGAGTGATTCAGGAGGAAGGTTTATATGTATTAAACCCGTGCGAAGCCAGGGCGGGTCTCTAGTAATAAATAAATAAGTAGGATCTCGAATGTAATCCCCAAGTACGGTAGACATCCTCTCAGATGTAGTCAGAATCATCACGTCCAAACATTCTATTTGGCACATTCCCGCATTTTGCAGTAGTTAGCATTCCATACGTGACAGGTTGAAAACCCATATATAATAATAATATTTTTAATTAGATTTGTTTTGTACAATGCGTAACTTCAGTTATCATGGCCATAATATTTATATTCATCCACTTGCCACGTTCCAAAAAATGTAGCCCGCACTAGGGTTGTCACAAGCACGTAATTGATATAACGCGAGGTACCTCGCAGGGTCGGCCGCAGCCACTGTAATTGGTGGCCGCGGGCAAGATCTGTCCGTAGCCCATTGACCGGCTGAAGTGACGGGAAAGTTTTAGGGTTGTCGAGCTCGAGTGAATCGTGTTTTTTTTACATTTTATAAATTGGAATTTTTGTAAGATGTATATTGTGGATCTGACAGCTTGTTTTAAACTCAAAATCTTCTTTTAAATTTTCTTTAATAAAATCACAATCTAAAAAACATATTAGGAGCTAGGTGAAGGAGCTGTTCCTCGCGACCAAGCCTAGAAAAGTCAGGCAACAAACACGGCTTGGGGCCTATAATTTTTTTCAATGATCCTTATGCTATGTAGAGCTCCATTGTGGTGTAGTTAGTAAAGTCATGTGAAATCGTACTTATATCCTTACAGTGTTTCGGTTCCTAAAACTTCTAAAACTCTGCTAAATAGGTACAGTAGTTTAGTTATACTATACATACACATTCAATTGCTTTTTAGTGCAATACTATAAAAGCGTGTTTTTGGAACGAAGTTCCTTATCGCGCGTTGTGAAAGGGGGCTAGACGGAAAAAATCCGGGTGTCCCTTGACACCTCTCAAGTTTTTTTTTTAAGTTTTCTTTTCTATGCAACTGATTCTCATGTAATTGATATAAATTATTTTAATATCCTATTTATTTCTGGAAGTAGGGTAGAAGGTACAAAAAATATCAGTTGAGTCTCATGTGGTAGTTTTATAAAATGCTGTGTTACAGAAGGCAGTTCTTTCCCAACATGAATACAGCCTTGAAGGTCTTATAGAAAACGTAATAAGTAAATAGAAAATATAAACGATATATCTTTTAGAGAACAAATTATTATTAAACCTTAGGTATATTATTTTAGAAAAGGTGACAAAACCTCACTAAAATTCACATACTTCTCATTTACAACACTTTTTATGAGATAAACGCAATGGACTGTGTCTGTGAACAGTGTCAGTATTTATTTGTTGTTTTGAATGATGGTGCCAACCATACTTCACTATACGCATTATCAACCTGTCGACTACAGTTACTTCAATCGGATTCATCTTATTGGACACACTTTTCACGCATAAATTCACACATAAATTGAATTTTGTTGATGCGACACCCATAACATTAAATAAAAAAAAACACAGGATAGAATTAATTAAATAAAATAAATAAATAAATATTGGCGGACTTTACACACAATACTATCTAGCCCCAAACTAAGCAAAGCTTGTACTATGGGAACCAGATAACTGATAGAATACTTATATACTTTTTTTTTTGTAAATACATACTTATTAACATAGTAACACCCAGACACAGAACAAACATCTATGATCATCACACAAATGTTTGCCCTGGGTGGGGATCGAACCCACAACCTACAGCGTAGAAGGTAGAGTTACTACCAACTAAGCTGTGGGTAGTAAGTAGAACTTGCTTCAACATCTCTGCCAAAATTACAGATAAGAAACTTCTCGATCACGTTAGCTTAAAAAACTGCATCAAAATCGGTCTATTTAGGAGCTACGATGTCAAAGATCAAACTTATCAAGCTTATCGGGATAAAATTAGGGGATGAAATTTACTGTGACTTGTAACAACATGACGTCGGTTTTGTTTTTCGTTATTTAAGGCCCGGCTCACACCCACACACGTATTTCAATGATTTTCAGGTACCGATTTAAAAACCAGGAATCACAATTGTGAGGATATAATGATACAAAATTACTGATAATATATTCATCTTTAATAGTAGATAATAAAAACTGGCCAGTTCTATACAACATTTTCAAAAAAATACGTTTTTACCGTCGCAAGAACCGCTGAAAATGTCGAAAAATGGGGTCTGGTTAGGTACCAATATCTTTAGACCCACAGCATATTTTTATTTGAAAATAATACGAAATTGTAGATTTTATATTTCTCTATACCGCGTGGCATTATCTTGTTTTCAAATAATTTACTTTTTCATTTATGAACAATATAAAATGCAATAAAACTTCTCCATACATTTTTTCCATACAAAACTCACATTCACCTCAAGTCGGCACGTCAGTCAGCGCTCAGACGCGCTCGGGGAAGCACGTCCACGTCACATTTTTCTTCGAATTTAGGGGAAGTCTGACATAACCGGATACTGGGGTAAAATAGTGGACATGCAAAACTAATGATAACATTTGTATAATATATTGCCTTGACGAATTTGGTGCAAGCCACACAGATGAAGGTTAGGTACAATGCATGAGTTGTAAGGGCTGGGCTCATGTACACTGTACAGACTATGAAAGAGTTGGATGATTTTTTTGTAGAAGATGCGTTACATCGAGTTACGTTTCGAAACAGTATGATAATAGTTTACGGTTTTACCTTTTTGCATACGTCGCGTTGGAGCAAAATCGAAATAAGCAGATGTTTCGTATTTGATTGTTATTTTAATAAAAATATTAAATTTCAGAAAAATGTGAACCTGTTTGTGTCCCTAATTAGTCCTACTAAATAAATATAAATAATGATTTGATACATTTCTGTTTTCAAATGAAAGTTCTAAAAAGGTACCATGACCCTTAGTACGGTTTTAAACCGGCCTCCCCTATATTACCAAGCGTGTTTTTTTATACATGGATGGAAAAATTGATACTTTATCTGAACAAAATGCGAAAAATTACCTGAATTTTCGATTACGAATATAATTTATATTTATTATCTATCTACATTTAATATTATAAATCTGATTTGTTTGTGCGGATGTTAGGTATGTTTGGATGTTTGTACCTCAATCAGACTTAAACGACTAAACGGATGAAATTGAAATTTGCTGTCGATGTAAATATACCCCTAGCTTATAAATATGCTATTTTTAATTTAAAAACATCCCCAAAACTATAAAAAGACTCCGAGTGCTGGTGTGCAACAAATCTAGCATTAATCAATTTTGACGACTGATGAATGACTGACGAATGATACGATACGCATTGAACCAAAAATGTTGAACCTTCTAAAAAGGTCGGTATTTGTTATTATCAAGGCAAGGTTTATCTGGGGGCACGGTAGTGCCCCCGCCAAGTTAAGCAAAAAAGCGGCACAGTCGTACCATCCTTTTCTCGAAACAGTTCAGGTCATTTTTTGGACAGACAGACAGACATTGAAATCTCACAACTTTTTACGATAGAAGAACTGAGTTGCGTTGCGAGAATTGGCTTTTTATTTTAATTTTTACAAGTTGTTTTTGATGGCATATACTTAAGTTGTACATGATGCAAATAATTAAATATTAAAAAAATAATAAAGTGTCCTGAAAAATTGTTTAATTCGAAATACTGAAAGTGCTCTTTAGTGTTTCGTAGTTTACAAAAAACCCTTATAGTTTTGCCATTTCCGTCCATTCGTCCGCAGCTTAGCTCAGATACTCTTAATACTAGAAAGCTGTAATTTGGCATGATTATACTAGTCACGCCGACAATGTGGTAGAAATAAATATATATTTTCAGATGTTTTTTTTTCTCGCATACTCTCTCCATGTCTTTGGATAGGTCTTAAAAAGTATTGCGGGTTTGTGATGTCATTTAGTATAAATACAATGGAAAATATGAATTTGTAAAAAGAGCAGCTGGTCATCTCTTTTTCTGGAAAGAAAATATTATGGAAGATTATTTAGTAAAATTTTACAATAACTGTTTAATTCCAGAACTTGTTGACCCTCGCTACGCGCTGTCTATGGATCTTCGAGATCATAGCTCGCACACAATATTCAAAAGCATACCTACATATTTTATCAGTATTTCACTTTCAAACCTTTCTGTGAGTGGTACTCGAAACGTTGACGGTGCCGTCATCGATTTTAGATGACAATAAGTTTTTTTATTAAAAATATATTTTTTAAATCAAGCTTTTGTAAATTCTTGTGCTCTAGTTCTCGTCAAGATAAAAATAACGAGCCCAAACGCGACGTGGTTATGTTGTGTAGTTGAGGAGTTCCGATGGCTACATCCGACCTCCATCATCAGACCAGGTATATAGATATGCAAAGTTTTGCCTCAATTCGACTATTTAGTGAAGAGTTCCGTTGAACAGCTCCTGACTCCATCATCAGATCAGCTCGCTGTCACCATATTATGTATGCAAAATTTCAGCTCAATCGATTGGGGATAACTGCTTAAAATTAAGTTGCAAGATTACACCTTATCAAACATAGATACATAAATATGTACATAAACTGCAAGTTAAATAAGAGCTTATAAAAAAACGATACTTACCGTTTTGTCATAATGTATTTTATTAGTAGGTATAGGTACCTAACAAATATTTTTTGCACAGTCAAATATTAGTAACTGTGTAGTAGCACTTTACGATTTGTAACCTGTCTTATAATATATATTAATTTTTTCTATATTTATTTTCTTTTTGTCAAGTGCAACCTATAAAATTATTAAGTACATACCTACCTATACAAATATGACATACCTATTGCACCAAATATTTTCAAGTATCAAGACTAGTTATTTAGTCTTGGTAAATGAAGTGTGAAGTAGCTTCAATGTGTGCGTTTGCACTATTCGTAGTGTGCGGCCACAGAATACGGAAAAGTACAAAAAATGCGAGCTGTCATATTTGAAACAGCCGCCTTAAACGTAAGAAACATCTTGATTACATCAGCTTAAAGAAAACTGCATCAAAATCGATCTTTCATTTAGGAGCTACGATGTAATAGATCAAACTTATAACACGGTAAAAAATTAGGGAATTAAATTTTGTGGGACTTGTAACAACGTGACGTCGTTTTGATTTTAGTTAAACGTAATTATTATATTCTTTAATGTGATATACTCATTAATACTTGCTAAAACGGTGAAGGAAAACATCATATGCCCGCGGTTTAGTCATCTCCGCACAGACAGTTTCAAGCCAAACACATTGGCCATTCCTATCAGATTACCCACACATGATCAAGAGATCGAATGCCCACGAGACTATCGTTTAACGTCTGCGTCTGACAAACGTAATGTGAAGCTGACGTAAGTACACTGTAACTGGAACCGCGTTCGAAGTCCTGTGTTTGTAGGACGTGTCAAAGTGATCCTTGTGATTTTAAAGGGAATAATAATTACAGAATATTTACAAAATACATAAGAACAAGTTGATGCTTCTAAAGACCGTTGCAATAATGCTTTTTGAGAACTGTATAAGATACTAGTAAGTGGCCAACTCCAATGACTACTTAAAATCAAAAAAATAAATAGGATCACGACTGTAATCCCCAAGTACGGTAGACATTCTCTCAGATCTCCAGACGCTAAGATCCTTTGAAGATGTCTATAGGGGGTAGTCAAAGGCACGTCCAAACATTATATTTGGCACATGCCCACATTTTTATTGTTCAATTATTCAATTATTTATTCAAAAACAATAGTTACTTTACAGTTTATTTTGCAGTGGTTAGCATTCCATACGTGACAGGTTGCAAGCCCATCGCCGCTTATAAGAATACTAACTGGTTTCCTCACAATGTTTTCCTTCACCGTTTAGAGCACGTGTTTTTGATGCGCATATACATTTTTCGAACAGAAAAATCCATTGATGCACGCCGGGATTCGAACTTACCTTCAGATTGAAAGTTGAGGTACATCCCACTCGGCCAATAAGACTACTTGCGGTCAACAATTATATAGATGTCCAGGAATCGATCTGTTAAAAATAACTACGCTCACGTTAGCTCGCGTGGTATTCGGATAAAGAATATCCTATATGCTATTCCAGGATATAAGTTATGTATATTCTAAGTTTCGTCCACAAACATACAACATCCTCAAAAACTTTCGTATATACATATAATATTAGTAGGATGATAACTAGGAAACGTGGTCCCTTACTATGGGCCTCATAAGAAGGCTCAAGGTCGCTCAGCGAGCTATGGAGAGGGCTATGATTGGGGTTTCTCTACGAAATCGAATCAGAAATGAGGAGATCCGTAGAAGAACTAATGTCACCGACATAGCCCATAGGATCAGCAAGTTGAAGTGGCAGTGGGCAGGGCACATAGCTCGAAGAACTGACGGCCGTTGGGGCAGAAAAGTTCTCGAGTGGAGGCCACGCACCGGAAATCGCAGTAGAGGACGGCCCCCCACTAGATGGAAAGACGATCGGATAAAGGTCGCTGGGAGCCGTTGGGTGCAGGCTGCACAAGATAGGTCGTCCTGGAAATCTATGGGGGAGGCCAATGTTCAGCAGTGGACGTCATGTGGCTGAAATGATGATGATGATAACTATGATAGCCGCAAAGTAAGAAAGTTGTGAAAATCGAAATCCCTCCCACTAAAACAACTCACTAAGTTATATAAAAAGCAATCAGAATCCTTACTAAATAAATCAATTTTATCTCCCCACAATAAGTTCTTCCGTTTAAATTACCCCAAACAGAGTAATGCGCTTCATCGGAACTATTACTGGGTCAATTGACCGTCTCCAATCTCGACACCAGTAGGTACTATTCTGAAACCGCTCGATAAAATCTTAAGCCAATCTGAGTCAAACGTTCGAGTTCTTAATCAGCTTTCAATATAGAGATGTAAAAGAAAATGAAATTAATCTTCGTTGACTAACAAAAAAAGTTAAAAAAAATCTCCGAGCGCTTAATTCCTTGAAGATATAAGAAGGGCCTGTTTCATCATCTTCAAGTAAAGTCCTAAGTAAGTTACTCGAGCGAATGTACCATTTGACATTTGATAGTTTTGACACTTTCGTACATTAATTTAGCGCTAACTGGAAAGTAACTGATCAGCACTTTACTTGAAGATGATGAAACAGGCCCTAAGCCTCGGAGGTTTACTGGTAGAAACTCGTTAAGGGTTAAAGCTCGTCTTTGTCATGTCAATTGTTAATGTTTTCTGTGTATAATAAAGTATTAAAGAAGATGTCTCAGGGGTTTTAGACATTAATCAATAGCTAGAAAGATGTTAAATGGTGAAAAAAAACAATAAGAATAATCGTCGAAATTTCGTCGTCTATACACGGTTTTATTATTTTATACATAAATCTGGAATATTGTGCTGAATTACTGTGGAGTCAACCATATTCTTTATACCAATAGATTTCGGTAAACTGTGAAGTGCTCTGCGAATGTAACCAGAAAGAGGATTTATTGTTAGGCGCTGCTTATAATAATAATAATAATATCCATCCAAAGGTTGTCTGGAAGAGATCGCTCCCAGCGATAAGACCGCCCATTGTACTCCAATGTTGGTTTGTGTTGTTTTTTTTTTTTTTTTTTTTTTTCATGTTATTGTTATGTGGTGTGCAATAAAGAGTTTTCTATCTATCTATCTATCTATATTACAATATTGTGAGTGTGCATATTATTGTAAATGTATGTATTTATTCCCTTTTCTTCTTATGCCGGAAACACACTTACGTGTCGTGGCGTGGCGTGTCGCGCCACTAGCCAATCGCAAGATAGCGCTTGCGACACGACACGACACCCAAATATGTCTCTAACCATACTAAATGTATGAAAGCGATTAGCTAGTGGCGTGTCGCGCCACGACACGACACGTAAGTGTGTTTCCGGCTTTACTCGCTATCGTAACTTTCTTCAGTACCATTGATCGGAACCCCTTCTCGGGTAAAGACCTCCTCCAGCTTTTTCCATCTCTCTATTCAAAGCTATTCAAGGCACTGCTTAGAAAACCTAATATTTACAACTATTTCAAATACTGATCGAGAAAATATCGCATGACTAACAAAATCCACCCCCAGTATTTCCTTTAGGAGGGCCATAATTGAATGATACCGAATCAGTTTACCCCACTCGGACGTGTTTGCCCCAAATTAGGGGTAACTGATTTCCCGTATCAAGTATTTTTACTTGGTATTACGAATCGGAAGCCAATAACACTTTATTATAGCAGGTATTGGTGTAGTGGTTAACTCCGCCTTCCAATCGAAAGGTCGTGAGTTCGATTCCAAGTCGAACACAAATTAATTTATTCGGAAAGCGTGCACTCTGAGTGCTCTGAAACGGTAAAGGAAAACGGAAGGAGTTTATATTCAGAGAATTTCAGCAATTTCATAGTGCGAAAGAAATTTGATGAAAATTTTCGAATATTTGCTTTTATCGTAGTATGTGTATGAAAAAATATTCTTTTATGAAATACTCGTACCTTTATATCGATACATAGTTAGGAGCTCATTTGACAGTAACGTCAGTTTAATGTCAGTATAGGCTGACTTTAATATGCTTAGAGACAAACATCCGATATTATGTTAAGTGACAAATCTCCTCCGTGTCCTATAGTTCGAATACCTCACACGGAGAATTATAGTGTAATTGACCCCCTCTCTATATGGGAGTTATGATATAAGATTCAAAAGTCTGGGCGCCTAAAATTCTGCAAAATATATCCAACGATTTTTTTTGTGCGAAATTTTGTTTGATTTTTTGTTGATTCCGATAAAATTTAGTGTACCTAAATATATTACCTTGGTTACACAATACATGTTGGTTAATTCCTATTAAATTTGGTGTACCTAATAATAATAATAATCTGAAATACCTCCATCTATTACAGATGTTCAAAACACTGAGGTGCACTTGACTTAGGCCCGTGCTCTTCAGTAAATTTCCGGTTCTCTGGAGCCGAGTTGATGTAAATCATAAAAAATAATAATAATATTGTTTATTATCTTTAAAAAAAGGTAACAAAGTTCCTATTAAGTCCCTGACTCCTGAGCTAGGTACGTAGACCTGTGTTACAGAAGTCAGTGTCTTCTCCCATATATGGTTGCAATAAATGTTACCTAAGTTTAGATTATGACCTATTAAATATATACTTTTAACCCTAGTTGATAGCTAGTTTTTAATAACTGTGTAACTAACGTATACTTTTCTATTGTTTCAGGAAAAATCAGCTGATCCTTATTCCGGTAAATTATCGGTTAAGTCGGATCTAAGTCCTGTTTTTGGTAAGTAGCCAAGGAACCTCCGACACTATTTCACATTAATCCTTTTTCCCTCTGAGAACTCGTATATATTTCGTATATTTTTCGTATACATTTTGGCCACAGACATAGATCTAAATATATGATGTTAATGTAAAACGCTAGGCTACACGCTTTATTTAGTCTACCAAAATATAGAAAATGCTTAATTTTTTTTCAAAGTCGTGATTATTAGACATAACTATAGATTTTTACACGGGTCTTTATCACTTTTATTTATTTTCCCGACGTTTCGACTATTTTACAATAACCATGGTCGAGGGCAGACTGGAGTACTCGGAGCTACCGTCGAGTAGCGGAGGTGGAGCTGAAGAAACGACCCTCACTTGGTCTTTAGAAATAAAATGTCCATGTGACCCGTATAAAAATCTATGGTTATAAAAAATGCCTAGTGCCGTGCTTTCAATCAATTTTGCGTGGACGGAGAATTCCCATTACTAAGCGCTTTTGTGACGTCACAGTAGGTAGAAAAAAATGGCACGTTTGGCTTTCACACGGATAGAAGGATTTGCGTTATCTATTTAGATCTGTCTGTGGTTTCAGCGCTATTTTAGCGCGGTTATCGCGAATAAGGGGGATGAAAAAAAAACTGGAAAATGGGAATATCAGGACTAATGTGGATTGGTGGACGATTTGTAGAATTTTCGCTTCTATATACCGGTTCCTTTGCTATTTTCTTTTGTTTATCAAATGATGCAAATCAAATAAGGTTTCAATATTCGACCACAAACAGACTAAATCCTTATAACCTTTAATTTAACTACACGCATGGTAATATAGTTACTGTTGAAATATAGCATATAAGCTTAGAATAGACATTAGTTTTATATCGCTTGGAGGCAGAGTTGATGCTGTTGATCGCCTATAATAAAGCACTATTCGAATACACCTGGGGTCGTAGCACAACCTCAAAAGTAATATCAGAACATTATTACTCGCGGTGCGAAAGTGACAACGCTTTACGAGTTTGTATTGCGTTGTCACTTTCGCACTGCGAGTAAAGTTTACTTTAGGAGTTCATGGTATGTGCAGTATGGCCCCTGTAATATTGCTGTGTCCGCCGACTTGAATCATGCAGGTGTTATATACCTTAGGTGTCTGTAACTTCACCCAGACAACTTAACTTAAAACCAAAACATAGCAACGCTGCTTGGCAGCAGAAATATATATGAGTTAGTACTTTTCCGGACGAGTTTTAAGGACAAGGACAACATGGATCTCTTCTACTACTTAAGTCATTATTTTGTATGTCCATTGCTAGAAGGTAGACATAGGTCCATCATTCAACACGGTCTTGCGCTAGTCTTGCTACCGTCATTTTCATCCATCCCGTCCCATCTCGCTCGGACATCACATCCATCATACATCGTCCTATCTTACACCCTTTTTCGGGCACGATTCGGATATTGTCATACTTCACCAATCATGATCAAGAATAGCTCTATAGAATATCTCTAGAGCCCTAGAGCTTTTGAGTACCGCAACCAGGTAGACTTTTCAACACTTGCAGGTCCTTGTAGCGTTATGCAAGGGTCAAAAAACAAATCTAGTAACAAGTAATCGACCTTTTCGACAGGCCTCACAGCTCAGTTGGTAGTAACTCTGCCTTCTGCGCTGTAGGTTGTGGGTCCGATCCCCACCCAGGGCAAACATTTGTGTGATGAACATAGATGTTTGTTCTGTGTCTGGGTGTTACTATGTATAATACGTATGTATTTAAAAAAAAAAGCATATACGTATTCTATCAGTTATCTGGTTCCCATAGTACAAGCTTTGCTTAGTTTGGGGCTGGATGGCGTTGTGTGAAAAGTCCGCCAATATTTATTTATTTTCAATTCTTAGGTACTTCCAAGTTTCCAATACCTGGTTTTGAACCTGTTTCTCGTTACGAAGTAACATTAATTCTGCCTTTTCTTACCACCAAACCTTGACGAGCGGCCATTCAACTTAATCGGTCTTTGTTTCTTTCAAAACGGCAAACGCAAATTAACAAACTCATCTTTTAAGCGGCGATAGGCTTGCAACCTGTCACGTATGGAATGCTAACTACTGTAAAATGTGGGCATGTGCCAAATGTAATGTTTGATCGTACCTCTGACTACCCCTTTGGTATATTCAAAGATCTAAGAACCTGGAAATGATTTACATGGAGAGGATGTCTACTGCATTTGGAGATTAGTCGTGATCCTATTTCTTTTTCATTTAAATATCAGTTACACAAGTAACTTTATTGCACTTAAAGAAAACAAATGTTAAATAACAACAAACATAAATGTGCAATGGGCGGCCTTATTGCTAAATGCTAAGCTATTTCTAAAATTGCTATTGCTATATCTCTTCCAGACAACCTGGTATTAGCAAGACTAAATAAGACAAGATCCAAGTGATTTCAATGAATAAACGCTTATTTTATTTTGATTTTGAAGACTAGCTAGTAGCTAGTATCCTAATCCTAATAATATTATAAATGTGAAAGTTTGTGAGTTTGTATCTATGTTGTATGTATGTTTGTGCCTCAATCAGGCCTAAACGACAAAACGGATTAAGTTGAAATTTGCTGTAGATGTAGATATAATGCCCGAATAAATAATAGACTACTTTAAAATATGAAAAACATCCCCAAAACGATAAAAAAACCAAAAAAGGGATGATTTCTGTATAGATGGCGCTGCTGTGCAACAAATCTGACATCACAGACTAAAAATATTCAGACTTTTCTATTCGATTATTGAAATTTGACAGGACAACGTCTGTCACGGGTCTGCTAGAAATAAACCACAAAAGAACAAAGTGATAAGTTCCTGTTTTATAAAACACCTCGACCTACAAACCAACACACAATTACACGCTATTTTTTAAGACATCTATCGATTATCGATTTTATCGATAATCCGTGCTCTAGTGATGTGAAATTGATTCCCCGCGGCTATAAGCGCCTGCGCCAGGCCTAATCGATGTTTATTGTAAAATAAGCCATAAAACGCTGTTTTTAAAAGTTAATATGGCTTGGTGAGCTATCGTTTGAGATGATCGTCTATTTATAGGCGAAATAGTGATAATTTGATTTAAACTCTACGTGAGGCAGATAAGAAGTTTTATTAGTTTTCAAATTAGTTCCGCACCGAAAACCTGTATTGAATAGGATTATTACAGATTTTTCGCTGTATAAACATCATAAATGTATGAACATAAAGGAAATACTTTTTCGTGATTTTTTACAAAATTTTGAAACTTAAGCGACGTAATGTAAATTTAAAATAAAACCTATTCTACAAAGTGTAAATCAAGCAAATGATACCCCACTTGACCTAGTTACCCCTTATAATCACCACCAACCCCTTCATTGAGTTTT
Organism: Hydriomena furcata; assembly: GCA_912999785.1. Lineage (NCBI taxonomy): Eukaryota > Metazoa > Arthropoda > Insecta > Lepidoptera > Geometridae > Hydriomena > Hydriomena furcata. The sequence goes on from OU538843.1 coordinate 3,665,065, forward strand.
TGAAAAAAATCGCGCTTGTGTGTTGATTGATGTGTATTAGTGAATCGATTGACTATAATTATTTTAGAGAGTATTCAACTCACCTAGTTACCCCTTATAAACATCACCAACCCCCGCTTGATTTTTTTATAAGGCACTTATTTAGTCATCGATGTTTATAGCGAATCGATCGACTATTTCTACTTATTTTAGAGAGCAATCAACTCTATTATCCTATCTTACTATAATTATAAATGCGATAGTTTGTGAGTGAGTGTGTGTGTATGTGTGTGTTTGTTACTCTTTCACGCAAAGACTACTGAACGGATAAAAATGAAACTTTACAGTAATATGCCTTATCAGAATAACACATAGGCTACTTTTTATCGAAGTACCACCAAGTACGTGCAAAGCCGGGGCGAGCAACTAGTTCTTAATATTTTCTACCCACTAAATAGTAAACAGGGGCTAGTCTGAGTGAAACTTTTGCTCGTCCAGTGAGTACTATTATAATCTGTGTTGTGTATAGTATCCGGTAATACCCAGTCTCGGCTTGCGGCCATTAGCTGAGAATTATGTATGTTTTATCGCCAGCTTATAATCATCTGTCACTATCGTTACGTTATTTTCTTATAAGTAATTTCATCTCGCCCCTCCTTTGTAGTGATGGGATAAACCACCTTTGTGTGAGAAATATCGATGATATATAAACTATGTAGCACATTACTCACAAAAATTTAAATAAATATAAATTGTTTTTGGCAAGTATAAAAGAAATTCACACCACTTAACTAAGTAGTCAAGATCTTAGAAATGGAACTTTCAAGTTCAAAATAACATTGTATAATATCCCTATCCCTACTAATTGCACATTAAAACAAGAGATATATTCAATTGTATTTTTATATACCGATAGTTGAATACCTAAGAGTGACTAAGAAAAAATCAAGGTGCAGAAACGAATAACTTTAAAAAACAGAAGGATTATTACATCCCTATCTGATTTGTTCGTTTGTATTTTATGTTCGAGTACAATGCTATAATCTGATAAAAGACTTGACTAATAAATATTGCTAAATATTTCACCCAGTGGTATCTAGCTCCAAATTAAGCAAAGCTTTTATTCCGGGAACCGGATAACTGATATAATATTTATTTATCTGATATGCTTAATTACAAAATTCCATGCAGACAGCACAAGCATCTATGCTCGTCACACAGATGTTTGTGAAATATGTGTGGGTGGGAATTGTTACCACAATCCTCAGCGCAGAAAGCAGAGCTACCGACTGAGCTGTGTGAGACTACTCCTATTCATCTCCTATACTACTAACTCTTATTCGTAACACAGGTCTACGTACCTAGCTCAGGAGTCAGGGACTTCATAGGAACTTTATTACATATTTTAATGACAAAAACATTATTATTATTATTATTATAGTTTTATATCAACTTATATCTTACAAAAAAGCATAATATAAGCATTTTATCAGTAATTTGGTTCTCATAGTACACCTATAGCTTTGCCTAGACATCATTTAACATTCGTTATTTCTCATAACTACTACTTGCTTTCGCGTTTAGTACCTACATTGTTTTTTATCCGTGAGGACCAGTAATTGGCTTATCCGATGGCTACTTTAAGTTAACATATTTTATTACTAAATAAGCTGTTGTTCTACCTTAAAAAAAAATAGTTTGGAGCTAGATGACGATGTGTGAAATGCCCACTAATATTTAATATTATCTATGTAGTAACACTATCACACATCTGTTACACCAATCAAACGATATCATAACTATCGTTGCAAGTTTTGGAACAAAGTTCCTTATCGCGCGTTGTGAAAGGGGGCTAGACGGAAAAAAATCTTACGAAAAGTTGTCACGAAAAGTTGTCACGACACTTTTTTGCTATATTATATCTATTAATATATATATCTATTAATTGTGTCGAGGTGGAAGTGGAGGTCGAGATGGAGGTGGAGGTCGAAGTCGAAGTCGAAGTCAAAGTTGATTCCCCTTCCCTTGTCCCACGTTATTTTGTGAGAACTTCGTTCCATCCGGGTGTCCCTTGACACCTCTCAAGTTTTTTCTTTTTATTTGATTCTGTAACAACTAAATCACTTATCTGTGTGAATTCGCAGGAGCTGTTGCTAATCTCGTGTAACATGTCAACGATAATAAGACATTACCATCGATCATACAACATAATCTGACTGGTTATCTCTATATTTTCTCACTTGGGTGACTATCAGTTTATATGTGACGGTATTTTTACAAAACATACGTTATGTTATTATTGTATGACAATATCATCGTCTGACGTCCTCTACTAGATTATAATCACGCTTTTTTCAAAAACATCATTTTTATTATGTATGCAATATTTTATAACGAACGGTCTTGTACCTTCATTAGATGACAACAAGATATAATAATTAATTAGGTATGTTATGTATAGAAAGAAAAAAAGAAAACAAATTTATTGTCCTACGACAAACACAATACAATTTACAAATAAGCACAACAGATAGCACATTGAATTGAATGCATAATTTATTTTTTATTATTCCTATTCAAAATATAGGCGATGGCTCCACCAGATCTAAAGCCTGTTAAAATTAGGTTTAATTTTATTGAAATGCTCCATCAATATAACTTTTGAAACAAACCCCAAGCCGTGTTTGTTGCCTGATTCTTCTAGGCTTGGTCGCGAGGAACAGGCGTAGCTTCACCTAGTTCCTAAGACGTTTCAAAGTGATCCCTGTGATTTTATTGAAATAAATGATTTTTGAATTTGAATTTGATTCGAATTCATCGATAAATCTACAATCATTCATCGACCCTCGTACATCACTACGCGAGACGCCTTGTTATTTGTTGTTATTAGTGTTGTTTTTTCTTCAACATTTTGGTAAACCGGTTACGGCCCTGATCCGATCACGAACAGGACTCGTAAGGTGTAGTAGTGAATTGTGAACTTTGGTCCAGTCTTTGGTCTTTGCTCTTGTGAGCGGCGACGAGCTTGCAACCTGTCACGTATGGAATGCCAACTGCTGCAAATCGACACGTGCCAAGGACGTGCCTCTTACTAACCCCTTTATTTTCAAGGATCTGAGTGCCTGAAGATCTGAGTGGATGTCTACCGTAGGTACATACTTGGGGATTACAATGGTGATACTTTTTTATCAGAGTTGGAAAGCTCTTTGTTCTGGACTTTACTAGCTATTGCCAGCGTCTTCACTCGCGTGGTACCTTGATAAATAGTAACCTATATGCTATTTCATAGACTATGTATATTCCAAGTTTCATCTAAATCCGTTTGATCGTTTGTCTGCAGTGTAACTAACAAATGACACATAAATTGTAGACGATGATGAGACCAATAGAAAAAAACTAATAAATTACTAAAAAGTATCACGACTACTACCCCAAATACGGTAGACATCCTCTCAGATCTCCCGGCGCTTAGATCCTTAAAGATGTCTAAAGGGGGTTGTCAGAGGCACGTCCAATTACATTTTGGCAAATTCACATTTTGCAGTGATACGTGACGTGACAGGTTGCAAGGCAATCGCCGCTTATGAGAATTGTACAGATAAAACTATTTTATATATTCAATTTTTCGCCGGAAACGACTCTTTTATGAACACGTTAAACTTTGGTATCCATCACAGACCATAAACTTGATAATTGCTATGCTTTAATGTTAATTTATTGGATGAATGCAAGAAACTGCTGTCATTATTATATTTAACGTCAATTATGAGTAACTATTAGAGAATACAATCCGGGATCCCGGCCGTTTTCTGACCCCGAAAATCCCGGGATTAAACTTAGCTAATCCCGGGATTTTCGGGATTGACACAAACAGGTCTAGATTATACTCTGTAGTCCGTTGCGCCTTGTTAATGACCTTAATACCTATGTTATAAAAATTGTATTTATTACATAACGACTAAAAAACAACGCTTAAAAACGCCGTATACTACACAGGTTTGTCAAAGAATTCATGGCTCTAAGAAACCATTTTTGCCAAAAAAAAGTGTTAACGTATAAAGTAACAACGAAGTGATGATGAAGTGATATGTGTGTTGAATTATAATATTTAAAACATTTTTATAAAGAAATTACTGATGTTTTTTTCATTTAGGTACATTAAGAAACCTAGTTTAATCCCGGAATAGTCCCAGGATCCCGGGATTACGGGATTTTTGAAGCGTAATGAAATGTAATGAAAAACATGCTCGGGATTGGTTTCCCTAGTAACTATACACCTGCAAGTGGTATTAGACGCAAACATACACCAAAACCTGTCAAGTGAGAGTCAGTCTCGCGTGGAGAGGGTTTCTTACGATAGTTTTTATGTTCACGAATATTTTCTATGGGAATTTCTAGATGATTTTTATTTTAGTTAGCTTGTAAACTTTTAATTGTTATTTTAGTTTGCTTGTAAACTGTAAGTGAAGTTCTTTATTCCGCATTTTTATCGAATTTAGATTCCATTGTTTCTGAGAGGTGATCATTTTGTCGTAAATTTTCTTTAATATTAATAGCTATGGATTTTAAAAATATCAAAAAATATCCCTAACTAATGATAACTACTGCAAAATGTGGGCATGTGCTAAATATAATGTTTGGACATACCTCTGACCTCCACTAGACATATTTGAAGGATCTAAGCGCATGGAGATCTGTGAGGAGATTACAGTCGTGATTTTTAGTCATCGACCACATATCCCAATAGACGCCTAATGGCTTCATTTCTTCAAACAAATAATTCAGTCAAATCGTTGAGGTGTGCGTGTCACGGGGGACGGTAAATAATGCATTTTGATTGGCCGGTTCAACGTCACAGCCCGCCGCGGGGCGCGTTGTGAGTCGCTTTCTGTGCCTTATATCAGCCGTATAAGCCTAATGTGTTGTTGTTTGCCTTGCATGAGGAGTCTATAGGCTGTGTGGTCGATGTTTTTAGTCATAATCCCTGTCATTTGACTGGTTACAACAATGGTCAGCAGTGGTCGTATGAAGAATGTATTCATGAATATTATTATCTTTTCAATTATTATTTGAATAAAAGTACTTTTTCACTTACCACGCGAGTGTAGATTTATGTAACTAAATAAATAAATATTGGTGGACATTTCACACAGCTACATCTAGCCCCAAACTATACAAAGCTTGTTCTATGGGAACCAGATAACTGATAAAAAACTTAAATACTTTTTTTTGTAAATACACATACACCCAGACTCAGAACAAATATCTATGTTCAAATTCAAATATCATTTATTTCAATAAAATCACAGGGATCACTTTGAAACGTCTTAGGAGCTAGGTGAAGCCTAGAAGAATCAGGAAACAAACACGGCTTGAGGCCTATGATTTTTTTCAATGATCCTTACCTTAATGCTGTGTAGAGCTCCATAACCGATCGAACCAGGTGAAGGCTCAAACAAGAATAATAATTAAAAGTACTTTTAGAATAATAATAAAAAGTTCATCACACAAATGTTTATACTGGGTGGGAATCGAACCTACAGCATAAGTAAGTATTGTAAGATTTCCCCTAAAGATAGCTACAACTCAGTTCCGGTAAATTAAATCATAAATTCAGTAAATGTCCTAATTTACCGAATAATCTCCACATCGGTTAAATTGAGCGTCAAAAGTTTCAGATTTTTATGGCTTCTCGTATTTTTAGGGTTCCGTACCCAAGGATTAAAACGGGACCTTATTACTAAGACTTTGCTGTCCGTCTGTCTGTCACAGGCTGTATCTCATGAACCGTGATAGCTAGACAGTTGAAATTTTCACAGATGATGTATTTCTGTTGTCGCTATAACAACAAATACTAAATACAGAATAAAATAAATATTTAAGTGTGGCTCCCATACACAAACGTGTTTTTTTGTCTCTTTTTATAGATAAAGGTACGGAACCCTTCGTGGTTTTTAGAAATATTAGTGTTTTACGATAACTTCGTCAAAAATCGATTTACTGAAACTACGCAGACTAAGTCGCGAATAAAAGCTAGTTTGTATATAAATACGACTGAAGGTTCAGTGACACATCAATATTGTTGTTGTCAAATGGGATTGATCGTCTCAGGGGCGCTTTAATATTTCTAGTAGTGGAAACCCTCCCAACTACGTTTACGGAAAGTTTTTTTCAAACCCTTTAGGGGTCGAATTTCAGGAATTATTTTCTTAGTGCACCCCTAAAAGACATACACCCTCGTAATCTAAAGTTTCTAGGAACAGTGTTTTAGGCTGTGTGTTGATGATCAGTCGTTCAGTAACGCAAGACTTTTATATATATTTAGACTAGCGACCCGCCCCGGCTTCGCACGGGTAGCATGTTATTATACATATAAACCTTCCTCCTGAATCACTCTATCTATTAAAAAAAACCGCATCAAAATCCGTTGTGTAGTTTTAAAGATATAAGCAAACATACATACAGACATACAGACGCGGGAAGCGGAAAGCGACTTTGCTTTATACTATGTAGTGATTATACTTAAAACAAATGTCAGTTTTTACGTTGATTGATGGACTCGCCCGCAGTTCCCGAGTCAATTACTGTGTTTGCGATGAAAGGTCCTGTTAAAACCGGATTTACTCGACTGTGGAGCAAAGGAGGTGTTATGTCGACAGTGTATGATATAAACTAAACTATAATTTCACTGGTTCTTGTATAATTATTTTTCAAACTATCGTAATTAGTAGACATATCTATAATTTACTAATATTTCGTAAATTAAAGGTAATAATAAAGAACCGTGTCAAAATCTATAGTTATGGTTCTTGCATGTTGGAATGCTGACCAAAATGTGGGCATGTGCCAAATATAATGTTTGGATGTGCCTCTGATTAACCCCTTTAGACATCCAAGATGGGCTTGAAACCTTCATATATAATGACTACAGGTAAAAGTGTGTAAAATGCCGAATTTGATGTTTTGATCTTTTCAAAGTCGGGACTTAAGACGAGTAATAAATGTTTTTGATGAATGCAGAATTTTTTCTCAATAACTGCAAAACATACAGTTTTGTTTTTTATGACAAAGATAACATAAATGATTTAATCTAGATAAATTAAAGACAGAAACACGATTAGTGAAAGTTTTCTCGATAGATTTATTTTCCAAAGTTGGTCCTTCAAAAACACTAACCCTCGTATTCATGAACGACACTTACTATGAGAACACGGACCCACAGTGGACGAAATCTTTTTTCATAAACATCACTTTATGTGTTGAGCGGCACTCTGACCACTCTGGTCACCCATCTATTTGCCCACGCTGAAGGTTGCACAGTGTTAACCGCCCTCGCCTCTGCCTTGTACTACCACAGGTAAGTGTAAAAAGCTCGTTAATCTAACGACGAGCCTCTAATTGTGTACGCATATCAAGTTCCAATTAGAACTTGGATATAATGACACAGACTTCGTAACAGGTAATGGCCACAGTGGCGAAAATAACAGCTGGGACACTTGTAAGGTATACAATACAATACACAGTTATCAAACGTATTTATGAAAAAACTAGTCGACCAGTGACAAACGTTGTTCTGTCAATTTTTTTTGTAATAATCACATACGAAAAACGCAATTTCAGACAATTTATGGCAGCAATTTTTTCCCAACAAACCTTGTACTGATAAAATAAATTACGAATTTTGGTAGAATGCGTGTCATTCATTAGTCAAAACTGCGTTGCTATGACGACTAAATGTTTTAATCTGTGATGTCAGATTTGTTGCACACCAACGCCATCTATACCAAAATCATCCTTTTTGCGTTTTTTATCATTTAAGGGTTGTTTTTTATCTACATACTACAGAAAATTTAATCTTAATCCGTTTTGTCGTTGATTTTTGATTAGGGAACAAACATAGCAGCCTTATACAACCATACAAACATACAAACAAACTCACAAACTTTCGAAAGTTTGTGAGTTTGTTTGTATGTTTGTGCTTCAATCAGGCCTAAACGACAAAACAGATTAAGATGAATTATGTCAGAAATACAAGTTGAAAGAAACGTGGTCAGCCGTCATTTATTTCAAAATTAAAACCTTAGTTTTAATAAAAAATAAAACCGGCCAAATGCTAGTCGGACTCGCGCACGAAGGGTTCTGTATCATTATCTATAAAAAAAACACGTTTGTTGTATGGGAGCCCCACATAAATGTTTATTATATTCTGTTATTAGTTTTTGTTGTTAGAAATACATCATCTGTGGAAATTTAAACTGTCTAGCTATCACGGTTCATGAGATACAGCCCTATGACAGACAGACTGACAGACGGACAGCGAAGTCTTAGTAATAGGGTCCCGTTTTTACCCTTTGGGTACGAAACCCTAAAAATGTGTTTAGTTGAAATGCCAAAACTGTTTCTATCTTACCTATATACAGGATAATGTAGCGAATTACGTACATGTGAGAGAGACGGGTGCTGTTATAAGAGTAAAAGAAAAGGACAGATATATAATCCTCCGATCAAAGCCTTGGGCAAAATAAGCATGATAGGTATTTAGACGTATGTTGAGGTATTTTAATGTAATGATGGGAAATTAGATTGTTTTCACTACATACACACTTGTGTAGTGGTAATGACCCCGTCTTTCCAGTGTTCGCGAATACTGGAAAGAACTGGAGGAGCCCTTACTCGAGAGGGGTCCTAACAAATATATAAGAATATCTATGTACATACATACATACTTAATTTAAGGAATAAATAGGCTTTTTTATTTTTATTTATTTTTATTAAATGACCCCGTCTCTTGAGTGGCCTCACAGCTCAGTTGGTAGTAACTCTGCCTCCTGCGTTGTAGGTTGTGGGTTCGATCCCCACCCAGGGCAAATATTTGTGTGCAAAACATAGATGTATGTTCTGTGTCTGGGTGTTAATATGTGTAATAAATATGTATTTACAAAAAAAAAAGTATTTAAGTATTCTATCAGTTATCTGGTTCCCATAGTACAAGCTTTGCTTAGTTTGGGGCTAGATGGCGCTGTGTGATAGTCTGCCAATATATATTTACTAGCGACCCGCCCCGGCTTCGCACGGGTAGCATGTTATTATACATATAAACCTTCCTCCTGAATCACTCTATCTATTAAAAAAACCGCATCAAAATCCGTTGTGTAGTTTTAAAGATATAAGCAAACATACATACATACATACATATTACATATTACATACAGACGCGGGAAGCGGAAAGCGACTTTGCTTTATACTATGTAGTGATGTTGGGATGCGAAGTGTAGAATTATATTATGTTGGCGTCTTGTTTGATTTTACAAGATCACACATTTATATCAGGGTATTTTTTTAGATATTTACTAATGGATGGATGGATGGATGGAATTATTTTTTAATAAATAGAGTGATTCAAGAGGAAGGTTTATATGTATAATACATGCATAATATAGTAGAGAAACACTGATAATTTTAGAGGTTTCTAATGTGATGTCGTAAATAAACACATTTTTTTGCGCTTACATAGCAAATGCTGGCTGAACCCCACGAGATATATCAAAATAATATACTACAGTATTGTACACCTTAAAAACGTCTACAAAAAAGTCAACGATGGTATTAGAAATGTCTTACGCACAGCGAAGCGGGCACGGGTCAGCTAGTTGATCATATAATTATCTTATTCATCTCAGAAAATCCACAGAAACGCCTTGTAATTTGTCGCGACCGCAAGCGAGCGCAGGTTTGAATCCGGCCGCACAGGTAGCGAGGGTTTTTATAAACTTGACTCATGTGGGCCATAGACATACCGGCTGGATCACTTCACGGACAGGCAATTCGCGCATACAGTATCGGACTGGTTAAACATTTTTTTACAAAAATATGTTATGCCTCCCTTTTTCGGGGTGGGGGGGGGGCATATTAAAAAATATAGCTTAAGTTACTCCCACAATTGAGATGAATACGACAATTGAACGTCACCTCAAATATGTTGTAATCCGCCAAGTCGTTTGTGCTGAAGAGCGTGTCAAAGAAATGGACTCAAAAAACATTACGCTCCTTCTGGCGCAGTCGGGTAATGAGATAAAAACTCACTTTAGACACCAGGCTGAAATTACAATGATTATTAAGAACTAATATAAGCTTTACCAGAGATTTGAAAAATGGTAGGTAGTATGTCAGGATCGTAACAGCAGTGATCTCTGCCAGAGGGGTCTCTGGGAAACAGGCGTGATTTTATGTATGTATGTATGTATGAATTTACCTGTAATAAACTGTACCAGCCGACCCTTTGTAAGCTGTGCATAACATTGCTTTTATTTGCGACTATATGGCAGTTTTTATTGTACCTTATCATATTTCATTTGATTATCGGACACAAAAAAATAATATTTTTTGCAGTGACACTTTTTTGTTGTTGAGTCCAAAAATGTGATCAATTTTGGGAGTTTTTATCCGAGCCAATGAATTAATGATCAATGGGTTTAGGTTTCCAATAAGATTGGGTACAGTCAACATCATAAGTAGATTATGGCTGGACAAAGTTTTAGGAGGTTTTTATTAATGAAACATTGATAACTTTTGTTATTCGTTAATAACCATTATAGGGCCCGTCCATTAATCACGTGATGTTTTTTTAGCCCCTCCTACCCCTTGGTGGTATGTGGTGAGGTTTAAGACTAAACCCCCCCCCCCGTCCCTAATCACGTGTATTTTTCGTGCCTACAAAAAATCATTTTTTTTATTGGAATATGTAAATACTTTATCACTACATAGTATAAAGCAAAATCGCTTTCCGCTTCCCGCGTCTGTATGTATGTATGTATGTATGTTTGCTTATATCTTTAAAACTACACAACGGATTTTGATGCGGTTTTTTTTAATAGATAGAGTGATTCATGAGGAAGGTTTATATGTATAATAACATGCTACCCGTGCGAAGCCGGGGCGGGTCGCTAGTACCTGATAAAGTAAAATTTAATTTTATTCTAGTTAATTTTATTTAGACTATGATACAAAAAGGTTGTTTTTGACTGCCATTATGGTTTAGAAATCGCGAGAGCGAAGTCTTAGTAATAGGGTCCCGTTTTTACCCTTTGGAACCGACCTAACTATTAGGTTTAATAATCATTTATTATCAAAATGATAATATATATCACTTATTGAAACTATTGGCCGATAGACAAGTCTGGTCTGCGAGGGGTCTAAAATTTAACCAACAATGTAAGGTGTGTTCAGTTGTTACTGCATATTACTGTTGCTGTTGTCAATATTTGTATAGGTCCAGAAGGGCAAATACTTACTAGGCCCACCGTGGAGGTTCTTTGAAAGGCACGGTGGTACAAGCTATTACGACTTCGCTTGTGTTTTACTCACTGAGGATAACGAAATAAATATGCAATAGGATGACGACGGCAATCCTAGTACAGTAGACTTCATATTATACTTAAAAATGATATAAAAAAAAACAGTACTTACTAAATTTTTAACATCTAGAAATGTAGAAAAGTATGTCATTTAAGATTTTTTAATAAACTTATTCTTATTTACAATTAAAAAGTAATAAGAGTAGATTGCTTTAAATAAAAAAAAAAGATAAAAATCAATAGTTACTAATCATACTAATCACGAATTCACGAACAATAAAACATATAATGCAATTTCCTTGAACCTAATTTTTTTAGAATGATATAATTTATTATCGAATGGTGATATTAAATGATACATGATATAATGAATAATCGACTTTGTATGTCAAATTGTTTTGATTAGGTATTTGAGCCGACTTTAAAAGTAAAATAAATATTAGTGGACATTTCATACAGCGCCAACTAGTTCCAAAACCTAAGCGAATTGCATGTACCTACTATGGGAACCAGATTATAGATACAATACTTATTATAATTAATACATAAAAACACCCTTCTATGTTCATCACACAAATGTTTGTCCTGGGTGGGTATCGAACCCACAACCTACAGCGCAAAAGGCAAAGTTACTACCGCTGAGAGGTCAGAGGGTAAGATATCGGTCTATAAGCCTTCTGGTGGAATAAAAACTCCATTAGCAGCCACTGGCTGTTACAAACTAATAAAAAAATAAGTAAACAATGTTATCACTCCAACTATGTACTCGTAGTATCTTATTAGGAAGGTTCATTGAACTAAAACAAATAAAATAACTTTGAAGGAATTGAAGTTTCACTTTGTACAGTTCTGAGATAAATCGCTTGATGCAATTATTTGCAACCACAGCAAACACTAAAGCTGCAATTGCACTAGGGGACATTGTCAGGGGACATTGTCGCCCGATACGTATTCTCCTTTAGGACATCGCAGGCGATAGACTCTATCTACGTGTCCCTTGACAGTCACCTGACCCAACACGTACACTAAATGTGTACGTATGCGTGTATTGTACGTCTGTGTATAAGTGTGTTTATCGATGTGTCGGGCGATATGTCTCAGCGACATGTCCCCAAGTGAAATTGCGGCTTAATTTATTCTGTACCGTGGCTCTGTGCATTATACAAACCGCGTCAGCTAAAGAGGTGCCTACGTACTACACGATTATTCTAAGACTAATTAAAAATTAAAACGCGTTTTTTTTTCAAACCGACTTTAACCCTCGCTGCACCCTAGGGGTTGAATTTCGAGAATTATTTTCTTAGTGCACCCTTACACACCAAAAGGAATACACCCTCCAAAGGTCAAGTTTCTAGGACTAATTGTTTAGGCTGTTCGTTGATAAATTATTCAGTCAGTCGCAAAAGTTTTATACATTTAGAAAAGCAAATTCACGTTGAAAAAACCAGTGTGATGAAAGGTTTCATTACACTTCCTTAAATTACATTTCGCTAAAACAAAGTGCCTTCTAGACAGTTCTCTAAATAATAATTCGTACTCAAGTAGTTCTGTACGCGACTGTACAGCATGCGCGCGCAATTACACAGCTAAATTACTTTTCGTCGCCGTGTAATTTCCGTCTGCGTCTGTACTTACCAGTTACCCCGTGGGTGTTGCTAGAGCATGCGTTTATGTCGCCGACTGTACTTTGCAAACAATTGTAAAGTTTCTTTGTTAGGCGTGACCTAGAATTTAAATTAAGCTATATTTAATTAAAAGCTTGCTAACTACTGCTAAATGTGGGCATGTGCTAAATTTAATGTTTGGACGTGCTGACTACACACACACACACACACACACACACACACACACACACACACACACACACACACACACACATAATATACATACATACACTATACACACATTCTATAAAATGTAATTTTTAACTTTCGATTTTTATAATAATTGGAACTGTGCTGTGCCCTACCTTCGGAGGAGGGCGTTGATGTCTGCGACACAGTATTTATACTTCTGCAAATGTCATCGTTTTCTACTTTTAATGTGCTATTGTTGTTTTAGTTCCAAATAAATAAAAATAAAAAAACTACCCCCTTTGGACAGCTTAAAGTATCTGCACGTCTGAGAGATCTGAGAGGATGTCTATTGTACTTGTCTACTGTAATTACAGTTGTGATCCTATTTATCCTACTAATATTATAATAAACGTTTTTCTTTTTTTCTTTCTTTTATAAATCCGAAAGTTTGTGTGGATGTGTGGATTTGGCTCAATCACGGTTTGGAATAAAACTTGGAATATACATAGCTTATATTCTGGAATAACAAATAGGATATTTTATCGAAGTAGCACGCGAGCGAAGTCGCGGACGGAAACTGGTTTATTAGCATTGTATTTTCTTTTTCAGGTAAATTCGAGCCCCATCCCGCTGCTGGCTTCAACATGGGCTACCTAATGGCACCATACCCTTACCCCAATGGGGGCGGCCATCCCGGTCTTCCTGTCTCAATGGTAAGTACTTGATAACTGCTTGATAACTACTTGATAACCTATTTGATAACTACTTCATACATATTGAAATATAACAGCTAGTTTCGCCAGGTAGGTCCCTCGACTTTCGTTCCAAAGATCGTGGGTTCTAAGCTACCTTTGTTTGGAGATTTAATTTTGTTTATCATAATTTGTCTGGGTGATAGGAATGTAGAGGTAGGCCAAAGAAGTATTCTATCAGTTATCTGGTTCCCATAGTACAAGCTTTGCTTAGTTTGGGGCTAGATAGCGCTGTGTGAAATGTTCACCAATATTTATATTTATTTATTCAAACACTATCTCGTCGCGGGGATCGAACTCGCAACATATATCCGCGGGGCCACGAGCCACTAAACTCGTCATAATAGTTCACTCATTCGTCTCGATAACCATCTGATTTTAGTTTTATTTTAAATTTTTATGTATTACAATAAGTGTTTTATGTACATTATCAATAATCACTGATACCCATCAGCATAAATATCGCGATATTATCAGCACATCATGTCAAAAACTGGTTCAGATAACATGGACATAGGTAGATCGATAGTTGCGATAATGCAACATGTTATTTCGAGGTTATTGTTCAGTTATGTGCAAAAATAACTAATTAATATTTTTGAGGAGGTTGGGTTAAGATGGTACACGAACATTTTTGAACCATCTTTCTAACGTCAGGCGTAACGTTTTATAAACATGACAAAATTATATTTAACTATTTCTGCCTTAATAACTTAGTATTTCGAGTAGGTACTAATGTTCTGCGTTGGTAGTAAAACGTGCTGTGTAGCATTCTAAGTAATAATAATCGATACACTTCAAACATGACACTATTCGCTGACCATACTGATACTGACTGTATATTTATTTATACAAACCGAAGCACGGTCCGCCACATCGTAATTTAATCCAAGATACTATTTTTATTGGATTATTTCCTCGTAATAACAGGCACCACGTGTTCGGGACGCGCCGGAAACGATAATACAAACAGTTTTTATTTCTGTCTTCAACTTCATCCTGGGTTTGACCACAGAACAAATAACACCAACTTACAAAAGTTGAACTAAAATGGGCACTGTGTGAATCTGTGTCATTGCCCGCAAGCAATATTGAAACTTGAAATCAGAGCATGAGAGTTCAATTTTATATGATATTGTTTTAATAAAAAACGTATACTGAAACGTTTAATTGAATTTAAACGTCGATAAACAGTTTAAAATGAGCGTAATTATAAATGAGCATACTAGTACTTCCATCAGTTTAAATTATTAATTAATGTATAATAAAAGTGACACAAGCCTAGTGAGCTACTGTTTTATTTATCCTGTAAGTATTATAACTAGTACTGTAGAGTGAACCATGTCTCTAGCATAGATTTGTTGATAGCTTTTCATTGAGAATTGTCGTAAATGTACATGAGAACAATATAATAATTGAATACTGGCCTAGGACTGACAGGGATGTTAACAATGTAGACATTTTAATAACACATCAACTTAGAGTAATGAACACAAAAATGTATTAAATCGATTTGGTACTCTTGTAAAAGAGTAAAAATTTAGTTGTTATACATAAAATATTTAATATCTGTCTGATATGTCTCGTTTGAAATAAAACGGGAACAGATACAACAGTATAATAAAATAGTGGGAACCAGAACGTTTACAACCTCAGAAAAGTACATTAGACAAACCTCTTTGGGCTGCCTGTAAGAAAAGTTGCGAATTTTATTTTAAAATTGGAACGACCGTGCCGCGCTTTCGTCTTCTCCCTGTCGTAGCCGTACGTCAATATTGTTCGATACCCCTAGTACGCTTGCACCGCTCGCACCATTCAAATCCTTTAGAAACGCGGTAAGAAATGAAAAAAGAAATCGCCGCGAAAATATGAAACTCCGTACGCAACAGGTGGACATACGACCGTCTCATTCTTTTCTACTAGGTTTTAAGTTTCGTCTCTTTTGTACGGAAGCCGCCCCTATCGCCGCCCCCGCTCTGGGCGGGAAATTTAAATGAAGGAGGGGTAGGGATGGAAATGCTTTTCTTTTTGCTTGCGGGGTGTATTTTAGGGCTTTTGTCTGGGTGAATGCGGCCGGCAATTTCGGGGTCGCTTGCGTTCACTCCGTCTCGGGAATCAAATGTTTTATTTTTAATAATAAAATATTTTCTATAAGTAACTCCTTCTAGCTCTGAGGAATTTGATTGATTGCACTTTCGCATTAAAATGCTCGAACATAAATTTGATTACGTTTATCAATGCTCTCTTTCGGATATATTAAAAGGCCTTAATTTTAAATTTTTTCACAAAAATATCACACGAAACCAGATTACACTGAGCCGATCACAACTCGTGCCGTCAATAAACAAATATTGTAACCATTTTATGTAACACTAGTAGTCCGCCCCGGCGTCGAACGGGTGAAATAATGATTTTATGGGTAATTTTTTCACACCTTGGGTTACATTATCGGAGTTTTTATAAGGATCCCTAATAGTTAGACTTATAGTATTATGGACTTATTTGTAGATATTGATGTTTTCTATAAAACTGTATTTCATCACTTTGCTCTATTGTCAATCATTTCCGCAGCAACCACGATATACGATTTTTTTGGGATTTTTTTTCACACCTTGGGTTACATAATCGTAAAAAAGTTTTTATACGGATCCCTAACATCTTTTTCAAATATTCAATAGCCTATGTTCATCAGGGATAATGTAGGATTCTAATGGTGAAAGAATTTTTCAAATCGGTTCAGTAGTTTCAGAGCCTATTCGATGCAAACAAACAAACAAACAATCAAATCTTTCCTCTCTTATAATATTATTAGTAAGTATAGATATTTCACATATCTTGACGTTTTCAATGTCACGTAGAGTAATTCTTGCAAACCATTCCATTTGACTTCTTGTTAAATATTTTATATTATTTATGTCTCAGTACAATAAATTAAATCGAGAATTTTCCGCTGCGATTGTGCTGCACTCGATAAGGTTAATTAATTGTAGGTACTAATTATTGTACTATTGTTAGTGTTATCGGAAGTGGCTCTCAATGTTAGTGGTGCATTACTTGGCATTATTATTAGTATGCAAGCTTTGTCTTACCTATTCAATAAAATGTAATACTTATTCTCATAATTCAATCCACAAAAGGGACACGTAGATACCAATATTACTATACTACAACAATCTATAGGTACTCCAAAAAGCACAAGGAAAAGAGTTTTTTGAGGTTGAAGTTTGTAGAATATACATAACTTTAAGGTCAATATTGTCTTATAAACGAGTTGTTATATAAAGAAACAAAATAACCTTCCTAGTGCTTTGCTGTAGTCGGGTAAAATGAAAGGATAGAACCAGAAGCAATTTAAAGAATAAAAGATGGCCATAATCGTACCCTAAATGATCGTAGTCTTCAGAGTGAGCGATGATGATTTGATCTGAACGCATCGCAAAATACTGTCTTTAAAGATTAAAAAAACCGTTATATACTCTATTAGGCAAATCCTCAAGTACCCCTCATAACATTATCTCATGCGTCTCAATCTCACGAGCGATCAGAGACACGTAGACGAAGCGTGAGGAGACAGGTCACCCAGCCTAGATCTTGGCTTGAGAGATGTAATGGTTCCGAGTCCCACCGTCATGTTGTTGACGCACTGTCAAAAATTCAAGCACAATTTTTAACTGTAGAAGTTGTCTGTGAAGGTATTCGTACATTTCGTAGGCAACAAAACATATTCATATCGATAAAATCCATACCAATGCTAATGCCAAACCTGCCAAACATTCGCAAAAGGATAAAAAAAAAACTCTTTTAAAGGATTACTGAGAATAATACCACCCGGCTTACCATTTCGCCTGTACAAAATATAGGTACATTTTGTATAAGTTCCATTTTAGAGACACAATAGATTAGAAACAATCGTTTAATTCCGAAGTATAAAGACGAAGACTCCATCAAAAATTCGACCACTGCTATAATACTCTAACCGGATTCATCTAGTTAGCGTCAGTTTCCTCTAATCATTATAATGGTATTAAAAAGAACATCCACCCGAATGTCCCGATCCTTCGATACTCCATAATTCCGTCCGGGAGTCCGGGAAAATCATTACACACGCCCCGGTAATTCGGGTTTCGTGCCCCCACTCACCCTAACCCACCCCGAACCCACCCCACCCACGCTGCATCTCATTTTCAAATACTATACTAACTAAGGCGCAATTTCTATGCCTCCGATAAACTGCACGAAAATCAACTTTACTGCGGGTCCATAGAGTGCAGTTTTCCCCGACCTCCTCTTCGGCTCGCCAAGGCAATTGTAACTTTGTATAGTCAACGGTAAAGTTAGGATTTCTTTGCGCTTTCTTCGCGCGGATTTGGATTGGACTCGGTAGGGGGACCGTTTCCCACTGAATAATAGAGGGGAGATTTTTCCTCTTATTTTTTTCGTGAATTTTTTATTTAAGAAAGGGATAAGATTTTAATGTGGGCGCTCCGTGCTTTTATTACGAGATATATCCCCATTGTTGAGTCTTGATGCGTATGGGGGTTTCCGCCTAAAGTGTTTTGTATGGATATTCCCGACTTTCCGGGGACTATGTCTCTAATGATGTTCTGAGCCTTTTCGCCGAGTTGCTGTTTTCGCTTCGCTTGATGAAGTTTTTTGAGTAAACACTCGAAAAACTTATCAAGGATTTTCGAGTTAAGTCGTACGAATCTAGGTTCACACTTTGATATTTTTTAACTCGTATTTTTAATACTCAAACCATTCGTACTTTGTAAGACTAAAAAACCATTACAATTAAATGAAATGAGTGACATACGACTGATAAGTATGTAGAAATGATTTCTAACATTTCGTTTTTATCGTTATCAGTACGTTTCGAACACGTTCGCTAATTATTTATAATAACGATTGTTCTAAACAACCTATTATCACAATAGATAAACTCATTGACATTCTCTATTCTAGCTCTTCAATAAATTGTACTTTAGATTTCAGGAGTTAGTTTTTATCATGGGTATTTAAGTTACAGGAAATTATACTAGTTGTTTTTTTGTTGAGTATTCTTTTTGATAAATAATGGTACCCTACAAGATTACTATAGCTTTAGAACTAGAACTTTGAAGTTTGATAGTGTTACTTTGGTATATGCATATAAGACGTACCTGCACACTGAAGACCTAAAAAGAATTGAGACTCCCACACAACTAACGTGTTTTTTTTGCCGTTTGTTATAGATAATGGTACGGAACCCTTCGTGCGCGAGTCCGATTCGCACTTGGCCGGTTTTTTTTATTTTTGTTCATATTGTGTATTGTGAATTTGTGACCACCATACTGAAGTGACTAAAAACTTTTAAATTGGTTATAATTAGTAGGTAAACTATTAGAATTTCCGGATTGCTTGAAAGAAAAAAAGGCGTAAGTGGCTTCTAATAAGTATTCCGCCCACAATCGATCGAACAGTCATTAGGTTCCGATGCCGGAAGCTAGTTCACATTCTTCTGCCCTTGAACTGGACGACTCTTCACAATGGCTGATGATTATTATGACCCAAGACAAAGACTGTAATTTACTAATTTCATAATTTTCTTCTCCTTTACCCACTTAATATAGGGTCGGCACAAATATGATGACAAACATGTTGTGAGGCTTATGTTTAACAACCGGCCGCCTGCCTAACGTCAACTCTTTGGGAAATATGAAATTTAGCAAAAAAATCTGATTAATACGACCCGAGGCACAAGAAACAAACTTTACCAAAAAGAACTGGAGCCGTACCACGCTATAAGAGCTCGTATTGCGCTGTCACCTCAGCACCGCGAGTAGTGCTGTTTTAATATTACTTTAAGAGCTTGTGGCATGATCCCATGAATCACTACATAGTATAAAGCAAAGTCGCTTTCCGCTTCCCGCGTCTGTATGTATGTCTGTATGTATGTTTGCTTATATCTTTAAAACTACACAACGGATTTTGATGCGGTTTTTTTTAATAGATAGAGTGATTCAGGAGGAAGGTTTAAATGTATAATAACATGCTTAATATATTAGAGAACCACTGATAATTTAAAGATTTCAAAACAGCGCGACTTTTTTTTTTAATTTTAAATGCTGTTAACGAGTATACAAAGACATTCTGTAATATATTTTGGTATCAGCTTTGCACCCGTGCGAAGCCGGGGCGGGTCGCTAGTATGAAATAAATGCTTGCTAGCTTGCCTAAACGTTCTAAACGAACAATTTAAAATAGTCTAACATCCATCAGGCTTACCTTTTTGATCTGTAAAAACACCCTGGGGCGATTCTTTTCCCTTCTCCTCTTTATCAGCTTATTCTCTTTTGAACAAACAAAGGTTGGATTTCTAGTTTTTTACTTGTTATTCTCTGTTTTTGAGTATTCCTATTAGCTGCGACGTGCTTGCAACCTGTCACGTATGGAATGCTAACTACTGTAAAATGTGGGCTGCCTAAAATATAATGTTTGGAAGTGTCGTTGACGAAGTTTGGAGATCTTAGAGGATGTCTACCGTACTTGGGGATTACCAGTCATGACCCTATTTTTTTTTCATACCAATGAGTTTTATTACCTACGCTACCTACAAAACCCGCTACCGTCTATAATGGACGCCAAAATAGGAAGTACGACTCATAGGGAGTACTCTACAACCAACATTTGTCGGTCTGTTTTAGTTTCCAATGCGTCAGTCTTTGAACGAGCCGCCTGATTGTTATCTATCAATTGTTTATTATACCTACACCCTATTATACATCATGAGGAAACCAGTTAGTATTCTAGTATTCTTATAAACAGCGATGGGCTTGCAACCTGTCACGTATATAATGGTAATTACTGTAAAATATGGATGTTTGGACGTTCATCTGACTATCCTTTAGATTTAGATATAAAGCCCATCGCTACTTACAAGAATACTATCTGGTTTCCTCACGATGTTTTCCTTCACCGTTATGAGCACGTGTTAATACGCATATACATTTTTCTAACAGTAAAATCTATTGGTTGGCCGGCATTCGAACCCACAACCTTCCGATTTAAACTCGAGATACATTCACTCTGCCATCTCGGCTTTTTGTACAGATTTTTCTATACAAATTGAAAGTGCGTTCAGCTCTCTAGAGAGATAATCATTGCAGAACCACAAGACAATATAAAACCTTCTAAAACTATTAAAACAATGATACACTTCATTCCGCTTGCACTCCAGAAACCCAACAAACAGATCGCGGGCCTCCCTCAGGATAGTCAATATTCAACTACCCACTATAAAATAATCAAACGCAAGGGTTGAACCAAAGGGTTGTACTCGCTGGAAAGCCGGACGATAACCCCCGTATTGTAAACTTCGCCTGCTTCGCTCGCGTAAACACACAGCGCCATCTAGCTTCAAACTAAGCAAAGCTACTACGGGAACTAGATAACTGATATTTGTAAATACAACACTCGGACATAGAATAAAAACCATGTTATATAAAAAAAGCCTATTTGTTATTCCAGGGCATAAGCTTTGTATATTCCAAGTTTCATCCAAATTTGTTTGGTAGTGATTGAGGCAAAACATACAAACATCCTCATAAACTTTCGTGATGTATCTATTGTTTTATTACCCCCTCTAACTGACATCAGACTGGCATTATTGTCATTGTAATTGCTGCCACTCTTTTTATATTAATCCTCCAAAATATTCCGAACAAAAAAAACAACGTTGAAGTGCCTATAATAACTGAACAAACTGTTTGAAAATGAAGTTATGGGACGTTTAAGGCGCTCCCCAGTCGACGATTATTTTTGTTCGAAACGAAAAAAGAAATACTTCTGAACAAGCCACATCTCCTATTTTATAATGTATAGTATATGTGAATAAAGATGTACCCATCTTTAATCACTTCGATAAATAATCCTACCGACCGCTGCAACGACGACAAACACACGTCGGCGCGTGGTCCGCCTTAGCTTTTCGAATAAATTAATGATATAAATTATGTATAATTACTTATCAAAAATCTATTCTAATAGAAATCTAGATCTACATATTACCTATCTTTAACAATAAATCACAAGTTGATTTTAATAGTAGGTATATAAAATATTTCGATCATAAATTCTAAAACGTATTGAAATAATATCTTTATCGTGAAAAGTTTCTGCTATTATATTTTCAGCTTAATAGAAATCTAGGTAGGAACCTGAAGTAATATACTTATAAAAATAGGAGATGTGGCTTGTTCAGAAGTATTTCTTTTTTCGTTTCGAAAAAGAGCAATCGTCGACTGGGAGCCCCTTAATTTCCAAATTAACTCTTTCAAAAAGTGCTACAATACAACAATTATCATTTTTAAAGTTATAACAGAAACATCCTCCTTGACATAACAGAGTTTTATAACAAAAATCCGGACGGCTAAATAATACTAACTTCCTCCAACCCTAAGGTTGGAAAGGAAACACAGGGGAGGCTGGGGTAAGGGGAGTAATACTTTTAAAAGCGTCAACCCAGCCGGCACCCTTCAGAGAGCTTTGTAGGATATCTCATTGTGCGTACAGTGGTATGGAGAAGTCGTTACGTGTACAGGCGGGCGGTGATGTGCTTTTTGTTGGGACTAGACATTCGATGGAGATTTTCCGCCTTTGACAAGTCGTAGTTTCTTTATGGAATTGCGTACATAGGAACTTTTATGTCCCACTTTTTTATGGACTTTTGTTGAAATTTTTGTCCTTGTAACTATGTTTGATTTATGCTATATTAACATAAATAGGTGGGTGATAATTTAAGTGTTTGTGATAATATCTGTATAAAGCATCGTAAAATACCTTCATTATAAACAAAAGACCAGCTCCTTCTACAGAAACGAGAAATCAAAACTACCTCCAATATTAAACTCAGCCAAAGCGTACACAAGTACATATTCAATAAGATTGTAGAGCGAGCGATCCACGTCCCACCGGATGGTAATTGCCTAGAAAGTCCCAGTTCACCCCCACCTGGCCCACTTTCCCCCTGCCTCCCACGGGCGAGGGTGGCAGTCTAGATTTTAGATTCCAGACCTAATCTCGTTTCGAATGGCATTGTGAGCGCTTTCTACTTGATTTTAAAATTTTCTTTAAAAGCCTGTGTTTTTAAAAAGAGTTTATTCTTGATGGTTTGATAAATTAAGTTATTTATCGGGTTTGCTACTGCAATATGAAATGTTTTGTTTTGGAACATATATATTATTCATATTGTAGGTTACTCCACTCAAATACAAATAAAAAAAAATAATAACCCCAGCAGTATTTTTGTGAAGTGTGTAAGTAAGGTAGGATATATTCATAACATAATTTGCAAGTGCACGTACCCTTTTATTGAAACCACTTGAATCGTCGGATTAACCCTATCCTACCCTCAAAATAACCCTCCAGCGAGCGTCCAATTTCACACCGACTGTTGCTAAAAATGAAAATATTAAATCCAATTCACTACTTACCCCAACCTACCCCTCGATTATCCATACAAAAAAATAACAAGAATTATGACTAAGTATTATAACCTCTCATAACCATTGTGTAGTAATCGGCAATTTGGTATAAATACGCACAGTGGTTACCCTCCGCAAATACGTAGACAAAAAATGTGAATATGATTTTATGGCAGGTTAAATCTATTATGGGGATTATGTTATGAGTATGAGTAATATTTCTATTTGTGAGGGGCATTTAACGAGTTATTTGACGCTTTTCATCGCGTGTGGTTGCGGGGAGCCAAACGAGAATCGGAATACTCTATAATTATGATCCATCTTACGATCTTACCGCTAGTTCGTAAATGTTTGTTTTCATGACAGCTAGAATATAATGATGCGGATTAAGTGGTATTTTAGTTTTATAGTTGGCCATTTTATTCACGGTTATAATTATGCCTTGTTTTAATGTTGAAACAAAAAAAGGTGCAACTTTTTGCGCTTTTTAAGGCGCTTTGCGGTTTCGTCTGTATTCTACGTCCATTTATCTAAAGAATTATAGATGTCGACTTATTTTGTTGCCTTATTACTCACTAGCTGACCCGTGCCCGCTTCGCTGGGGGACAAATAGTTTCACATCTGGTATCATCTTCAAAATAAATTATAGCCTATATGTTGCCGAGGACTAATAGCTACATAACAAAAAAAGTTTCATCAAAATCCGTCCAGTAGTTTTTGCGTGAAAGCCGGACAACAGACAGACAGACAGACAGATTAAAATTTCATTTTTTTTTTAGTTTTTTTTACTTCTATAAATGCCCCTAGGAGTATTTTTTTTAGTTTTTATTCAATGTACAGAATTGAACTCTTCTAAAGATTTATTATATATATGTATAGAATTCGAGCCAAGTTCTTAGTCGATATAAGTTAGCATTTATAAATATTACTTACCCTTTTGAAAAAAAAAACTTGAGAGGTGTCAAGGGACACCCGGATGGAACGAAGTTCTCACAAAATAACGTGGGACAAGGGAAGGGGAATCAACTTTGACTTCGACTTCGACCTCGACCTCGACCTCGACCTCGACCTCGACCTCGACCTCCACCTCGACCTCGACCTCGACCTCGACCTCGACCTCCACCTCCATCTCGACCTCCACTTCCACCTCGACCTCGACCTCGACACAATTAATAGATATACTATAGCAAAAAAGTGTCGTGACAACTTTTCGTGACAACTTTTCGTAAGAATTTTTTCCGTCTAGCCCCCTTTCACAACGCGCGATAAGGAACTTCGTTCCAATATTAATAATCGGTCAAGCCGTTTCGGAGGAGTTTGATTACAAACAATGTGACACGAGAATTTTATATATTAGATACTAGCTGGACCGTGCCCGCTTCGCTGGGCGACAGATATTTTCACATCTGGTATTCCAATTCTCAAAATAAATGATAGCCAATATGTTGCCGAGGACTAATAGCTACATAACAAAAAAGTTTCAGCAAAATCCGTCCAGTAGTTTTTGCGTGAAAGCCAGACAACAGACAGACAGACAGACAGACAGACAAAAATTTCAAAATGTTTTTTTTTTGCTTGTGTTAGTTGTATGAAGACTCCTAGGAGTATTTTTTTTAGTTTTCATTCAATGTACAGAATTGAACTCTTCTACAGTTTTATTATATGTATAGATTGGGGGATTCTGTATATTTCTACGGTATTAAGTACCCCAGTGTATTAATTTTCATCGAATCCAGAATCAAAGGAACATGGTCCCAGCGGGCCCAGTGGGTCTAATGTCCACTCTCTGGACAAAGAGGATTATTTCCGATGTTGTCATATCTCGAACCTATTAACATAATGTGTTGACGTGATCGCCTTGTCATTATTTTTTGTCCATTTTCGCTTTTTAGGGTTTCGTACCCAAAGGGTAAACACGGAACCCTATTACTAAGAATCCGTCTGTCCGTCTGTCCGTCTGTCTGTCACAGGGCTGTATCTCATAAACCATGATAGCTAGACAGTTAAAATGTTCACAGATGATGTATATTTATATTTATATCTGTTGCCGCTATAACAACAAATACTAAAAACAGAATAAAATAAATATTTATGTGAAAACAACTAACGTGATTTTTTTGCCGTTTTGTATAGATAACGGTACGGAACCCAGTGCGCGAGTCCGATTCGCACTTGGCCGGTTTTTTGTCCATTTTCGCTTTTTATAGCCTGTATTAATTAACGGCTTGTGTGGTCTTTATGATAACTAGCATATTAATAAAGTATTTCTGGTTAGTTGAAAGAACTAAACCTGTGTGGTTAGTCATAGTCATAGCTAATTCGAAGTTTATTACAGGGTAAACTAACCGATTACTGACCCCCTATGTTTGCAAACAATTACGGGAACAGTTACGAAAAACATACTAAGAGTCAATAATATTGGTAATGTGACCGCAGTTGGTAAACAAGCTATGTTTTCCCACATCGTTCTTTTTAATATTTCATACGATGTCTAGGGTTGTAATTGCAAAGTGGAAACTTCACCAATTTTATACTTTACTCGTGTGTAAAAATATTAAAAATAGAAGAGAAATATAGAAGAGAAGAGAATAGAAGAGAAGAGAATAAGTGTGTAAGAATATGCTTCCCTCAAGAGGCTTTCTCTAAGTTAAATCAAAATTGGATCACGATTACGTAATAGTTTAAATACGGTAAACATCTTCTCAGATCTTCAAGCGCTCAGATCAGAAGATCAGAAGATGACTGAAGAGGCACGGAAAATTACATTTGGCACATTTCCACATTTTATAATTATGAATGTAAATTAAACTAGCCATCCCGAAAGACGTTGTCCTGACAAATCTCAGTAATCCCACAGAAAAAGCACTTTCAGCCGTCCTAATCACTTAGAGGTATAAAAAATACCATACGAACTATTCTCATAATCAAAAAAATCATAAAAATCGGTCAAGCCGTTTCGGAGGAGTTTACTTACAAACACTGCGACACGAGAATTTTATATATAAGACTAGCCGACCCGTGACAGACGTCCTGTCAAATTTCAATAATCGAATAGAAGAATGTTTTTAGTCTGTGATGTCAGATTTGTTGCACACCAGTGCCATCTATACAGAAATCATCCCTTTTGCGTTTATGTATCGTTTTGGGGATGTTTTTCATATTTTAAAGTAGTCTATTATTTATTCGGGCGGTATATCTACATCTACAGCAAATATCAACTTAATCCGTTTTGTCGTTTAAGCCTGATTGAGGAACAAACATTCATACAAACTCACAAACTTTCGCATTTATAATATTATTAGGATTAGGATTTGCAGTCATTTTGTAAATCCATCAATGCGTAAACGGGATTAGAACTCACGATTATAGGGAACAAAAGGGAATGTCTCTAGTCACACCACTCTCTGGCATAGCACTTCAAAATAATGGTACCCAATAGCACTTTTAAGAATCGATTCACCCATATTTGTTGTTAATTATAGCCGGTTGAGCCGCCTTTCCGCTTCTCCTGGCTCGAATACGATTTGGCCCTCCCTGGTCCAATTACGGAGTTCTCGAAACCTCCCCCCCCACTCCTCATTTTTAGATCGGTTTTAATGACCTCTCGAGTTCCCGATGTTCATTTGTCGCGAGGGTTTTTGCGTACGACTGTACTATTTCAACATTTGCGTCGTGAATATCGAGTGGAGTGTACTTCGGGTTAGGAAAATTGAAAGTCACTCTAATGGTTTCAAAATAGGGTAAAGTCGTGTTTTCTTATGTACTTTGTATAGGACAATTTATTTCGAGCAAAGTCACTTACAATTATCAGTCACATATTTTGAGCAGTTTTATTAAAAAAAAAATAGGATCACGACTGTAATCCCCAAGTACGGTAGACATCCTCTCAGATGCTTAGATCCTTTGAAGATGTCTAGTGGGAGTAGTCAGAGGCACGTCCAAACATTATATTTGACACATGGCCACATTTTGCAGTGGTTAGCATTCCATACGTGACAGGTTGCAAGCCCATCGCCGCTTATAAGAATACTAACTGGTTTCTTCACGATGTTTTCCTTCACCGTTTTGAGCACGTGTTTTTGATGCGCATATAAATTTTTCGAACAGAAAAATCCATTGATGCACGCCGGGATTCGAAGTACCTCCAAGTCGAGGTACCTCCCACTCAGCCAACACGTTTATTTTCTAATCATGGAAAGTAGGTTTATAAAATATTAGATTACAGATTATTTCTATACAAGTAATCCAAATTTTATTACTATGATTTCCCTCCCCCTAAAACTCCAAACAACAGAGTTTTATCTCAAAAATCTACTCCAAGACTGTCCATCAAGCATTTTTAAAAATCTAATTGTTCCCAACCCCATATTAAAATTGTCCCCATTAGTCGTATTCATGGTCGATTTTTTCTGAGGGGTTCCTTTGTTGCTTGGAATCCTGTAATTTTCTATGATTCTACAGTTTGCCCCGTTTTTAGTAATTGCAAGGGCTTGGTATTACTACCCTTGGTCTTTTGTTGGATATATTAATCTACGTAACATTTGCCAGTGATTGCTTCCAAAGGGATGGTTCTATTGACTTTTCTATTTTTTCTAATATTCACAGAAAAAAAGGTTAATTCTAAAAAACTAGCAAAGAGAAACTACAGATGAAATATTTATTAAAAAAATTAAGAATATTTATGTATTTTTGAAAATGAATCGTTGCAGTACGTTATCGCCTACTGTCGCCTAAACAGAATAAACAATAATCATTAGTAAGTAAACAAAATTTGCTCTTGACACAAGGAAAGCAAATAAAGATGAGCAAACATATCCAGCACAGACTAAGCTCAAATCGATCTCCTTATAAAAACAAACGGTACGTTGTGAATTGTCCGTACAAAACCTTCCCAGAGACAACACAATTTGTACAAATAAAATTTAACTCTATAGTTTCATCCATAAGAGCGAACCAATTCTGACAGCATCCCGCTTGGATTTTTAAAGCGACATTTTTGAACACGACTGCACGACATGTGTCATCACATCATGTCAATGCAGGGATTATGATAACCATCGTACGGATGCCATCTAGCGTGGGGAATCACCCTTTGCGATCTCACGCCTCCTCGCAGTCTTTAAGGCTTACGTCACACTCAACCCCGAGCGAAAGTGACCCTTATATCTCGAGCGGTGGAACTGTAATTGGCTTGGAGCTTTTGATTAAAAAATGTGCAAGGGTGATCCAGAAAAGACAATTTAACCCTAAAAAATGGTGCGTGGACATTAATCCGTATGTAATATCGCAAATTTGTCATCGGTTCGGCGAATTTGTACTCTGCCCGTGCCCATCTGTTGGCGAACAGGGAATTCGATTTGCAGCTATTAGAAATGGTAGAATGCCGTTGAAAGGATCACTTCATTGGATGAATAGAACAATGGGGCTTAATGATTTCTGCGCTTTTTAATTCAAAAGCTTTTTTCATATAAAATAAATAGGTCACAAAATAGCTTGTATTGAATCATGCCGTCTGATTTTAATCATTGAAAGATTTATGTTATTCTGCGATACTAAATATTGTAAGTGCTTGCACTTGAATGTACGACTTCAAAGATTCCGCGCACGATACCAATTGCATTGCAATAAATAATTCAAATGTCATAAACGCACCCTTTATCAAGTCAATAACTCCCCGAATATGAAACGCTTAATAAAATCCACATAGCGTAATGCCATTTCGTTGGAGCGGCAACAAATTGGCCTTTTTGACGTCTTGCTCAGGGTATTCACGTGTCAGCGACAGGGATAATAAAAAATGTACTTTGTGTAGGACACGCGCCGTCTTCAGGTGACAGGCTGGGTATAGTGCATCCACCCTAATTGTAATGCGGTGTAATTGGTCCGTTTTGTTATGCAAAATGTCGAACGCTTTTGTTATTAAACTTTCATAATAGTAAAGATATATTAAATTAGAGCTTATTATTATTATTTCATGCCACGAATTTGGTGAAAAGACACAACCTGGACTAAACTTAATTTTGACAGAGTTATTTTCCGCGGCGCGGGTTTAAATATTATTTCCTGGTTTGGGTGTTGTGGTACATGCTACCTACTCGTTTTTCTCACGAAACAAGGAATCCTAGTAGTCCAGGACCTAGATATCTACATATAAGATCGTTGTGTTATTTTTATTTTATTTATAGACCATTTTGATCAAACTTCATAAATAAGTCTTTATTTAGCCATAATCACAACCGCGAAAATATATTTTTTTACGAAGTTAACCATCTATTCAATCGTAAGATTAGGGGGTCTCCACTGTCTGCAGCAATTATTGAAGCGGAAGAATCGAAGTAAAGCCGGTAACACACTCGCGCGCACATTGCGCGTGCGTCGGACGGCGCAACAAGCGTGCGCACATCTCCACTAATGAGCCGGGACGGATACTAATCCCGATCGCGTGCCGAGCGAGACCTGTCATCATTTTAAATTTGGGAGCTTGCGTTTTTTTCGTTGCGTGTAAATTAATCTTTATTTATCGAATTGAGGCATTATAGTACGCGTATTAAGATGGGTTGTCGATTGTGGCGTTTACAACAGGACTCTTACTCTGCAAAACGATATCGACATTATCGAAACGATTTGACAGTGACAGACTCTCTTATGGGGCTCCCAATCGACGATTGCTCTTTTTCGAAACGAAAAAAGAAATGCTTCTGAACAAGCCACATCTCCTTTTTTTATAAGTATATTACTTCAGGTTCCTACCTAGATTTCTATTAAGCTGAAAACATAACAGCAGAAACATTTCACGATAAAGATATTATTTCAAAATGATACGTTTTAGAATTTATGATCGAATAATTTATATGCCTACTATTGAAATCAACTTATGATTTATTGTTAAAGATAGGTAATATGTAGTTCTAGATTTCTATTAGAATAGATTTTTGATAAGTAATTAAACATAATTTATATCATTAATTTATTCGAAAAGCTAAGGCGTACCACGCGCCGACGTGTGTTTGTCGTCATTGCAGCGGTCGGTAGGATTATTTATCGAAGTGATTAAAGATGGGTACATCTTTATTCACATATACTATACATTATAAAATAGGAGATGTGGCTTGTTCACAAGTATTTCTTTTTTCGTTTCGAACAAAAACAATCGTCGACTGGGAGCGCCTTAAAAGTTAGATAGTTAGATATGTAATCGGTGGAGAAGCTTTCGGTGAGGGACGTCGACAGTACCATTTATTTATAAATTGAGTAGTATAGCTATAGTAAGCTAGGTACTCTAGACTAGACAATAAGTCTAGCTATTACTACCAACTAGACCTGGTTCTAGCCGCATCCGTCCGAACTGTTCCGCTGGTAGAATGACAATTACTTCCTGGATGTGCTGTCGGTTCTTTTATGGTTTGTTATAATAATTATTGTTATACAAATCGTTAAAGCAGTGAAATGTTTGCCCCATTAAGTACACGGGCCATTTGAATTGTGTCAATTATAAAGGACAGTTTGACGTCACGTCAACCATTTTATAAAAAACTAGCTGACCCGTGCCCGCTTCGCTGTGCGTAAGACATTTCTAATACCATCGTTGACTTTTTTGTAGACGTTTTTAAGGTGTACAATACTGTAGTACATTATTTTGATATATCTCGTGGGGTTCAGCCAGCATTTGCAATGTAAGCGCAAAAAAATGTGTTTATTTACGACATCACATTAGAAACCTCTAAAATTATCAGTGTTTCTCTACTATATTATGCATGTATTATACATATAAACCTTCCTCTTGAATCACTCTGTTTATTAAAAAAAAACCGCATCAAAATCCGTTGTGTAGTTTTAAAGATATAAGCAAACATACATACATACATACATACAGACGCGGGAAGCGGAAAGCGACTTTGCTTTATACTATGTAGTGAAGGATCACGACTGTAATACCCAAGTATGGACTATGGTAGACATACTGTCCGATCTCTAGGTTAGTTTCTTGAAGATGTCTAAAGGGATGTCAAAGACACGTCAAAACATTATTTTTGGCACAATACCCACATTCTGCAGTAGTTAGCATTCCATACATTTACTGGACTCGCGCACGAAGGGTTGCGTACCATTATCTATAAAAAACGGCAAAAAAATCACTTTTGTTGTATGGGAGCCTCACTTAAATGTTTCTTGTATTCTGTTTTTATTATTTGTTGTTATAGCGGCATAATCGCCTTGTGACAGACAGACGGACGGGCAGACGACAACGAAGTCTTAGTAATAGGGTCCCATTTTTACCCTTTTTGTCCGAATCCCTAAAAAGAAATAAATGTTTCTACAATTATTAATTTTAAATAAGTTTCTCATTTGAAACTAAACTGAAAGTTGCGTGAAGGTTGACGATCGCGAGTTGAGCGAGTGACAAATTAACGTAACTTTGATGACAAATATCTTGAAAACTATTCCAGCTACAAACATGAAATTTGGTAATTCAGTTGGGGGCATTGTGAAGACTTCGTGGCATAATTGTTGGCTAATTGCTTCAAACTGTAACTAAGTTATAGGGGTTTGAAAAGTGCCTTATCCTCGTATTCAAGAACGACACTATGAGAACACGCACCCACAGTGGACGAAATTTTTTTTCATAAACATCACTTTATGTGTTGTGCGACACTGCATAGTGTGACTAGAGGCACATTGTCGTGTGCCTCTAGCCAAAGTTGAGCTCTGATTAAGTCACCTCCTAAGAACTAGGTTTGACATTATAAGAGTCGATGGGCTTACAACCCTGTCACGTATAGAATGTTTGGACGTGCCTCTAACTACCCCATTTAGACAACATCAAGGCTTCAAACTTGGGGATTACAATCGTGATTATATTTTACCAATAACCAGACACCAAGTCGCCTCTTATAAACTTCAATAACTCGATTCACAATGTTTTCATAATACATTCTGTCAATATAAATCTTAAATGATCATAATGTCACGGCCAGGTTTAGCCGAAACCGATAATAACAAATATTTAATCGATTTTACTGTTTGGTTAGTAAAGGTGTGTGTTTTAATAGACTAGTTGGCATCTAGTAAAGGTGTGACCAGACATAGCGCGGCATTCGCAGGACACAAGTTTGCCGCGTGACTAGTTTAAACATAAATGTAAATGTACGCGCGGCCGTTGTCCAATTATAGCATGGCTACCGCGCCCAAATGCCGCGCTATATCTAGTCACACCTTTACTACACACCTTAATTCTGTTGTCCAAAAAAACGAACCAAAATTTCGTAAGATAGGATCGAGCTTATTCTGCTCTTATTAAAGTCTAAATTAGTGTGTAAACATTGAGATAGAGTGAGCTATTTATATTCCAAGTTACATCCAAATCCGTTCGGTCGTTTGGGCGTGATTGAGCCATTTTACAAACGTCCTCACTACCATCTGCGGCGTTTGTATGATCTGAAAAAAAAAGTCTCTCTAGGATGCCATCATCAGATCCTGGTTTCCTTATCATGGGACCACGCTTGGAATATCACCTTTCCAACAAAAAAAGAATCATTGAAATCGGTTTATAAACGACAAAGTACACTACACATAAAAAATGTGTACACAGTAGAATTAAGAACTAACTAACATTTTGCTAACTACTGCAAAATTTGGGCATGTGACAAACATAATGTTTGGACGTGCCTCTGACTACCCCTACTAGATATCTACACATAAAAAATGTGTACACAGTAGAATTAAGAACTAACTAACATTTTGCTAACTACTGCAAAATTTGGGCATGTGACAAACATAATGTTTGGACGTGCCTCTGACTACCCCTACTAGATATCTACACATAAAAAATGTGTACACAGTAGAATTAAGAACTAACTAACATTTTGCTAACTACTGCAAAATTTGGGCATGTGACAAACATAATGTTTGGACGTGCCTCTGACTACCCCTACTAGATATCTACACATAAAAAATGTGTACACAGTAGAATTAAGAACTAACTAACATTTTGCTAACTACTGCAAAATTTGGGCATGTGACAAACATAATGTTTGGACGTGCCTCTGACTACCCCTACTAGATATCTTCAAAGGATGTCTACCGTACTTGGGGATTACAATCGTGATCCTATTTATTTTATTTATTTAGAATTAAGAAACCTCCCCCTCTTTGAAGACGGTTAAAAATATAAGTTTTATTTGGCGTCAGGGTTCAAACTGGCTTCAAACTGTTTCAATGCCGACCCCAGTCACCCACATTCTACATCAAAGTGTCACCTACTCCCTTTAAAAACCTTGCACCTTCTTACCTACACCTAGATTTGTAAGCTTGGCGCAGACAGACGGAAACTATGAATATTTTATGCATAGGGAGGCTTTTAGAGACGGTTTTAGTGATTAAGGGGAGGTAGACGTGAGAGATTTGTTCAGTCTGCGAGTTGCCTGAATTATTTGTTCGAACTTTTGATTTTCCAGAGACTAGCTTTTAGATTATCCTTGGAAGTTTTTAAAAAGCAATATATTTTGCAAATACTTTATGTGTTAACACTTGAGGACATCGAACGATGAACATTTGACATGAAACGTCAGTAATACAACAAAATAATGAAATACAAGACAGTACAAGAAAATAATGTGGTAATTATTAATAATATTATTAATATAAAAAAATGCAATCTCCAAATATCTTGAAGGGGGTAGACAGAGGCACAACCAAACATCACATTTGACTTGTTCACATTTTGCAGCAGATAGCGTAGTAGTTTCAATTTTAAATGGATATATTTGGAACCAAAAACAACAATAGCACGTTAAAACTAAGAAAACGGTTAAATATGCAGAATTATAAATTTCAACCATAAAAATCGAAAGTTAAAAATTACAATTTAAATACGTGACAGGTTGCAAAACTATCGCCGCTTATAAGAATAATAACTGGTTTCTTCGCGATGTTGTCTTTTAACGTTTTGAGTAGGTACGTGTATTATATACATTTTTTTAAGATAAAAATTAATTGATGCACGACAGAAAAGGGCATCCCCCTTTTCTGTCGTGCATCAATTAATTTTTTCGAGTGTCATTCATTCAGTAACTTTTAATACAATCTTTGTAATTATTGATTTAAATGCATAAACTATCGAAACCCTACGTCTAATGTTTAGCTTAGGTATCCATACCCATTATATATTATATTATTAAAGTTTTTTATTGATTTTAATGGAATAAATAAGTTTTTTGTTTAAAACGAAGCTCCCACTTAAATAAACATATTTCAATATGTTCAGCAATTAGTTTCGCTATAACTTCTAGATATAAAATTACGATAACTTAAGATTTAATAATAACAGCAAACTGACAATCAGCGACATCGTATACGTTTTTTTGTACGTATGTATACGTTGTCGCTGCGCGTGCGCTAATATTAATATTAGTAATCAGCTCGCATGCAAGTTAAAAAAACTTGGCTTTATCTGCACATTGTGTTACACCCTTATATTAGCGGTATAACTCCTCATTATACGATAAATAATCTTTAATTATTATTCGTTGGGCGGCCATTTTGCGTATCGCGGTAGCGTCGGCCGGCCCCCACCTTCTTATTAGAATTGAATTAATTCCATTGACCTTCATACGATTATCGCCTCTATTTTTATGGTATATAGTTGCCAATTATGTCAGTTTCGTGATGTAGTCCAGTTGATAATGGGACATACATATTGTTTTTATCGGTAATTTTTTTACGTATTTCTAGGGTTGCGTACCCAAAAGGTAAAAAAGGGACCCTATTACTAAAACTTCGCTGTCCGTCTGTCTGTCTGTCACTAGGCTGTATCTCATGAACAGTGATAGCTAGACAGTTGAAATTTTCAGAGATTATGTATTTCTGTTACCGTTATACCAAAAATAACAGAATAAAATAAATATTTAAGTGGGGCACCCACACCACAAACGTGATTTTTTTATAGACGGAACTCTTCGTGCGCGAGTCAGACTCGCTCTTGGCCGGTATTTAACGTCCGTCGCACCTCCTACCTACTTTATTTTACCATTGTCAGTTCAAAGTGATATCATTAATATATTTAATGGATTTATTGTGCTGAGTTAAGGCTGTTTCGGCATATAAATGTCATAATCGTAAAATAAAATGGTTAATTAACATAGCAAATGTTATTGGAATTTGCCGGCTTGTTATTTTGACTGTTTTTTGGGGTGACCAAGTCTTAAAGTATTTTTGGTATAATTTTGACAAAATATACTTTCTTTAAATAACTTTTGTACTTAAACTATTTTTTTATATTATAAAAAAATTAAAATTTGAGTTAATATAAAAACACCTCCAGTTGTTATTTCTACGAATTCTATCAAATTTTTTTTATCGTGTCCAATACCAAAATCCGTCAGTGACAGATAATATAAGAATATTTACACCAATTTTTGTAAACGTATTATCAACGCAAGGCGTTGCCTCATCCTCATCTCAAAAAACATTTAAAAGCTAACAGCAAAAAGCTGGGCTTATCTTAAGACGAGTCCCGAAGTGACATAATATGATACAAAAAATCTGATTATATTTTGAGATAGCGAGTTATTTTGAAGGCTAAGGCACTTAACTCAACAGCATAGAGTAGAAAGTTCGGTGGCAAAAACCGATTATACTATTCGATTTATTGTTACTTGTTTGGGTGTTAGTTTATCGAAATATGTATCTAGGTTTTGTTCGTGACTTGGCAATTTTACAATTTATAATCCATGACCTTTTTAAACCTATTTTTAATCCCTCTATTTTTATAAAAAAGGAATTCGGGTGGTCACGTTAAAATAATGTATTGTTAATCCTAGATTGGCATCAAAGCTTATGTTTTGTTGCTTTTTTATGTTTTATCAATGTATTTTATTGTTTACGAATTACGAGTATGTGAGTTGTTTTCACTTAAAATTTTGACGGGTTTTTAATGGCAGACTGGTCAGTCTTGATCCTAAAGTGAACGTTTAAAAAAAAAACTTCATTGTATTGTGGGTACTCGTAGCTGCGTATGTTTTAATGCTTTATTGTTTTTTTGTTACAGGTATGTATCCAGATAGTAAACTGAACCAACTGATTTCCCAAAATAGTAAGGTAAAAAAAATATTTAATTTAATCCAAAACACATTTTATCTGGTTTGCGCTGGAAAGTTAATAGAAATAATGTTTTTTTATTTATAACATAAATTACACAAAAAAAAAGTTGCCTTTAGTGCCAAATCAATATTAATATTTGTAGTTAATTTAAAACTTATCAAAAATGTAAAAGGAAATAATTAAATAAATATTCAAATTTATTTCAAATCTAAGTAGAGTGACTATGTACAATAAAAAGAGGACAGGACATCTAATAGTGCGCATTAAGATGCGACACGCGTACGTTCTCACTACGTGACGTTTACCCGCACTCCAGAGGGCGTTGTTTCTAATCTCGGATGTAATCAAATTGCTAATGCCTGGGCGCACTTTTTGTAGGCTTACAACATCCAGTTCTGAACTTGAATCTATTTCTGGTTTTGCAGGATGTGGGTTTTTGTAGCTTGTTTTTGATAGTTTTGTCAGTAGTGTCTGTTGCTATTGTTTTAATGTTTGAGAATAATCTAGAACTTACTTAAAGGGTCTGGATGTTGGCAGGCACTCCGGTACTTGCACTCACAAGACAGGTAATAATAATATTGTGGGGTCGAATTACGTAACTTTAGTTGTTTTTTATTTTGATTTAGTTTTAAAACGTACGTTCTGAGAATGTGTTAAACCAAACGTGATGTAACTAAATAAAATTAGCTTTCATTTTCTGTTCTTGTTTAGGAATCTCAATCGTCGTACTTAATTCTTTATAGTACACAAATAACAGTTTATATTTGACGATCGTGTAGTAAAGATAAAGATTAGTACTGCAGTAAACATTAAAATATCTATGGTTAAATAAAATACATTAAAGTTGTCGTTCACTGACACATTAACTGGCCGTTTGAAGGCCGTTTAGTTAAACCAATTCATTTTAACTGACGTTTTCATACATTAGCGGTCTACGTTACCTATGGTTACAGTGAATTACCGATTGTGCATATTAAATAAAATTAGCCTTTATTTCAGTACAAAACGATCAGTTGTAACTGAACCTACTTATTTCTAGCTTCTTTTAATTATAACTTCTTGTTAAGATGAGCTTTATATAATTTTATCAAGTTTTTATTCAATGTTCATTTTAAACAATGATGTAGTAACAGTGCAAATATAAAAAAATACATTTATAAAACTTAAGAATAACAAAAATAGCATAAAGAAATTAAAAGGTTGAACAGGAAACGAACAATAAAGACATCAAAGGAAACGTTTTAGATTACCTACTCGTATGCAAATTGGTTGATAACATCACGGTTTGTGACGTCATAATGTGACATGTCATTTGTATTATTTATACGATATAGGGGAGGATAAGTGACTTGATTGGAGTGGACCGTATAACAACATAATTTAAAATTATGAAAACACTTTAGCGCACAATATCTTATCTACTCGTAGACGCTTAGATAACTAATCAGCAAAATGCATAAAGATATTTTAATAGCAAACGGGTAGCCAGTGAGAAGCCCTTGAGTATGTCGAAGGGGCTTTGATGGGTGTTTTAGTATGTGATCTAAAGATCGTTGGTTGGTTCAAATCACCGCCAAAAACCATATTTATTTTTGAATAATGTAATGCTTATGCTCATAACGGCGAAGGAAAACATCGTGATAAAACTTAGAAAAGATCATAAAAAATGTACTAGTTTAAGACAAGCTAGGTGGGCCTTTTAAATGATTTTTAATGGTAAAGATAAAAATCTAAATAGTAACATAAAGTAATTAAAAGTAATAACATTACCTTCAAATTGAAAACTTCTCAAAGTCCTTAAAAAGGGACCGAAGCTGTGTAAAGCTATTTGCAGGATATTTTGAATTAAACATGATTCGACATGTGTAAAAATACAGTGAAAATATTAGCCCTTAATTAACATGTCAAAGGGCGCCATGGGCCCGTGCTGGACTTAGACCTGTTACAGTATAAACGAGATGAGCTGGTCCAGGTCATAAAAAAATGCATTATTTTTATTTTTTTATATATCCTTCTAATTTTTAATAAGAAGGTTTGTGAGTTCTAAACGCTCAGTTAAGTTAAACATTGAATGGATATCAGAAACCTTGAATATATTAAAGCCCTTAGGCTAGTTCTGATCATAAGAGTATCGCGTGAGCGAAGCTGTGGGCAGAAGCTAGTTACTGATAAGTTATTAGTCCGTGGATTTTTTGAACATTCAATCAAAAATATTATGTTTAGTATTCAACAATACTACCTAAATATATTTTTTTATTTTCATTGCTTTTTAGGTTTTTGCAGTCTACAAGAAACCCTTAAAGTTTAGCCATGCCCGTCTTTCCGTCCGTCCGCAGCTTAGCTCACAGACTCTTAGTACTAGAACGCTGTAATTTGGCATGAATATACATTTAGTCACGCTGACAAAGTTGTAGAATAAAATATTGAAAATTTTTTTTTTAGTTCACGTTAGTGAAAGTAATAAATAATTAACACAAAGTGTTTTTTTTTTTTAAATAAATAGCTTCCTTTTTGTATTTTTTTAGTGAATCAGATGCCCTCAAATAAGCTGCACCTGAGTGGTCACCCTACATCATACGCGCACTATGCAATATTCATGACATTTTTGCGAGTAAAATTACTTTATAATTTGACAACGTAGTTGATGGATTACCTCGAATTTTGCCCTAGGCTTGATGGTTCGATGTTACCTTTTCATATAGGTACTGTCATCTGATCTCGTTTTCATTAAAGGAGTCAACAAGAGTTCGTAACTTAGCTTGTGTAGTTGTTTTTAAAATATTAAAATCGTCTTAGTTAAGTAAACTGCGAATGGACTAGGGGTGAATGGGATCGATAATAGTTATGAGCTTTCTAAATCTATATAGACAGCCACACAGCTCAGTTGGTAGTAACTCTGCCTTAAGCGCTGTAGGTTGTGGGTTCGATTCCCACCCAGAGTAAATATTTGTGTGATGAACATAGATGTTTGCTCTGTGTCTGGGTGTTAGTATGTATCATATGTATGTATTTACAAAAAAATAAGTATTTAAGTATTCTATTAGTTATCTAGTTCCCATAGTACAAGCTTTGCTTAGTTTGGGGCTAGATGGCGATGTGTAAAATGTCCACCAATATTTATTTATTTATTTCTTGCTTTAAAAGGCATGTTAAGATGTCCGCTAAAAAAAATTAGGGCCTGCGTGCGGCCTAAAACTACGCGAATCTCTCTACTTCAAGCAGTACACCACAATTTAATGTAATCAACAAATATCTATTAAGAGTAGGCTCAGATTAAAATCATCAGCAAAATGTTTGGTATCAACATCTGAAGTCGAAGCACCAGTTCCTATATTCCACCAGTCACTTCTGACAATCATAAGGGCAAGTAGTTAATACAAAAACCTGGAAACTAGGGTGGTTAATAGAGTTATTGTATTGCACAATTATTGCACAAACGCAACACCCAAAATATCAGCCCATAACCAGCTCCAAACAGTTGGCAATTTGTTAACGTCTATTATTTAACTAGAAAACAAAGCTAAGCGTCGGTAACCGAGCTTTCGCGAACAGGCGCCGGCGGCAGGACATCAAAGGGAACCGACCGCACACCCCTTGCCCCACCCTACCCCCCCATACCCCGAAGCGTTCTGTTCACGACCACGTTTGTTCATTGCGGTGACGGTATGTGTTTAGGAATCGGTGTGCGCCTACCTTTAAAGGGTACGTGACAATTGGTAGTCAATGTTACGATTGAAGCTGTATTTTTACAGGAGCTAGGTACCCATGTTTCATCTACAGATATATAAGATGTAATCACTATTTTTTACGTACAATGAGGGTAGTTCGTTTTTTAAAATACTTTGTTTATATTCGTCTCACAGCTCAGTGCGCTGTAGGTTGTGGATTTTTTGTCTCTGCCCTGGGCAAATATTTGTGTGAGAGACATAGATGTTTGTTCTGTGTCTGGGTGTTATAATTTATCTTAAGTATGTATTTACAAAAAAAAAGTATATAAGTATTCTATCAGTTATTTACTTCCTATAGTAGCTTTGCTTAGTTTGGGGCTAGATGGCGATGTGTAAAATGTCCACCAATATTTATTTATCCGCTCATTTATGGCTTTCCGACTCGATGAATAAAAAGCCTCAATAAACTTGTATCTCGTGGTCACCCTTCACTCAAAACCTAAGACGAAAGAAAAACCATTTCTACAAAGTATTTAAATTTAATATATCCTGCTGCTACTCCAGTGAACAAACTTGTTTTTTAAAGCTATTTTCGATGTTTATGATGAGAAAATCATAACTTTTTTAAATGAATAGATTTAATTACCCGAGGCCACCAACGACGTTTCAATCAAATTCTTTTTTGAAACAGAAAAAACCCAAACGACAATATCCGTAGATTCAACAATCAACTTTTAAAATTCGAACGCAGCAGTTCGAATTTTAAAAGAGCTTGTTAGAGATGGGCACTTATCCGGTTAAAATCATTTTTACCCATTTATTCCCAATGTTTCCTTTCCATTTTAAATTAATACCGGGTAAAAATGATCACATCTTATTTTCGAGGCTTAAGTAATCATTTATCTAAGTTTTTACTTGTTACTATTTAGGACGGACTTATTTATGGAATACATAATACAAAACGACGTTTCCATTATGCTATGCAATATAGCCCAGTCATTAAAGCAAAAATATCTAAATCTTCATTCTAGCGTTCTTAAAATTGCCTCAAGATACATACAAATCGTTTCAAAGTCAGAGTCGTAAGGTATTCAAAGTCAGAGTTCGGGAATAAATGGGTATTTTCCCGGTTTTTTTCCTACCCGCCTATCTCTACTCGTGATTGTTTCTAAATTAAAGTGTTAGACAAAGATAGCGACGTCTCTTTCATCCGGGAAATGGCACGTGGCTATCAAGCTTTGAATATTGATAAGAAGGTTTCTAATGAATATGTGAGTTGGGGTTTTATGGGATACTCGGAAACCTCGGAACCCTCGCGACTTTGTTCGCTTGAAGCTATTTTCAAACAGACTTCAACCTACTGCAACCTAGGGTTTTAATTTCGGGAATTCCTTTCTTAGTAGAAAGATAGATAGATAATACTTTATTTACACGATAAATAAACAAGCAAAAAATTAAAGAAATAATTTTCGAATTACCTACAACGGGCGGCCTTATCGCTAAAAACGATTTCTTCCAGGCAACCTGAAGTTGGTTAGTCCACCCCTACACACTAAAAATAATACACCCTACAATTTTCAAGTTTCTAGTACAAATGGTTTAGGCTGTGCGTTGAAAGATCAGTCAGTAACGCAAGAGTTATATTTTTAACTAGCTTTTACCCGTGCTTAAAATGGTGAATGAAAACATCGTGAGGAAACCAGTTAGTATTCTTGTAAGCGGCGGTGGGCATGCAACCTGTCATGTATGGAATACTAACTACTGCAAAATGTGGGCATGTGCCCAACATACCTCTGACTACCCCCAGTAGAAATGTTCAAAGGATCTAAGCGTCTGGAGATCTGAGAGGATCTCTACCGTACTTGGGGATTACAGTCGTGATACTATTTAATTATTTTTTTTGTATGAGCATTAAATTTGCCTTTGTACGTATGTTCTTGTATTTAATACTAAATATTTTTTTATCTATCTATCCATCCATCAAAATTTCATCACAATCGGCCCAGCAGTTAAGCCGTGATAACGTCACAGACAGACAAGCGTCTAGGTATCATTTCAGAAATTATTTTGTGTTTGGGAGTAATTTTCACGAAATGGTACCACGTTGGGCGCCAAAGCCGCTAGTATTATGTTCCCCTTTGAAACCGAGGATGCTTGTGTAGTTTCACGGATAGAATTGGGGTATTCGAAATATTGTTACGACGCTCTTTGGACAAGCTATTATTAATAATTATAGAAGGTATTCAAGTTATTGTTCGGTTCTTGTCTATTTCATAGTCCTCTACAAAGTATTTAAGACGAGTAATACATGTTTTTGATGAACGCAGAATCGTTTTTTCTCAATAACCGCAAAACATACAGTTTTGTTTTTTTATGACAAAGATAACTTAAGGATATAATCTAGATAAATTACAGACAGAAACACTATTGGTGAAACTTTTTTCGATAGATTTATTTTCCAAAGTTGGCGCTTCAAAAGCACTAGTTTTCGTTACAGCTAAACAGTTATTTTTTATAGAATTCGTTAGATAATCATACTAGCTAAATAAATTATAGACAGTTTCTTTTTAAGTTTGATGGTTTTCAAGATAATGCAGTTTTATTACTTTTTCCGTCTTCAGCCCATACAAAAGTCAAACGTACGTTTTTGATAAAATTCGATACTTTTGAGAGAAAAATTAAATGAAATAGGATCACGATTGCAATTCCCAAGTACGGTAGACATTTACTCTAATTTAGAGCAAATGATGGTAGTCAAAGGCACGTCCAAACATTACAGAAGGATAGAGGATTATGGAAAAAATATGTGCTGTGCCACAATGTCCAGGGCAAGAAAATGATGATGAATTACGTTTTATTTAGAATATGATTTGAAAGCTTAGGTTTGTCATTGCGGACCGAGGGTTCCTTAAAATCTCATAGGTTTCCCTGTAATCTATTTAGTATTATTTTTTTATTGTAGGAACTGTCGCTTCGGGCAGACGTACGAGTGATCATATAAGGGTTCCGTTTTGTTTGAGGTACGGAACCCTAAAAAGCGCTAACTATAAAACGTGTTAATTATTATAAAGATGCGTGAAATTGCTGGATAATGATAACAATGTATGCGACATAACGGCACCGTGTTGGGCGCCAACGCACACTGACTAATTGGTGGTTCGTCCGTAATTGGCAAGTGTGGTCGCCCTTATAATGCGTGTCACTTCACGCTGGCCGATGTAAATTGAGCTTTAATAGCGCTGCTTTAGGTTTAATATTAAGTAATGATGACTTTTTAATTTAAAAACTTTATTTCTAATGATTAGCATTAGCGCGCTTCTCTCGTTTAAAATAAAAACTTTATTATAATATATTTTTAATTAAATATTGGTGTACATTTCACACATCGCCATCTAACCCCAAACTAAGCAAAGCTTGTACTATGGGAACTAGATTACTGATAGAATACTTAAATACTTTTTTTTTTGTAAATACATACTTATAATACATAATCATACATGTACAAAACATAAAAATAAACTAAAATGCTGAAGTAAAAACTGTGTCGCAGTTTCCAGTGCAAAATGCAATTTATTGTTTATATTTTAAGCTTGTCTTAAGTTCTGGTAGAGAAGTCAAAAACGTATGTGTGAATAAAAGATGGCCTTATTGTTTGTGTTCTTATTATTCTTACTAAAGTTATTCTAATATACTCTAACGTTTGTTTTATGTTACGATAGGCTAGTTAGGCTAGGTAGTGTAAAAAACTACTTAGGTACTATTTTGCGTAAAATATATCTGCGATGGGTTTGCTACCCGTCACTTTTGAAATGCTAACTACTGCAAATTGTGGGCATATGCCAAATGTACCACTTCTTTCATATTCAAGGTTCTGAATTTCTACCGTAGGTACCTACTCGAGGATTAAATTTTAATCCCTTTTTTTCTGCCGACGAAATGTTTAATAGTCATATGCAACCAGTGCGTTCATATTTGATTTAGTTAATTAATAAGACCAAATTCAAACAAATCTATGATTGATACACTCAATGCTTAGCGAGGGGGCGCAAAAGAATCGAGGTTATAAGGGTTGCCACAGTATACAAACAAAAATTAAAAGTATTACAAAACTTATTAATTTTCTTCTAGTGAGACAAAAGAGGTTGATAAAAAAAATATAGAAAAGCAAACTGTTCATATTATTATAACCATTTCATTGTCTGATTAAACTGTTGAAAAAAAATAACGATAATTAAATGTAAATAGTGTTTTATTTTACCACATTGCCGGCGTGACTAAATGCTTATTCACGTTGACTCGCGGGCGCGGTGGCGGGCGCAGTCACGAAATATCAAACGTATGACGTGATTTCCAAGTGTTCACGTTCAAAACGCACGTGCGGTCTAAGTAGCGAGCTAACTAGTCATACGTTTGATATTTCGTGCCCGCCACCGCGCCCGCGAGTCAACGTGTATAAGCACTAATTATATTCCTGTCAAACGTATATCTTTCTAGTATTATGAGTCTCTGAGCTAAGCTACAGGCGAACAGACATGGCGAATCTATAAGGGTTCTTGTAGACTACGAAACCCTCA
Source organism: Hydriomena furcata (assembly GCA_912999785.1). NCBI lineage: Eukaryota > Metazoa > Arthropoda > Insecta > Lepidoptera > Geometridae > Hydriomena > Hydriomena furcata. The sequence continues at coordinate 3,709,747 of OU538843.1, forward strand.
AAATTGTTAACATTTCAACTTAAAATCATGAATACACCACGACACGAGTACCTACATAAACATGTGTATATTTATATCACGTTGTAAAGAAACTTATCTATAAAAAATATAATTATTCATATACAAACTTCTTTCATTGTAATCCATACATAAAGTCAACAATCAAAATTATTTATTCCCGTCACGGACAGCCCTGCGTCGAGTGGCAAGGGTCCAGGGTTCGATTCCCATTGTACGCGATTCCCACTTGTTTTTTAATGCGAGGGTTTCTATTATTGCGCATTGTGCCCACTTTGTTTTGGTATGGTGACATCCACTTGGCTATTGTGTGCTGGATAATAGGGGATGGTAGATCTATAAATTAAATAGACAGAGTAGATCAGTTGAGCTATCTTTAGATTGTTTGCAACGGTCTTTGGATTACTCAACTGATTCTGTATTATTGTAAATATTTCCCTATAGATGTTTTATTTAATTTCTGTGAATAAAGTATATTTCTACTTACATTGTAAATAGCGGTATTGGCTTAGTTGGGAGATATCTCGACTTTTAATCCGAAGATCGTAGGCTCGACTCCTGCTTCATTGGATTTTTCTATTCAAAAACTGCAATAACACGTGCTCCTAACGGTGAAGAAAAAAGTTGTGAGAAAACCAGCTAACCAGTTAGTAGGTATACTTGTCTGCCATGTCAAATTTTAACTATTGCAAAATGTAATTTTTTGAGCATGGGAATGAATGCCATTAATGTTTGAGTCAAATCTTCAATAACTGAATTTATATTATGTCATCTACCAAACCAAACACGGAGGGTTGGCTAAAGAACCCATGTGAAGTGTTATATTAATTCAATAGTTGATATTATGCGTTCGGTTACATACTCGTGAATTCGTTGTACATTCCTATTATATATGAGCCAGAGTTGACAACTCTGGTGACAGAGAGTGGTGACGGAGACGACAAAAGAACTCCGTCATGCTTTATGCAACGGCTATAGCCAGAACCGACATCCTTCCACCTTCCGAAGTAGTTAGTACTCTTAGTAGATAGGGTCTAGATTTCGGTTCTGTAGATTTATTCTGTAAACAAATAAAAAGCATACAAACACATTGCGGATTCAGCATTTGAGGTCCGAAATATGTTTACATAATGCGTAGGCTGTTCTTAGAAAATTGAGATTCCCGTCTGGTTCAGAATAAAAATACGATAGGACAGACCCTCGTAGGTTTTGGGGTGAGTGTCGGTAGCCAGTGTCCTTTTCCATGTTTTCTTCAAATTACGTACAATCCAATAATACGCTCTGTCGCCTTTTATTTTTTATATGTCGTTTCCCACACTCCAAATTGAACCCTACAGCTCTAAGATTACAGTCGTTACTCGAATGCGGTTTGTTTGTTATCTTCCCCTCTTTTCTTCCGTTATTTGCCAAGTTGGGGACACGCTGAAAGTTGGCATTTGCGAAATTGACCCGAGCCTGGACTTCCGGCGAGAGCCGCCATTACGGCTCCCTCATTTCCGGTGTGTTCGGGGTTTCAGCACCATTACGCCTTTTCTTGCTCTAACAATTTCATTTTGTAAATAAAAATGTAGGTCTTTTCAAAACGGTCTAGTTATTGAAAATGCGATGCATACGTCCACTGCGGGCGAATCGCGAGCGTCAAATGAGACGCATTTTTAATTAAACGCCACCGGATACGGCCATGTTGCTGCGCTTCCGCTGCCGCCATCTTGTGGCTGCCGTTTGACAAATTGGAACGCCAGAGTGACGCGCAATTTTCCCGCCTATTGTTCGCTTTTGCCGCGCAACAAAATGAAAAGTCGCGTTCTATTTCTGTATTTTTTTTATTTTTGGGAAACGCTACGATCCTGCGCGGTTTACGGCTCGCTATTTCTCTATTTTTGCGGGTGCTCGTTTCCGACTATTGAGTTTTATTTGAATTTTGATAGTGCATATCTGAAACGGACGTGAAAAACTCATTTGAATTTTTTATACGGTGTGCTCTCGTTGCAGCTTCCGATCCGTAACCGTTTTTTAAGCTTCTTAACATTTCTAAACTTGTTCAAATATCAAACGTTTAAAAATATCTAAACGCAACAATTTATGAACTCTCAAAGACTAAAGCACTTTTAAGCATTCTCATTCTACCCTCATTTCGCACAAAAATATTTTTACACATTTAAAAGCATTACAGGAAAAGCTAACAAATCGTACGAACAGACGAACAATCTACTAGTTACCGTTTATATGGGCTCATTAAAACGGCGGCGAAGATCAAAGCGCTCCGAAATACAGCTCTGTAGATCTAGGACGTTTCAGAGGGTTATGAAGAAAATACTGTCGGAAATTATAAATATTAAATTGATGTTTACGCTATTGAAATAAAAATAACAAGCACAGGAAATAATTAAATGGAGATGGTTATTTTATTTACAATAATAAGTGCCTATTGACTTTGTAAAGGTTATTTTGCTTTTATACATATCTTGTCATTGTGGAACTGCGAACTGTGAACTGTGAACTAATATTAAAAATACTGTTCAAATATTAGATTCCTATAGACTATTCTTGAGGTACTTAGTTTCTTTACTTTCTCTAAAAGACTTCCATATTAGTGTCATTTCTATTGGCACCAAGCTAAACTAAAAACGTTTTAGACGTCTCTAAAAATTATTGCTGTCTCTTTTACTCTATACGAAACAGAAGGAGATGGATGTCGTTAAGTTTAGTTTGGCGCCAAATGAATCGGCACCATTGTCTCTCGTCCCTCTAACCTATTAATGATAATTATAATGTAGAGAATTTATATATATAGAATAAAATAAATCTATAATTTAGCTGGCTATAAAAATACTATAAGTACTCATACAAGTAATTATGAAATATCAAACTGCAATGACCAGTTCTGATATATTCCTAGCCCCATAACATGTAAAACAAAACCATACGGCCTCAAGATTTATGCTTCTGCTGACGTGTGGACACTCTTTCGTTTAGTGACGTCATTGATTTGTGTGGTCAGTGTGGTCACAGTAATGGTGTTTTCAAGTCACCTGAACCGTTTTTCATAGTAACCTCGTAGGAACCGGAAACCGAATAATTGATGTCGAATCACCACCTCTTTCAGTTGGCCAAACCATAACGAGGCCGTGGTAGGCCGCCTCAAAATATTTGGTCTTGTTTAAGTGTGTTAATGGCGGCGATGGGCTTGAACCTGTTACGTATGGAATGCTAACTACTGCAAAATGTGGGCTGTGCCAAATGTAATGTTTGGACGTGCCTCTGACTACTATTTTCAAGGATGAGTGCCGAGATATATGTCTATCGAACATGGGGTATAGTCGTGATACAATTTCATTACTTATTTAACACATGCTTAAAAGGTGAAGGAAAACATCGTGAGGAAACCAGTTCGTAATTTAATTTATAACCGGCGACAGGCTTGCAACCTGTCACGTATGGAATGCTACTGAAAAATGGTGGCATGTGCCCAATTTGATATTTGGACGTGCCTTTCACTACCCTTTAGGCATATTTTAATCTGAGCGCCTGGATATCTAAGAGGATGTGTGTACTTGGGGATTATAGTCGTGATACTATTTCATTTTTCTACAAATCACTTAAGGGGCTCCCAGTCGCTGATTGCTCTTTTTCGAAACGAAAAAAGAAATACTTCTGAACAAGCCACATCTCCTATTTTTATAAGTATATTACTTCAGGTTCCTACCTAGATTTCTATTAAGCTGAAAACATAATAGCAGAAACTTTTCACGATAAAGATATTATTTCAAAATGATACGTTTTAGAATTTATGATCGAAATATTTTATATACCTACTATTAAAATCAACTTGTGATTTATTTTATTAGAATAGATTTTTGATAAGTAATTATACATAATTTATATCATTAATTTATTCGAAAAGCTAAGGCGGACCACGCTCCGACGTGTGTTTGTCGTCATTGCAGCGGTCGGTAGGATTATTTATCGAAGTGATTAAAGATGTACCCATCTTTAATCACATATTTTTTCGTTTCGAACAAAAACAATCGTCGACTGGGAGCGCCTTAAGCCCGGCAGTAAAACGATTTATTTGATGGACAATTGTTTTTTATCCAGTTCCATAGAGATTCACTGACTAGGCTAACAGTGTCGATTTCAGACAGACACAATTCCGCTTTGACAGAGTGAGCTTGAAATCACGTTATCCAAGCCAATTGAACTTCCATCGAACATCGGAAGTGGCATTAGAAACATTTACATAAAACATTATCTATATCTATACATCACTACATAGTATAAAGCAAAGTCGCTCTCCGCTTCCCGCGTATGTATGTTTGCTTATATCTTTAAAACTACACAACGGATTTTGATGCGGTTTTTTTTAATAGATAGAGTGATTCAGGAGGAAGGTTTATATGTATAATAACATGCTACCCGTGCGAAGCCGGGGCGGGTCGCTAGTCTATACATATAATAAAACTGTAGAAGAGTTCAATTCTGTACATTGAATAAAAACTAAAAAAAATACTCCTAGGGGTCTTCATACAAGTAACAAAGCCAAAAAAAACATTTTGAAATTTTTGTCTGTCTGTCTGTCTGACTGTTGTCTGGCTTTCACGCAAAAACTACTGAACGGATTTTGATGAAACTTTTTTGGAATACCAGATGTGTAACTATCTGTTCCCCAGCGAAGCGGGCACGGGTCAGCTAGTTTATATATATATAATCATTTATTTAACTTGCAATGTATGTATGTAACTATGTTACTTCAATAACATGATGACAGCGAGCTGATCTGATCTGATGATGGAGTCAGGAACTGTTCAACAGTCACTCACAACGGAACTTTTTAGTAAATACTTCGATTGAGTAAAAACTTCGCATTCTTGTCAAGCGATGACAAATGTTAATGATGCTGATGCTATGATAGCGCGCTGGTGCTCGATGGTTGATTTTACAATTAAAAGTCATTGAAAAATATTTTTCAACAGAAAACTTATTGAACTAACAAAAATGAGATTCTAAAGTCAACGCGTATATTTTGTGTACTTAGTGATGGTGATAGGATTCCCTTTAAAAAACCGGACAAGTGCGAGTCTGACTGGCGCAACGAGAGGCTTCCGTATAAACTTGTAAGTTGATGGTTCGGAATCACGGAAATTTGTGTCGAAAGCCAGGGTCCCACGACGCGTAAAACGACGGGCCGCGCTGGATGACGCTCCGCCTGTGTGCGTCCGGCGCGTCGCGTACAGAGCGTTTCTAGCACGGGCCACCACGGATGCATCGTTCCCACTTCCCACGGCGCGTCCGTCCGCCTTGGCGCGGTCTGGCGCGTGAAAACGCGGGCCGTGGGACCCCGGCAGAATATGCATGCAGATTTTTATTTCTCTAAAAATTCTACTAATTGCCAATTTTCGGCTTTTACTTCTGCTGAAGACTTGGCTTCTAGACGAAGTTCACTTCATTAAAGTTCTGTTTTTTTCTTTTGAGGTACGGAACCCTAAAAAGCATCGAATTGAGAACCTTCTCTGTTAATCGTCGATCAAAGTGGCCAGTAGCAGAATTTTGTATGGAATTTTTTTGAACCGATTACACACCTGACTTCTATCTAGTCGTAATCTAGTGAAACCTGATAATTTTGCTTATAATTTATTTAAACTCGTACATATAATGATAATATTAGTATTCTAAGAAGCAAGACAAATGTTTGGGCGTGCCTCTGACCACCCCCTCTAGACATCTCCAAAGGATCTAAGCGCTTAGAGATCTGAGTAATCCCCAAGTTACGGCAGACATTGGGGATTACAGTCGTGATCTTATTTTTTTTTTTATATAAAACTTTGGTCGTTTATATTTCAGTTATAAGTCCCACGCTCGTAAGACATTTACACAGTTTTAATTACATTTTATAACTGTTCTAAAAAACCTATAAAACCTCCAATAACCCTATTAATAGACAAATATAATTATGGACCCTTATCTATAGTCATTAAGGCACACCAACTTTTACTTATTTAACCAGTCCTGTGTTCTATTAAGTGAACCATAAAATAATATCAAATGCTATACTTTAATAATAAAATTGTACTGATAATTATCAAATAATAAATACTAGCTTATACCCGCGACTTCGTCCGCGTCGATTCGGAAAATCGATTTTTGACGATATTATCGTAAACCATTGAAATTACTGAAAACCAAAAGAAAGTCTTGGGACAAAAGTATCCATATTTCATCACAATCAGCTCAGCGGTTTAGCCGTGATAACGTCGAACCCGCACCTGTGTCGACCACGCCACTTAAGGTCGTCGAGTTCATTTAGATTTATTGAAAAAAAGTTTTTTTTTATGCTTGTATTTTAGATACATATTTGCTTGTTGTAATGCATTAAGCGAACAAAACCAAGGGCAAAATTATGTATGCGCACACGTTATAGTATTAGGGACTGATTGGACCTAATAGGTCGTTTCTCAAAAGAATAATGATCAATTAAACTAATCGTGGATTGAGGTCGAAATTACTGCTTCATTCGTTTTGTCGTTTGAACAGTTTGGGTCCCAGAATGGGAACTTGAGGTACTCCTATTTTCGTTTCTTCAGAATTGAGTGATCGGTTCTTTCTTGGTCACCCTGCGTGGATCAAGGGCCGTACTACAATCTCTAAAGTAAGACTAAAGTATTACTTTAAGAGCGAAAGTGACAACGCTATACGAACACGCATGGCGTTGTCACTTTCGCACCGTGAGTAATACTGCTTTAGTCTTACTTTAGAGATTATACGGCCCCAGATAAGGGTATTATGAGTTGAGGTTTTATAGCAATCTACATATAGAGATAAATTTTACATATAGAGGTAAAATTTGTATTGTTGTTTGTAATGGATAAACTAAAAAACTACTGGACGAATATCAAAAATTCTTTCATAAATCAAAAGCTACATTATCAGCGAGTAACATAGGCTATATTTTATTTTCAAAATAATTAGAGATCCCCACAAAAACAGCAATAAAGTAATCTAAGGCACCAAAAAAATTGTTTAATAAATATTTCTTAACGTTCTATCCGCGCTTTAGAAAATGTAGCATATATTTTTTGTTTATTAACTTATTTAGCATAACTAAGCAATAGACTGACTATTTAAAGCAACTTTAATCTGCGTTCGATGGCAGTTTCAGATAAAGTAAAGGCTACATTAGGAGGCGAATAGGAGCTCTAGCCGTCAAATAGAGATACGATTTATCGGGTTTGCGCGTACTTTATCATATTCAAGAGACATTTAAGATCTTTGTGTGCAAATTCAAAATATTTTAACGAGAACAACATATACCTAACATTGGTGTCGATTCTGTTGGCACCGAGCAAATACAATACAAAAAAAAACTTAATTTTAAAAATATTCTAAACTAGCCGACCCGTGACAGACGTTATCCTGTCAAATTTCAATAATCGAATAGAAAAGACAAGGTCTGGGATGTCAGATTTGTTGCACACCAGCGCCATCTATACAGAAATTATCCCTTTTGCGTTTTGTATAGTTTTTAGGATGTTTTTCATATTTTAAGGTAGTCTACTATTTATTCGGGCATTATATCTACATCTACAGCAAATTTCAACTTAATCCGTTTTGTCGTTTAAGCCTGATTGAGGAACAAACATATTCGTCCATTTATAGGTTACACTAATTAAGACTTTAACGTAAAGGAATAAGAGTGAAATTGTATTAGTTTTATTTTAGGAAATCTTAGGATTAGCTCGGTGCCAACAGAACCGACACCATTATCTAGGTGAAAATAAATAAAACTCTAGTACTGACTGGTTCTAGAAAATGTAAAAGAAAAAAACCGGCCAAGTGCGAGTCGGACTCGCGCAAGAAGGGTTCAGTACCATTATCTATGAAAAACGGCAAATCACGTTTTTTGTATGGGAGCCCACTTTAATATTTATTTTATTCTGTTTTTAGTATTTGTTGTTATAGTGACAACAGAAATACATAATCTGTGAAAATTTCAACTGTCTAGCTATTGCGGTTCATGAGATACAGCCTGGTGACAGACAGACGGACAGCGAAGTCTTAGTAATAGGGTCCCGTTTTTACCCGTTGGGTACGGAACCCTAAAAATGGGTAGTTATGTTTAGGTTCAACTATTACTATATTATACAGTCTTCGCTAACAGGACTCGTAAAAATAAGTAGATAATCTTAGCATTTCTGCTAATTTAAGTCTTACCACCTTGGGATTAGGTTTAAAATAGGATGTGTCAACAAGCTAGGGCATAGTGGATTAACTGATAACGCTTGTCTAGATATCGTGTAATCTGCCTGTAATGATACTTGAGCGACACTCCTGCGCAGCTATTATTGATGATATTAAATAACAGTTTCGATCTATATTTATTTACGTGGAACGTATCCTTCCACGACTTTCAATCTGAAGGTTGTGGGTTCGAATCCCGGCGTGCATCAATGGATTTTTCTGTTCGAAAATTTATATGCGCATCAAAAACACGTGCTTGCAACGGTGAAGGAAAAACATCGTGAGGAAACCATTTAGTATTCTTGTAAGCGGCGATGGGCTTGCAACCTGTCACGTATGGAATGCTAACTACTGCAAAATGTGGGCATGTGCCAAATATAATGTTTGGACGTGCCTCTAACTACCCCCACTAGACATCTTTAAAGGATCTAAGCGTCTGAAGATCTGAGAGGATGTCTACCGTACTTGGGGATTACAGTCGCGATCCTATTTATTTTATTAATATATTTTATTAACAAACTACAAAATTCTAAAAAAATTGCTATTATTTCAAGGAACAAAACGTCAGTCAACATTAAACCTGCCAAAAATCCGTCGCACAGCTATCGCCGCGCGCACGAATAAAAACGTAATTTCATAGAAAACTAAAAAGAATCGCGAAAATTCCAAAGGCCCTATTTTCCTGGCCATTGTCGTTTGTGTTTTTTTTTTCATCTTATTTAGCGCTTTGTCGGCGAGCCCTTTGAAGTTACCCCCCCAAAGGGGGTGTTACAAATTGCGTCACGGTTGTATTCTGAACGTAAACACGGTGCTAGTTCTATTTGTTCGTTAGCCGCCTTAACGAGTTACGCTCGATTGATTCGAGGAAATTGCTGTTTCACGGAAAAATAATGGCATTTTCATAAAACGGTTCTGAATGCACTGCATTTCATACTGCTCTTGAAATCATTGAGAAAAGCGTGCAGAAAAATGAACTGAATATTACTTTATTTATTTATTTTAACGTTAATAGGTGTTCTTCAAAGGATCTAAGCGTCTGGAGATCTAAGAGGATGTCTACCGTACTTAGGGATAACAGTTGTGATCCTATTTATTTATTTTATTACGAAATTTCCGTCAACAGAACGAATACCTTGTAAAGTTTTCCCGGACGACCGAGTATGTATGAAAAATAATCAAAATCTCAAAAAGCAACTTCATAAATAAATAAATCTATTAAAAAATCAGCTTCTCATACAAAAGTAATTTTTCATCGATGCTCTTCTCTCCGCAGTCTTGATCTAATTTACGAGTAGCAAATACCCATTAAAGAAACCATAAGTATTTCATAAAATAATTAATAGCAATACATAATTGTATCGCCCACGTGAGTTTCCGAACTTTTGATAACTAAATCTTCAGCGAATCGTTGGAGTTCGACGCGTCTCTCTGAAGTCCCTCAATAAAGTCGTTTTTCCTTTGACATAACCGACGTTAGGTACATAACTTTTGAATTTTCGATTATAATAATGAACGAAAATAGTCCATTCACTCAGCATTTGCCAAGTTTTGTCGCTTTCAATAAGTCGTTGGAGTTGCGGAGTTTTTTTTTATACGGACGGTATTTTCAACGAGCATTCAGTTTGATGCCATTTATTTCCCCAAAAGTGAGTAAAATTATTCAAACTCATATTGACATATAAAAAAAATTATATAGTTATTAAAAAAATAAAAATAAATAGGATCACGACTGTAATCCCCAAGTACGGTAGACTTCCTCTCAGATCTCCAGACGCTTAGATCCTTTGAAGATGTCTAGTGGGGGTAGTCAGAGGCACGTCCAAACATTATATTTGACATGCCCACATTTTGCACTAGTTAGCATTCCATACGTGACAGGTTGCATGCCCATCGCCGCTTATAAGAATACTAACTGGTTTCCTCACGATGTTTTCCTTCACCATTTTGAGCTATTGATATATAGTTATTGATGATTATAAATAGTAAATCGTAGAAAAAACATGCATTTAATTATTTTGGGATGTCAATTTTTGGACAAATGCCTCCTCCATCCTAGTCCATTCGTCTCTGTCTTGTGCTAGTCTCGTCCATGTGACGCCAGCTACGGCAACGATGTCGTCCGCCGCCCTCCATCCTAGTTTGATTAGACAGTAGTAATTCTGTTGTCTCGACAAACTGAGCTTCAATTTTGATATATCTCTAAATATGATATCGTCTGCTTACTGGTAAAAGTGAGTAAGTGCACTTTTTTGCCAAATTGAGTTAAATATGCAGTTCTTTCTATTTTTTTACGCTCTATCTGCTGGTAAAACCTAACAACTGCTATGACGTACGGTTACAGAGATAATCAGTGTAAAAAAGTTGTAAGTACCCACATTTTGAAAAAAATATACCAGTAGAACGTCATAAAAATTCTTATTGCCTAAACCTTTTATGTTCATTCAGTGAAAAAGCAATAAATATAATTATTGGTTTTTACATTTCTAATATCAATAGATAATTTGATTATTTGAACAGCGTAAACGTTATAAAGTTATTTATTTCACTTTACTTGTTGTAAACTTTAACTCTGGTTTTAAAATGTATGGGCAAAAAAATCAATAAATGCATTTATGCTTTTTTACCCGACAACAAATCCAGAAGGGTTGTTAGTTTAGCAATCTATGTATGTAACCGTATGTAAGCACCGAATGAAATCTAAATACATACAAGGGTCATAATAGAAAAACTAAAACTTAAAATTGAGATGCACATAACTCAGAGAATTGTCAAAGGTTTGAGTATAAAGTTTCTCGAGTGGAAACCATGTGTCAGAAAGCCCGCTGCTACTAAACAAAAAGACGACCTAAAAAGGCTGGAAGCCGAAATCATTCGCTTTGAAAATCTATGGGAAAGACCTAATATGTTCAGCAGTGGATGTCCAACAGCTGAAATGAAAATTATGATTCATAATAATAACAGGCTGGGTTCAAGAACAACGCCCGACGATGCACTGGACGTTCTGGAAGTCACATCTGGACATTCTTGTGTGATAACACTTCAACATCACTAGATACTATGAGCATCTTTATCAAGATGTTCAATGAATCCTGACCCGAGTCACCGCAGGCTCGCCAGATTTAAACAGTTACATTCTGATCATCGTGTTCCCCTTGTCCTGTCTTACTGTAACAATGACCATTGCTGCCTTCATCTTCTCCTCCGGTCTGGAGAGCGTCGTCTAAATCAACACAATATAAATGCTTGCTCATTGCATCGATAGAGACTTTCTACAACTTCAACCATCACAGTTAGTGAAATCTATGAAAACTCAATTTTAACCAGACATTACAATCTTAAATCGCGCTAAAGATGTAATTTCAATTTGTTTAAACATAAATAACTCATACAAACATTAACCACACTAGAAAATACATTAAAGTTTTATAAGAAACAAACTCTGAACCACAATAACTATACAGTTATTTTCAAGTGAAGATACAAATCCATCTAAATATTCGATTCTAATCCAAATAGCCTCTGACTAAAAATATTTATGTAAAATAACTTTATAATAAAACCGTGGAGTTGGTCTATATTTTACAACTTGTTTCTAGCTTTTAAGTAGGTATTTAGACAGGTTTAAGTTTTAAAACATTTAATTGTATTCATTAGTCACTTTTGTATGGAGTTGTTTGTAATAAGTCACTTACATATACTGAAAACCTACAGGTAAAACAGGTTATATTAAACAAAATAAGCTATATTTTGGTTAATATCCCCAAAAAATAATAATTTCAATACTGTAGTTAGTCTAAAATACAGTAAGATATTATAGGAAACGTAGATAAGTACCGTATAACATCAAATTAAGAAGATAGACAAAATTTACTAATTACAGGTAAAACGTAATAAATGCCTACCTCTCTGTATATTAATTTCATTTAATTAAGTTTTTACTATGAAAATAATATGAACTATGAGTAAATCTTGTAAGTAGGATGTTCAACGCAACCATTTGCATTAGCAGATTTTTAATTATTGACTTTTAACTAGGTTAAAAAAACACTCAAACTTTCAAATGTAATTTACTCGAATTGACAAAAACTGCACTTACTCACTTTTACCAGTAAGCAGACGATATATCTTATTCTAGACTGGCCTCACAGCTTAGTTGGTAGTAACTCTTCCTTCTACGCTGTAGGTTGTGGGTTCGATCCCCACCCAGGGCAAACATTTGAATGATGAACATAGATGTTTGTTCTGTGTCTGGGTGTTACTATGTATAATAAGTATGTATTTACAAAAAAGAAAAAAATATATAAGTATTTTATCAGTTATCTGGTTCCCATAGTACAAGCTTTGCTTAGTTAGGGGCTAGATAGTGTTGTGTGTAAAGTCCGCCAATAAGGTCCAAATCAGCCCAAACTTTAACCTATTATCTTAAACTTTCCTAAATAGACTGCACTAAAAAAACAGCTGTTCATTTCTTAAAGATCAAAAAATTTAATTGAGTAACTTGACATTTTCTTGAGAAACTACTTAGGCTATTAATGTCAGTCTCCGTTCTACTTTATGAGTAAGTATGTACTTATTATTCAGCTTATAGGCAGGTCAGAGACAAGTCATAAAAACTACAGCTGTGCTCTGTAAACTTTAGCGGTTATAATCGAATTAATCAATTGAAAATTATATTGCCAACCAATCACATGCCAGATATTGATGGCAGTAAAGGTGGTAGTTTGCATTGTCATGGCAGCTGGCTGTGGCTATAAACATTGAACCTGTCAAATGATAATAAATTAACTCGGAACTAGTCGGACCACTCGACCAGGTCTGCTCTTGTGTGAACCTAGACCAGAACCTGATAGAACCCTGGCGTTTTTACTGGTCTTCTAATTTGCGCATTAACACGTGCTTACAACTTGCAATGGTGCTGGTGAAGGAAAACATCGTGAGGAAACCAGTTAGCGTTATTGTAAGCGGCAACGGGCTTGCAACCTGTCACGTGTGGAATGCTGACTACTGAAAGATGTGCCTCTGGGCATGTGCCTCTGAGTAACTCCTTAGACATCTTCAAGGATCTAAGCGCCTGGAGATCTGAGAGGATGTCTACCGCACTTGGGGATTACAGTCGTGATCTTATCTTTAGGGTTCCGTACCCAAAGGGTAAAAACGGGACCCTATTACTAATATTTCGCTGTCTGTCTGTCACAGGGCTGTATCTCATAAACCGTGATAGCTAGACAGTTGAAATTTTATCAGATTATTACTTATTTCTGTTTTGCTCTAACAACAAATACTAAAAACAGAATAAAATAAATATTTAAGGCACCCATACAACAAACATGTTTTTTTGGCGTTTATATAGATAGTGGTACGGAACCCTTCGTGCGCGTATCCGACTCGCACTTGTCCGGTTTTTAAATGTGCTTTGTTTTATAAAATTCAGCAACCACATTTAAATACCTTTACTACATCATATTTCATAGTGGTTCTTAAGATTTACCAGTCCAATTAGTCCTATCCAATTATTCACAAGAAATTCCGCTTTCTCTCACTACTTCAAAGCTCACCGTTTCCACAAACTAGAGAGAAATTATATAATAAACAAAATGAGACATATTTATAAAGGCAACAAGTTATATTCACTATTATTTAATTAGCAAGGAAAGTTCTGCGAAAACATGCCAAGATTTCATCAAATCGTACTAATATTATATACTATAGCAGTCCGCCCCGGCGTCGCACGGGTGTAATAATGATTGTATGTGTAATTTTTTTACACCTTGGGTTACATTATCGAAGTTTTCATACGGATCCCTAATAGTTAGACATATGGTATTACAGACTTTTTTTGTAGATATTGATAATATCTATAAAACTGTAGTACATTACTTTGCTCTATTGTCAATAATTTCCGCAGCGTAAGCGATATCAGGTTTTCTTTTGGATTTTTTTTCACACGTTGGGTCATTTATCGAAGTTTTCATTCGGATCCCTAAACATTTATGAAAATATTCTATAGCCTATGTTCATCAGGGATAATGTAGGATTCTAATGTTGAAAGAATTTTTCAAATCGGTCCAGTAGTTTCGGAGCCTATTCGATGCAAACAAACAAACAATCAAATCTTTCCTCTTTATAATATTAGTATAGACTAAAGTTTGTGGGGATGTTTGTAATTTGGATATTTGTGCCTCAATCACGCCCATACGGATTTGGATGAAATTTGGAATATACATAGCCCTGGAATAGACAAATAGGCTACTTTTTACCTAGGTACCACGTGAGCGCGAGCGGAAATAATATCATAAACTAATATAAATAATATCATACCAGGGGTCGTCAAAGTGCCGTATAACTGCGGCCCGCGGCGAAGCAAGTGTCTCGTCGAGCTAAGCAATAGGTTCACACGCAAGACCGCGTTACGGCTACTGCGTTATGTTTGACCTATTTTTTACTTCCTACCTAAGGTGCAAGGGGTCAAACCACTGTTGGCCCTCAAACTCGGCACCCCAGAACCTTTTAGTGCTCCAAGGTTGACTTTACTAGTCGACCCTCGGCCAAAGAAGTTTAACGACCAGGATTAGACGATTTTTGCGATTGGACGAACGCAACGTCCGTGTGTATCACTGTGTACCTAACATAAATCTATAGAACAGAGTGCTCTTCAAAGCGGAATTTTTAAATATGCATAAAAATGTCAAAGCATGAAATTGATGACGAGCGCGGAATGTTCCCAGCGAGTGATACGCACATAAACGCCGGCCTCAGCTATTTGTAAAAATAAAATGTGTAAAAAAGAGGAGCTTATCTATTCGGCGGCTAACTTATAAATATAATAGGTTTCCTACCACATTCTAGTAAAATTATAGCCACAAATATACTCGCATGATGTTTATTTAACAAAACACATCGTACTACTCTTTAAAAAGTTATGCATTCTATTTTTTTTATTGGAATCTGACCAAGGAGTTTTTAGTTTTATTCTACCTAATACAAGAAGGCTGCACTATAACTACGAGTCGTAATTCTTAAGAACAGAAAGAAATAGACTACATACCTACTACCTAATCGACCATGATAAAATGATATTGGCTGGCGATTTCAATGGTATTTCATCGACGCGCAAATAGGATTTCTATGTTTACAGAAAAAATACATCAACACTTGACTTACAAAGCTATTATTTTTTTCTGTAAAAATCAGGTCTGTGTTACAGATGATGTATTTTTTCGGTTTAGCAATTCATTTGAACTCCGATTTAACACTTCTCAAATCTTTTTATTATAATACTACTTAATAATAACCAGTTTAGTTTATACAAATTCTCGACATAAATCGTTTAAAATAATCTTCTCGGAATGATTTCGAAATGATAGTTTTATAAGAGACATAAATAAAACGGTATCAAGATGAAGAGCATTAACTCAAAAATCATAACTATAGGCGCTCGGACGTTTTCCGCGCTGTTTTCAGATTTATGGCCGTTAAAACTCACAAATAGAGCAATATGTCCCAGTTTCGAACAAAGTTTAAAGTTATTAGTCTCGTCCCGACGCTCACGGTTTTATAGACGCGTAATAAAAGCTGAATGGCACTTTTTAGGGTTGCGTCGCCTTAATGTTAAGGTGATATTAGAAACTTTTGGTTTTTTGTAATTTATAAATTTTAATTTGAGCTAGTTTAAGCCGAATAAGGCGGAAATTTTTATAAAACCGCATTATCTTCAAAACCATGAAACTGTCTATAATTTATGTAACTAGCATGATTATCTAACAAATTATATAAATAAACTGTTCAGCTATTCATAGTGTTAAATAAAAACGAATTTAGTGCTTTTGAAGAGCCAACATTGGAAAATAAATTTAACGAGAAAAGTTTCACCAATCGTGTTTCAGTGTATAATTTATGTAGATTTAAATCTTTTAGTTATCTTTGTCATAAAAAACAAAACTGTATGTTTTGTGGTAATTGAGAAAAAACTATTCTGCATACATTAAAAAAATATATATTCCTCGTCGTAAGGCGAAAACCCGTAAAAGAATACTACGTTTTCCCGTCCGTCTGCACGATATCGCAGACTAATCTCTGATAATATCAGAAATTCAAATTCAGTTTTTGTTTAAATCGCTATAATAAACCCGCGATGTTGAATGCGACTCGCACTTGGTTGGTATTTTTTGTAATAAAACAAAGTGAGTTTATTGACAGGGGAACAATGAAGTAACCTCAAATATGTCGATGCAATAAAGTCGTAAAAACGCGACAGATTTGCGCGTAAAAATTTATGCGTTGGTTTTCTTCGACCGCCATCATTCCGGTCGTAATTTAGCTGTGACCACGGATTTTAGACGTTAATTAAGATTAAAGAAAAAAATTATAAACTACATGCTTTCTGCCCGAATTAGGGTGGCAGTAACGGTTTTATTTATCTATGTACGAGTAGGTATCGTCTAAAGCAGTGTTCCGCAAACATTTTGTGTCCAAGGTACATTTAGGAAAATGAAATTTTTTGAGGTGCACCACAAATTAAAAATCAGTTTTTAAGTAATATTAATCAACATTTATTATTAATCAACGAAATAATATTTTTATTAATCAACAAAACTAAACTTTAAATTGCAGAAAAGGTATCTAATGCGAAACATTAGCCTGTTTAATTGAGTATAGACGGTCAAAATTTGGAGTAATCGTTGACTGGGCTGCTAAAAATACGTTTATAAGATGTCCTTATTTTTCCAAGGCACACCAACTAATGACCACGGTACACCAGTGTGCCGCAGTACACACTTTGCGGAACACTGGTCTAAAGCAAAGTGATATTTCAATTGTCGTAAAATCTCTGAAATAACGTGACATAGAACCTTAAAATTTGGCGGCGAAATTCCTCCTAAGACGCAATCACTCATTAAAAAAGGGTTTTCTGAAAATTCAAAAAGAAGTAAGTTAAGTGGATGTACTCGTTTTTCCTTGAAAGTTAGACTCGTGCAAAGCTAGAGAGGACAGTTATTATGTTATTATTAACATATTATAAGAAGCTATTGATAGGATTTCTGTTCTAGACAAACTGACTAAAATTGCGTAAAATACAATCGATCTTATTCGTTGTATGGTATGTAGTCTAAATTAGCTTCACCTCAAACACACCGCAATTCTAAAACTTAGGATATTTTAGGCATATCTCTATTTTGTTTTGTATATTCTACATATCCTAGTGTCATTATTATTAAACTATTTACATTTTAAATAGAAATACGGCTAATTACCACGTTTTTAAGTATTAATTAATAGTAATTAGCCGTATTTCTATTTAAAATGAATAACAACAACGATAGTTTTAATTCCACTAAGTATTTACATGTTGACTAAATTTAGGTTGAAATTTCTAAACTTAAACTCAAATTATTTAATGCGATGTATGGGTGTAACAGATAATACAATCTAAATCACATTACGAAAATCGTGAATGAGTAAAAACTATCCTTAGTTTTACAACTGTTGTTCAACGAAAACGAACTAAGAATTTAATCACTTTTTGTGAGAAATTACTAGCCGTGTTGTGTTGGCCGAATGGGAGGTACCTCAACTTTGGTCGTGGGTTCAAATCCCGGCGTGCATCAATGGATTTTTCTGTTCGAAAAATTTATATGCGCATCAAAAACACGTGTTCAAAACAGTGAAGAAAAACATCGTGAGGAAACCAGTTAGTATTCTTAAAAGCAGCGATGGGCTTGCAACCTGTCACGTATGGAATGCTAACTACTGCAAAATTTGGGCATATGCCAAATAGAATGTTTGGACGTGCCTCTGACTACTCCCACTAGACATCCTCAAAGGATCTAAGCGTCTGGAGATCTGAGAAAATGTCTACTGTACTTGGGGATTACAGTCGTAATAATATTTATTTTTATTTTTATTTTTATTTCTAATACCTATATTACAATGTAAGTTTAGTATACGTAACTGATAATACTTGTATGATAACATAAATTAAACCGGCCAAGTGCGAGTCGGACTCGCGCACGAAGGGTTCCGTACCATTATCTATAAAAACGGCAAAAAAATCATGTTTGTTGTATGGGAGCTCCCCTTAAATATTTATTTTAGTCTGTTTTTCAGACAGACGGACAGCGAAGTCTTAGTAATAGGGTCCCGTTTTTACCCTTTGAGTACGGAACCCTAAAAAACCATTAGACCACAATGCCAACTCTGTCCCTATCAGAGCATATTATCTGTTACAAACAGGGCAATGTTAATTAAAAAGAAACATAAGATGTCAAGAAATCCGGTAGCTGTTTTGATTTACTTGTATTCTTCCACAAATTATATTTACTACATGTTTTTATCTTGTTTTGTTTTATTTAATCATTAATTAAATTTAACTTCCTGTGTGAAATCTTTTCGACTTACAACCAAAAGTCAAAATTTGTTTTATGCATGACTGTGATAGTAAATTTTAACATGTTTTTAATGTAGGTACGTATAATAAAATATGAAAAAAGATTTGTCTAATATAATTTTACTTGTACCGACATTATTCACAGAAATCATCACCATCAGATTTGTTTTTAAATTTCTACGGTTACTTTTGTTATGAAAAACAATGGCACTTTTGATGAATCCTTGAATGTATATAAGAAATGATGCACACTTTTTCAGCTAGACAAGATATTTTCCTCGATTTATTTGTCTCTGTTTTTATACCCCTCAGTTCGTAGTTTAAATGAACTTAGATTAAATGATGAGCATCGCCCGCGACCGCGATCAACGGCAGATCGGCGAATTCGCCGATGCTCATGATGAAGAGCATCTGAATTGTCTCGAAACGTCAGCAATACAAGGAAAAACGTGGTAATTAGCCGTATTTCTATTTAAAAAGGTTAATTACACTTTTAAACTACGAACTGAGGGGTAATAAGGGGTAGGTAATAAGGTAATACAACCACGATAGTTTTAATTCTGTAATTAACCTGTCATGGTTCACCTTTATTATGATTAAACATCTCGTGACAAATTTATCCAATAAACCAAGTGAAGCCAGCTTTGACCATAGTCACCAGCACCCATAAATCTTCGCAATTATCAAATTCCCAGTCTCATCTCATCTGCATACAACACACACACGCAAAAACAAAGTACGCACGCGCGACGGCAACATCAAAGAGATCGCGACCCCTTTGTACGTGCCGACGACGCGTGCCGTCTTTTTCCTTTCTCCCAACGACACTATAAGATTGCTTGGGTGGGAAAGAGACAGATGCACAGCTGATTATGTAGCTTGCAACGTGAATATTTCACCTCGTTATCGAGTCTTGTTTGTGTTAGATAGTGATGGATGATCACCGAATTAGCTTCATCGATGTCGATGGTTATTTGATAGATTAATCGTTTAGCATGTTCATTCAAGTCGTCTTAGTGTAGTAGCTTTTACGATTAGAAAGTAAACCAACACACTCAATTAATTTTTAAAAAGACAAGACAATAATTCTTGGAACTCATAAAGATCACCGTGAACTTTCTAGAATTTGTTAACTATATGATAAATTATGAACAAACTATACAAAAACCGGCCAAGTGCGAGTCGGACTCGCGCAAGGGTTACGTACCATTATCTTTAAAAAACGTCAAAAAAACACGTTTGCTGTATGGGAGCCTCACTTAAATATTTATTTTATTCTGTTTTTAGTATTTTTTGTTATAGCGGCAACAGAAATACATCATCTGTAAAAATTTCAACCGTCTAGCTCTCACGGTTCATGTATACACATCCCTGTGACTGACAGACGGACAGCGAAGTCTTAGTAATAGGGTCCCGTTTTTACCCTTTGGGTACGGAGCCCTAAAAACCAGAGCTACTGGCCAGAAATATTACGCCCAGCGAAATGTTTTATTGTTTTTCGGAAAACATTTTTAACACGAAATGCTGTTTTTACTGTAAATGATAATATCTTTTAAACAGGTTTCTTTAGCGGAAGTTCTAATAAATATAGCCTTATAATATTAACTATATAGAACTCGGGTATAGTGTAGCTTATAAGTGAATTGTATTAGTAGTTTTGGAGAATACATACTACCTACATTAAACAAACTTTACTCTTTATGATATTAGTATAGATTTAGGACGTTAGCATAATCGTCCTAAATAGTTTATCAATTTCCGTTAATCGATAAATTTCTGAAAGTCATCGACACGCGCCCATCCCTACTCATAGTAGAGCACGGCTCCCGAGTAGGCAAGACAGGAATCTGCCGATATCGATGGTAGTAATTAAAATAGACTTATTGCGCTTGTGTTACGCACGGACAGTGTATCCACAACCTACGCATCGTTGTGTGCGTGCCTTTAAGTTTTTCACTCTATGGGAAAAGTCGTGGGAAAGAGTTTAGTAATTTATAGCATGATTATCGTAAGTCAGCGATGAGTCATGGTATGGTATTAAACTTTAATTGGGTCGAGATGCCCTTATTAGATATACGTTGGGCCTATTCTCACTATATAAATGTTGTAGATAATATGAATAACCTATATATATATATATATAAAATATGTATAAAACAAAAGTGTGTTAATTACACCATTCTATCAAGAACGGCTGATTTTTGTGTTTTTAGGGTTCCGTACCCAAAGAGTAAAAACGGGACCCTATTACTAAGACTACCCTATTACTGTCTGTCACAGGGCCGTATCTCATAAACCGTGATAGCTAGACAGTTGAAATTTTCACAGATGTATTTCTGTTTCCGCTATAACAACAAATACTAAAAACAGAAATATATTTTAAATAATTAAAATATTTTAAAATATTAAAATATTTTAGTAAGGATCCCATGCGACAAACGTGTTTTTTTGACGTTTTTTATAGATGGTACGTAAACCTTCGTGCGCGAGTCAAACACGAACTTTGCCGGTTTTTTTTTTTAATTTTTTCGTCTATAATAATAAGTAACGTTTTAAACGTTTAAAAAATTAAGAACCTTGTAGTGCGTTCAGTTTGATACCACGGTAACGGGAACGGGAACGGGAACTTAACACAACATTTGTTAATTCTAAAGCAAAATTAAGTTCGCCGGGTTAGTTTGTAGTATATAGTTAGAAAATTCTTGCTGTATAAATGTAGATAATAAATAATAATAAATATTGGTGAACATTTCATGCATCGCCATCTAGCCCCAAACTGAGCAAAGCTTGTACTATGGGAACCAGATTCCAATACTATTACTATTATCCAATACTATATACTTATATAAATATTCTTGAGTGAACATAAAAAACCCAATCGAAGTTTGTCTCCTCAATTCAAAATGACACCCTGTATGAGACAAAAATAAATAGGATCACCCCAAGTACGGTAAAAATCCTCTCAGATCTCCACATGCCCACATTTTGCAGTAGTTAGCATTCCATACGTGATAGTTTGCATGCCCATCGCCTCTTAGTTCTTAGGGTTCCGTACCCAATGGGTAAAAACGGAACCCTATTACTAAGATTTCGCAGTCCGTCTGTCTGTCTGTCCGTCCGTCCGTCTGTCTGTCACAGGGCTGTATCTCATGAACCTTGATAGCTAGACAGTTCGAATTTTCACAGATTATGTATTTCCATTGCTGCTCTAACAACAAATACTAAAAACAGAATAAAATTAATATTTAAGGGGGGCTCCCCATACAACTAACATGTTTTTTTTATGCCGTTTTTATAGATAATGGTACGGAACCCTTCGTGCGCGAGTTCGTCTCGTTTTTCTAGATGTACTGTACTGTACTGTACCGATCTAAGTAACGACGTCAACTTTATTAAAAAGCATTATTGTTTTACAAAATATAAAGTTGCCCGGCGTTGAAAAATACAGTCGTGCTTCTGACGTTGTACGCGACTGTCGCGAACAACGACAAACATTTACAATGTCGCGCCCACTGACGCGACTCACGGAAGTCTACCCTTAACCCTAAAACGGCGGGTCGGTCCACGCAACCCCCGCTAATATTTCTCGGGGAAATGACACCGCGTCGCATTACCTTTTCTCTTTGATGTTCTTTCGTATCTGAATGTTATATAATTTTGTTTATGGTTTATGAGTTTGATTAAATGGATGCGTTTTATGAATGAGCGAATCGTGATTGTGAGTTGGTTTTTTTAATAGCTATTTTTCGGTGTAATAAAGTGAGTTCTGAGTTGAAATGTGATATTATTCCAGATAATCATTAAATGATAAAAAGTTGCATACCTATCTGTCACGTGTGGAATGCTTACTACTGCAAAATGTGGGCAGGTGCCAAATGTAATGTTTTAACTTGCCCCTGACTAACCCCTTTAGACATCTTCAAGGATCTGAGAGGATGTCTACCGTACTTGAGGATTACAGTTTTTTTTATTTTGAGGCTTCGATTATAACTGATTAAACATTGAACGGAAATAGTTGCTTTTATACAAGGGTTCGATAGATATTAATCATTATCATTTAATCATTAATTCGCAGTCAATGAAATCGATAAGTCTAATACAAGATCTTAGCTTAATAGTTGAAAAATATTATAATATGACCTTTTTCAAAATCAGGTTGTTTAACCCAGTTGTTACTGAAACTATTTTTTGTCTCGTATCACAGTAATTTTTTGATACCTTGACCTCGATGCATATAGTAAACATAAAAAAATAACGAAAAAAATCTAGATTTTCTGGAAAGCTGGGAAAACGTGGATCGTTTTAACGATCAGTAGTAATAGGCGGGTAGGTTAACGCTCATACAAACGCCAGTTAATCGATTGTATCCTGTTTTCAATAAAAAAACACAGTAGTTACTATGAAAGAGGCTTAATTTAAAACTTTTATTACCTAAACCATACTCCTAGTATGGTAAGTCATGAACATGTCTCAGGATAAAATGAATTTTACGTTTTTGACAAAATTAAATAAAGGTCGTATTTTTTTTGTAAAGCGAAGAACGAAGCTGAAAATCATTGTACTCTACTTGATAATCAATTCTGTCGTAGCGTGAAGTTTCCTCATTGTTTCTAGGAGTTGGACAAGAACCGCGCTTCTCATTTTTTTATTTGTTTTCATGATACTCGTGGCGATAATTCTCCGAAATGCTAGATGGTCGTACCCTCCGCCATTACTTTTGTAAAGTTGCCATGCATTGTGTTTCGATGGGTTTGAGATGGATGCTACTGACACCATACTGTTGTCATTCCATTTGCTAACCAAAATAATATATTCTGGTTGGCTAGACTGGTACTTGAAAGTGCCTCTTTCTGTCTTTTTGAACTTGTTATTTGACGGCAAAGGACACTTTTTAGTATGATCCTCGTGGATTGTTCCAGTGGCTTTGAGCGTTCTGTTACTCAATTCATAAAAGAGAGGAGTAGAAGAAAATTAATTGTCAAAGAACAGGTAATAAAGCGCAACTGGGTAACGAAATTGTAAAAGATCAGCAAAACGCAAAATTACACCAGCTCTCAGGCCTAACTGCCTAACCACTCCGGTGGTTTCACGCCTTTTTGCTAAAGAAGACAAGGGTACACTGTCCTCGTCTCTGTTGGAGGACATGATTTTATTTCTGCAGGAGCTCTTAGCTGAGAACCAAGACAAAAAATATTAATATAGTATATATATATAACAACTCAGCACGCAAGATAACGTAAACTTTTATATATCAGATGTATATCAAACCTGAAGATTGTTCAAAGTTACAAGTTCCTCAACACCTAATCTTCATCTGTGGTAAATTGTTCAAATTCGTCAATGATTTCATTGAAGGACAATGGATTAGTATGCCTTGGTCTGAAAATTCCAAATACACCCCCAGATTACTACCGATCGTTATAACGATCATAAAATCTATCGCCGTTTTTTTATAGAAAAATGAGGAATAAAATCATTTTTTTTATCATGTTTTTATTCGAAAGGATATCAATTTATAAAAAACAAGCATAAAATGAATTTCAATAACAAGCAAACTTATCAAAACTTACCGTTTTGATGACATAGTGAAAGTTAATTCCGCTAATTCAAATTAAAACACAGATGCACATCAAAGTTACGGTTATATTATAATTTTATACGCGCCGAAACACTGTCAAATGATCACTACGACGATTGGTAAACAATAAGCAAACGTTTTTCACTTGTTAATATTTTTAATGTACCCAAACATTTAATGCATTTTTTTGATCTTTATAACGATCGGTCGCTGTAAATGGGTTAATGATTTTTTTTCTTTGATTAATTGCTGATAGCATTGCCATTATCATAAAATTTCAGCAATTTAGTTTGTTTTGTTTTCTATCGATACAAAAGTATTCATTAGTTGGACATCCTTCAGTATTCAGCAATTAGGTTTTCACTAAGGCCTTCAGTACTCGGTAGTTGTCTGAAAACAACCTGTATAATTCAGTCTTTGTCACTTTGGGTTGGAATAAACTGTCAACATAAGTCAAAACACTACATTTTAGATGTGTTTCGGTTTTCGTTTGCGATCGTGCGACGCTAGGGTTGAGTTTCCACCTAAGCGGAGCTGCGCTGAGGTGTGTGGAGCGGACCAAACACGGCGCATGACATTTTAAAACACGAATATTTGAGCGCTGTCATTGGTCCGCTCCGCACAGCGTAGCGCAGCTCCGTACAAGACCGCGTAGATGAAAACTCACCCTTAAACAACATACATTAAATGGCGGTTGAGAGGTAACTTTGTCTCAAAGAAAATCATATAAATACGGAAATCTCGGGTTTATTGTACAAACGACGAGTTGTGGCAGTTGGGGTGGGTTTAGGAGATAAGGTATTTTATGTATTTTTGTACACTACGTAGAACCAGCTTTGGGGCCAGTAGCTGTTTATGTGATAAGATCAAACTCCTGGAAATCACAATATCAAAATTATCTGGCCTCACATCTCAGTTGGTAGTAGCTCTGCCTTCTCCGCTGTAGGTAGGTTTGATTCCCACCCAGGAAACATATTTGTGTGATATATATAGATTTTTGTTCTGTGTCTGGGTGTGGTCACTCGTATGTACAATTTTAAGCATGAAAGACACTTATGATGTCTGTACTCTGTAGTGTCCTATACGTCTAAGTTAATTAAATTAAATTAATTAATAAATCAATAGTATCAAAACTGTTTTCCCAATTACGGTAGACATAGACATCCTCTCAGATCTCCAGAAACTTAGATCCTAGATAATGTCTAAAGGGGTTAGACAGAGGCACGTCCAAACATTAGATTTGGCACATGTCCGCATTTTGCAGTAGTTAGCATTCCACACGTGATAGAGTGCAAGTCCGTCGCCGCTTACAAGAAAACTAACTGGTTTCCTCAAGGTGTTTTCCTTCACCGTTATAAGTACGTAAATCTACGCTAATCCTTTTCCCTTTTCAGGTATAAAAAAAAAACAACTTAACGCAATATAAATTTTAAAACACGATAATTTCTAAATAACTCTCATACATCGTTTAAGGTCCTTTAGGCACCGGCGGGTGGATTTGCGCTAAACAATTCATACATTTATATTTCCTTTGAAGTCGCGCCGCGGGCTACGCGTCAACTGCAGGGTTAACCTGTTCATTACACGTAGGAAAATTGGATTTCTTCGAATACGCTCATTTTATAAACTAGAAATAGAATATAAATGGAAGATAGCTAATAACTTCGTACAAAGAACAACGTCCGGATAATCTTAAAACAGTTGTTTTTTTTTTCAGTAGAATGTAAAAACTAAAAAGAAAATCGACAAAAATGTTTCGAGTTCGACCAACCGTTCTTTTTTTTTAGTTTTATGAAAGAACTTCATTAGTAAAGACTAAAGAGTTATTGATAACAAGCTGACCCGGCGAACTTCGTATCACAATTGACAAATGTTGTTTGAAGTACCCGTTCCCGTTCCCGTTCCCGTTCCCGTTCCCGTTCCCGTTCCCGTTCCCGCAGTTTCATGCAGATCCAGCTTCGCCAAGTACTCTTTAACTTTGGATCAAAGTATATCTGTTTACTTAATGTAGAGTCAAATGTACACGTGAAATAGGTAGATCAACATTAGTTCAGAATTCGTACTGGATCAACTATTACCGTGAATATGACATTATATATATAGATATATATCATTTCGAACTACTCTTTAAACAATAGAAAAATAAACTAAATCGGATCACCAGGTAAAAAGACATTCGAGGTAAAAAAATGCGCCTCGAATCGAGAACCTTTATAGTCAGTAGAAAAATAATTTATTTTTATAAAAATAAAAAAGTTCTTTTATCAAAAAGAAGCTAATTCAGATAAAGAAACTCTTGCCTTTGGCTGGCGTTAATCGTTGATCAGTAGCAAAACCAATTCTAACCATCGTTTAAATTTTCGTCAGGGATAATGAATAAAACCTTTTTTGTGTTTATTTCGTGTTTCAAAAAATCTTCTATTCAGACCATTACCAAATATTTTGTTTTGTAAAAATTGCTGATCTTTTTTGAAGGCGAATCGAACTTCTAAAAAAAATATATGTCGAATAAAGAAACATCGAAATTATTTTATACGGGTAATATGCATAAAAGGTTAGTTTACGACAACAAATAAATATGGAATAATTAAATAAATATATTAAGATTTTTTTTCAAGAAAGAGATGATTGTTATTATTTATAAAAATAAAATACTTCTTAATTCCTCGTAACAATTTCCATATGAATATTGTTATTAAGTATTTCTTTTTATTTTCTCTCAAATTATTGAACTAAACATAACAAATATACTAGGTACAACATACCCAAAGAATGTCGAGACGATATATCCTAATTATTATTGTAAATTAAAAATGCCCTAACGAACAAAACGGAGCCCTTAAAAATACTTAACCGAAAAATCAAATTACCTACTAACCCTACCTAATCACACAATCAAATTATAATCTCGATATCAATAAAAAGTAGCATTAACCCTCCACATGTCACGGTCCGTTCGGCCCCCTGCAAATGACTCTGTACTTAACCCTTTGACGTGTCGTGTGGCCTAATTGGCCCCCTGTTTATTAAACGGTGTCTTCGGCACACTATTGTCACGTTATCTTTTTCCCATGGACGTATTCTGATAGAAAGCACTCGGAAACTAACTTTTTATTTACATACACTTGTATTAATAATGATTTTACTCACAATTCATATGGTTTTTCTAGATAATTTTTATGCCATGTAACTGGTTTTTTGACGCAGTTTAAAGTTAGTCAGTTTTAACTAAAAAACTCCGTAAAAGCATGACATGTTTATCTTACAATTGTTTCACTAAGAAATGTGTTTTATGAAATATTATATTAAAATTTTGTATTAAAATAGGATACCGCCTAACACCAAATTGATCATTTCAAATGCATAATTACATTGACAATGATTGCCCGTCAAATTATCCATTTAACCCTTGGAATTCCCTGGTCTGAATAGTCATTTCTATCAATCGTGAAGAATCGCACGACACTTTCTTATAATCGGACGACGTTATTAGAGGGGCTAATTAGAGGGGACCCCTTTCCAATTGTCAGGTTAATCACTCTTAATATACCCGGTTTTTTGTCATACCGGACTAAATAGCCAGTAGAGCAAGACTTCATCATCATCAGCCGTATGATGTCCACTACTGGGCTTAAACTCATATCACGAGAAACGGTCTCTATCCCTCTAAAGTTTGGAGACACTTGAAGAGTTTAGGTATTAATTCCGAAAGAAATGGTTTCTTGTCATTAGTAGCTTGCTAATTAATTTCTTTTTGTATTTATTTGTTCACATTAATGCGAGTTTCAACCCACTTCAAAAACAAACTCAATAAAAATAACTACATTGTAAAAGTAACACATTGTATGGTCACTTAGCGCATTTAGCGCTAAATTCGTATTTACATTCATTTAATCTGTGGCCGTTTCGATTACACCCACACCGGAAATTCTTGACATCTCAGACATAGAGGGAGATGGCGATATAACTGTCAATGAGAGGGAGAGAGATGGCAACACTTTAATTTAACCCAGTTGGTGTTTTATTTCGCGGGTGATATTCGCGTAATTGTTTCAAGATTGGATACTGACAAGTATCGGAATTTTTATTTATAACCATAAAGATGTTTGTATGAAATTATCAAAGGATTACTGTTTAAAGGACAAATTATCTTTACTACTTTCAATAAATCTGTAATATCTTGTAATTAATTAGTTACTATAGTGTATATTTTATGACTCTAGTAAAGATCGCGACTTCAATCCCCAAGTACGGTAGACATATTCTCAGATTCAGATCTCAGTGCGTTTAGATCCTTTAAGATGTCTAAAGGGGGACTTAAAATTAGGCGTAAAAACTAAAACTAAATAGACCTAAAAGATTTTTTATTGACAAGTTTTATATTTCTTGAAGTCGTAAAAGAAACAATTTGCTTCTGAGAGACAAACCAAAATAGGCTATGGCTGAATGAACAACAAATTTAAAGTCAGTATAAAAGGACACACTATTAACTAGCATGGTCAATGAATTCATTCTGAAACAAACTGACAGACAAAGTTCCACCTCCAACCAAAAAGTCTCCCACTGACATGGTCTTATTTAAGGCACTGGTTTTCTTAAAAGCGTGACCGTTATAATGTCATCCGTTAACCACAGTAAACAACGTTTATCACTCACGCATACAGACGACCATCTCACGTCAACCAATTTCATAATTCGTTTGATTATTTTCTTTCCGAGCTTCCGCTCGCATACGCTCGCGTATTATCTGGGTAAAAAGTATTCTATACGTTATTCCATGCATATTGCATATGCATGTTTTAAGTTTCAACCGAATCCGTTCTGTCATTTAGACCCGATTGAGGCACAAACATACAAACAAACTCGCAAACTTTCACATTTATAATATTAATAGGATTATGGTATAAAGCTAATCAGACGAGACTAAATACTGTAACTGTTAATATATTAACGGGTAGTTAAAAAAACACGTCCGCTATTAACGGCCGCCGTTCCTCGAGAAAGCAAAGTTTCAATACCAAATACCACAATTAAATTCTCGAGTCAGAAATAACTGAAAATAAATAGTGGGTATTTTGTCGCCGAACGCTATAATCCAGCATTAAAAGACATCTCAGCTATGTGTGTGCATCAATCTCAATCTGCTAACATGAACACTTAACTGACTCATTGTGAGTCACAGTACAGTCGAGAACATAAATGCTTGTTATTAATTCATTTTGTCAACGTGTTCGTATGTGCCAATGGCCAAAACTGGGGTTTTTAGGCCGCCCCAAGGATTTGGCCATGGCTTTCGCCACTATAAAGCCGTGGTACCTCGACTTTCAATCTGAAGGTCGGGTTCGAAACCCGGCGTGCATCAATGGATTTTTCTGTTCGAAAATCTATATGCGCATCAAAAACACGTGCTCAAAACGGTGAAGGAAAACATCGTGAGGAAACCAGTTAGTATTCTTATAAGCGGCGATGGGCTTGCAAAGAGCATGTGCCGAATCTGATTTCCAAAGATGTTTATGGATGCCTATTAGGAATCTAAGAGGATGTCTACCATGCTTGAGGAAAATAACACGACGTGAGCCATATTTTATTTTAATAATGAGTTATTAATTTGTTTAATAGGAAAGGTTCTTTGAATAAACCTTTTAAATGGACGAAATTTGCCTAGTTCTAATAAAGGAAAAGTACTAACAAATTTGAACATAAATTTATTTAAAACGGCCAAGTGCATGTCGGACTCGCGCACGAAGGGCTCCGCACCATTATCTATAAAAAAACGCCAAACTGCCCCACTTAAATATTTCCTTATTCTGTTTTTAGTATTTGTTGTTATAGCGGCAATAGAAATACATCATCTGAGAAATTTTCAACTAGCTATCACGGTTCATGAGATACAGCCCTGTGACAGACAGACGGACAGCGATGTCTTATTTACAGGGTCCCGTTTTTACCCTTTGGCACGGAACCCTAAAAATCAATTTAAATTCAAGAATCAAACTTTCACACATTCAATAGTCCGAAAGGAGACAATTTTACATTTTCCTTTTAAAAACCATTATATTATATACCTACGTGTCTGACTGTCCACAAAAGGACCCAATATAATATAATGTCGGGTCAGAGTGCCACATTCGCGTTGCGTTTATCTCTTTTGATACGAGCTTTCACCATGTAAAACAATTCGAGGATAGCATCAGTTCAGACGCTACTGAATCGCTAGTGAGTCTGTAAAAATTGTGTAATTTTATTTATAAAAATAAATTAATTTTTCTACTTAATGGTGGCGATTCTGTTGTGTCCACGCTCAAGTTAGAATTCCTAAAAACTATCGATCTTATTTCTTTTAAGTTAAAGTTTAAAATAGCGTAACCTCAAAGTGACAGTTCTAAAACAAAATAGTTTTGAATAAATTTAGGATTTTTGTAATAGATTTAGAAACGTCAATCTAAATTTAATCAACATGTAAATTGGTGTTGACTAAGATGACACTGACACTTGGTTGTGTCAAATATGCGAAATAAAATAGAGAAACGGCAGTTTTAGGACTGTCATTTTGATGTGACTCTAATTTAGACTTTAATATAAAAGGAATAAGTTCGATCGTTTTTTTACACAACAGAATCGCCACCATTATATGTAAGGAAAATATAATATCCAAATTTTAAAATTCAATAACGAGTGTGTTGGTGTCACGGGTTCAATGGTTTGGGCAACCAAGTAAATGTATTTAGAAAACAACGTTACAAAGCACTTAGTGAGCTTTTTTGAGTGGCTAAATCCATTGTTACGCGACCCACGAAATTATGACAGGAAAATGGTTTACGAAACACATTCATTATACTGGGTGTAATTTGACTGAAAACTGAACTTGTTGTTCAAAAGCGTTTCGGTCGAGATTGAAGAAAAAACAAAAAATCATAGTAAATTCATCTCATTTTAAGGGTTAAGTCTGTCTGTATCTCATAAACCGTGATGGCTAGATAGTGAAATTTTCAAAGATTATGTATGTCTGTTGCCGTTATAACAACAAATACTAAAAACAAAATAAAATAGTTATTGAATTATTATGTTTTCGTTTTCGACTCGCGCACGTAGGGTTCCTTACCATTATCTATAAAAAAACGACAAAAAAATCACGTTTCTTGTATAAAAGCCCCCACCCACTTAAATATATAATATTATTTTATTGTTTTTATTATTTGTTGTTATAGCGGCAACCCAAATACATAATCTGTGAAAATTTCAGCAGTCTAGCTATCACGGTTCATGAGATACAGCCTGATGTCAGACAGACGGACAGCGGAGCTTAGTAATAGGGTCCCGTATTTACCCTTTGCGTACGGAACCTTAAAATCCTCTTCCAATATACTATACCATTTTATCCCTTTGTAAATACCAGCTTGTATATACCAAAAACCCCTTGTAAATACGTTGGAAATAACGGCAGTGCCAATTTCCTAACGAAAGCTTGGTAGCACGTCAAAAACATAATTGGCGTGCCCTTCACCGGCAGTTGCAGAGACGTGCTAACACTGGAAGCGGCAGAGAGCAGAATATAATAGTCGTAATGTAATAGTATAATAATAGTCGCAGACCCGTGACAGACGTCGTCCTGTCAAATTTCAATAATTGTTTGACAGCAAAATCCCCATTTACAAAATGATCCGCCATTTATTGAATTCATTTGTTACAAAAAATGTGATAAATGATGAACCGCTCTACCGATTTTGTGCAAACTTCACATAAACCATCTGCTAAATAGTCCGAACAAAGCCTTAACATTTGGTTTGGATAGGTGAGCCCGTTTATCACTACATAGTTTATAGCAAAGTCGCTTTCCGCTTCCCGCGTCTGCATGTATGTATGTATGTACGTATGTATGTATGTATGTATGTATGTTTGCTTATATCTTTAAAACTACACAGCTGATTTTGAGTTCATGAGTTATAAAATTACAACGAAAAGTGGCATGATTTTTATTTAAATAGATGTAGAATATGTTTAAAAAATGATCATGTTGTTATCAGTCCAATTCAGTTTCATCCCCTATTTTTTCATCAAATTTAAATGGGACTAAACGGGAAGTATATCCTCCCAAAACTCCCAACAAAAAAAAAATAATTTTCCATCTCGGTTGATAAATTACAAACATAAAAAAACTATTTTGAAGTTGGTTTAAAGTAAAAAGAGTTACCTAGCTAGTGGATAGTAGAGAGACAACGAAAAACTAATTGATTAAATACTCCAAACTAGCATAAACAAATGCCAATTTTTTTTTAGATTCTGTTAAAGACGAAAATTTCTAGAATAAAATAAACTTCCCATTATATCTCAATTCAAGCTCTTCCACCGAACATACTCCACCGTAGCCCCACGCATACATCTGCATGGAGCCTCCTGAGGAGAGGTCAACAACCCCCGCCTCCCTGGGGGTCGCCTTCCCTCCCGATATTTGCAGATTTGAATATTGCGAGGCACCGTCGAAATTCACGATTAGATTTTCTCGAAACGGACCGGGGAAAGGCATTGAAAATAAAATGGCGATTTTCAGGCTTTGTTATATTGCTTGTCTGTTGTATTTTAAGATTAGTGTAATCCTAAGGCTTTTATATTTTTATACTTTCCGTTGGAATTAATAATGGCTCTTGAAATAGCTTTACCGTTTTGAATGCCTACTCGATTCTAGCTACTACGTTCATCTACCTCTCTTTTGTTATATTTTCGTCGTATTTTTTTATTGTTGGTCTTTTATTATTTTCCATTTAAATTTTCTTCATTCTTACAAATAAATTCGCGCAAAATGTAAAATGTACAATAATTTTATTCTCTGAAAGTTACGAATGCGAACTTTCAAAATCTTTCGTCGCAATAAAATCAAATCAAACCCATATATCACCATACCTGTACTTACTTGTGGGATAAAGGTACATAATAGAGGTGGTTTCCCTCGTTATGGAGATCCGGCATCTCCCGTATCCGGTCCCGGACCAATACCGGAAATAGACAAGAAATGATGCGGAATTGAGGGGTAGACCGATTTTCTCATTTATCTTTTCGGCTGTTGTAAATATTATATACTTTTATATTGTAATCGCGAGTTTAATATTATGGATCGTAATCTCTAAAGCCACTTCCAGTAGAGTGGTAGATCCAAGCGACTGTTGTTGTTTCATAATGAAAACAAAAAATGCCTTTAAAATACAGTAGTGTTTTTGGCATCACTACATAGTATAAAGCAAAGTCGCTTTCCGCTTCCCGCGTATGTATGTTTGCTTATATCTTTAAAACTACACAACGGATTTTGATGCGGTTTTTTTTAATAAATAGAGTGATTCAAGAGGAAGGTTTATATGTATAATACATGCATAATATAGCAGAGAAACAATGATAATTTTAGAGGTTTCTAATGTGATGTCGTAAATAAACACATTTTTTTGCGCTTACATTGCAAATGCTGGCTGAACCCCACGAGATATATCAAAATAATGTACTACAGTATTGTACACCTTAAAAACGTCTACATAAAAGTCCACGATGGTATTAGAAATGTCTTACGCACAGCGAAGCGGGCACGGGTCAGCTAGTTTCATATAAAGTGAATCCTCCACGAAGTCTATCCAAGTTGCAACTTGCAGTCACTTCAAAGTTACGACAACTTAGCGCCGTGAACTCTCAAGAGCGTGAAGTGCTAAGCAGCTTAGACTTAAGTTCGTGTATGAATTTTGAAAACTAGACCAAAACTTCCAAGGTCGAACGCGTCTCACCCACGCAAGGCGCTGCCACCCTCACGCACACAACCACACGTCACCCTACACGTGGTTGCCATGGCGACGCAGCATCCTACTTCCACGCCCACCACCCGGGGGCGAACTCTCAAGATATTACGCCCTACTTCGTTCGCATTGGCGAGTCAAAGGGGTGTAGGTAAATTGCGACAGTGTGAGTCATAGCTAAATTAACGAGTCCCCCAATTCTGTTCTCAACAATCTGCATCGAAGGAAAATTAAAAGTTGTTACATGGCACTCGTGGCGAGCATGGTTCGAAACATGCCGGCCGCTCGTTAACAGACCTATTCAATTTGAAGTATTAGTCGATTGAGGCAGCATCTCCTGCGCGCGTCCTACCGCCGCGAGTTCCAATTAGCGACTGGCTGCGCTCGTCACTCGAGTGGCGTGACGTCACGCGCCGCTTTCAACCGCCTTCAATAACTACCCTCTCAGCGATTTCTTCAATAGCTACCTCACCTCTCCACCTGGCCTTCATTAGGGACCTCAATGTACACAAACTGAAAAGGCAATACTAATTTTAAAAAGTGCAAGTTTTAACGAGTAAACTTCTTTAGCTAATAACCCCTACTGCCTCATGCTACTTTTATTATACTCAATCTAATTGCATAAATTATTTTTTTGAATTATTACGAGCTGTCAGCGAACAAAGAGCAGCCATCTTTTGTTTCAACCGGGCTATAGACAAATCTTATTATAGAAATATTTTCAAATTAAGAACTCGCTCCCGCATTATGCGTCTCGACTGTCATCATTGTCTATGGTTCTTTTTGTTCGTCCTCGCATGTCGAGGTTTTTCGACCACCGTTTCGGTTATTTTTCTTTTTTTCGAGCCGTCCCGAGCGTGAATGGTGGGCTTTTGTTTGTTCATGTTTTATTATTAATTAGTGGGCTTCTTTGTTCGTGGTAATTATTGTCATAATAAGCAGTTCCTGCTCTTCGAATGTGGAATAGTGCTGAAGGGATTTGTCAGCCCTTTCGCTTTTTAATGGGTTATAATGACGATGTGGTTTAGAACTGGTTCTTGGACTGCACTTGGACTTTTGAATTAGTCATTCAAAAGTCCAAGTGCAGTCCAAGAACCAGTTCTAAACCACATCGTCATTATAACCCATTAAAAAGCGAAAGGGCTGACAAATCCCCTCCTGTTTTTATTTCGAATAGTTACAAATGTGTATCTTAGCAACAAAATTTTACTGAACCCTTTGAAAATATTACAGAAATATTTTCGACTCTTAAACTTTTGATACCATTCATGAACCACGCCAAAATTCAGTTATTTATTCAAATGGCTGAAACACAACAGAATCAGAATAGACACTACACTGTCGTTTATTCATAATAAAGTGGTGAAAAGAAGTCCCGTTTAATTAGAGCTGAGGCCTGAGACACTCGGGACTGCAACGCGCCTGAATAGCCCTCAGCGGGCGCCATTTTGCATAATTGGGCGCGCGGAGGGTAGAACGAAATTTATACGTTCGCGCCAATTTACTTGCTAATGACGCGTCGTCTTCATAGAGTAGTTGTCGGGTTTTTGTTGACTATTTTTTTTGGGAGGGGCGTTTGTTTTCCTTGTTTCTTTTTGTCGCCTTTTGGGAGGTGTCGGTAAATGGGGATTTTAATTTTATTATGACGACGGTGTAGATAATTAGTTCTTTTGCAATATTTCTTTTTTGCAACGATGTATTCCCCTTGAAATATAGGGGAAGCTTTCGATATAATATTTTATTATTAACCAATACTTATCAGGTATTGAAGATAACCGTACTGAATATAAAATCAACAGCTTCAAACAGATCAGCTATATTATAACATTTAGTTACCTACTATTTTACATCCCCATTTTTACTATAGAAATTATTGTTTGATGTCCAAAT
Organism: Hydriomena furcata; assembly: GCA_912999785.1. Classification (NCBI taxonomy): domain Eukaryota; kingdom Metazoa; phylum Arthropoda; class Insecta; order Lepidoptera; family Geometridae; genus Hydriomena; species Hydriomena furcata. The sequence goes on from OU538843.1 coordinate 3,745,622, forward strand.
AAATCTTACAAAACCTTCATTTCTGTTGTTCCAGACAGGTAAGATGGGCCTGCCTGCGGGAGGAGGCCTATCCCTCTTCTGTCCTGGCGGCGACCTAGGGCAGCCACCACCAGCCCACATGGGCATCCCCCCACCCTACCAGCTGGACTCCAAATTAGGTAAGCATAAACAGCTTTTACTATGGTAGTTCTAAGCAGATAATTTAAGATAATAAAGACACCGCCTAGTGCATAAGATTTTTTCTCTACACTGGCTTTAACTGGTCATTGACCTTATTTAGGAAGACCAAGAAAGAACAAGCAACACAAAAGAAGAATGTTTACAGTTATTATTATTGTGAATGAGGTTTTTACAACCAATCGCTTCCATGGTTTTGAGAATAATAAAAAGACTATTAGAATTGTTGGACTAGCTAGTCCATGCCATTTTTGTTTACATCGAGCGATAGACGACATATAAAAGGATATCTGGATCGAATGTCTGACCTTGAGGAATACAATGATATCCCTCAGGAGTCGCAACACCAAGTCTACTTAGTGACACACATGCATAATCATTCATTTGTAATTCACTATACTTATTGATTACTGCGATATACAACAAAATGATGCATGAATGCTTGATGCAATGAACGTGCCTCTGACTACCCCCTTTAGTCATGTTCAAGGATCTGAGCGCTTGGAGATCTGAGAGAATGTCTACAGTACTTGGGCATTACAGACGTGACCTTTTTTTTTATTTCAAAAATGCTCGAATCTTTTATGATTTTGAGGGCCTGCAGCTTGAGTACCTAGTATGGACTCCGTGCTAACATTCTAATTCTGGTTCCAGCAGCAGGATTGGCGCGGACGCCGATGTACCCCTTTCCAGGGGGCACGTACCCCTACCCCATGCTCAGTCCGGAAATATCACAAGTAGCAGCCTCGTGGTAAGTTCTTAACGATTTCTTCTTCAGTAACTGATCAATGGTTTCTTTAATCAATTCACCTTTTGAATCCTTGAAGGCGAAAGTCAAGAAAAAGAAAGAAAAAAGCTCCACGAAAAAGGGTGTTTTTGTTATAAAAGTAGATTCATACGTCCTGAAGATTTATATAATTATCAGCAAGGCGCAGTAGCAACAGGAAGAACATACCAGGTATGATATTCGTCGTTTGGTAGAAAACCCGAAGAACCTTTAACTTCTGGAACAAGAAATTTTTACCTTTAAGAGGCTCCCAGTCGCTGATTGCTCTTTTTCGAAACGAAAAAAGAAATACTTCTGAACAAGCCACATCTCCTATTTTTATAAGTATATTACTTCAGGTTCCTACCTAGATTTCTATTAAGCTGAAAACATAATAGCAGAAACTTTTCACGATAAAGATATTATTTCAAAATGATACGTTTTAGAATTTATGATCGAAATATTTTATATACCTACTATTAAAATCAACTTGTGATTTATTGTTAAAGATAGGTAATATGTAGATCTAGATTTCTATTAGAATAGATTTTTGATAAATAATTATACATAATTTATATCATTAATTTATTCGAAAAGCTAAGGCGGACCACGCTCCGACGTGTGTTTGTCGTCATTGCAGCGGTCGGTAGGATTATTTATCGAAGTGATTAAAGATGGGTACATCTTTATTCACATATACTATACATTATAAAATAGGAGATGTGGCTTGTTCACAAGTATTTATTTTTTCGTTTCGAACAAAAACAATCGTCGACTGGGAGCGCCTTAATGAAAATATATTAGTAGGCAAGTGCAATTTCTCTAACTTCCGGTACGACAGGAGTTGATATGGAACCAATCACTTCTTCTAATTTAAGAGTAACTGATACAGCTACATCTGTTCCTCTTCAGCCAGCCTTCTTGCCCACCTTACACATGGTCTTTCATGGTATATAAATGTTTTGTTTCTGGTTAGGTGTTACAGTAGGGACACAGTTTCTGACAACACATTTAATCCTAGCAAGGGGAGAATACTGCTGGAATGCTGGGTGATCATTAACTATTTCTGTTTCCAGGCATACCCCTAGCATGTACCCTATATCTTCGGCGGCGAGCGGCTTCCGGAGTCCATACCCTACCTCGCTGCCCATCACCAGTTCTAGTCTATCAAGGTGGGTATAGATTTGACCATTGTGTTGGTCTCAAATATCTCTTGTAAATTATCAAAAAGATCTCAAATATGCCATCCACACTCACGGCGAAAAGCCCCGAGAATACTAGAGAAGCGCGAGTGTGTAGCTTGCCTTCTCTTTCTCTTACATTTAAGGAAAGAATGAAAAAGTTTATTTTATGTCAACATCATTTATATATCTCTTATAGCTAAATAACAGTGGCATACATAATAATAGATAGATAGTCTCCACTCAGGTACAAGTATGTTATGCTTATTTCGTTTTCCCGCAATAAGTCTAGCCGAGGTTTCTCGCGTGAGTGTGGTGGGGCTTAAAGTTTAAAGTTAATAATGCATAGTGTTTTTGTACAACTAAAAACATGACGACATCTTACAATCTTAAAGTAAAGTAAACGCAAACCCGTAGACTATCATTAGCAGCATTTCTTTGTTAACAAGCAGTGAGTGATCTAGGCTTCAAATCAGTGTTTGTTACAGCGAATTGTACCGGTTTTCCCCGACCCTGGGCGGCGGCCTAGGGCTCGGGTTAGGCCCCGCGCTGGTCCCCCCGCCGCCGTCGAAGGCGGACCTTGAATCACATCATGCAAGATACGCGAGGTAAGATTTATTTTATTTATTTATTACTAGCTGTCCCGACAGACGTTGTCCTTTCTAATTCATTTTTTTTTCATAAGAACCTTCACCTTACACTAACGATTACAACAAAAAAAATTGCAAAATCGGTCCAATCGTTTACGCTTGATGCTATGACCAAGGGAAATAGTGATTATTTTTATAAGTCTAAAAGATAAGATACATTATTTAATTAGAACGGATGTAACATTTCAAATAATCAAAAGATGTTAAAGCTAGTCACTAAACCAAGATAAAACACTATGTTTTGGAATACTAATAGCTGCAAACTGCAAAATGTAGAAATATGCCAAATGTTGACGTGCCTCTGATTACCCTCTTAAGACACCTTCAACTGAATCTGAGCGCCTGGAGATCTAAGAGAAACTATAAAACTTTTGACTTGCAATAACGTTGTTATTGTTAGCTAGTCTTTGTACAACACATTTAGTGTTGCTACGTTGTGTACTACGTAACGTTGACAGAATTTGACCTTAAATTATTTTCTTTATAAAACCTAAGTTCAACTACAAAACTTTCAATTCGAAATAACAAAAGCTATATTCATATGAATTTAATAAAATAATGCAAGCGTAATTGCAGAACATTATTAAACATGTCATTCCCTTTCGAACCGGGTCCCATAAACTTACACAATTACAAGGGCAATACATTAAATGCAAAGGGGATAGATCTTATCAGGTGATAATTGGTGCCTTCGCAGTTTTATATTGCATTTATCACGTTTATCGAATTCACTTACAACTTTATGACCCCACGTTTTTAGATTCAGGAAAGAATAGTTAGACTTTATCGTAAAACAATGGAATGCTTGAAAATTAAAAAAATGGGGGAAAAATAGCCTGTGTCCACCCCAAGACTTTAAACTAAACTGTATGTAATTTAATCACTATCGAACCAGCGGTTTGGCTGTGATAACGTCACAGACAGACAGACAGAGTTACTTTCGCATAATAGATTAAATCATGTTTGTATATAAATAACGCGACTGAGACAATTTAAATGAAGATTCAAAGATACATAGTTCGTAACCTGGAACAACATTATATCTCGGGAACCTTGCCTGTAAATAAGGTAAAAAGTATTATATAAACTTAGTTCTGCCCGCGGCTTCGGTCGATATTCTATGTCACAAACTACATCAACCATATAGTGTAAGTCCACTGATGATCGTAATTAGCTTCAACTGTTCCGACTTATATTAGCCTTTGGATATGATCTTTATTACTTACCGATTAATACTTTAAAACAACATACACATTAATACATAGAATCACGACTGTAATCCCCAAGTACGGTAGACATCCTCTCAGATCTCCAGACTATTAGATCCTTTGAAGACGTCTAGTGGGGGTAGTCAGAGGCATGGTTTCCTCACTATGTTTTCCTCCACCGTTTTGAGCACGTATTTTTTATGCGCATATAAATTTTTCAAACCGAAAAATCCATTGATGCACGCTGGAATTCGAACCCACGACCTTCAGATTGAAAGTCGAGGTACCTCCCACTCGGCCAACACGGCTTTGAAACAAGCAAGTTATTATTTTATTACCTACACTGCACGGTTTCGGTAAACGATTGTATCGGTCACACCCTTTCTCTAATCTATTC